>OX638382.1:45467314-46689491 GCA_951813785.1 Criorhina ranunculi | reverse complement strand
CCACACCACCACTCTCCTATCCTGACCATTGCGCGAGAATGTTGTTTTCCATTTCGAAATCAAAGAATCTGCCATCGCCATAAACGCATAGCAACGCAAAGAGGCAAAAACAATGCCAGAGGAGTCCCTTTGTTCCAGAATAGTACCGGGGAATTATTTCCGAGAGTGCTACACATTTTAGGAAATGTGCTCTCCTCGTAACCGGGTACCGGGTACCGGGGATTCCATTTAGAATTTCCTCGTATTGTCCAACGATCGTTGTTGCCATTGGCGACGCCATATTGTAGAGTGCACACCGTTTGATTTAGTTTGGTGTACCGTACCATGCACCTTCACCGTGTGTAGAAGAGCAAGAGAAAAAAAAACAGAATTTTCCAAATTTCGACGTTCTTCTGGAAAAATAAATCCGAAACGGAATGGAAGGTAAACAAAGCAAAAGAGGAATGTGTTGTGTTCTTGTTTGTTGTGTGAGACTGAGAAGACAAAAAATGCAAAAGGGGGAAAACTACATGGCAACCCAAAACACTTGACGGTCTTAGAAAAAGTGTTGCCAGCAGAGTGGAGAACAATTACGAATTAGTACTTATTGTGCAGTAAATTTAGGTGAAGATAATCAGAGTCGACCATGAGTGCCAGGCTTCAATGTTCAATTTATAGATCCACGGACATTTCTTGGCTGCAGCTCTACCGCTTTATAACAATTGGGTATCACATGTGCATAGGGAAGAATAAGGAACCTACTAAGCCTGGGAATAAGTGACTTGTGAACCATTTTCGGACTCGTCTCACACTTTCTATCTCAAGATGAGCAGCTGAAGATGGTTGAAACAAGAAAACAAGGACTTTTGTGTCTTGAACAGCGTGAAAAAAATTGGTTAGAGCTAGAAAGCTTAACCACGTATATACTTATATGATATGCTATATGTCAAGGCGGGTTTAATACATCCTGCAATGGACTACTGGACACATGCACAGTGAATCATCACAAAGTTAAGGTTAAGGTAAATTTTTTATTCACCGAAAGTCAAGCAGCGCTTAAAGCACTTAGTTCCCATTACTGCAACTCAAAGACCGTTTCAGGCTGCTTCAATGCTCTCCAAGACCTCTCAAAGCGAAACAAAGTCAAACTCTGGTAGGTACCAGGACATAGAGGCATTGAAGGCAGTAAAATTGCAGACCAACTCGCCAGGAAAGGTTCTTCAGAAAAACACGTGCTGAACCCTTTTGCTGCATTCATACTTCCGCGTTCAGAACAAGTCTGGACAGCTTGAAAAAATAGAACTTCCTATCCTACTGGAACAACATTCACAAAAATGTCCTCAATCAGAAGGCTTGCTGGCTTTCTCACCGGTCACTGCAGCCTCAGATATCACTTACATGAACTAAACATAGTTCAGGAATCTGAATTCCGACTCGGCTTAGAGGAAGACGAATCATTGGAACACGTACTATGTGATTGCGTTGCTGTCTTCAGGGTCAGGAAACGCTTTCTTCACTTCATAATGGTTTAATAATAATAAACCAACATTTGGATCCGATGTGTCCGATTCTCGGAACCAAGCAAGAGAAACGTCGGGTTTAGAACCACCTGGATAGAAGTAGAATCTACAGAAAGCCACACAGCTCTTCCAGCTCGTCAAAAAATAGCAAAGAGTCCTTATTCTTCAATAAGCCAAAGCAGAATACTCGCATTCCTACAAAAGTCATTGTGAGGTACCTCTAGCCATTTCGCGTGAATACCAATGGCACAGTGCCCAGCAGTGGCACCAGAAATGACTCGTGCATCTCTGCGACTAATGGGGTCCGACCCATGAATCCTTTCTCTCGATTGAATACACGCTTGCTTATGAGAAGTTGCCGATGTTAAATGGGGACTTGTACAAAGCGAAGGGAGGGAAGGGACCGGATACCCCACATAGGGTCGTCGTATAGCCTTGTTGTTACCCCTGTTCTGCCTGTAAAACACTGCAATCGTGGTCAATCCTATGCAATCAGTTAAGCCTAGAGGTCTGCAAAAGACTCTAGCTTTAGAATCAACGTTCTTTTAGAATCCATCACTGAAAAAGTCTAGCTTTTCATTGTTAATGGCAATCTGGGCAGTCATTTCAGACTTGTATTGAACCTCCTATCAGATGTTTGGGTCGATGATGGTCAGTTGTTGACAAGAGTCCATCATCCTCAACCGCGAAAAAATGGATGAGTATATTTGGCCATAAGCCCACTTCACAGAGTCTGAGTGCGCCCTTTGCAGCTCTACTGCTGTAGAAGCCCAGAGGGATGAGATTAGCTTGCGATAAAGACTTCTGTCGTACGGCAGGCAAGCTGACGAAGCTTCTCAATACCTTCAAACATCTGCTTAATCTGAACACAATTAGGAAGACTTAAAGCCGATGAAAAGATGGTTCGGCACTTACCTAGGTGCCACTTCAGTTTGAGAGAAACCTGTGCCTCAACCAACAAGCTTCTCCAGCTAGACCAGTCATTAACTAACCGCCTCCAGTTACTCATCGATTGGCAAGACTTATTTTTTTGATGAAATGTCGTTTTCAAAAGTGTTAGCAGAGCCAAGGTAGACTACCTCGAAGTTGAAGCTGTCTACTGAGACGTTCTGTGCGATTTGTCGATGTTGAGTGTGTGTCCCTTCTTGTTGACATAAATACTCTCGTTCATGGCCAAACCAATTTTGTCTGCTTCTGCTCGCTGACTTTTACCGATTATATCAATATCGTCAGCATGCTCGAGTACTTGCACAAACTTTTGAAAGATTGTGCGTCTGGGGTTGGCTTGAGAGTTTCGCAATATTCGTTCAAGTATGCGCGTCACCTTGTCTAAACCCTTTTTTGACATCAAAGGTCTCAGTAAACTCGTTTCCGACCTTGATGGCAAGCATTCTCCATCGTCATCCTTCACAGACGAACGAGTTTGGCAGGAATGCCGAAACTGAAAATCCGGGTAAATGCTGTCATAGTTGTCCTTAAAATCGATTTGGACTTCTTCAGTTTCCTCTAGGATCTACCAATGTGTGAAAATTTAATCGATTGTGGGCTTTCCTGGCTTGAAACCACTCTGACAGGAGCCAATCAGATTGTTAATGAGGGGTTTCAAGCGTTCACACTATATGGCAGGAAGAATCTTATACGTGATGTTTAGAAGACTCAAAAGAAAAAACCGACTTCTGCTCTAAATTCTCAAGAATTAACATATGTATCACCAAAAGTAGACCGTCCTACTCTAACGTTGTCCCCACGCTTAGTAGGATTTAGCCCCTTACGTACCAATTTTGATCAGCCTCTGTACAACTATTTCCCCCTTGGTGTTGCATTTTTTTCTTCCACCACTGTTCCAATCAAGAAGAACACTATGGAATTGCATTTAAAAAAAAAAGTGTCTCTGCTACTTTGATGGCCTTCACTGTCCTTTCGTTTTACTATCTAAAGTTGTAGCTCAAGGTTATCATACTCTCAACCAAAAATGGACTCTATTTTTGCAAACAAAAATGTCAAGCTTATCAGCAGTCTCCACTGATTGATGGATTGTTGTCACATTAACATATTACCTACCAAAGGCGAGACGACATTTAAGCATTCAATTGCACCCCCATACTCCACACGTACATAAATAGCAACACTGACCGGGAAACACTCTGTATCTCTCGCTGATGCAGTTTTGTTGAAAACCCACCACAACATTCCACACTACACCACACACTATTCACCAAAGAAAAAAAGGAAATTATTTGTACTCTCTCCCCCCCACCCTCAGATAAACATCGAACAAACAGCAACAACACGACGGCATGTTGCTGTTGTTGTTCCATACAATTCAATCGAATTCAACCGACGAGGTCCACAAGTGCGCCTTTTGTATCGAACGGATTCAGTGTGACTTGAGCTCTCCGATTGAAGTTGTTTAGTCGTTGCGCTTCGCATAAGGTATCGTCTCTTTGCATTAGTGTGTGTGTGTGTGTTTAATTCGCGTTCGTATTTATCTTTTCGTTTCCCCCGTGTCACTGCAGTTCAGTTCGGTACGATATCACGAAATATTCTTCTTCGAATTGTCTACCTGTGAGGTGTGTAAATAATTCATTTGTTTTGAAACCATATTGCAAGGATATCGCATCCTTTTTGCTTCCTTCATTGTGTTTGAAAGATACGCGCCCGCGCATTAATTTCATTGTGAACAGTGTATTTTAGTGTTTGTGTGTGTGTGCCAAACAGCATCCCTGTCGTTGCCATAGCAGCATCGTCCTAACAGCAGGACCACCAGAAGCACAACCAACAGCAAACGAAACGAAAAAAAGGAAGACAAACACAAACATCAGGTAATATTCGAGTTCTTGTTCACTGTTCCCTTTGCTCGTCGTGCCTGTGGTGAAATCGATTTTCTCCTGTTTATCCTTCTTTTTTTTGAGGACGATTGGGTCGTGTTCCATTGTGTGTGTACCTGTGTGTGGGTGGCAAGAATGATGAATCTCTGTGAATGTGACTTTTTTTTTTCTTATGATGCTCTGTGTCCATGTTTCGCTTGTGTGACGCGAAGATGGTAATTATGATGACGATGACAAGGATACAGGTGCTGCCATTCATTTTAGACAAAAAAAATAATGATGGCTCCTCCGTCATATTTCTTCTTTCGGGGGGACAAACACACACACACAATGCTTCGCAATGACTAAACCATTTCATGTGATCGTCCTCATCCTACTGCTCATCATCTTCATCTTTCCCTCAACCGGTGATGGTGACATGGGAAAGATGTTATTTGAGGGTGACACAACAATACAATGGTGCTGATGTAAGAATGGGGATCCTTCTTCCTTATCGTTGTTTGCTTTGTGTAAAAATAACGAAGAGAGGAGCAATTTTTTTTTTTCGTGCACATTTTCGCGACGTAAAAAGGAAGTTATGTCCTTTACACGAGTGATGGGTATTCTTCAATGCATATACCTACACCCAGGATGAAGTAAAGAAGATTGTGTGCGGGTAATGAGGACTGAATTAAATGTCAAACAGACAAGTTGACAGCTGTGAAGGTTCTCTTTTTTTTTTTTCTAAACGAAGATGTTCTTCTCTTGACATGCGAATAGATATAGGTATGCATGCATGTATGCTAAGGGCGGTTTCTAAAAAATTCTTAACTTCTTACAGGGTCAAGGTTTTGCAGATCCTTAATGAGAGGAAAAGGTCTCTGCCTTTGATGTTTCAAGGTCTGTTCATCTGACAATAACTTTTAGTTGCTTACCTTACGTGAGATCACGTATTTTATTTAATTTTCTCTAGCCTTGAAGTTTGGACGTGATTTTGTTTTTTCCAACGCAAAAGATAAGTTTCCTTTGGCACGTTTGTTTACTGAAAGTTTTTGGAAAATATTTTCTTGTATTCGTAAACAATTTTGTAAATATTTGTGTTAAGGCATTCCATTGGAGCTGTGGAGCCTTGATGTTTTCCAATCAAAATTGACAGATGGATGGCTGTAGCTGTTGGGTGATGAAATAAAACGGAAGGTATGGCTTGAATTGCATATAAATGGGCGGTGAATTTTTGAGTATTAATTAATTTTTTGACATTTGTAGGGATTTACTGTAAGGAAAATGAAAATTTTGACATTTACCTACAAGTCTTAGAAAAACTTCAAAATGTGACACCGATCTTTATGTCAAAGCAATGTGGACATCTGTCAAGATCCTTCCAGTTATAGAATGTGGAACCGTATTGCATACAAAAAACGGAGCCATGTACATGGTCTTGTCAAGAAATGACATCTGCCATACTATGTCACAGATGTAATACCATGTGACAGATATCAACCCATGTGACAGATGTCAAATCAATTGTTCATGAAGGCTATGATTGATCTTGAGATGACTGTATTGCAAGATGGCGTCAATTTCATTGACTTTGTTGCGTCAAGAAGGCTTGGAGACCCATCAAATAATTCAAGTCAAGTCAGCAAGAGCTTGAAGTGTAATCGGGCTTAAATCAAGGGCAGTCGGGATCTACGAATACTTGTTACATTGTAGCAATACTTCATGACAATGTTTTTTTTTTTGCACTCTGCCGTCGGTATTGAGTGATAAGGTCTGCCTGGGTCTTCACTTAGGGCTTCCGTGGACAGTTGGATTTTATGGAAAGCCAAATGAATGTGTAACAAAATGTTTAGGAAAGCACTGCCGACTAGATTGTAGATTGGTTGAAGGAGTGGAAGAGCTCTGGGACGTTTGTAGATCTTTTACACTCTCCTGACTTGAAACTCTGGTCGATGAGATGCATGCCTTCTCCAGTCCTATTGCCTTGATAAACTGGGGTATCTGGAGCAGATTCACAGTGGAAGATCATTTTTTTAGTTGATTGGCATACAAGTGCTTACATTCTTTGAGCAGGTGCCCAGCGGCTTTGCAGTCTTCAAGTTGTGCAATACCCAGTTTCCTGGGATATTTTTTAAGTCAACAGTGAGCCGTTTAGAAACTTCTCAGAATGCAAGGCTTGTTTTTATCGATGTTCAGGCAGAGCTTACTTCTTTTATGATAACAGCTCCCGAGTAGGTTTTGGGCCTGTTTAGCCAAGGGAACTTCTCCCAAAGTTTGGCTTTTTTAAAATCTTTTTCCATCCTCAGTTGGTCTTATATCTGACGCGGTCTCAGCCTGGGCCTGCAATGTGGTTTCGGTCCAACACAGACAGACTCCGATCATTATCTCCCCAGTTCATCGGCTGCTTCAATTCCCTCTTATCGCACGTGGACCAAGCCGGTTTCTCTTAGCAAGACATTCCCACACCAGCTTAAACCTAATTTCATGAGCCTAGCGCCTCGATAGTGATTTGGTTGTCTGACCATGGTGTCTGCCAGTAACGGTGTCTATAGTTGCGTATGCGTGCAACTTAATGGAATTCCAATGTATCACTATCTTCCCACTAAGCACGTCATATAGTGACAGCACCACCTAGAAGAAGCATGGCGAAGACACAGATCATTATCTTTCCGACTGTTCGACTGAGGCTCGCTAGAAGCTACAGATCATACGCCCTCAGTTGAGTGCTTTGAAAACTAACAACGGAAGCAGATGAGCGGCCAGAACTAAATAAACGGAACGAGCTACAATTGTTTCGTTCTAATACAGACTAGGTACCTACGCTAAACGTGTCTACGGACTATCTCAAGGTGTGACAATTTTGAAGCTTTTTAGAAGACAAAATCTAAAATATAGACTCTGCCACTGCTACATAGATTCCAAAACGTTTTCGAGACGGAAATTGTTGAGTTTTCGAGAGCTTTGTGGAACGACGCTAGCCGAGTATCAAATTTTGTAAGTCCCCGAGACTTCATTCATATCTTGAAGACCTTTTCGTGGTTGATGATGAAAACGAGATAATAGCCTCCAGCAGCAGTCTTATTTATTTTTCTTAGATCGCACTATAGTTCAAGGTGAACCTAGGCTTCAACCAGCAATCTTCTACAGTTAGCGCAGTCCTGAGCGAACTGCCTCCAGTTTTTCTTACTTAAGGTGGCGCTAAAGTCCGGGGTGGACCTGGGCCTCAACCAACAAGCTTCTCCAACCAGCTCCAGTTGTTCACTTCAAGTTAATTGAGATCACCTTCTATTAGTGCGAGCCAACTTAGGTCTTTTCCTAGTTCGCTGTCCTTTCGGTTTAGATTCCAAGACTCTGCGGGCCAAATCATTGATAATCATTCGCTCTACGTGTCCCAGAGTACGCAGGTTGATGTTACTGTACAGCGTTTTGGAATCAAGCCCGTAAACAAAAACGGACCGAAGAATTTTTCTCACGGAACGACAGCCAACTTCGACAGAGGTTATGCTTCAGCCCTATAGACTACGACTGCGGTGATAACAGATCCCTAAGTTCTGCCAATGATGTCAACGTTGTTGCATCTGGTGTTGAAGTTTTGCATAAGTCGTCAAGGAACGATGTGATCTTGTCTTAAACCCTTTTTTGACATCAAAAGACACGGTGGACGTCATAATCGATCTTGATGGCACATCAACACTCGACGTTCTATAAAAATGTTGGCAGCGATATGACATTCCTTTATAGACGGGCCCTTAAAGTCGATAAAGATGTGACTGATATCGACGTAGAATTCTTGGGGTTTCTCCCTCAAGTATTAAAATTCGGTCAGTTGTGGACTTTTCTTACCTCAAGTTGCAAGTACTCCCCCAATCTGGAAGCAAAGGTCTTACCATGCTGAGAAAAGTGCTGCCTCTATAGTTGGCTTGAGGGAATCCCCCTTCTTTTGGAAAATGAGACTCCATACATCAGAACTTGGAAATAGCTTGCTATGTGCTCTCTGCCAAATCTCTAAAGTCCTCAAGTCGGATTTGAACTTGGAAAGTGAACTATCCTCACTTTGTTTGGTTGATCGTTCTGCCTTAACAACCGAATGCTGGTCTTTGTCGCCATTTAAGAGGAGTAGTTTCTCTTCAGGACTAACAAAATTCCCTTCCGTATCTATACATACTTCGGTAAGGGCTATGTTCCCTTGTCCTTCAACAGTCATGGCTGTCAAAGTCTATGAAAGGAACCTTCCTGATTGCTTTCTGACTCAGTCTTCTCCTCCAACCACACACGTGTACTGTTCGAAAGGTAAACAATGCCTCGCCCACAAGTAAGTATTTGAGTGCGCCTATACCCTGTCAAAGCTTACTTTTTACAGCGCCTATAACTTTAAGGACTTGCGTTCAGAACCATGTTCAATAGAACTCTTTTATTTTAGAACTTAATGGTTCTGATGACAGCACAATGAACTGACGTTTAACCGGAAATTACCGCCCTGTCATCACATAAGTAGTTTACTGTTGGATATGAAATTGATAACAGTTGATCTCTCCCTCATCTAGGTTTGTTTCGAGTAACTGAACTTTTAATGGAACTCAATAAATGGTGTTTTAACGACATCTTTGCTCGTCGAATAGCATTTATCAAAGAAATTTCTAAAGAAAATACAACTCTAACCATAAACTTATATGTACCGTACGTAATGCCTCGTAGTCCTTAAAACTACAACACTTAACTGTCCGACTTCATGAAAGGATATCACACAAAAACAAAACACACGCCACACAAAACCATCAAAGATACATAAAATTTATTGCAAGCATTCCCTTCCTCTTTCTTCCCTTCTCATCTCAAAAGCAATCTGTTTAGGAATGCTAACCGGTTGTTATCTTGATAACTCTCCAGGGCTGTCATCTATCTACAAATCCAATTCACATGCCAGACATTTGAAGGCAGTTATACGCGCAACTTTTAATGGCAACTTGTGTGTGTGTGTTTCTCAAACTCCTCACACATAGATCTTCCCCTCCTGTTGGATGTTGTTCATTTCCCAGAGGGTGGCAATGGTGAAGGCTATTTATCGTCCATCCAGAAACAAAAAAAAAAGACGATTACTCACATTCATTTGCACAAACGATAATAATTTTGATTGCCTCCAGGTGAACCTAGCTATGAAACCAACTTCTGGCAGCACCGCCGCATCTTATTTATTGTATCTAAGTTTTAAACACACAAAAAAACTGTAAAAGAGCATACAAAACAAGAAAATTTAGGGAGTCTCATCGGTCTCATATGCGGCGCGGAGAGGAGGTCATGGAACTTTCGGGATTTGTGCGCGCACACACAAACGATCCACACACACAGCCTCAAGGCGGTTTTTCAAAATGGAAATATGTTTTAGTTTAGCAAAAAGCAATTGTTTTCCAAGGACCGACAGAAGACCAAGACCAAGCTGAAGAAGAAGAGGAATTTTGTATTTTTTTTTTTTGTTGGTTCTCCCTATTGTTGCGGTTCTGGTGGAACAATGAATTTATTACTCCACACTGACACACTGCTCCTTTGTGGAGCTTAGTCTGCTGCCAGCGGCGGCTTTGTTTCGCCATTTATTTACAAAAAAAAAAAAAAACAGTTTTTCTTCTTATTTTTGGGGTGAAAGCTCCTATTGTGAGCCTCAGATGAACTCGTCATTTGATGGATGAAGATGATATTATCAGATAAAGTGAGAACAATTACTTTACCATACCATGGGTGGTGGTTCGTTTCTTTGAAGCAGCTTAGGCTTAAGTATGATATGAATGAAAAATGCTTGTCATATCAGTAAAAATGGTTGAGGAGGAGACGTAGGAGGAGGGCCTAGAAATATGTAATCTGCAATTGTACTCACGACGAAGAGGGAGAAAATAATATTTTTATAATTGAAGCAGATAATGCATAGTCATAGCGTGTGCCACTTGTAGTGTGTAATTTATGATGTCAGCCGGAGACAATCGAACAAGTTGAATAGAAGAAGGATTTGTAGTAAGACTGCGCGTTTGCGGCATAGAAGAGCTACACCATGAAGTTTTACTTGAAAGAAGAGAGTATGTGTCCCAGAAGCTCCCAAGTCGATATTGAACCTTTTGTGGATCGAAACTGTCTCCTCTAGCCACTGAGCCACTGAGCCACGGCCACAATTTATTTAGAGCCATGTCTAGTCTTGGCATCCTAGCTAAACTCGTCCTCTTGGTCAGCACTGTTACGTACTTCTTCACACACCCAGTTCAAGCTAATTCTTGACCATCAATGTGGGACCTGAAACCTATTTTGTGTCTTTCATTTGAGACAGCGAAACCATTTATGGACGCTGATCAATCGAACTCGATTTTTTTTTCGAGTTTCTCCATCTCAGCACGGGTCCGCACGTACCAGAGATAACACATTCCAGGTGACGATACCCAGTGGTTATGCTCGGCTGGTGCGTAAGCCAAGTTCTACGCCTGTAGACAGAGATCCTACCATGCTACTGGGATCTAGTCACTGGGACTAATGAGCAATTTTATTTCACTTTTGTTTTAATGTACATCTGTATAAAATGAGAGTTCCACCCACTGGCGTCTCTCATGAGCTCACGAGAAAGAAGTTGTGCACATGCATCGCTAGGCGAATGGAACATAAGTGGAATTTAGACCACTTAAGACGTTGGGGGATAGAATTCACTCCGAGCGCCCCTACGCACGTTGTTGTCGTTCCATAAGGCTCGTAAGAATGTGCATTTTCTTATTTCTACGTTTTCAGTGCTGCGCTAATTCGAAGGGTTTTCGTCTTCGCAACCTCCTAACTAGGTTTGTTTGGTCCAGAAGCTGGAGGGCCTCAGGATTCGTGTGATGTCGGAGCCGCTCTCCATGTTTCTTAGCATGTCTTTTGACTTCGTGTTTTACTAGTTCCATACCCAAATCTTTGTGGAGGTCCACATTCCGCACGTACCAGGGTGCATTGAAATCTTTGGATGATGTCCATGTTGGTCTGTGAAGTACAACCCCAGAGTTGAATCCCATATGTCCATTTGGGTTTAATTTCTTGTCTATAAAGTAGGAGTTTGTTAGAAATTGATAGGCAGGAATGTATTCCTATTAGCCAGTAGATCCTTCTATATCTGATATCGAGCTCCTCTCGTTTTTTTTTTAGCACGAGCCTTCCAACGAAGTTGTGCGTCCAATCAACTCGATCACAAGATTAACGCCAAGAACTTAGAAATCAATAAAAGACCAGCGTAGACACCAAAGTCATACTTTTTACGACTTTTCGGACAGCTACAAAGGCAGAGGCTTATCCAGCGTAGACACCAACCCAAGAATCACTCTTTTCTACAACTTCACTGCCAACTACGGAGGCTGGACACTATCCTCGGAGCAAAAACTGAAACCTAATACTACCTGAGTTTCAAAATCACTTCACCAACACTAGCGCTGTGTGGATTGCTTCATAAAAGTATTCATAACCCTTGGACCACGAGTAAATAAACTGCTTTGTGTCATCATCTCTGTTCTACTTCGAGAAGCAAAGCCATGAAATTGAGTTGAAGGCACGAGAAAAAACCATAAGGTCTGAAGAACGACATCGACTTCGGCCGAAAAATTTAAAGCAACTACCTACGATAGATAGCAGGAAGATATGGCGTCAATCGATATCAACTATCCGGTCTGCAGAGTCTTTAAATCTATTTTGATTGGAAAAGGGAGACCCCACCTAAAGCCATACTAGTCTAAGCAACTTGATCTTCCCATCGCTAGAGGGCTGTTTTGATACAAATTGAAAACAAAAACTAGAGACAGTGCTAATTTTCTTGATGTTAAGTCTCGGCCCTATTAGGATTGTGTGGCAGTGTTTTGCAACAAAGACGCTTTTAGGCAGATAGACAATCACCATATAAAGCTTCGATTTGTTACTCCAAATGGATTAAGTGCTGTAACGATGCCTTAAAACCCCTAGACAAACGCGACAGTGACAGATTTTTGTGGAAAGCCTTCACACTTCAGGTCAAAACCGAACGAAAGTCTCCTTTTCCAGGGTTTTCGACGCCTTGGAAGCTGCGAAGTCTGTTTACTGAACCTTTGTAAGGTTTTACAGTAGGCTGCACTTGGTCAATAAGACCTTTTATGCGGCCTAGACTGAGCTGATTTGTAATAAGTGTCCAGTTAAGAACTCCACTTACCTTTTTCTGTAGCAAATGCCCGCCTTACAAACCCGTCAATATGCTTGTTCTCCTCTTTGTTGATGTGACCTGGCACCCGGACAAGATTGACTTTAAACCGACAACCCAGGCAGGCAAGGTAAGTTTCATCCTACACTACTCTACCAGCTTAGATAGTAGGACAATCCGTGAGTGTAAATTCTCCGAGCCCGGTTGTCCTGTTCGCTAATGTTTTTACTATGTAGTAATGTAGATTAACCGGTAAGAACAGCAAAAGCACGTCAAGAGCTTCAATTGGAAATGATCGCAAGGCGTCCGTGATCCCTATTTCTGCTGTTTTCTGAACTCAGTTAAGTTTTTCAGGTGAAAGCTCTTCTGTCACAGTAAGTGTAAGTTAAAATGTTAAACGAAATGGGAGCGTAACGAAAAGTGAAATACGTTTGACTGTCACATACCCTTATAAGTCATTCTTTATACTCCTGGCGTATCCAGGCGCTGTTGCATCCTTCTTGCTAGAGTACTTGACTTTCGTTTTGAAATTTTGCAAGCTGTCTAAGGCATTTGCATGCCTCCTTAGACCTGAAGGTTTGGTTCCCAACCCAGAAATTTGTGCGTCCTTCAGCTGGTTATTTGGACAACCTCGTCCTTGTGATCAGCTAGTTCAGGCAGTTCCAGCTGACTTTACGGAATATCGTCAGCAAAGCCGATCACCTTAACTCCTGGTGGTAGAACTCTCCGTCATATATTATGTATGTTCCACAGGAGATGTTCCTGGACCGACCCTTGTAAAACTCCCGCGGTAGCGTCGTCGGATCGCTATGGTCAAATGGTCAAGTACTCCACTGTTCGTCGGTCTAGTACCTCAGCTTCCCGTTGGTGAAGTATTTCATGACTATCTTCATCAGGTAATATGGTGAATCCATTCTGACCAAAGATCCCCTAATACATGACCAGTTCGCCGAGTTAAAAGCAATTTTAACGTCAAGCGTCTTCGTGTCCCATCGCCACCTTCTCCCTAATATTGCTTCAACTGCTGTATCGCCTGTAAGGCATCGGCATTCTCTGAATCCATACTAATTGTCTGACAAAGCTCCTTTTCATCTGCCAGGACTCGGATCTTTCCCACTGCTCTTCGTGTGGCCTGTTTCATTTTGGTAGCAACACCAGGCGTTTAACTTTCCATAGTTTTCACTCAAGAACAGATGCAATTCATTTCGAAATTGCCCTCCTTTTGGAACTCCCTCTATACTTTGAAGTGACTTATCAATGCATAGGCTTACCTGATTCACCCTACAAACCCCAATCGATCGATCAATAATGAAAACTAAACCATTAAATCAATTAAATACGCTGAACTGCATAGATAACAATATCTAAGCGTACCACATGGGACAGTCAAATATGTCAAAGTATCTGTCAGTCTGATTATAAATTATGTCTATCTCTCGTAGCCAGGGTTCAAACGTTTTATTTTATTTTGTTGTGACGCAAACATGTGCCATAATAACGAAGCACTATCACCCCTGCACTGGTGGATGTGGTCTTATCAACGACGCGTCCAAGTGGTTCGATTTGATAAACGACTACTCTCTCGCCACACTATAGTACTTTTCAATTAATTTCATTAGTTCCCCCCCCCCCGCGTCCTAATCCATCCGTGTCTCTCACGTGTATCGATTTCACAGAAAGATACAACAAACAATCGATTTCAACGAATGAAATTGATTCTATTGCGCGTATCCTTTCGTATTAAATGAACCAAAAGCAAGAATCAACGGAAAAAAACATGCCAAACAACTAAATTAAAACGAAAGACACGCAGTTTTTGTTTATAAGAAAAAAACAAAACAAAATTTATAAACCAAACAAACACACATACAATTGACTCAGCAATCTTTCAAAGAAAGAAAGTCTCTCCCTCGTTCCTCTGGGAGGAAAGGATGAAAGGGAATTCAGAACGTTATCGCTTCGCAAAAAAAAAAAGAAAAAAAAAACTGAAAATCAAATGAATAAACAAAAACAAAAACAAATGTTAAGAACGAATCTAGGACGGAAATTATATATGAGAAGCAATGAAAGATAATTTTTAACAGAAAAGAGGGTAAAAAATAAAAAATGGTGCCTGCCTTCAGGGTAGACAACAGTACAATATTTGTATGGGGATGAACTACCGGTGTAGACTGTGTGCCTAAAGGCTGCTTAATTTTTTGTTGTTTTTGTTTTAATTTAAATAATAACACTCTCACTGTGTGTTGTATTTACTTTCAATTATAACCGCGGGGGGTAAAGAAGAATGGGCAACCTCATCAAACGATGATTGTTCTGAATGTTTATGTTTTTTTTTTATTAAAAAAAAAAAGTTAGGGGCTTCCCATAATTCACATGAATTCCAGCGGCGGATTCATGCTACGGAGGAGGAATTTTTCCAAATTCATTTGGTGAAACTTTTATTAAGCGGTTTTTTTTCCCAACTCTTTGCTTTGGAAAAGTGTTTTTTTTTTTTTTTAATTTAAAAGTTTCCTTTGAGAATGGAGATGAGGCAGATGGTAGATAGTAGATGTGGCCAACAAAATCTGCTTATCTTCGTGTGTGTATCACTCTTTTTGCGCGATAAAGTCGAGAAGTACTTGATCGATTTAGATGAAAGGACAATTTCTCGTTCGATATTGTTTCTGAGCTCCGCTAGCGTTGTTAGCTTGTTCGCATAAACCCAAGACTTAACGTAACCCCCTAAAAAGAAAATCCAATGGCGTTAAATCGCATAAGCGAGGGACCATTTCTCGAGATCAATTGTTTGACCAGCCGTGTGGCATGTGGCACCATCTTGTTGAAACAACATATCACTGATGTCAAGCCCATCCAATTCTGGCCAAAAAGAGTCTTCCAACATGGCACGATACCGAACTCCATTGACCGTAATATACTTACTTATCAGGCCAGCGACCCTTGGAGGGTCTGAGCCTGAACTAATGCCGCTTTCCATCCTTCACGGTCCCGGACACGCTGCTTTCAGTTTCTGGCGTCCACGATTGCCTGATCTTTAAACCAAAAGTTCGGTCTTCCTCTTCTTCTTGAACCAGGTGGATGAGATTCGAAGATCCTCTAAGCTGGAGCATTCTCATCCATTCGTTCGATGTGGCCGAACCATTGTAGTCAACGAATTTTTGCCTTCCGGACTAGATCCACATCTTTGTACAGCCCGTAGAGTTCGCGGTTATATCTTCTCCTCCATTCGCCCTCCTCGCAGACTGGACCACATATTCGACGTAGGATTTTTCTTTCGAAGGATCCCAAGATCTGCTCCGCTGTCTTACTCCAGCAAGAAATCCACACCACACGGTCACGTTTTGTGGATGCAATGGAGTCTTTTGAAGCACATGTGGGTTTGTTGCTGTCCAAGAACGCATATCTGCTTATTGAAAGCCATTAGGCCAAAAATGAGCTTCTTCGCTGAAGAAATTCAGGATTTCCTTCAAACTCTTGCAGAGCCCAATCGGAGAAGTTTCGACGCTTCAAATGATCAAGAGGCTTCCGTTCTTGAGTTAATTTTGATCTTATAAGGGTGTACGCCTAGATCTTTAAGTAAAATTCGTCACAATGTGGACTGAGAGATTCGCAATTCTTATGAACGGCGTGGAATCGACTGATTTGGCTCATTGTGAACTGAAACACTTACGAATGCGATATTTTCGGTACTTCGACCGGTGCGTTACCTCACTGGCAAAGGACTATTCAATAGTGAATATGTTGACTCGAATTTGTCCACTATAGCTTGTCTGGTGGGACGATTATTACGACCGACAATTGGAGTAAGCGCTCTTAAAATGGCCCGCCTTGAGTACAAGTACCTACGAGACCCAGAAGTGAAACTTTTTAGCTTAGTTTGTCAAAATCGCATCAATTCCCCGATGAGCTCGTTTTTTTTTTTTTTTTTTTTAATACTCCTGATCCGTGGAAAGTCTCTTTCTACGACACGGCAACCTTTCATCCCCTCCCATGTTGGACCCGTTCGCCCCAGACCAACCCTTTCGATGTCGACGATCACTTTGTCTTTGTAACGAAGGTTCATTCTACTTTATCATCTCGAACCTGAGGGTTGAGATTCAAAAACCCTCACGGTGGGAACATTGCAGTCCATTCAATTGATATGGTCGAGCTAATACAATCGACTTGTCTTGGTACAGAAGCATTTTCCTCTCGAACAAGTTCAAAGCTTTATCTACTTTACTTTCTCACATATCGTCCCCAATGCGGTGCGTTATAATAAAACTAGTGAGATCAGGGTTTTGTAGACCATCCATTGTCGAAATGGCAGTGGTTTCCTAGACTTCCTCTTCGCTGAACATCCACAAGGCTGTCAACTTTTGTAGTTGTCGACAGTGGCATTCTGTCCTTTGCCATGGACTGGTGCTTCTTGTTTAATCACCAAAATACTTGGTCTTGTCCGCAGAGGCTGAGGAATGCTCATCCATGGGAGGTAGTCGGGTCAGGATGAGTTTGGAGTAGTCACATGACAGAGCATCTCCTTGATAGACAAACTGTTCTGAACTGCACGGAGGATCGCATGTTCTCCAGCGTTGAGTGACACAACCTGATGAGATCCCGGAGATCAGTCATCATCGTATATGGTGTCATACGCCTCCTTGAAGTCGATGAAGAGGCAATGAGTTCCAATTTCAAATTCGTTGGTCTTTTCAAGATCCGATCTACCGCATCGGAAGCCCCATTTGTAGGTGAGTTCCGAAAAATTTTGGGACATTCACACAATACTTTGGTAAGGATCCTGTCAGCGACATTTAGCATTGATATGCCTCAGTTGTTCTTGCTAGACATAGGATGTTCTTTAGGGTTAAAAGTCCAGTCACCTGGAATACTTTTGGCGACCTCTATCAAAACATGTCGTCCGTAATCTAAAAAGCCGGTGACTTTGTTGTTTCTCAGCTTCTTTATGGCTGCGCCAATCTCTTCTCAACTGGAAATAGGTAGTGCTTCTTCGTTGACTGGATTTGAGTGTGGGTTTTCTGTTTGTCCATTCATTTTTCTCTATCCGATGCCCAAGAAATGCTGTCTTAACATATCTGGGCTGCCCTGCGTCCCCTTGAATAGATTTCCTTCACTCGAAGCGTTTTCATTACGACTTTGACTCTAGCTGTCAGATGCTTGGCTTGCTTGTACATATTCCGAATTTTATTACGATCATGAGACTCCTAGACTTCTTTGAGTTCGGAGACTGTGTATCCAGGATTCGAACTGCCTGACTACATGGTAAAATGAACGGCAAAAATAAGCAGTCATGTGCTACTTTAAGACGTGCTTGAGTGCAGTTTACTCCGAAAATGTCAACCTCTAAGGATTTTAGAACAATTATTGTAGTTCAACGTTACTATGACTCACATGATTAATGTTTTCGACAACAGAGCATTCTTATTCGGGTTCGAATCCCAGTAGAAATGACCACAAAGATTCTTCACTAGTAACATCTCTGAAGAACAGCAAACCATCGAATCATACACAATTTGTCATGAAAGACTTCTCAATAACCTGAGACCGCAAAGCTAAAAAAAAGTGGAGTTCCACACGGTTGACAGCTAGGACCAATTCTTATTATTTTTCACAACGAATCAATGAAGCTTTCCGGCCTCTTGACGTCGTCGTATCCTTGGAATCAACAAACGTAATAATAGGAACAAGGAGTTTCAAAATTGCTATGAGATGGTGTCACGACCATCAATTGATCTGAAAAGAGTGTCTCTGTCTACTTGCAAATCTCATTGTCCTGCGGTTATATTCAAATCATCCAAGGACTACGAACTAACCCTTCTTACTCTGTTTCACACCCAAAAAGGATGTATTCAACTCCAGAGATCTTAAAAAAAAAAAAGTCACTTGACTTTGGCAACACTCTCGTTCCCATTGTAATTCGATAACCGTCTCCATCGCCATCGCCAGCATCATCAGCATCTTCTCTCAATTTCAAAACTGAAAAAAACCTCGTAAACAGAAAAAAACAATCGAATCCATCCATCCATCCGGTGGTGGTGGTGGTGGTATGCTCTGGTTCGCGTTAGTTATTGCGCCGTCATCAATTGTGTCCATGATTTTCTGTAAGCTTATCCGTTTGTCCTTCGTATTGGATGAGAACTAGTGAAGGGATATGGATCTGCTTCCCTCCAACTGGTGGTCTCCCAAGGGGGGCGATTCAATTTAGGTTAGAGTATCATGTTCAATCTCAAATCGAATGCGAACGGGTTTTGTGAATAAGTAACCATTCTACGTATCTTCTAGAATGGAATGCCAAAAGTGGGCGATTGCCATGGCTAAGCACCTGCATTGGAATAGCCAGCGCAAGTGGGCATACATATGTACATACCTCGATACAGATACAAGATACAGATGCACAAACAAAAAAACTGGAAAACAAGTCTACGGCAAGAGTTTACGTATATATATTCTGAGCGAATGTATCTCAACTATTTTTGTGGTGAAGAGATTGGCAGTTGCAGCAGGTTGCTGTAGATTGAATTTTTTTTTTCTTTGCATTACGTGCTTGTAGCGTATACGTTGCGTAGAAGTTAAGTGGTGGTTCCGCTGGATCTCCTGCAGATTTTCAATAGAGTTACACAGAGAAAGGCATTTATGGCGACATGTCTTATGGTGTGTTCGCGTTGCCTTCGAAGATTTATTTACAAACACGTACCTGTCTTGTGTTGTTTAGAGCAGGTGCTCCATTTGGTTAGAATCTAGTTAACGACACGGGTACAGGTTGATGTATTTTTACGCAGAACGTGTCAATTGTTTGTTATTTTAAGAGACTAAGTGGAGTCCACTGATTGCCCTTCAATAATTGAGGGGACAGAGGCCTATCCGTTGAAGCATGTGGGTTGTATAGTGGCATTTTGCCTTAGGAAAAATCTAAGCCGTAATGTCTGTTTTCAAAACAAGTGTCTGCAGGACTGCTTGCAACAATGGCCTGGATTTTTCATAAAATTTTGAAAGGACACTAGGTCTTAACTTAAAAAAAACAGGAAAAGACAGCTATGAAACTTGTTGAAGGAAGGAAGCGCTTTCGCGGCTTGTTGGTCAATGACTCTCTTTTCCCCCAATATTTAGGTATTCTGGAGCTATCCTCGACCCAAAGCTCAGCTGTCGAGTTAGAAATGCATACGTGACTTACTACGTCTACAGGAGAATCTTTGGCTATCTTCAACCAAAGATGGACTTGTAGATGCACATTTTTAGGGTATGTGTACTATTCTCACCACTTTGGCTTAAAGCATCAAAAACTTAACAGAGTCCAAGGAATAGCCGAACTTGGCGAGTCTCATGCGGTAATGTCCGGCCGCGATTCTTGATGTTATCCTACACCTATCTACTCTCTCTCGAAGCATATATTGAAAATACAGCATCGTGTAGCTTGGTCAAACTGGGAGACACTTGATTTGCTAATTTTTTGTGCTACAAGGCATCAAAAATTCCAAAGGCTTCTGAGGGACTCCCTTGATTTGTGTGAATCCTGGAAAGACATCCGATTTGCAGGCAAATTCACGTCCTAAGAAATCTTTCCCTTAACCTGACAAACAAAACTCCATCCAACAAGACTCCACCCAACTTTATAGGGACTTGCCTTTTGTGGACTATTTTGATGGTGATTGAGGTCCAGCGACTTACGTAAACCAGCAACTGAGTACATTAAGCTCATAATGCTTAGCTTATGGAAACCTCAAAGGAAAAGCAAAAGACCATTGATCTCGTTAAAGAAAGAGCTTCCAAAAGTCTGATAACTTTCGTTAGATAGGTCAAGACATTCGCAGAGCAGATAGGAAACGGATTCAACTTCCTTTTCTTGCTCGTGCTTCATTCTAACTAGTCTCGACGTGCTCTCTAGAAAAAGAGGTCCACTTAGACCAAAAGTAGGTCCATTGTGACAGCTTGCGTTGATTTCCTAACATACTGACAGTATTCAGTTCATCAAGACCGATAACGCGGCATTTGCCTAGCAATTTTTCTGATGATTGCAAAGACGGGACACCTGCAGAGGAAGTCTATGATAGATTGAAGGGGTGACTGCATCATATGGGATCCCTAAGGATCCATTGTGTACGATAAATTCTAACGAAGTGTCTTCAAGAAAAAAGATCTCATATTTGTCGTTCAAGACCTTTCGGCCGTCTTGGTAGTTGCGCTCATTCCTACTCATGGTCGCATTATTTATTTTTCTTACAAAAGGAGGACCAGTAGAGAGATGTATTTTTGTCCGAGATATCATTGTTCCCTAATACCCAGCAAAGAGGCACCACATTGGCCACTGCTATTCCACTTAGATATTCTTCAATCAATTTTGTAGCTTGGATAATGGCAATGACCTCTACTCAGCTGCCACTTTCAAGTCAAAATGATCAGTTGATTCCTAGAGTGTCGCAATGGACGTCAGCTTAAGTTTCGATCTCTGTTGTGGACCTATCGGTATAGAAGTCTACCTCCTCTTTGATCATTCGAGCCTGCCCGTCAGGAAGGAATGACTTTTGGTGAAAAGGTGGAATCTTCTGCTTCAATCAATGGCGAGATGGCGCAGCCCAAGGTAAGTGGGGATACGTCTGTGTGGCTTAACTTCTGGCTCCCATTTCAGATAGTAATACATCTCGCGATGCAGTCTTGTTCGTTGAAGTTGTTACCACGCTGTGATTCATAGTAAAAGCCTGCTTCTGCATCGACGTCCATCGGTCAGCAGAGATAACTAGCTCTTCTTGCGAATTCTAGAAGTGAATCCCCTATCAAAAGCTTGTCAGTTAAGGGGATTTCTGTCCATTTGCTCATTTTCTTCATCAAGTGTCTGGCAATCCCATGAACTTCGTACAAAATAGGCACGATTCGTGTGAGTCAAAAGCCACGACTGTTTCGTAAGACACGCTGTTCTTGGAAAAGCAAGTGTAGCCAGGCACTAAGCGTGGTTTTTAGTGTCCTTCTGACGGAGCAACGTTTCAAAAGAATGGAGTTTAGCAGAATCTCTCGCGTCGCTTTAGATCTCGATCTTATGGAACCTATAAAGGTCGACAAGACTCCATGTGACAAGTTGTACATTAGAGTGGGCGTCCTTATGATCCCCAGCTTACTTCTGCTATCACACGTTGCCCTGAGCTGGCATCTTCAATCACAGGCTTATTCACTATCATTCCTAGAATCCACAGTACCTTTTAATGTCCATCTTGTGTACTCTTTCCCGTCAAGCCAGCTCTCAATTCAACTCACAGACGATTGATCTGGAAACATCCCGTTCCAATCACGAGTACAAAATCCCTCAAACAGAATTCGATTCAATAAATTGCGTCAATTACCGTCTTAATTGTCCACATTCACATGGCAACTCTGTCACACCACAACGTCTTGTAGCACATACTTTGCTTTGTATAGACGTGTCCTCCTAAGACGGGGGCAAAATAATAGGGAGAGCTATCAAGAACGAAACCAGTTAAATTGATTTCGTTTCAGTTCTTCCCTTCGTTCGCCTTAAGCCATATTGCTACACCCAGAGTCCCAGACCATGGCACTTGGCATGGTTCCCTCGTTTATTATGTTTCCCTCACATGTTTTGTTCTTGTCTCTGGCTCTGTGGAAGGGGCTACCACTCTCTGATATCGATCCAACAACAAACGTTTTTTTTTATTCACGATGACTTTGTTCCATGAATCCCCAAGCTGATCCTGGACAAGTAAATTCTCTGCATTCCCACTGAGATTCACAACCAGTTTTCGCTGAGAGATTTCAATCTCTAAGCCTCGGTCAGCAAAAGGAGTAGGCTTTGTGTGACGATGTGAATCCGTTTGCAACATGTGCAAATGTTTCAAGCGCTTAATGGTTCAATGGCTCTTAAGTACCTTCCACAGCACAGTCCTCATTGAGTGAGAGATATAAAAAAAAGAAGCTGAACTCGTTTGAATATGCAAAAATGGAACAGGGACAAGGGAACAGAGCACGGTAAACTTTGCATAAAGTCACCGGGCCAGGTACACATATCTGATGTTATTTGCGCGACATAATTGTTAGGGAAAATTCCCTCATACCGGGGGTCCTTATAAAACATTTAACAACGCGGCAAGTAAAGGTTCAAGCCCCCCTCTGGAGCTAAGTGGCAGCGCAGTAAAAAAAAATTAATGGCATCCTCATTGAAGCATTGACCCTGGAATTCATGTCAAATTCATGTCCGGGACTTGCTAACAAAAAAAAAAAAAACAAACAAACATCTGAAGTAGTTTCGGTCGAGGAGAAGGACCTTTATTCAACATCAATGACGACTACCTCCCGTAGGAGATGGTTTTTTTGTATAGAAATTTCTAAAGTGTTTTACCTTTTGGGAATGGAATTGCATTCATTTCCACGCGATTTAAAAGGTACTTCTCGTGCCTTTCATCCTTTTTTTTAACTCAAAACGGAACTGCAGTTCCATTGAATTGGACATTCACTCCCACTCTCTCACTTCGAGGACTAAAAGTAGTTTTATTTCTCTATTCCCCGCGTGGAGTTATAGAAAATTTCTCTAATTCTTCATCAAAATCGTGGCACAAGTTAAGAAGGAAGGATATATAGGAGCACTTAACCGTTAGGCATAAATTTATGACCGGAAACCGAAAGAAGACAACCAAAGCGTTTATTACACATTTTATGGGCCATGTTTGGAGGAAAGGGATTACTCACATCGATTTAAAGAAAAAAAAGGACTTGAGATCCTGTATCTTGTACGTTTGTATGGATTTATATCCCGAACCCTAGAATATGATTTCAAGTTCATTTCACCCGTTTAGGGGGGGAGCAGATACGAACGAGTATGTATGGGCTGTTATGTGGTGTGTGTAAATTGGTGGGTTGAAGGACCATACATTGTGTTCTCTTGAGTTATTTGAAGGAAAAAAATTGAGTGTGACTGTTCCTGTGTGTGTTTGAGTTAACTTTGAATATTTTTATATTTTACGAGCATTGTCTAATGATTTGTTTTATTATCTTACAGGTAATTGTTAATCGCAGATACTTTGTTGGGCACGACTTAAGGGGCTTTGGGTGAGTGGTGAGAAAGTAATAAATATATTTTTACAGCTCAACGAGGAAGGAGTGTGTGCTTGTATATAGTTTATGACTAACGAGCTGTAGGTAGGTACTCACACGCTTGGATGAAGCCGTAAATATTAGGAGTCTTACGAGCGTGCAATTAGAGAAATCATCTATCTTGCCAAGAGAATTCGAACAATTGTTGTCTCTTATATCTGAGGCTCCATGACATCTGGTCCTATTTGAAGACTGTTTTACGGAATTTGTAGATGAAATTGGAAATTGAGCCCTTTCAAGTGAGCCATTCATAGAACAGAAGGTCTGCCGAGCGACAAAGGTTCTAAAAAGGCTTTGAAGTCTATTGGACTGAGCTGATCATGTGTGGAATTGTCACATTGTCTGATCACCATTTGGATGAAAATCGAGTTAGTTTCAAGTGTCCTTAGAAAGTCATTTGAGAAAAGATACACTCATACCAAAAGTTGGTTTATTGCGATGCCTGTTTTCAAGGGCTCACCAAGTGCAGGGGATTTGTACAATAGAGTCATCCTAGCTCTGGAGTCTCTGCAGCTCCAGTAGAAATCGTTGCATACCTACAATACTCAAACGCTGAGCATATCTGCCTGGGATGCAGTACCTTCCCTAGGACGTTAGCAAGTTTCGAGAGCTGGTCTCTTTTTAGTCAAATTAACACTTTCGATCTCGTAGGATCGAGGACAGGTCAGATCCTACCGAGCATTATTATAACAATCAACATGTCGCGGCAGTCCTTCACTGCTTTAGATTTGATCGCAGTTGAGCTATCAATATAAAGCACAATAATCACATGTGGGGGTGGATTCAGGGTGTCATCCGACCAATCCAATCAAGCTATTACCAATGTTCGCATTGTAGTGTTGTGAGCCAGGGTAGAGCCACGGAGACAACTTTGGTGTAGGTGAGGAAGACGGCGGCAGCACGTTTGTCGTTGCTCGGCTCAGCTCGTCGGGCAGGGGTAGTTCTTGTCATCTTGCCATCTTGCACCACCTGCTTAGCACACAAAATCTCATGCCTTTTGTGCTAGGTATAGAAGAATAAGAAGTTCCTTCATACCCTGTATAGACATCAAGCGGACATTGAAAAACATTTGTCCAAGGACATATGGCAATACCCCGGAGAAAGACAGGAAAATAATCTCGCGAACTGCCCTAACTAGCCTAAACTAAACCTAAACTATGCTTACATTTAAAGCTAAACCTATATTAGACCTAACTATCTTACGACTATCCTTAATTTATCCCTAAATGCACTATCTTTTCCGGTATCTCTCCTATATAAGGTTCGTCAACAACCCAAAACATGCCAGATGTTGTTGGCAAAGGTTGGCCAGCCCACCCTACGTGTCTTGCGACACAACCTGCGCAATCACCCATGGTCGATTTTGCAGGAGATAGCCCCTTAAAGACCTTCCGGTTAAGATCCTACTCGTCACGTAGTGGAGAGTTCGTATGTTGTTATGTCCTAGTCTGTAACTGTAGGTTTCGTCAGAACTGACAAGAAAGGACATCGACTGTAATGAATTCGTTGCTTACGCGCAGCAGAAATGAAACTCATTTGCCGTCAGTTAAAATGGCCTCGCTTTCCCATTTCGGCCTTAAAACGTTGACTCCAATGCAGCTTGACAAGGATAACTTGCAAAACAAATGGACAATCATGAAGATCTGCGGCACTCGCAATTTAACAGAGTGAATGTCGTAGAATCAAATGATCGTCCATTTCTAGGCTTTAGGAGCTATTCTCCATCTTTTTTGCTCTCTACCCATCCCTTCCACCACACATTTCCTGTTTTTCTTCGACTTCAAGCAGATCGATACAACCCTAAGGACATTCTATGTTAATCTTATGTTCAACTTTTCAGCTTTAGTGCAAAGAAATGTTCTCAACATCATATCCACGCACCCTTCAACAAGTCGTGGATGGTCTCTTCAAAGACTATTCTTAAGCAGATGAGTCCCATTTAGAGTGTTTGTTTCAGCCCTGTGACCAAGGCTGGCTTCCATGACAGTAGGTATATGTTTTTCTTAAAGCTGCAGGACATGCTATTGGATATTACCTACTAAGAGTTTAGATCCCCAAAAGTTTGAGAAAGCCTGTAGCATTTTTGGCAGGGATCATGCTTATTAAATCATCAAGCGAGGACGAAGCTATACAAGTTATTCAAGACCTACGGCGAAGTATTGCTTCAACAAAGATCTACTGGTACTGCCTTGCCTTAGCACTACAGGTGCGTTGAGAGATTCTCAAACAGCTGGGCTTCAAACAATGCTACAGTTGTTAAGGCTGAGGGAAACTCACCAAACGTATGAGAAAATGTAAGGCACGCCAAAATCCTAATAATTCACCGCTTACTTACGGCGCTACCGTCCAGGGTGGACCCTCAACTAACAAGCGTCTCCAACCAGCTCAATCTAGCTAGCTGCCTCCAGGTTCACACGCCTAGTTGGTTGAAGTCTCTTTTCGCTTGCCTGCTCCTCCTGAATCGCGGTCTTCCTCTATTACGATGTTCCTCGGGGTTGGATTTGAATATTGTCCGGGCTGGAGCATTGGTATTCATCCGCCCTTCATGAAGCAGCTAACTGATATGCTGCCCACTGAAAATTGGTTCAACTTACATGGACAACAAGCACACCATATCGGACAGAGGTGCCTGGAGTCAGCGCGAAGTCCTTTTTAAATAATTCGGCGCTAAGACCTCTGAAAGAGTCGTTCAATTTCCCTGTAGTGTCTTCCAAGCTAAGCTCACGACTATCAGTCAGGGTGCCACTAAGCTGAAGATTAACCTAGTATCTCTTTTATCCAACACAGCAAAATCTAGGGCAGTGAAGGACTGACTGCCTCATGTCTTTGAACGAGACCATCAACCAGCACGCCCAGTTGGATTCTAGATGAAAGCAGCATTCCGGCTGACGAATTAGACAAACAAGGCTCTCAATAGACGAACTTCTCTCAAAGGACCACTTGGAAATGCTTGGACATATTTGAAATGGTTTTGAGACTAGATGTCTAGGTACACCCATGTCATCGTTCAAAATCCAGTCTTAAGACATTCGTGTATCAGACGATCTATTCCTCTTAATCTTAAACCTTCTACCAAAGATTGTAAGCCGCGATGTGTACCTTGTTCGTGTGTAATTCCACAGGATGAATCTGAAGTCTACACTCTCAGCTACGCCCATCAATATCCAGGTCACGTGAGTTGTGGTATCAAAACGGAGCATCCGAGCTACTTGTGTCTCTGGCAGGCTTACCAGTTTATATCAGAAGCAAGGCGATATGAAGGTGAACCACTTGATTGTATGATTCAGTGGTTCTTCCCTCCATTTGGAGACACATTGCACTGCGTATTGCTACCAATCAAGGCTTAGAGAATCATCTATACCTGTCAGTAGTTGTTGACTGGGTCTGCTATCCTTCATTGCTTTCTCCGCTTTTGTCGCAACTGCTTTGATGCATTTCTGTCTTCGTATTCAATATAAGGACGTTTCACAGCTCTGTGATTCCTCCCTAATGCAGTACGAGCTTGACAAAGTTTTTGGGTGTCCATCTGCAGATACCTACTAGGTTAGATTAGGTCAGGTTGAAGTGGCTGCCAGCTGTTTCCAGCGCACTAAGACTAGTGATAGGTCCATTGCGATACCACATGGATCTAGACAGATCTCCTTACCTACTCTTTGGGCTTTTGTCATGAACTCTTTGAGCCAATTGGAGCTTCTGATGAAGCGAAGGAGAGTTCTGACATCTGCGTTTGTCAGATCGTTTAAGTAGAATTCTCCTAGGTGGAGTCTTCTTTTGCGGGAAAGAGGTGGGCAGTTGCAAGAAGTTTCCTGCTTCTCAAAAATCGTTTGAATATAGACCAAGCCTTGTTGCATGCTTGGCTATTAGAAAGTGTCCCGTGATGACACCTATTACGGATCTGATATGCGATCTGTTGAGACAAATCAAATTTTTAGAGCGTTTCAGATCTTGCTTTGTTGCTAGACACGTTATACTACTTGTCCACCTAGAATTTGTCCTCTCGATAGCTTCTAAGCTTGACTTTAAGTTCACATGTAGCGATCGGTATACTCAAAGTACCTTTTTCTGGAAGCATCTCTGCCATACAGTTCCCTGGAATATCTCTATGCCCCGGCACCCAACAAAGATGAGATCCCTGGCTATCTCTGCCATCTTCCGATACGGCTGAGCTGTTGATTGCTTCGACTTCTTGCGAGAGGAAATCCCTAAATTGTCAGTAAACTTAGAAATTGTTTAGGCGGTCGCTGGAATACCTAAGAGCCTGTTGCTCCTTATGAAACTTTACTTGTAAACAGAGCCTCTTAAGACCAATCTAAGGCGGTTTATGTCCAAAAATAGAGCAAACAGTGTAAAGAAAAATAGCGATATATACGGGTATGTACAAGTTGAAGTGGCATTAACCGTTAGAAAATGACTAACAGAAGGTTTCAATCTTTTTTTTAACCTTCAATCGTAAAGTCTATTAATCTCTAAAACAACGCTTCTTATAAAGTGGACCATCAATTGTTTTATGTCAAAAGTCATAATCCAATTGTCGTCTAACTTTTAATAGCCTATAAGCTGCACATTTTGTAGTTTCATTACACCCATTGACACTGTTCGTCCTTCACTACCATTGTGACAAGAAGTACATTTTAATTTCATAGTCGGGTGGGGGGGGGAGAGAGATGAATAAATTTTAGATTCCGGTTATCTACTTTTATGTTCATTCCAAGTCCCTAAACTTAAAATTCTCATCGACGAGTACACATGTAGTTTCATAGCAGTGGCAACACTTTTTACGACAGGATGTGACAGCTATAACATCGCTTAACGACATGTGTCACATTTCACATATCAGTCAGCCATTATGTCATATGACGTCGTTAAACTACTAATCTCACTCCATACTGCCAACGAAAGACCATCGTTATGATGATTTGATTCCCATCGACCGATGTATCTGCAGAAACTACGTTACGTACACGGGTGACATTTTGAAAAAAATTCACTTGAAAACTATGCATGACACATGCGACTGTGTGTGGCGGTTGGGGGGGGATGGCATAGAAAATGTCCAAGTTCCGCCGCATGAATCACAACTTTTGGTCGTACAATTGCTACATTGCCCTCTCGTATGATGACTTCATGCGTCGAATTTGCTTGATGTGCAAAAAAAACAAAAAAATCCTTCCGCTTGAGAAATGACAGACACCATTATGTCCTTGTTTAGGGATCATGAATCATGATTTCACGATACGGGGACTGACTTAAGAAAATTTTTTTATTTTTGCAAAACGCCTCCTTGACGCCCGTCTCGGTTGTGTTTGTTTGTCTGCGAAACTATTTAGTTTTGTCAGCCGATGGCGTGTATACATGTCCTTGTTGGAACGCGTTTTTTTTTTTTTTTCTTTTCGGGGGGAGTTTCAACTTTACGTGATGAGGAGTTGTCTGCCTGTCGTCAGTGTTGAGAAATGAGTTTTTTTTTTTTTTTAAATGAGAATCCTTTTGGCGTCTATCCATTACCATGAGAAGGATAAAAGGGGAACTGTTTAGGGAATTTATATGTCAAGTCGAGACGAAATGAGGTTTTGATTTGCGTTCCAAGATGAGTGTGACAAGCTGAGAGTCCTTGTTTTCTCCTTTACTGTGTCTACAAGGGAGTAGGTACATATATACTTGTAAGGATTTGTAAAATGTATTTTCAATTATTTACCGTTTTCACCGGAAATTGCATACGAGCCCAAAGAAAACGACGGAAATCGGAGACGAGAGACGTTTAGGCAAAATGCGAAATTAATTGGGACAAATCCCTTCAGGGAGTCGGTTAGAAAATGTTTCACCCTCTAGCGAGGAAGTTTTTAATATTTCTTGTTTTCAAGGACTTCCCCCACAACATAGACGCACAAAATTTAATCCACGGATGAGTGTATAAATTCGGGTCAATGAGGTTGTTCTGAATTGTGTGTGTGTGTTGTGTATCTCTAGTTTGATGGGTAAACTTTTCCAACCAGAGTTGGGCGCACTTTGACAGGATGTCAATCATAATTGTGTTATCTAAAGAATTTTTAATTAAAATCCTTGACAGGACTAAAACATCTGTTCGAAAGCGAAGACACAACGAACGAGAGAGAGAGGGAGAGAGGGAGAGATACAATTCATAAACTATAAATCCTTGGTACACAGCAGGTTCTGTGTCAGAATCTAAGTCAACGCTTTGGCATGATGGAGACTCATTTTTTTATGGACAAACAATAAAATAAGTTGACCTTAGGATACGGAGGGGCTTTTGGAAGAAGTTTTCCATAAATGTTCTGTCATCAGTGGCGACTTACATAAATTTGTTTATGTAGACTTTACGACGAGAGACATTTTGAAATCACTTAACTTGATTGTGTTTAAGGATATTTTAGATACGGATGTGTCTGTGTTTGAGTTGATGAGGGTCTCGAAAAACGTTATATTGTATCGGGCAGTGTTTTCGTGCTTAAATACCTCGTTCAACTTGGTTTGGCTTGGAGCCTGTGGAAAATCATTCTCCTTTATCCGGTACATTTCCAGATAATTCCTAAAGATGTGGTCAAGGCTTTCTAGAACTTACTTCTTGTGTCTGCTAAGAGTGCCTTTGTTTGCCTTAGCGAAGCTTCTTGATTGTTTCCCCTTCTTTCGATAGCTCTTCCTAAATGATATTGTGTACACGTATACCGCAGAAAGGTTCTGGCCAAATGAATGAATTTGTTGCCCATCCACTCCAAAGTGACCTAAAACTCAGTAAATTTGCTGATCCTGCTCATGTTGTTAAGTTTGTCCAGGCAATCCCGTACCATCTTGTAATAGATTTCATATGAACTTAGCACTTTGATGACGCCTTGACGGTCTGATATGATTGCATTGAAGCACCCCTTCCTATTGCATGGATTTCCGCTTGCAAGATTGATTTCGAGTGACTCAGACACGCCCCCATCAGTTTCCTAAGCCGTTCTCGATCCGTTTGTATTGTAGAGGTCTTGGAAGCTTACATTTTAGAATTGCTGATTAATTTTGTTCTCAGTTTTGCGATGAAGTTTTTAACGAAACTTTTCTTCTTGCTCATGTCATCCCTGGAAATTTGCTGTAGAAGTGCTGAATTTAGAGATTAGAGCTCTGTTCCTGATCCCAATGCACTTTCCTTTCTTCTTCCACTTTTTTTCTTATTATTAAGTAAAGAGGTCGGGGGAAACTCCTATCGCCTCTGTCGGGCATAACCTCATTGCCACTGACATGCATTTGCAAGCCATCTGTACTTTTTCTAGTCCTCTCCGTTCCATACCTGCTTCTAGCTATTATTTCTGCTTCGTCAGGGTACCTTAAAAGGGATAGGAATCCGAATAGGATAGATAATGGTCCTCCAGCGCATAACAGAAGCTACGTACTACTCCCCAAGTACCTGATCTTCTGGTGGCTAGTTTGGAACAGTCGTAGAGCAGATGTCGTACTAATTCTATTCTCTTCATCTCCGCAGCGTCATTACATATGCCGTTCTGTATGGACACGTAAAGCGCTTCGTATTTCCAAAAGACTAGGTCTTAGGCGATTCTTAGAATCCTCCTTATTGAAGTCTTAGTGAAAGCCTGGTCTTGGTGATCTGGCTTTTGCACTTGTGTCTAGATGATACCATCGCCTATGAGCTCTGATTATGATTTCCACTTCTAACTTCATTTTCGTGTGCTCGAGTCCCGCTCGTTACATTTGACCAAGGATAGGTTGCAACCACACTTAGACTGAAGAAGGTCCCTTGTGATACCATATGAATCTGTAGTCTCTTCCAGAAAAACGACTCGCAGAACTAGTAAGAGATTTCTATGAAGCTTTGGATGCTACCTATGCTTGTGCCAGTCAGTTTGTTGAGACTGTGGAAGAAGCTGGCTCCTAGAAAGGCTCTTCTTCGAGCTGAGGGAGCTGGATATGTACAAAGAAGGTGAAAAATCATCTCTTTCTCCTCCTCGTCCTTACAGCTTCTACAAAAATCATCCTAAAGGAGACAAAGCTCATTGGCTTGCCTGCCGATGGTAAAAAACATTTGCTGCTGAATCCATGTTAAGGCGGACCCTTTGAAGGTTGTTCAAAGTTGCTTTCAATTTCAAGGAAGGCACTAAGTGTTGATTTTTTTAACATGGAGATTCATTTTTCGTCTGTTAAGCCCAATCTGTGTAGGGCAGTGTCCAGCATGTCCAACAGTCTGTCAGAAAAAAGGATGAAAGCTCTTTCTACTTTTAGAAACAAAACAAATATTTAGAGAGCCATGGTCCTCCAGCTTTCGGAATGAATATTACTCTCCCGCTAGGACCTCGGCACGTACAAAAGGCACAAGTTAAAGGTTTGCTTAAGCCATGGAGTGATAATGTCCTCTGACTTGTGCAACAAAGCTGGTTGGATGCAATCAATGTCCATGATATTGTCCTTACATCAAGCATTCTGTCACGACAGTTTCTGCTTCCATGTAGGTCTATGATTGGACTTAAGATTCCCATATATGGGCAGCTAAAGAAGTGGCAATCTAACAACATTCCTAGTGTTTCTTCTTGCCACTCCGTCCAGACATCAGGTTGTTTTGGGGTCGATACTCCTGCTTCAGTTGTTGTTTCAATAGAACCACCTCCTTAGGCTCCTTTTTATGATGGTTCCAGCAATACCGACACGTCTTAAGGAATCAATTTCCGTAGGTATTCCACCAGGCTTGGCGATTCCCCCGTTTAATAAAGATGACAAGTTGATTCGTCGTACTTTGGGAAAAGTCGCCCCGTAACAAGAATTGCTTTGCGACTTGCAAGATGTGACTTATCTTGGTTGTTTCGGTACCTACCTACCAGTCCCAAGGTGAATGCATACTCGTCACAACGCACAACGTCTTCCACATAAGGGAACGTTGCAAATAGCCATTTGTATAAATTATGTACAACATTGCCTCACGTACTTATGGTTGTGACCGTTTACAACATCTGCAACTGGTCCAGATAATGGCAATCATTTAGCCATTTTTCTATGTCCAAAATGTCCCCAAAAGGGATCCCTCCGCACGACCCTTGATTTCATTTTCATGGACCACTCGTCAAAGCTCACAAAAGCAGAAACAAAGAAGGCTTAAGTGATATTTTTTTTTTCGAAAAGCACAAACGACTATAATTTGAATCTGCCTACGACACCCATGGGAGTCGTATTATCAGTGATAGATGCACTCATTAATATCCTTTTCAAATCTGCGCGCCTTAAATTTCAGATAAAACACACACACGCCCGCATTCGCATCCACCCTTGCCGCTGTAATGATGCCGATGTTTTACAACATAATTCACTCCAACCATTTTGTGTGTCTCTCTGTAAAGTCTGTCCCATTAATAATGGAGGCAAAATCCTACGAACTAAATCTATCCTTGTTCGTACACGACCCCTTTGAAACTTCATTAATATTTATAAATCCTTTAATATCCTGTGTTCGGCGCCTTTGCAAAAACAGAAGAAACAAAAAAAAAGTCCTTCGCTCTTTCTGTCGCGTCAGTAGTAAGCGACGCGTGTAAATTTTAGTGTCAAAACCAGGCAAATACAGTAAAGTTGGAAGAAGAAAACAAAAAAAAGGATCTCACACTGCCTGTCTCATGTGCAGCGACATATAGAAAAAAAAAATAAGTCGTTTCCTTCTTCCACTTTTACGCAGCCAGGCGCACACACAGACTCTCAAATTGTGCTGAGAGATGTAAAAAAGTCATTAAATTATGTTAATTAAATGTGCGAGAGCGAGATCCTTAAGAGTCCTCAAAGTAAACGAAAGAGAAAAAAAACAAAGACTACTACACGCCTAATTAAAGTGAAAACTTAAACAAACAAGAAAAAAAAATTAATTTGTTTAAAGTCGTCCTTAAATACTTATTCGTTGTCGTTTGACGTTTGTTTCGTCTGTTTCGTCTGTTTGTCTTTTTGAACCGAATATGTGTCTCGTAAATTATAAAGGACCTCGCTCCATAGAACCCAAAGTGAGCAAAGCAACAGTCAAAAGGAAGAACTTTCTGTGGAATGAAAATGAACTTTATTCTCAATTTACCTTTGGGTTTTCTCTTCACAACTTCTTTGTGTGTGTGTACTTTGTGTGCTTATTGTGTAGAAAAAAGGACATTTTCGTCCTATTTGCAAACTAATTAAAAATCTAATTTTGGTCTGTAAATAGATTTTCATGCTGGATGCTGGATGAATGTGTCGTTCTGCCTACAATATTGTTCTGTCGTCGTCGTTGTCCCTCTTCTTTTGTGAGGAATCAAACTTTAAACTTACTAGCGTATGATGAAGGTCCTTTTTGAGCCGACAGCATGTCGTAAAAGTAGCACTCATCGTACCTGAAAAATAGTCCTCTCCTCGACTCCATAGGGGCGGCGCTGGTCATTCAACTAAATATTTAATGTCTGCCGATGAAGTTTTAGAGATTTGCGGTTTCACTAGCGCAAGAGAATGTATCCAAAAGTCCTTTTGGGGCTAAATCCATTGGCATTTGATTAAGGATTCTACTAAAATATTTGTGGTTTGATGAGATAAGGAGCTTTTAATCAACTGATGCTGTCAGGATTTTCTCCTTTATTTTTTTTTTCTACGAATTGTTAGACAGTTGAAACTGTCAAAGTTTTACTGGATAACCTGTCAAGTGATTACGAAAGGTTACAAAGGATGTCTGAAGGATCTGTTGATGTTGTTGTTGTTTTTGTTATTTTTGGCGAATAAATAGGTGCAAAAAGTTTGCGAAAGTTTTAAGAGAGGTTTAGGCAAAGGTGATAGGTGGGTGAAGGACAATTATTTTGGAAAAGGCGATAACGTAGATCGATAGACATGTTTTTGTCGTCGGAAGGGGATGTTGAGGGAAATTGGATTTAAGGATAAGGAAAGGATGGCTGAGACTAAAGGTTGGTTTCTGCTCTGATTGAAGGTTCGTCTCGGCAGGTAATGATAAACCTCTGGGGAATGATTTGTCATGGAAAAGCTTCTGAATCCCGTTCGAAGTCGGTAATAAAAGGGAAGGTCACACCACATGAATGGCTGATAGGGGCCTTGGTTGTCTTCAAGCTGTTGCGCCAAATTTTTGTATTTGTAATCTCTACCCGTACGTTGGTGGTGATAATTCGAATAAACATTCCAACTGACATAACTCAAGAAGAATGGTCTACCATCTCACCCCTGAGGTTAAGGGATTTCAAAAGAAGACAGATTGGCTCATAGGACATGTCAAGACCTTATGTTGCTTCATTCTAGGACTGGATTCAACCTATTGCAGTGCTGGTAACCATGTCTAGTCCCAGTCGATATTCTTAGCTGTTTACCTACCATTTTACCTTGAAGGCTGATTGCAGCTTCTTGCCAAAAGACTAATTCAAAGTTACAGACCTACCCACGTAAACTTGTCTGAATTTTAGTTACAAGCACCCGATACCAGACGAAAAGGAGTTAAAACATCGAATGTCCTGCGGATAAATTTCCATCGAGTGTCACGTCTAAGGCCGGATATTATTGTCGCCCAGTCGTTAGAACATTGGACTCCTAAGCAACCTGACTAAGGTGCAAGTCCTAGAAGAAAACGAGAAATTTTACGTGGTATTACTGTAGAGATGGGGACTCCTTAAGGTCGATATATCTCGGTACATGTACACACATCCTTATGTCCATTAGACCGATGATGGAGTTGATACTGAAGTCCTGTCGTAAAATCTTTTTTCAGGTTCAAATCATTATTATCCCGACATTTTAAGGTCATCTACTAGAACGACTCATATAAAAGCTAGAGGAAAGGTCGCCTTGGCTCAGTGGTTAGTGCGTTAAATTCCCAAGCGATCTGACACAAGATCGAATCTCAAGGCTGGGTCTTGTCTCTCTATGAGCTATAGCACCAACTATTCCTATTTTATTTGGAGTAAAGTACAAGAGACTTAGGTCTCTTTTTCTGAACTTGGCTTACCCTCACTGGGCTTAATAATCCCAGTCCTGCTCTACGGCGCAGAGGCGTGAACTTTATCAAAAATGGATGAGGGTGCTCTTGGCTGCTTCGAATCCGCCTCTGAGTGACGGCGCAGTAGAGGAAGACCGTGACTCAGGTGGCGCAGGCAAGTTGAAGGGGACCTCAACCAACTTAGCACGTAAAACTGGAGGCAGCTAGCTAAAGATTGAGCTGGCTGGAGACGTTTGTTGATTGATGCCCAGGTCCACCTCGGACTGTAGCGCCACCTTTAGAAGAAGAAGGCGTACCCTCATTAGTTTTAGAAGCACTGATCTGATTGATCCCTGGGTTAATGGGTTCATAATGAAAGATAAGTGGCTCCGAAAATAGGTGGAGAAAGCCACCACGTGCTTTATCTAGTGAGAAGGCAATGCACCCAAGGCACCTATCTGCTGACATAGTCCCTGTGTACCCGAAGGACCACCAATAGCACTCCCTGTTACTCTTTTATGAGCTCTTGCCTTGGGTTCGCTCGCTCATAAACTTTTATCAAGACTGATGCTAGCAGTATCCGCCGGATCTGCCTGGGCCCTGGCATACTAGTTGCTAAACGATGGTATGGCTGCCATGATTGCTTAACTTGCTTTCCAAAATTTGCTCACTGTTCTCATTGAGGATTGAGCATGTCTAGTCCGACCCATTTTTTAGCCAGTTTTTGACAGTCCAGGTAGTGTATTTCGTCACACTGGGGCTTGGGGCTTCGGGCTTTCAAAACGTCGTTGCTCCACTTTATTCGATATGAGTGGTCCTAGCACCGAACCTTCAAAACACATTGACTTTCTGCACAGTTTAAAACTATCCATCGCTAGGTATTTATCGACAGACAGTCTCATGCCAAATCTCTCTAGAAACTAAGTAGTGACTGTCAGATACCTTTCAAGAAGGTTGTCAGAAAAATCACACATCTTGCTGAGTTGAGAGTCTTCCCCTTTTCAGAATCTACATAAAGCTCATCTGGTACAGGAAGCATGAATAAAATGTTGAAGACTGCTGTAGTCTCTTGTGACTTAGGAATAATCTACACCCCCTCTGAGGGATTAGAATCCGGGAGACACTTCTAATCTCTCCTCGGTCTACACTTCTTAGTTTTTGACATAAAAGGTGTTTGCGATGTTGTTACCAAACATAGAACTTTGAGCATCGTTACTTAAGAGGGGCTGTCAAAACTGGACATGAATCTGCCCAGCTCATCACCATAAGACCTTTAGGACAAAATATCTGCTGAATGGCCTCCATAATCCTAGTTTCTCGCACAGGGATGTGACATAATCTCACTAAGTACATACCAGGCACCCTTTTTTGTCGAAAACCAGGTGCCTTAAGCTCATAAATTGTTCGCAGTTTACTGGCGTAACTATGAAATTTCACAAAGCCCCCAAAAATACGTTGTAGCACGACAGGGATTAAAACTTTTTCAAACATCTTCCAATATTAAGTCGTCCTTTTTCTTGTAGCATTCCTAATGTCCTGCCCTAGCTCATCACCAAGTTATAAATTTCAACTCCACCGTGCAACAGGTTTCAGCACTTTTATCTTAAAACGCCACAAGTCCAGTTGCGCCGCAGATTTTCTCTCATATCTACAATCAACAGCAGCCAGCTGCTTTAAATATACTTTCTCCACATTCACTTGAATAAGTAGTTCCATACCGTGAGTAATCACACACTTAAGTTCAATACCCGCAACGCCGCCGTCGCATCAAGTCTCGATAACTCGAAAACCTCGACAAAAAAATAGAAATTATCGTAATGACACAAAAATAACCACAATATCACAAGTGTAATGTATCTTCGAGATACACGAGGCAGCACATGCACTAGATGTGTGGTATATAGCAAGCTTTTGACCCCAAGCCCATACACATACACATACAGACAGTGAAACCGCGCCAAGTGGCCATTTATCAACGCGTGTGCACACAATCTAAATCATTTTCGGAAGTTGTAAATTATCAGCGAACGCATTTCGGACCGAAAATCTCAAGTGGCAACTTGAAAACACCACCAGATGCCTGTTTGGTTGGGTCTGGTTGGCAGATTGAAGAAAATTATCCTCCAGAGATAGACAAAGAGAGAGGGAGTGAGCGAGGAGGGACGAGGTAGCTCTTCAGCTTTTCAATCGGTCTCTGGAAAGTAAAACTCATTTGTGTGGGGAGTTGGTGTTATGTGCGCTTGGCAGTGTAAATTGAAACGAAAAAAAAAAATGCAATCCATCTTGAATCCATAGGACACCCTATCCTTGTTTTGATGACAAAGAAGCTTTTAGTCAATTCTGTGGCCACAAGGAAAAACAGCATAAGTCACACACAACACAAGCCGACTTATGTTGTTTTTCCTTGTGACCACAGAATTGTTCGATGTCCTGCCATGGGAGGGCCAGTCACCAAAATTTAGACTAACAAGATCCTTAAAGTAAGTCTAAGACACGCTTGTACATACACCCTCTTAGAACCCTGAAACCCTCTAAAAACCTGGTACCACATGGACAAATTGACGAAATCCACTCTACCCTATGAAGGTATAAAGAGAACACTTAGACCATGAATTGTATGTCCCCCTTTAGGGGTGGGAAATTTAATTTAATTTCATAGTTGCGCACGCTTTGGCGCCATCTACATCTAGACACGTTGTTTGAACACAAATCGTTGTCGGTTGCCACTTGCCACATGCCGGTGGAATGTTCTCCGCATGCAGCATCATCTGGATGTTGCAAAAAATGCAAAAGATCTCAAGTGCTACTGGAGAGCCAGATTGGGTATTTATTTTGCAAGCCAATTAACGAAACGATGATGAATTTCATGAGTTGATGGCTGGAACACGGAGGAGTCATCCTGATGGAAGGCGACGGAGAAACATAAATTTAATTGCTCCAAAAGCAACCGAAAAAAAAGGAAGAAATCGGCTTACCGAAACGAAACGATGAAATCCTTTTTGTTTTCGTTTCGAATTGGGAAAGCCAAGGGATGTCTATCTGCCGTTCCACGTGTTGTCTGGTTGGGGGTGTCTGTTAATTAAATTTTAATGAGCACAAGTCAAAGGCTTTTGTTTCTCAGTGTCGCCCTGTCTACATTTCGTTTTGTTTTTTGTTCTTTTTGGGTTAAGGATTTCGAAAAGTCCTTTTGGTGTAATGATTTGCTTAAATTGTTCACTTAAAGGACAGTTTTTGACCAACCTCATGTCCATTATTGCTTCAACTGATGCGTTATCTCAATCCAACTTTGAACCTGACGAAGCTGTCTACCAAGAGAGAGACACGCAAGCAAAGAAGACGGAGAGTTACTTAGGTAGCACTACAGTTCGCGGGGAACCTAGGCCTCAACCAAGAAGTCTCTTCGATTTGCCTGATCCTTAACACATTGCCTCCAGTTGCGCACTCCAAATTTTTTTTAGAGGTTCCTTTCTACTTGTGTGCCCCACCTAAGGCGAGGAACTAATGTCAACCTTTTCTTCATTGTATTCTCAGCTACGCTTTGTACTGAAACCTTTAAATGGCCAGATGCCCCACTTGAACATATAGTTAACCAAGATGAAGCCAAAAAAGGTCCTATTTCCTACAATTGATGAACGGGCTCTCAGCCTAAGTGAGTCCCATGGGACGCCTATCTACCTACAATTGATGAGAAATTTAGAGGTTTGGGACTTTCTGCCAAACTTCTTTCAAAAGGCAGTAATGTTCGCATTTAGAAAGCACACAGACATTGGTTGTCCAATTATCCTACCCAAGCTCAACGGTGTACCTCTATCTATAACTCAAGAAGTTTCTGAAAAAAACTTTGCCGAACGCTTTAGAAAACCCTAAGCAGATATTTACTTGTACAAAAAAGCAGTAGGCCTCGAAACTCATACACTGGTTGTTCAGACGGAGCCTTACTTATGGCATAATCGTTTGGAGCAGTTTAAGAAAACCAGACCAGTGGCTGGCCTCGAAATCACGGGTACGCTTAGAACTTTCCCAATAGCTGTGCTTCAAATCATGCTACACTTACTGCCAGTTGACGTTTATGGTATGCATTATGCTTCTAACGTGGCCCTTAGGTTGAGAGACACTCATTAATAGAGCAGCCCTTCTCTATGCTTTCCACTGAAAATGGCTTCAAACACAGAATACCGGACAGGACCGCCTGGAGTCACCACAAAGTTCTCTTCATGAGCCTAACTCGATCTATACGAACGATTTTAGAATAAACGAGAAAGTCGACGTCAGTGTCTTTTTCGAAGACATCGACATTCACCACTCCTTCAGTCTCCTGGGTCACTTAAGCATCTTTCAAGCAGAATGGCTTTAAGCAGCATAGTTGCAGATTAACCCAGTATCACGCACAGATTTTGTGATTTATGTTGACAACCAGGCTGTTTGGACTGCTGAGTGTCTATAAGGGATGGCTAAACAGCACAACGTGACTCATGACAGGTCATGAGGACATTCTATAGAACGGTGCGGCTGACATTCTATCCAAACAGTAAGAATCTTGAAGAGAAAGCGCCTTTGTCGTTAGTTAAACACTGATGCTCTGTCAAAAGCGAATCAAAAATGGCAATTTCTTCACTATTACGAGGCTTATTTGTGCTTTCATCAATTCTAGGAGAACAAAAGCGTTACTTCAACTAAAAAGAGACCAGCTCTTCAAACAAACTAGAGTTAAAACAGGGTACTTCATCCTAGGCAGGCCTGTGATCATTGTCTGTAATGCTCCGCAACGTGTCTTTGCACACCTCTTCAGCGATCTATATGTTATTTCAGGAGAAGATTGAGGTTCCTAATCCTAGCACTCACATTGGTATCACAATAGATCTGCGGTGATTTTTAGTTTAGACCAATCCAAACTAACACACAATCTAACAATTGCACCCGAAGTTTGACCACACACAGCAAACAGATATCCACAAGTGGCTGTTAAGTGTCGAAAATGCGTGCATATAGCATCGATGTATCTCTTCTTCCATGGATTAGAAACTACCTTTCGCGACGTTCAATTCAAGTGGTTTTGGACGGTTTCAAGTCTGCAATCCACCATATAAATGCTCGTATCCCCCAAGGCTCCGTTTTGTCTCCGACTCTCTTTCACATTTTTTTAAAAAATCATCCCTTGTCTGCAACTTCTAATCTAATTCATTCCTTCACCGATGACAATACTTTCAGTTTTTCATATTCGCTACCTAACTCACGTCCCTACTCTTGGGACGTAGTAGAGGAACGGCAAGGTATGTTAAACTCACTAAATTCCGACCTTGACAGCATGACAGCTGCCTTCAATCTGTCTCTCAAGCGAAACCTAAACCTCGAACCATTATCCATAAGTGGTACCTGCATCGCCGAAGTCGAAAAACGTTCCATCCTCGGTTTGTGTGTTAACAACGATCTTCGTTGGAATGCCAAAGAATGCTGCGAAATGTCTAAATTTCCTCAAACGATGCAAAAAATACTTTACCCCTTCTGATCTGGCTCCAATCTACAAGGCGTTTATTCGCCCATAGCTCGAGTACAACGCTCAGATCTAGTCTGGTGCGCCAAAAACCGTCCTGCACATTCTAGATAGGATTCGATAAACCTTATAAGTGACAGAAACATTGCGAAGTCAATTGACTCGCTTGAACACCGAATAATAGTTTCCTGTCTCTCACAGTTTTATTGATTCGTCTACAAAAAGTGCTCTAACGAAACAGACAGCTACATTCCTCCCCTGCAACATTTCACCCGCAATACTCGTCATGCTTCGAATGCACATCAGTTCACCCTCAAGCCTACTTTCGGACGTACTGTCAATCATAGAGATTCTTTCTTTAGCCGTACCACACGAATGTGGAATGATCTACACAGTTCTGTGTTTCCTCATCACTACAACTCATAAGCATTTAAAGCCAACGTGCATCTGTACATCCTTCGTCTCTCCACTAATTTCCCTAATGCCCTTGCTCTAGTTTAAGGGCAGTCGTAATCCCTTTAACGCACGCTAATTATAAAACAAAAGGATCTACAACTGAATTTTCTACTTAAAATACAAAAACAAAACTTAAAATTTCCACTTGCACAGCCTAATACAACAAACGAACTGTCAAACTCTCAAAAAATCGAGTGACATATGAGTGTCCACTTCTGTTTGAAATTTGAATCAAAACTCATGGCCTGCTGGAGAAAAAAAAAGATTCAAAAAGACCATGTACCTACTTACGTCGTAGTATTCGTAAGTTACTTAGTAAAATTGACAAACGATTTGAACGCCTTCTGTGTTTACATTTCCTCTCAAAGGTCATCTGAATCATAAACTGAAATTATAAGAAAAGAAATCACAATTCTAATAAAAATCCAATCATCATCTTCATTTCCGCCAAACAAAAATCATTGAAAACATCTTTATCTTTCATCTGTGGCTACTTTTGGAGACACACTCCGTTAATGAACAACCGCGCGCCTTTTTATCACCAACCATAGCTGATATCTAGAATTTGTTTCTTCTCTTTTAAGTAGGTGTCCGACGACGACGCGACGACGACGACGATGAGAATAACCACGACATCCAGTCGTGACCCAAAAAGAGAAATCTTTTCTCTAGCAAAACACACAAAGTGAAAAGAATATTTGGCTGGCCCGTGTCATGCTCAATTATTCCCACTTAACGAAGCGTAAATCTCTACCCACAGAGCCACCATCAGCAGTAGCAGTAGCAGTAGCACCACCAACATCACGAACTGAAATTAAGTCCAATTGAAACTGTACACCCAAAGAAATCATAACACACACAGATAAACCTATCCATGATCATTAATATTAATTTTGTATGCAAAAGGACGACAACAACGACGACGAGTGATGGGAAATGGATAAATGCACGCTCGACAAAAAAATTCCCAAACAAAGATAAAAATGTATCCACGTATTGACCTCAAAATTAACGAAATTGATGAATGCATCAGCACGGTGATTATCAGCATTCATCCTTATAGTCTTCTCTGTCGTTGTCGTTGTCATAGCTGTAGTTGTCATCATCTTTATGCTTGTTCGTGCCCACATGAAAGGAAATGCAAATGACACCAACATCATCAGCATCAGCATCACTATCAAGAGAGCCAACATAAGCAACAACATCAACCTCATCATTGGAATCTGCTGCTTCGAATGCATCCGAATGCATTAAAAAAAAATTGTGCACCGCACGAGGAACCAAATTAAATTGCAATTTTAATTGCCGCTTGACACCACCACCGTAATGATGGCATCCATTGGTAAAATTCACAAGAAAAAAAAGAAGATAAGCATCCTACAAGTTCCTGGTTTTGTCCTTCATTGGAAGAGCACTCCTATCTACTAGTTGACATCGGAGCTAGAACCGATTCATTTGCGTTGAAGTGCAAGTTTTAGGTGTGTCAATCCTTAAAATGTTGCCGGAGTGGATCCAATTGAAGACAGCTTGCAGATCGGCTTGGAATCTTTGAACTTTTGTACCCAAAAAGATGATCAGTTGATCCTGATCAAAACACAACTCCCGGATGATGACACTGCGATCTTTACAATTCACGAACCGGAAAGTATTAGAGAGGCCGAGGTACCCGTAACTATTGGTTTTGAATGTTTGCAATTTACAAAGCTTTGTTTCTAAAGTAGAATGCGATGCGACCTATAAGATCTTTAAGACTAGGAGCTAGTAAGACTGACGTCCTCAAGAATCAAGAACCACACCCTCACATAGTACGTGTTCTCCTGTTTCGTTTTCCTCCAAGCAAAGTCGACATTCGGTTTCCTGAGCAATACCCTTTCTATGTAGTAGAAGACTGAAGAATACCCAAACAAGAACACGAAATGGAAGCACTCAGTCCAACCTCAAGCAGGAGACCATGCAATACATTGGACCAATTGCCTTGAGTTCACATCTACGCCCAGCGGCAAGAGGGGAAGATGAAGAGGAATGAGAAGATGTCTCAGGCTGCGGTATCAAAAAAAAGGAAGCTAGCGAGTCTTCTGATATCTTGACTTGATGAAGGATAAACCTTTTTGCTGGTCTTTAATTTATCGGACTTTGGGATACCGCAAAAGGGTTCGACATCTGTGTGCCTTTTAGCGGAACCTTTTCTAACTAGATGGTCATAACATTCATCTGGATCTGCATCTATGTCCTGATAAGTCTTTTTATTGGTTAGGCTCTGCGACATAACGTATTTGGCACTGTGACACTGAAAGATCTATTGTACCTGGGCCTGATAAGTCTTAGAGATCATTGAAACAGCCCTCGATGGCTTTTGTGGGAAGCCACAAGACAGTGGAAACTCAGTGCTTTGAGCGGTACTTGACTGTCAATGAATACTTTGATGATTGCATCCCTAATGTCAGTATTGAGATGAAGACCTTAACACAGGAATCCAAAACTTCCATAAGAATAAAACTAAGATTCCTAGCACTGGAGGATAGACAGGATGGTTGACCGTTACAACAGAGAAAGTAATTTACCTTCAACGAAAAGTCTCTTAGTTGAAACACCGAACCGACAAGCCTAGACTTCTAGAATTCTTGCTCGAAAGACAGTCTAAAACTGTCCTCCAGAGGTAATTGTATCATTTCTCACAGCCTACGGTCACAATTGATTGAAGAAAGACCCAAAAGCCTGTTGGCTTCGAAGAAAAAGGAAGCCCACATCTTAATAGAGGAACTTCTGGAGCATTGCCCTATTGGCTCAGCTTGGGTGTAAATTCGTCAGACCTCAGCAGGAGTCGTCAAAATGTAGAAGAGATAGACACCATCAAACAGCCTTGTATGTGATTGACCAAATCTCTCTCTCTCTCTCTCTTTCTCTGCCTTTGCTATTTGGAACACCTTGGACAGCTGAGATAAACCGATCCCGATCAGCCTCTTGTTTGGTAGATAAGTCCTCGAGATCAGGGGCATTAAAAAGTCAACACCAACTTGCCTATCAGAGTGACAGATGCTGCAATTTTGCTCTTCACGACCTTGTGTATAAGATCGAGAACGAACTGGAAGAAGAAAACTACACTCTAAGCATGATCTTGGAGTGCGTTTAACAATAGTGCCTTGGACCCGATATACAACCCTGCTAGAAGGCATGGAATAGATGAAAGCGTCGTCGGATGGTTGAGAGAGGCTGCCCCAAGGTGGAATTCTTTAACCTTAACGAGAGTTATTTGCCGTCGATTCACTGCTTGCTATCTCAGAGCTTACTGACAGGTATCAAAGATCTTCCAGAAATATATGGGACTGAAGCGTGCTGTAGTATACATTGGTTACTCCAAGGGATCATCAGATTAATCTTCACTTATGCGTCTCTATGGAGGCTAAGAATGGTAGTTATATCTGCCTTTACTTCATTCTCCTGACTGCAAAGACAAGTCTGTCTTGGAATGACTGAAGCTATGTACACCACTCCTGGCAACGCTCTAAACGTTTAGAAAACAAAGTCTCCTCTGAAGGACTTGTTTTTTGCCATGGAACACCAGGTTATAAGAGGTCTGACCAACGTCCTTTGTCCATGATGCCTATCGATAACTATGAGCTCCGTCGTCATGTTCGGACAGACATGTGAAAGAATAGACGTCGACAATAGAGACAACCAAATGAAGCCTTTTACATAGACGGCTCTAGGTGTACTGGAGTTGAATGGGGTTTGGATTAATTGGCGATGAAAGTGGAACAGTCAGGCTGCACTGAAGCCGCTTGAGACTCCCACGAATCACTCAAAGATTGTTCTAGAAGGAACAAATAAATTGAGCGGACTAAAAAGTGGAACAACGTAGACGAGTCAAGAATATCTTTGAAGGGCTTGGATGGTCGCCAGCAAAACAGTGCTCCTCTGGAATTTTGTGTGCATCAGCAGTAACTTTTCGGTTCGCTAAGGGTAAGATGTCCATTTTCAAATACCTACGATGTACGACTGTGAATACAGCATCAAAATCGATTCAGTGGTTCTCGAGTTCACTGCATTCATACAGCCAACTGGCTGCCAAATCTAAACCAATTGACAATTGTTTATAGAACGCGTAGACGCATTGAAGCTGCAAGGTGAATCTTGACGTAAACAAGAGAAGATTCTAAAAATATCCACATTCGACTCCGATGGCATGTCAATGAAAACCATTTGTTCCAAAACAACAAACAAAAGTCCAAAACAGCAATTCGAATTCCCAGAACAAGCATATATAACTCATAGATACTGCAACGGGGACCCCATAACTTAAAGAACAATAAATTTGATAACCCCTGCTCCTGGAGTGAAGAAATGTGCACATTAATCCCCCCCCCCTCTGGACTTCATTAAATACGCTTTAAATGTTGTTTTATGAATCTACACTTGAAATTTATGATATTCCACGTCCTTTTCTAATGAAAACCTGTCCCCTCCTCCCAAAAGCTATAAATATCTCGTTCCACATGTGCATTTAATTGTGCGCTGCATTTCACTGTACATTACCCCTTGCTCCTTGCAGTGCCTGTATCCGGATACCACATTAAATCAGACAGTATTTGAAAAATCGTAAAAAAAAAAACAAGGAATCGACGTGAGATATATTTCCCATTCTATGCCTCAATCTAAACAAATTAGCTGCCATATATAACCTCGATTGGACATCATGGGGTGTTCTGCCTTTTCGCCTTTCGGTTTTTGGTGTCTCGCTTCCCTATGTGTATCCAGCTTCAGCCGATCGGCAGCAAAGGAAGAAGCAAGACTCATGGCGTTGATTTACTATCGAGTTCCACATTTGAATTTCATTTTATTTATCTTCATCGGTAACGTTGTTGTCGTTGTTATCGTCGTCCTTTCCTATGGTCGTCGTTGTTGTTGTTATTGTTGTTGAATACTATTTCCCCAATTGATTCAAATGAATCTCTTTTCTCTGATGTTGATGGCATTGGTGTAGATATCACTTTATTGGATCTTGCATCCGGTGAAACGTAATTTCATCTCGTGTACTGGAAATACATGGTAGCAACAGCAACTACACACACACATACACACAGAGAGAGAGAGAGAGAGAGAATCTAAAACAACACTTAACAGGACTATCGATTACGGAGAAGACGCGCGACACCATTAATTCCAAATGGAAGCATTTCCACATAATTTTTTGTGCTATGTAATCGTAGCCTGGTAGCTCTTCCTCCCTTCTCGTTGTGGATGGGCCGTAGCGACGAGAGAATGTTTTTGCACAGTGGGTGCTGCCAGGGGAATGCATTCGAATAGGCACACCCGAGGGACATTTAGACATTTGGTGTTCCAAAGACAATTTCGATTCCGTTAAATTCTGTCACCGTAAGTATAAACTTCATTTCCTCCATTTTGAATGAGAAATGTCAAAATTTCTAGTGATTGACAGATCCGTCGTAACTTCTGACGTTGCATATATTATTAATATACAACGCACTGTGGACCGTTTCATACATGCTAGACGTGAGGATAAAGGTTAGCGCCCTTGGTTTTTTCAGACAAGACTGGAGACTGACAAACAAAACGATTCATCATGTCATCGGTTTCGAGGTAAGACACACACGTATGATTCTCAGTGTGGCCTTTGATTAGCCCGACTATAGCTTTGAAGTCCTTCCTCTTCAAGTTATGAAGGAATATTAGACCCGTTCACTTAGCTCTTGTTGGTTGTTCAAGACGTTAAGCTAGACCATCTCTCTTTATGAAGAGAACCCTTGACACCAATGACTGATTCAGGACTCAAAAGGAGATGTCTTCCAGGCTTGTGTAAACAATCCTGATTGATTTATTGGAGTCTCTCAAGCCTGACTGCTTTCATTACACCATTCAACTTCCAAACCGCTTGCAATAAGAGCCTTCTACGAGGGCCTAAGTAAAATTCTTAAGAAGGCCATCTGCCATTGGGTCCCCCTTGACGAATCTCCTTTGACATCCCCCCGTGTGAACAAGACGACGAGCTTCATACTGTCGATAGGCATTATGGACAGAGGATATTGTTCAGACATCTTACGAACAAGTGTGTTCCATGCTAAGAGACCATTACTTCGGGGGAGACTTTCACTGTCATCTTCCGAATGTTTGAGTTCAATGGAAGCAATATGAGTAAAGTCTTTAGATCGTCGATTGAAGTGGTGCACATGGATTTAGACATTCCAAGACGGACTTCCCTTTGAAGTCTGGTGAATGAAGTTTAGGCAGATATAACTACTACCGCCAGCATGGGGACGCAGAATTGAGATTGGACTGTGGCCCTCTTTGAGCAGCCAGTGTAGCAGCCACGTTTTCTCAAAAGCTATGCAACACTGTCAGAAAGTTCTAATAGCCCTGAGGACGTTAGTTGCCTTTCTCAATCCCCTGATGAAGGGAATATCTACTCCATGTTTTCTAACGGCACCATTATCAAGTCAAAGCCACTCTCTATTTCAACAGACTCGCTTAGACTGTAGTTCCCTTCCTCCAGTTCGTGCTCGATCTTGTACACAAGCTTGTGAAAAGCAAACTTGCAGGATTTGTCACTTTGAAGTTCATGTTATCCTAAACCACATCCACATCTTCCCAACTCGTGGAATAATACCCGGCAGTACCTTCTCAAATTTTAGCGAGTTCTGGGTGAATAACACAATAAATCAAGAGTCATTCCGCAAGACAAGTTTTCAACAGAGGGTCCAGGCCAGGGCACGGGCCTCATAAAAGGTTGCAATTGTCTTGGGGAGCATTGAATGTCATGGTTCAGTGAAGATTTTAGGCAGTCACTGGATTTCTGATCGACTGAAAGGTTTCTAAGTTTAAGAAGCTATCGGGACGGACCGACCGATAGTGAAAAAGAGGGCGCCTCTGTAGACTTTAAATTTGAAGGCAAACCCCAACTAAAACTCTGATTCGACCCCACTGTATGCCGACAATGATGACGAACACCACGATATCAGATAACACAGTTTTGTTCCATGCATCTGTTCCGGGGGTAGAAGTTAACAGGGACTAGAGACACAGACACAGACTCAGATACTTTCAAGCACAAGGATTCTCTGGAGCAATGTAGTCTCGTGATATAACGATAAATCACAGCGACCGGGAGAGAGACGCTGTCAGCAAGTTTGTTGTGCATGGGAAAGCATTTCTCGCTGCAGCCGCACTAGAAGCGCACACAGTACACCAGCATTCGGCCATAAATAAAACATCGGATGTGTAACGTTAGTTTTGTGTATGTATAGTGAGGCCTCACACGTTATGCCCTCCTCCCACTCACGGAGCTGTGACCGCGCTCGGAATGCAGCGAAAGCAATGTTATCGCAGTACCATGCGAAAAATAAACATCTCAGCGGTCGATATACACATTCCAGTTCTGGATCTATACCCAGAGATATGAATATGCAAATGAGGACATCGTGTTTGTTGACGACGACGACGGCAACCGGCAAGGACGAGTATACCACTGATGATGGGAAGAAGATGACGATGGTAAAAGTTAGCACCTAGATAGCGAACACATACACAGAGAGATAGCAAGCTAATTCGTATTCCGAGGCACACGTTGTGGCGCTTCCTAGTCGAGAGGCGTGTCCCTTTGCTATCACTTTTAAGTTAGCTTTAATGATGTCCTTCCTGGCTGACTGTGAGATCCTAGTAGGTTTATCCAAAGTAATAACTTATGTAAGCCGGAGTTTGTTATGAAGGAGGACAGGGGCCGTCCGCATATGTGGAATTGCTATCCTGTGCCACTAATTGGATCATAATGAAGTCCAAAGTATTCCAGGGGCACATGGAGCGGAACAGTCCTTTGCCATAACCTTAATTTGTGATTTTCTGCTTAAATTCATGCCGCCATAGCGACTAATTTCATGCAACGCATGGTATCAAGGCGCGACACATATTCGTTTTGATGAGTGGATTCGTTTTGGGGATTTTTTTTGCTTTTTCTACGAATAGATACGAGGGGTACCTTTGGAAAGCCTGGATGTGGCAAAATGTTAATTGGGAAATTTTGTGTGTCAGTTTAGTTCTGGAGGACGAGAAAAGAATAAGCCGGATGTGTGGGCGAAAGATAAACGAGATTCATTAAATATTTGTTTACTGAAATTACAAGACGTCCTTCTGTAGGAGGTGATTATAAATGAGTTTTGATTGTCGGTGGAATGATGTCCTTTGAAAGAAGATTCTTTAAAAATGCTGCTGTGGAAATAATTAGATAATTAGGGAAGTTGATCCAATTTGGTTGAAGTAGGATTCCATTAAGACTCGGAAGCGTCGCAGGAAAAGTAAGAAGCTATCTTGATCCCAAGTCTTAACAAAATTAGGAAGCCTCGAGAAGCACTTTATTGACTGTTACCCGTGTGGCACTAAGATCAGCAAAAGGCCGAATACACATCGACTGTGAGACAAATCAACGAATTTTGAGTCTAAAGTCACTAGGTTTCGTGGGGTCTTAGACAGAAGCTAGGCTCTGACAAACTAAACACCAAAAACAAAGCTGGAAACACCCAATGAACCTTAAAGAGTTCTGCTTCGTTTTTGGTGTGCTTATAGCCTCCTTTCGAAACCCAAACAGAGGCTTGAAAACACGGGCTAAGAAAACTCTCATCCATTCATGTCAATTTAGCATTTACCCAAGAGTGGTGACGGAAAATCTAAGCTTGAGGAGAGCTTAAAGGAAAAAAGTGGTCTTAACCAACCAGAGAGTGAACTGGCTACAAAGGTTTAGTAGATGAAACCCAGGTCCATTATAAACTGTAGCGTCATCGATAGTCCTTAGAACTAGATCAGAAGTATTCACCCCTTGTAAGAGGGTCCCAACTTTTATTAATAACTCTTAATGGTTCTACGGGTAGAATTTTTCCACAGGGAATTCTACAGGCTTCACAACGGGCTCTGAGCTTAAGTGAGTCTTGTGGGACACCTATCTACCTAACCTTACCTAAGAGGGTTCCAATTCAAGCATCATTCGCAGTGTAGGTCATGTGAGGGTGAGAACAGGAATCTGTGGTCGTAAACTGTCAAAAACTCTTGGATCTTCTTACGTGAAGTATAAAACCTTTCATGTGTTAGCTTGTGTACACAAGACTTAAGACTTAAGATCTCAGAATGTTTTAGCTAGCGCATTGACCACCCGGTTTTAGAAAGCTTAGACTTCAGTTTTGCATAAGAGTTTGACCCACTATTTGCAAGACTGAATGAAGTTGGAATGCTTGGATAGCAGATTCTAGTGATGAATCTTGTAAGCTTGGCTTTAAACTTGGAAAACAGTGATTTCAATAGAATAAGCCTCAAGGTTTAGAGTGTTTCGAAGATCATGTATTTCAAGAACCTGTTTAAGGTCTAAATTCTGATGACATCTAAATGTAAGGCGTCTATGAGTCCTAAAACTTCAATCTTAAGACCTCATTGCAAGGCATTTTGGTTCGGTAGTTTAAAGTCAATCATGACGTGGATTCTAGAGCTCGAAATTCAATAGGAAGTTCTTGCAGTCTGTAGAAGAAGCTATTACCTGGATTACTCAACATTTTGGTGGCTAGTATAGAACAGGTTTCGTACGGATTCTGTTTCTTCTTCGTGCCTGCAGTGTATAAGGTAGTCGTTGTAGGGTAACACAAGTCGCTTTGTGAGGATACCTTAATGAATTCGTATTTTCTTCCCAACAAAGTTGGAGGTCCGATTGTTGGAAGTCTTCTTATTGAAGGCTTGCTATAGTGATCTGACTATTACACATGTGTTTAGATGACGTCCTTACAGTATCTAAATCCGTCCCTTTTCTAACAATTTAGGGAATCAAGACCTAACTTCTCGCAACTGGGACCTACAGTTTTATAGCCGGCTCTGGACGGCAAATTTAGAAGCTTTTCATGACAGATTTAACTGTTGGAGGTTTGTCATTTCCTGGCTGTTTTGCTGAGGCTCGAACCTTTTTCCCCTCGTATACCACGGCGTACACCATCGCAGAAGGCAGAAGACAGTTAGGTCGGTACCTGATTGTCAGCATACATATGTGGTCTGAAGAATGACCATGACTTCGGCTTAAAAAACCCTGCACACGTCTCTGATTCTGAAGGATCGATTTATACCTCGGGATTCACAGAAAATGTTGGCGTTCTTCGTCGGAGTAGACCAGACTGTGGTTCCACTCCTATCGGAGTCTGAGATAGGGATGACGTAGTCGATACCCTCTCCTTTGTAGTGGTACTTCGGTTCGGGTATTGGTAATACATAGACCTACTACCCTTAGTCTCAGTGTGAGACAACGCTGTGGGCGTTGACCTTATCAATCGCGGTACTCCCAATCTGCCTGCTCTTTGAATTCTGGTCACACTTGCAAGAAGACAAATCTTTCTCAAGCGCTGACCACTAGACAATCGAAACATATGTTAGGATGGGCTGTACTACTAAGGTGTAATGACGTTGTAGAACCTTGAGCTTGGAATCACATGTGTTGCCAATGATTCCGTGTTGACATCAATGTCGTCCATACAAGGGTTTTTGAACGTTGGAATCGGTACTTTTCAGTTGTCGAAGTGTTGACTCCTAGACCTTGTTCCATCACCAAACCAACAACACATCACAGTGGTTGCTTGAGTGTTTCGCAAAGTGTGGAGAGGAATTTGTCCGACACTAGAATAGCGACGTCATCAACATATTTCGTCACGCAGAAGACTGGAGACTACTGCTAGGGACCAGATCAACTAGAAAGAACCCCACCTCAGGTGGTTGTTTCTGTTTGCACGCTCCAGGGTCACATTGATTATGCGTGATTTAAACATGTGACCAATCTATTGCAGAGTCCCATGTTTAGTCGGTTCCTTTGCAAGCTCCTTTAATGTCAAGGAAGACACCAAGAGTGACATCTACTTGTTGTATCTACTGATTGCATGCACGTTTAGCAGAGTCTCAAAGGTCTTCAGAAGGAAAAAGAAAGAAAGGATGGGAAAGAAGTCTTCATCCGTTGTATATCTAGCTTTTTCTGTTTTAGAAATGAATACTGCACTCACTTTCCGCAAGGACTTGGGCACATACCCCTTTAAAAGGCACTTGAGCCGTGGACTATTTCAAGCATCAGAGTACTTAATCCCAAAAGGGCTAGTGCTAACTTTTTAAGCTCAGTTTTCTTCCAGAAGGCTACAAGCAGAAAGCTGTATCACTTTTGTTTAACAAAAACCCCACTAAGAATGGTTTACAAAAACATAAACAGAAACGGGCGTAAGTAACAACCCTGAGGGATCCCATTTCTTAACTTTTTCCGAATTTAAATAAAGCCATTGGTTAAATTACAAAAGGCTCCTACATCGAGCTTACCCAAGAAACCATCTTTCAAATTACCCTTTTCATGTCCCGCAATGAAAAATAATCCAGCAATTCAACTTGAATGTCCTTTTACGGATTTAACACGATTTAACCAAAAATGCGGACACAAAATATACAAACACACACATCCTCGTACAGCCATCAGCCAAGAGAAACCTTTTTTTTTTTGAATTTTTTATGCTGACAATCCATCATTAGCAAAGAACACACAGTCATTCAGCCAGTTAACTCCTTCCTGGTTCGTCCTTTTCATCTAATGGGGAAACGAACAATATCGGTGTTGGCAGATGATAAAACGCTGCTAACTCAGATTTAAGGAATTCCACACTTCCATCATGGCTTTTTCGAAACGGAACGGGTATACACCATTCACAACCGGCAGTTGGAAGGAAACCCAGAACAGAGACATTGTTCCCTTCGTCGAGAATCGCTCGCATAAATCAATTCCGGGCGTCCATGTCAGTATGCCATAGGAAAAAGGACAAAAAAAAAAAAAACTTTTTCCCTCAACAATTTCGTAGATAGAGAGATATATTCCATGGAAAAAGGATTCAAGTCATAGATTTACATTGCTGCTCGGGAACAAATGACTTTGAGGTTGAGGTCGTGGAATGGCGACAAACGGAATGTTGACCCTGCATTCCATTAGGTTACGTTGTGCGACGACGAAATAACATTTTCTCGTTGATAAGCGAAGTGAATTGAAAGTTGGCAAAGGATCTCAAAAAGGCGTGGTGACAGCCGGTGACGTTGGTACTTTTTTGAAGCAGCGCTCTCCCAATGCAATCTATGATCAGCGGGTGGAAAACGGTTCTGACTTTTCAAATATTCACTTTTGAAGAGAAGAAAAAAGTTGTTGGCAAGTACGCAGAAGGATAACTATTTTGCAGGACACACCTGGTTATGAGGAGAAATTCGAAGAAGTGCTGACAACTTTCAAGAAGTCCTGCATAATTTTGATGTTTTTTTTTTTTTTTTTAAGAAAACTTCGCTGACCTCTTATGTAATGAGGGTCTTGTGGTGGAATGGTTGAGGATACTTAACGAAGGAAGTGTCTTCATCCATACAAATGTCAGTGGAATCAAGGTTTCTCCAAAGGAAGGAGGAAACGAGTGGCATATATGCTCTTTTTAAAATAAGGCTTGTCGTTGCGTCAAAGCAAATGAATACGAGTGCGACGGCGTTAATCATAAGCTACATACAACTTGAGACATAGATCTCATTAACTACGTCCAAGTACGCTGTGAGAATCCTTAACATGAACTCATAAGCCAACGAGAGTACCTTTCACAGACAAAGTTACGAGTGGAATACTCTCTCATGGGTCCTTGTATTTAAATCTTTCAAATTTGGATCTTAGGTTATGCCCAAGGCTATACCTGGAGTCTCCGATTTAATGTGGAAGATCCTTGGTCAGTACTTCGAAAAGAAAGCACTTTTACGTGGCTCACTTAATACTTTAATTTGCCTGATGGTCTACATGAAGCACTTTGCTTTACAAAGGTTTACAAGGAGCTTGAATCGAATTCCCGATTTTGAAGCTAGGAAAGACCCACGTAGATAGTTTGGTGCTGAAATGACATGATCATTCAATCCAAAGCTTAGAAAACTTATCAGCATCTTTCACGTTTAGAACCACTCAATTGGATCCGTATCTTCAATAGCCAAGCCACATATGCTTCAGTCTTTCTGGCACAAATCGATTCCATGACATAAACTTCTAAATACCTAGACAATTTCAAAGCCGGTCTTAGGCAAGACTAGGAAGATAAGTACCCTTCGACAGTTGTCTGTTGTCAATGCTTACAAAGGAGAAGTGGATACCAAGCTGTTGCCCAGGGTAGGACATTCGCAAAGCAGTCATTTCATCATAAAGCACGTACATGTCCTTTTTAATGCGATCGTCAATATTTTCTTTTCACTTTAGACCTCTAAGGGCTGGGGACTTCGACCTTAGTCCACTAATTTACTAGCAGAAGGGCATAGTTTTTCCGATTTAAGGACAACTACATCGTGAGCATAGGATGGGTTTTCACATCGAAGCCGTCCGCTTTAAAATCGTTAGGATCTCGTAGATTAGGAAGAGTCGTATCAGGGGGAGAAGTTTCTCTACCGACTCACTTCCCTTGAATGACGTCTCCTACGGTCGAGCTGACGTTGCGTAACCTGAGCTTAAACCTTATCTAGACGTAGAGACTGGCATTCAGTTTTACCATTTGGGCACCCGCCTATATCGAGAAGAGCATCTAGTGTGAGTAGTTGTTGCCTCCATAGCTTCCCTTAAAGTTCCAAAGGTTTCAAGACAGAATCATAGGTCCTTGATGTTTGGCTGTAGAAAAGCTGGCACTCACAGATCTGGGAGTGGAAACCTTGCAACATTACGAGCTGAATGGTGCCCTTGAGCCTTACACGTATGGACTAAGCAAGCTGCCTAATGCTCGTCTTATCGAGAATCTGCAACAAGTGGATCCTTGTCGGTACCGGTACGAGATGTTTTGTTTGTTTACTCGATTGACTACCAGAAGTTACTTCACTTAATCTCTGACCGCGAGCTATGGAATAGCTCAGGCATCTTTGTGTTCCACCAGTGTGGACCCAGTTTTGAGCGCTGGTAAGACTTCCGACTGCATCATCAACTTTAGATGTGATATCTAGAGTTCCTGTTCCTGTGTTCTTCATAGAATGTCCTCCATCTGTTTGAAAGCCTACCAGGAAGTGAGGCTTGTCTCTCAACCCACTCAAGACTCTTGAGTTTCTATAGAAAAACCCAACTGCTCTAGAGGCTTTGATTCAGAAATCTTCTCGTCGAATTTTAGAACTTGCTAGGCTGCATTGTACTGCATTCCCTGCTATTTATGTACCTTTAAGGATCGGCAAAGCTATAACATTTGGGTTGAAGCTCAGCAAAAGCATATTTGAACTGAACCGCTCTAAATAATCCAAATGCGGGACACTTTGGGAGAGATGTACCCAATGAACTGTCAGTTATCTCTCAATCTATGTTCTGAATCATTCCTTCCTCCTTCAAGTACAGACCCACCCAGATTCCAAAAACATGCTTTCTTCAAACTCAATCAAGATATTGTACAGCTCCCGAGAGTCATAACCTTCATGCTCTTCATTATGCACCGCGTCGCATGGAATACCAATCCGTGTCCCTTCATAAATCCATGCAAGATAACCAAAATCCCACCCGACCATAAAAGTTTCAACTTGGCACACACACACATTCCCCCGAAGAAGAACTACACCGTCTGGTTCAAGCCAAAGATTTACATAATCAAACGTCAATCGGAACTGGTGTGCACCGGTAGTGCCCTACGTCTCTGGCATCTGTCTGAGAATAATGCTAATTAAAATTCAAATTTATTTAGATTCATCGTCTCGCTTGTGACTGGCGACCTAGCTTCATCAGTGACTGTGATGTGTGCGTCTATGTAAACATTGAACCTATGGAACTTCTAATTAGTTGGTCACACACATGTACGGCTGCGGATGCTCGAAGTTCTTCTTTATGAGCGGAACAAATGCAAACGATTCTCATGTCCCCAATAGGAATTCAACGATCCAATTAATGATGGAATCGCATATCAACTTGCATCCCATGGGGGGGGGGGAGGGTGGTAGCATTTTCGTACGCCATGTTACCCTTGCCCTATGCACTCTCTCATGTGCAATTCGATAGGACATATCGCGAATTCCGGGCAATTAACTCGCAGTGGCTCTGTTCCGGGGGCCAACAACTCCCAGGAAGACCTACATATACCCAGCTTGTGGATAGACGATGAAATTTCATACCCGTGTCCAAGTTTCAGATTCCATGCGAGTGTCGTAATTTACGAGACGACACACAAATGTCCATGTGCATACTTTCCGAATGGACCATGTGTAGCGCTGTAAAGTTGGACAAAAAAAAAAAAAGAGTTCGTGCCACGGTTTGAGGTCACTCTCATGACTCATCTCCTTCACGGTCTACTTGTGCGACATTCCATGCCCGGGTAGAGTATTGATTTCGATTTGGAAACTCTCCTCAGTTAGGTACCGTTGTTACCAGTCCAGGCAGCCTCCGTGTGAGAAAGACTTACATGTGAGTGTTGCACATTTTGTCGGTGACAGTAGTGTGCAAGGAAAAAAGTTTTCCTTTTCGTAAAATTTTTTGTTATAACTTTGGCTACGGGACACAAGGATGCGCGTAGGAATACTTTGAGAAGACAGGGATGAAGAAGTTTAATGTCGAAGGAAGTGTCTCGTGAACAAGTTGACTTTCTGCGAGTTTGTCCAAAGTTTGTTGGAAGACTCTCTGTGTTTTGAAGTTTTTAGTTTTCAGGATTCTCTCGAGAACAAATGGAGTAAGTATCTATCGGTGGTTAAAGTGGGTATCGGAAGTTTATGTGTGAAATTGGAACCGGATCAGATGGGAGAAGGACTTTACAGTTTGAGGAATGAGGTATGAGGTGTTGCGTTTCGTCGTTTTGTTCTTACTTTCAAGAGGTGTCAAGCTCATTGAGTCTTCATATTTTTGAGCTGAGCAAGGGGTGTTTCCATTAAGCCACTCTTGTGCAGAAAAAATGTTTTAATTTTTAAAGTTCCAGGGAAGTTGTGCTTATGAGCTGCGAACTTGAGTGATGCTTTCTTGGAAAGAAGAGTCAACAGAAGAAGAGGCTTGTCTTCTACTTCCGATAAGGGATACAAATCTTCTTCCATCTAATCCTCCGAGTTGAGGACAACAAAAACTAAGCTTGTTGTGAGTGTGACATAATTCCCTTTTACCAATGCGACCTGGAACCTTAAAGGATATCGGGCTTCTGTATGTAAAATGTTGGACTGCAAGCTAAGATCCGGCAACTTAGGTGGTGGAACAGTGAAAAGTGGAACTCGTTGTCGATGGCTAGAAGTGTCTCATTCCATTCGGATTGCTTAAGTGTGGAGTCTCCGCAAACTTCCTATCAAAGGGGATCTGAACTGACAAAGCCAGCGATTAATACGGATCGCTTGCCAATCGGGGAATACGCAAAAAAAAAAAATGAAAATCCCCTTCAATATTCACTGCGGAATTTTCAAGATCATTAGACAAACCGCTCGACTTGCAAAATGGAAAGATCACCCGTAAAAACAAACCACACAATCTCTCCAATAACAAGGTTCTAGGTTGAAGCTGATAACAAATGAAGCTGATTATGGGACATATTACGGGATACATTCACCTCAACAAACACATGCAACACATACATACTGGAGCTCACTGAGACGTTGCGATTTTTGAGAATTGCAAGGAAGTAGAAGAACACTTTCTATGGCACTGGCTAGCTTAGTGAGAATACGAAAGAAGATCCTGAAGTCTATGTGGACAGTGGACTTGAAGTACGTGATGCATAAAGTAATCGATGATATCATGGCTTTCACCAAGGAAGCAGGAAGATTCTTTCGATCTTACATCCTTCACGAAGCACATCTCAAACTTGACCTACTCTAACAGTTCTGACGGGAAAATAGGTGGGCTTCCACGTTATTTTGAGTAAAGGGATAGAAAATGAGGAAGAATCTGCGAGTGTCTTAGATCGTTGTGTTCGTAATTTTTTAAAAATAAAAACGTCTAAAACTACGTTGCGATTGGCAGTAACATTTTAAGACCGAAAAGGAACGGCTAGACGATTTCATAAGACGGTAAAGTAGGTTAAAGAGGTGGCTTCACTCGAATCTCTACGGATCCGTTGTGTTCCTCCAACGTGAAACGTCTGAAAAGACAAAAAGAAAAGAAAGATCTTAGTGAGTGTGATCCGGTGTGCGGTCTTCCTGAAACATCCTGAATTCGTAGTGAATTTTCGAATGGATTTTGGTGGCTTCTTAGACAGGTCGCCCTGGTCGTTGCAAAAGTATTCACCGAGGGCTATCTTGTTCGGTGTAGGTTGGGGCATTCGCATAGAAAATGAGTTGTGTTCTCCATCACGTCTGTACTCCTACAGCCTCTGGGCCGCCAGCAGGTTGATAATCCCTATGAAGAGTGTTAGAAAGGTAGGAGTGGCAGGCTGCAGGTGCAACCTCGCTTAGACCAGATAAGGTCCATTGTGTTACTACCAGGATTTCTATTTCACCAAAAATACTACCCGCAGAACCAGCCGGAGCTTGCTATGCTGGAGCGCTGGAGACTTCCTATGTTGATGTCAGCCAGTTCGCTTAGGTTGTTGAAGAAGCTGGCTCCTAAGTATGCTCTTCTTTGAGCTAAAAGGGCCGGGCATGTACAGAGAAGGTGTAGAATTGTCTCCTCCTCTTCCTCATCCATACAGCTTCTGCAGAAGTCATTGTAAAGGAAGCATAGCCTATAGGCATGCTTGCCGATGGTGCAGTGTCCGGTAATGACCCCCAGTTAGTGTTAAGCTTGATCTATTTAGAGCAAGAATGTGTCCAGTTTTTATTTTGTTGCTGTTTGTCCAGAGTTTTCTGGAGATGCGACATGGTGAGAGTGCGCTTCATCTCTCGTCAGCTTTTCTTTGGAACTTAAGTGCTATGCTAGAGTTGACGAGCGCTAGGGGGAGCAGTACTGATTGCCTTTCCTGGCTAACTCATCCGCCATTTAGTTCCTGTGGATACCTTTGTGTCCCGGGACCCACATGAATATTGCGTTGGGGTTCGCTGTAATAGTTTTGAGCTCGTCACGACAACCGACGGTAAAGAAGTTTCACTTCTATTAAGCCTAGGAACCTACCGAAAACCTTCACTGGTAGGCTAGCTTCCTCCACTTAGATTAAGATTTTCTAAATTTCATTCTACTCGCTCTAAAAGATTCATTTGGAATTAATCTTTTGTGTTTTCATTTTTCATTTCAGACTACCGTTATAGTAAACATCTGATCGACCTCAAACAGCAAGGTAAATATCTTTACATTTGTGTTATAACTTATCCCAATTTGAAGGACTTCTTATGAAAAAATACGAGGTTTACCTGCTTCCATACCTAACCTACCTACCTTAGCAGCTCGAACTATCTTGAAGCGAACCATATAGAGCTTTCTAATCTGTTGTTGACCTTGTTTAGCGCATTCAGTGTCAGTATAAAAAAAGAAGCCACTTTAATCTGTAGACTATGTCTTGAGAGTGAAGAAACCTCTCTACACATCCTAATGGAATGTCTAGCTCCCTTTGCTCTTTCAACTTGAAAAGAGAGTCCTTGCCGACGATGTTGTCCCAATGGAACAACTTGTTACCATCCACCCGGAGAGCTTCCTTAACTTCCTGACATCCTCATGACTGAAACAACTCATCTAGAACACATAAGGGAAGGCACAACCGAATTCTGAAGAGAAACCACAGTGCCAAGTGCTGTAAACAACGCTCCCGAACACATGTAACATAACATAGTCTTCCGTTGTTATGTGGTCTACGTCAGGGTACACACAGAAATGAGATCACCGACTAAGACGCATCTGCCTTCCATCCTTGACAACCAATTCGCCAGTCTACATTTCCAAGCATCCATGATCGTACAATCACAAATTGAGGAGCTGTCGTTTCAACGTATGGTTTGGACAATAGGGTGAGGAGCACCTGTACAAATATCAGCATTGTACTCAACTTTAGGACGAATGTATGCCTTGTAAATCATAGCTAAAGCAGAAGAGCTGAAGTATTTCTTGCATCGATTGAGGAAATTTGGGCATTATGTGGTCCTTTCTAGCAGTAGCCACTTAACGACGACCTTAACGACATCTCGGGTGAAGGGATATGAGATCTAATCCACAACCTGGATCTAGCCTCACATCTTCAACAACACACATCATCAACTAGATCACACGAGTCGTGGTAACAAAAAGGCACATCCTAGAGCTATTTGGGTTCTGTTGAACCGCCACCTTTGCCTAGCCCTACCTATGTGGTCGTTTTAACGAAGGTTGTCATTATCACACATACGAATGGAAAGTATTTTTCCTTTCATAATACAACGGCCTAGGAGCAAGGATTGGGTTAGAAGTCGTGAGAAAAAAAAAAAGAGAATCGGAGACAGAAGGGAACCTTGTGGAACAACATAATTTATTTGTTGAATTTCAAACTTGAAACCGAACAAAACGACTCGAATAAGCATGCATTCTCGACAAAAGAACTTAGTGTCCAACTCTGTCAAGCCCAACAATCTTAGTTGGAATTGAAGAGGTTCAAAGTGATCAAGAGCTTCATTTAACTTCTCGGTGAGATATGTCATCAAATCACTATTATACCTCTTGTCACTGAAACCATTCTGTCGAACATTGAGGAGTCTTCAAGATAAACTGAGGATTTTTCAGCGTTTCCATCACCGTAGAAAGAAGAGACTTGAATGCTATAAGTCGGTAGTCGGAGAAGATTGGTCTTTTTTTTTTTTGAGACAAACTGAATAAATAGAGTCTACTCAGGCAGAAACCGAAAGATTAGAACAGATAGAAAAAGCTTATGCAGTGGTTTTGCCAGCCCAACTTCACCAGCAGATTTGTGAGTCTTGAGACCTTTAAGTCGTCCTTCAACTTTCTGAGTATAAAATTGTACTTGTCCCGTGGAAAATTCGACGGAGTATGGCCTGTCGATGTGCTTAAACAGCTGGGATTTCATGGCACAATTCTTGATATTTTTTACGAAAGACTTGAATGACTAAAAATTCTTATTACCCTTGAGACTTACTTACTTACTTACCAGGCCAGCGACCCTTCGAGGGTCTGAGCCTGAACTCATGCCGCTTTCCATCCTTCACAGTCCCGCGCACGCTGCTTCCAGTTTACTAGACCAAGGTTTCTGGCGTCCGCAATTGCCTGATCTTTAAATCGGAGGTTCGGTCTTCCTCTTCTTCATGAACCAGGTGGATGGGATTCAAAGATCCTCTTAGCTGGAGCATTCTCGTCCATTCGCTCGGTGTGGCCAAGCCGTTGCAGTCGACGGATTTTTGCCTTCCGGACTACATCCACATCTTTGCAAAGCTCGTCGAGTTCGCGGTTATATCTTCTCCTTAATTCGCCCTTCTCGCAGACTGCGTTATCTCAATTACATTTGGGACAATGCAGTCTTTTTGCCTAAAATGTTGACCATGTAGGAATTTGACACCTCGAATATGGCCCTTGCAGTCTTTTCTGACTCGTCTAACCTTTTGCGATTTTCCTCAGTGAGATTGTCCGTATAAGATCGACGACCCAACTCTCTTACTCTTAAAGCCTCCTTACAGCTCAAGTCGTATCACGGGTTTTCTTTGGCTTAAAAAGTGCTCTTCACTTTGTGAGAAAGAACGGTAGAACATTTCGACCGGGGTGGACCTGGGCCTCTGCCAACAAGCGTCTCCAGTCAGCTTAATCTTTAGCTAGCTGCCGCCAGTTTCGCACCCTAAGTAAGCTGACGACCCCTTTCTCTTGCGTGCGCCACCAGAGTCGCAGTCTTAGAACTTAATTCGTGGATCACTAGAGGTTGTGGATGATAATGGCATACGTACTGACGAACCACGCTCGAACCAACCCTCGAAAATGAGACAGATGTACCAAAAAACGGACAAGGCTTCGTTTGACAAATTTAATTTCCCTTTGTCAACTTTATTTAGCCACACCCAATGTTTTTTTTTTTTTGTTGGTTTCCCCTTTCCACCTACTTGCTGTCCTCTCTAAACCATTCCATACACACATCTCGTCCTTTTGTGAATTTCCATCCAGAAATGGTCCTCACACAATACCTACCACACAACCACAACTTAATCACCCAAAATGAAACACGTGTCTCTTTTGAAGCACACACTGTGTCATAAGGACACACTGCTGTGTTGCTGTTCATTTGGCAGCATAAATTTCTCTCTATACGTTATCTTTCGTGGGACTAACTACACTCCCCTTCCTTCGAGGTATAGTAGTCCTTGCTACGCCAGCAAAATGACGACCATGAGATAAGACAAGAGATGATAACAATCATCCCAACCAGATCCCATTCCCAACATGTCTGCCACTCTTAACTCACATCCTTTAGCTACTTCGTCTAAGCACCCTCATTAGTTTTGCATCCCTAAGCTGGAACATACACAGATTCCAATCGATTTTGGGTAAATTACCCAAATCAATCCAAATCGAATCGAAGTCTCAGCTTTCGTTCCTTCCACCCCAGTGGAAACTATCTCCACGCCAACGAACTGTGTCACAGAGCAACACAAGTGCACAGAGAGTCCCAGTCGACACCCCAGATAGAGAAGACACGGGTGAAGGTTGTACAATTGTACCTTGTTGTTGCTGTTCTGTTCTGTTTAAGGATTCAATTCCATGTTCCACCTCCATCTCTGGGATTTCGGAGTGAAAACGAAGCGAACGCGTGTAATGCCGTTGACATGATAGTTTTTCATGAGATCCCTGTCATTTGTTGTTGGATCCTTACATTCTTTTTCTTGCCCCTTTCCCCTTTCCCCTACGTGCTCACTTGTATAATCCCCTGTTGAAAAGATGCTCGTTAGAGGAGTGAAGTAGTTTTGTGTCTCCTCTTGGAAGAAAATTGTTATCTTTTGCCATTTCCTCAGGAGAGGCTTGCGATGACAACTCGTCGTGTTTCGTCCTTTACCCGCCGCCGCCGCCGCCTACAGCTGTGTGTCATAATGCCTTCGAGAGATGGTATGACAAAATGTTACGTTGTAAATCCTTGGGACAGAGGTTAAGTCAGAGGTCGCTAAGCCTAAGGCACTACAACACAGACACACACACACACACACAAAAAGTTGTTGGGCCAACAAACTTAGAATGCATTGAAGCAAAGATAGCGAAGGATCACAAGAGTGGAATGAGTATCGCTGCAAGAACAGCCCAAGTAACAACTAACAACTTGTTACAAGAGTTGATTTGGCTTATTGAAGAGAAGAAGTTGTGGCGCCAAGGATAAAGAAAGAGAGATTGGGACGGAGGACTTTATTGTTCACGAAGACAGGAGGAATTGTTTTACATACTCGCAGTCGCGAAAGGAGAAAAGGACGATAAAAAACAAATTGTAATTACTTTGTCTTAACATGTGTATGAGAGTGTGTGTGTGTGCTTCAAATGACAGAAAGTTTTCAATTGTAATTCCGAGGGCACCGCATTGTTCTATTGTTTGTCTCGTAGAATGACAGATGGAGTTAGACAATAGATGGCGTTGATTGTGAAATAGTTTTTCTCAAATTGGCGCTTTTGGAATTTTATTCGTTTTGTAGATTTATATTGCGGGCGGAGATTTATGTTTTGTAATGAAGAACTTTACAGCAATTTGGAGGACATGTGTGAAGCTGATAGATTGAGCTCTTCCCATTGGATTCAGGACGTGTAATATACGAGTATTCTTACGATTAATGGGATACGATACATTGGTATATAAGAGAAGAAGTTTCATTAAAGCTGTCGCATAAAACAGTCTAATTGAGTCTGTAGTCAACAGCTGGTTTGATTCTTACCCACTCAACCTTATCTTCATTCTCCAAGGTACTCACCTTCATCTCCTTTTCCGCTCCAGAAGTCTTGAGGTATTTGGTCAGTGCAATGTTTTTTACTACTCTCTTTGTAGTCAACACCTTAAGCCTGGAATCACCGTGGATAGTAAATAAATGCGTCTGTCATGTCTTCCTAAATCTCATGTCGCATCGGGTCCAAGATGATCCTAGCGACGGAATGTGTGTGGAAACCCAATGACTTTGCAAGGCGAAGTGAATCGATACAAGCTTCAATGAATGGAGACATCCGATCGAAAGAAATGTAAAGACGGACGCGCTTGCAAAACAGGGCTTAGCATCGGAATTTCAGGCTCCTGATCCATTTGAGGCTCTAGGCAGAAGAATGGTTTACCATGTGATGGAGAAATTGGCCAAAAGTGGAAAACGGAAACAGTGGACGAATTTGAGAAAATGTAGCCTAACCAAGATGGGTTTGAAAATGTAGAGTAGCTCGAAATTTCTCTGGGAGTGCTCCCAGAGAACGTAGAGATGGCGATTCCAGTTCGAGTCGCTCTTTGACAACCAGTGATTCCAGTTCATTTCTTTCAATTCCCCATCTAATGCAGGCGAAGAACGTGTGGTTTGCGTCTTCTACTTGAGAGTTGCTGTACTGGCAAGCTGGATTACTTGTTTTTACCATCTTATGGGTAAGAAACTAGGTGACGTAGTAACTCACTTCACCCGCATTCCCACCCCTTCCATTCAGCAACATTTGGGATCAGCCTAGTGGTCCATCTGCTCTGCTTGCTGAATTTTATCTCTCTTGGCACTGCTATTTGGTGAGCTCTTTTACCTCCTCTGTTGCCACTTCCACTTCAATTTGCGTCTTTTTGTCGTAGACCAACTTTCATGCAAGGAGATCAATAGGGGTCACTTAAACGACTATGGGGATGGCTGGTTCCAACAACGTTCGACACAAACTTGCAACTCGTGGAGCCCCGCGTCTCTGCACTCCAGCCAATTGCTTCCTGTATTTCGCTTGATGCAATGCGGCGGCCCATGTCGAGTGACGAATTGCCATTGGAAGCCTTCGCTTGCTGGCCATAGGACTACCTACGTTTGACATTTATCTGCTCAGAGACTTTGTGACCTTCGCAGCTTCTTCAGATGCAAACCTTATCTGTTGTGAGCTTCAAGTACAACCACAGATACTTCAACTCTTCCTTGCTAGACAGACAGACAGACCCAACTTGAAAATCGATGATAGTCGGGATCCTCTTCTTAGGTAGTGAACCTAGAAAACGATAGTACCTGATTTAAAGCATCTCCTTTTTTTAAAATACTAGACTCAAGGAAGTGTTTTAGACTTAAAATGGACATGACTAGCCAACGATTTCGTTCCAGGCCCTGACTAGGTTACAAAAGCTACCATGCAACTGTCGGAACAGTGACCCTGTTAACGTTAAGAACATGTGCATTATGAAGACACAAAAAGGTTTCCTTCACCTAGTAGGAGCAGGAGTTCGTCAAGATTCTGGACCCGCATTTTCATGTGAAACTCCAATAGTTTCTCCTTAACAAATGATTCTGGTGAGGTGTAGTACAAAAGGCCAAGGTTAGGCCAAGAATCAGCTATCCATGCGACCAAAAGTCCACTAGCAACTCTAAGGAAGCAAAACAGCAAAAGATCTTTGAGAAGGAAAATGTCAAATGGTCTATCAAACGTCTAGAAAGCTTTGAAAAAGAACCACCAGACCTCTAAGCTAGTGAAAGAAAACCCTATTTTCTTGGTCGTAGGTCCAAAATGTTGCCTCAGAAAGGCTCACTCCTTGTTGGACCAAAACCTGAAATTATTTACCTTCCGATAGTGTCACATTCAAATGAGACCTGCTCGCCAGTGATTTGGGTACGTCCAACTAATTTCCAACGGACTTAGGGCGGTCCATTTTTTTGCCAGACTTTGTGGTTGGAAAGCATCAATAGAGACCGGCAGATTCTGTAAGACGAAATGGAATTGGCCTAAGACAGACCTAAAGGGGCCTAAAAATTTGTGACTTAGAACTTGTTGTGGAGATTTGTCTCAGGCAAACACTCCGAAATAGAATGGAACGTAGGTTAACTGACTTGGTCTAAGTTAAAACTACTGATTTGGGCTAAAATGTATGGCAGCAGTGTTACAAACTACTCGTCACGCATCACGATGCAAACTTCAAGCATAAAAATATTTCAGGAACACTTCAAACCCTCTCTTACCAACTAAATTAATTTAAGAAAACAATTCAGCATAAGACAAAAGTCCCTGTTCCATTCCATTTTAACTTTGTTCCACATCAATATTTAAATCTCGGTCCAAACCAAACAATTGCCTGTAATTAATTTTTTACTCCTTCTTGTGGCTCCTTTAACAAAGAGAACAGATTTACCATCTCAACGCGTCACAATGAAAGCCTTTCAACACATTCTTCCCAATGTGTACGCCTCCATTTGACTCCATTTGACTCCATGCTACCACACTTCCGCGTGCATGTTCCATTATTATGTCGAAGAGAGCACTTAAAATACCATCCACACAATGGAAAGTAAAAATAAACCATCGACATTAAGTTATAACCTAAGGACTAAGGACACACACTGAAAAAGAAATACAACGCCTCAAGGGAAGTAACATAAAATGGTTTTTTTTTTTATGTTCAACTAACATGCATTGCAGCACAAAAACAAAACAGTTGCCTTCGTCCTTCTTTGCGTTCTGGTTGTAGACAGCGGGACCTATCTTATGCCTTTTGTGTGACCATTTCTGAAGCCGGTTGGCCATTAATAATGCAACACAATTAACTTTAATTACACGTTTATACTGGAGTCATGTTACATCGTCGGAACATCCTTTTTACGGGTTCTATTCCTTACGGTATACGATGGAAGATGGAAGTAGTCCATACCATATACCCTGGTCGAGTGGGCATTGCCATTTATAAGGATTTGTACTCAAATAGATGTGCAAAGGATAGTCGATAATAATTAAACGATGCGCCCTACAAAACTAACGGACTGGGAGAATGAGAATTGAGAATTGGCCCGGAAATTAGGTTGCACAAGGACAAGACAAAGATTTTATAGAAAATTTTCTTGTGATTTATTGTTACCGAGTCTGTGTGGGTCCTGTGTGGCTGGTGGTGGTGGTGGTGGTGAAGGTGTACGAGTACATTTTATTTCGATTATGCCCTCGTTACAGACAGGTTGTCTGTAACCATAGGCTTGAGAGCTTTAAGTTGTCAAGGGGAACTGGGTTACATGGTAATTGGAAATTTATGAACATTTTTGGAGACAAAACATACATTGACTTGGAATTGCTTTGGAAGGTAGATTGTCTTGTCTTGTCTTTTAGAATCAATGAAGGATACACGACTTGTATATACTTGCTGATGAGTGTTTTGTCATCCATGTCACTTTGAGGCTCCTTTTGATGCACACATCACATATGTCTGATCCTTAGATACTCTGTCTTTTTTGACAATTTTCACTTAGGTTCCACAGAAACTTTTTTTCTCTTTACCTTTGGCGGATCAACACCACATTACTACAGTTCAGTGATTCTAAGTTTATAAGCATGTAAATGTGCCTGGAAGCTATTGATTTTGTACTAAACTTGTCCAAAGGAATGAAATTATGCATTTAAGAGGGATCTAGAGTCTGAAAAGGACCTCCATACAGTAGAAAAGTGAAATTATACCGAAAAGTATGCAAGAAGCTGTGACGGGACACTTCTATGGACTTTTTGTTAGAAAGCAGTAGCTTGTGAGGAGGTCTGTTGCTCAATAAAGGAAGAGCTTGCATATCAGAACTTGTTCACTTCCGAACTATGGATCACCAGACCAAGATTATTTGATTTTTCCAATAATGTCAAAGATTTTGTAAGCCAGCCTTAAGGTTCTCCACTACAACGCCTATAGTTGTGGAGTGTGGTGCAAAAGCTCGAAGCAACAAATGGTTCATCTCCCCAACCATAGTCAACGATATGATCCTGATGTTCCTCTATGAACTCAATCTTCCTCGGAATCACAAAACTCCGTAGAAGTAGGAGAACTTTGCATGGCAGAAAGATCGAAGAAAGCACTTCGCTTTGCTTGTTTTTTTCAGGGAGGGAAGGGGGCCCCACAGAACCCAATTCTGCTATTGCTAGGAAAAGTGCCTCCAGATTTAGTCCGAGAAGTCTCTGATTGTCGCTCCTGGTAGAATTTGGAGAGAACTTTGCTTGAGCAGAAAACTGATTTGATGGTGATCCACCACAGGATCCTTAAAACTTGCGGACGTCTATGAACTCAAGACTAAAGTTTTGATATCACTGAGAACGGATCCCAGTGTTTTCCATTCCATGGAGATCTGCGTCAGAATCAACATTGGTAGTGGCATCTTCTCAGATAATTAGGCAGCACTTATGGTATTGAAAGTCGAAGATGGTTCGGTGCTGCCCTACAACCTCTTTCCATACACAAGCTATGATGGGAGACTGGACATTAAACTGACTTGGGCGGACTACCGCTTTTTAAAACATAGAGCCTTGCTGTGGTCTTAACTGGACAAATCAGAGCATAACCAGCGCTTAGCTTACTGGAAAAATGTTCAGAAACTATGGTTATCTAAGAGATTAATCCAGTCGTAGGTACTTCTACTAGAAAGTGAAGTGAGGCAGTGTGCCGAATCTGTTTTGAAAAAGTTTAAACTGCGAAGCATATTCTCTGTCATTGTCAAGCTATCGTTTGGAAAAGACAACGTACTCTTTACAAAGAAACTATCTACCCAGAAGACGTCGAAAATACTTCTCCAAAGGACATACTAACTTTCATAAGGAGGGTGAAATGTTTTTTGAACTAAACAGCATCCCATGGCACGAACGATCTTTCAAGTCCTGGTGTCACCCAAAATGACAAAAAAAAGCTCATCCCGATCCATTTTATTGCATGTCTATCGCTTGCTTATATACCTTTTCTTGAATCAAAAGTAAACGAAAGTCACAAGCTACGGAAAAAAAAGGCATGAACATCGCGTACCCATTCTAAGACCTGCAACGAATGTGAAGTCTTCCTTACTCGTTGCTATCGATGACCCATCGAAAGCGAATCCTAAAACATCTTGCAAACCCTTTGACTCCTGAGACCGACCGCATTCAAATGCACTTCACAACGAGAAAAACCACAAAAGTTCAGATTCAAACACAAAAGGACTCCACTCCGCTCTTAACCTTTTACGTCCACCTTTGAAATGACCAACTTTGAAGAAGTCCATTGAAGCAAAGACGGCTTTCAGAGGTTCTCCTTTGTAAATTAAAACCGTCTGGCACTTACCGTCTAAGAAAACCAAGCACATCAACTTCAAAACAGCAAAAGAGGACATTAATACATAACTTCTACGTGCTAAACTACTAATTAAACACTTATTCACACACACATACACACAGACAGCGAGAAAGAAACAGGACCAGGTAGAGGATTACATAACAACACCTCTTAGCATAAAAAAAAACCGACAAAAAGCGCCGAAAGGGTGAAGTGAAAATGAGTCTGAGACAGAAAAACCAAGAAAGGACACCCCAAAAAAGTAGAATTCTCTCGAAAGGAATACATAACAGCACAAGTCGCCTTCAAGGATTTCCAGATTCCAGCTGTAGTTTGTTTTCTTCTCTCAATTTTTTTTTTTCATTTTGATAGTTGTTAAGTTCTCAAGTCTCCGCACAAGTCCTTTTTGCTTGATGGTCCTTCAAAAGCAAAGAGTGTAGGTACCCCAATACAACACACAACACTGCCCCATGGTGGTGTGTATAATATAGTTTCATCAAGCGAGAGAGAGAGAGAGACAGAACAAAACGAAATTAAACAAAACTTTCAAGTAATTTGAGGTTAAAAACTTTAAAAATGAGGAAAGGGGAGCTCCTGGTTTAAGTTTGTCTCACTCTAACACTCATTTGGCAATCCCTCCACTGATGAGGGATTAATGTTCTTTCAAGTTTTCTTACACTCGACTATTTTTGTCTTCCATCCGCCGCCATTGTAGGGTGGGCAAACAAAAGATGGCTACTTTCAGTGTTTCCTGTGCACGAGTAATTTATTGTTTTCTTGTTATAATTTTAAATTAAATTTTCTTTTTTAAATATAAAAGTGTGTGTGTGTGTTTGTGTTTGTGTGTGGTGTGGTAGAATTAATTTAAACTAAACAACTTTGCAGAGTTGGGATCAGGCGTGAAAGGTCCGACACTGGTTTGTGAATAAGTTTTGTAGGACTTTTTTGAAAATGGTGGGGGGGGGGAAAGTTGTGATGTTGTTACTGAGACTCTGTGCCATCATCAGTGGTGGCAGATCGTGGCGTGGATCCCATATTACAGGATTTTCAACCCCAATTTCGAGAAAAATGAAGATTTAATGAATTTTCATCAACCGATTAGCAAACCGTAAGACACTTCCTCAGTTTAGTTTTCAATTGCTCGCTTATCCTTTACGAAAGTCGCGGGAGTAAGAAGCTCAGGTGAATTTGATATCCTTCTCGATTGGGGAACATGCCTCAGATGAATCCGGCGCAACCATCGCATTCAAGTCCAACCAGGAAGTTGCTTACCTGATGGCGTGGTGCATCTTGAAATCCAATTTGAGAGCATAAGCACTACGTGACCAAGCAATAGGAGTATAGATGGTTCCACTTGAAAAGAAAAGCTACTCAGCATTGAGTCTTTCGGGAATTCTGGTGGTTTTCACTTGGTCCCTGCGAGTTATTTCAGCCACAGAACGAAGGAATTTAATCGTTTTCTTTGACTCAGAAGACAAATTTCATGGCCATAGGTGTGAGTTGGAGTTACTTACTTAAAGTGACGCTACAGTCCGTGGTGGACCTGGGCTACAATCAACAAGCGTCTCTAGTCAGCTCGATCTTTAGCCGTTTGCCTCCAGTTTCACACAAGGGTTGAGATCTCTTTTCATTTGCGTGTGCCACCTGAGTCGTAGTCTTCCTCCAGTGCGCTGTCCCTCGGAGGTGGATTCAAAGATTTTTTGGGCCGAAGCATTGGTGTTCATCCGCTCTACATGATCCAGCCACCTCAGTCTTTGGACCATCACTCTTCTGGGTAAGTCGATGTCGCTGTGCAGCCCTTACAATTCGTCGTTGTATCTCCTCCTCCACTCACCTATCGAAAATCACCCGAAGAATTTTCCAAGCAGCCAAGAGCAACCTCATTCATTTTTGATAAAGTCCATGCCTCTGTGCCATAGAGCAGGACTGGGATTATTAAGGTCTTATATAGGGACGCTTTCTTTGTTCGAAAGAGGGCGCTTTGCTAGTCGATTGCCTTCTTAGCTCAAAGAAGCAGCAATTGGCAAGAGTTAGTCTTCATTTGATCTCAGCGCCGGTGTCGTTGTCTGAATTGATAGCGGAGCCTAGGTAGACAAAGTCCTTAACTACCTCAAAGTTATTACTGTTTTGGGGGGGGACGTTCATTCCGCGACGTCGGTGTTAGGTGTCCTTTCGTGTTGACAGCATATACTTGGTACACCAAGTTGAAGACCAATAACTTACGTTTGAAATTAGGCTCGGCCTTCCTTATAACAGATCGACTTAAGCTCCTCAAAATTGATTCAACTTGACCAATTCTACAAGAAAACTCTTCATTGCTCCTTCCACTCGTGAATAAGACTCCGAAATATTTGAACGTCTCAACATGTTTCAATGGGTCTCCACTGAAATCCACAGCCCTTCTGGGAACAATTATTCGTGCCTACAAGGTTTGGAAGCAATCAAGGATGACTTAACCATCCGCAAAAATGAGATGGCTGATCCTCAAGAGTCTATGCAACGGCTGCGCTGTAACATTCAGTCCATATAGACATATGTATGTCGAAAGCCCACAGTAGACATCGATTTAATGCTTTTTATCCGAACAAAGCTTTTGCAATTTGTACATAAAGACTGAACGGTCCTCAATGGGGAACACTAGACCCCATACTCCTCCAAAACACTACAGAGTTCGCTTCAAGTATTGGGCCTACTCTCAGGCCTTTTCAAACATAATTCTGAGAGTGAATAACTTGTTGGTAATGCTGCTGCCAGAGCGAAAGGCACATTACTCATCCCCCAGCCTAGTCCCCACCACAGCTGTGGAATGCATTTCTAGCACCTTAGCAAAGACTCGTGCAGAGAAACTTTAAAAAATCATTTAAATGGCCAGTGGGACCGGTTTGGTCGAATGGGATAAATGGGATTTTGGAACGAAAATTTGGGATTTTTCGGAAGATGTTGTCGGACACTGTGTGTCGTAGAACATTGCGAAGGTTTGCAATTTATATGACTGTGGCAGGGTTGTTGTTGTTAAAGGGTTCTTGAGAAAGCCGGAGAACTCCACAAAAAGCTGCGCTTCAAACCATGCTACAGTATCTGTCAATGAACGCTTTAAGTATGCAGAAAGCCACCAATGCGGCCTTAAGGCTAAGAGATCGCAGGTCTCCTTAATCAACTGTTGTGTTGGCCACTGAAAATTACTTCAACATTGGGCCACAAACACACAATACTGAATAGGAACGCCTGGAATCAGCGCATAGTCCTCTATAATGAATGTATCTCGTTCTTTTGTCTGTGAGTCGGGGTCCTTTCGAAAGGCCACCACTGCTCTTGTCTCCCTAATCATTGAAGCGTCTTTCAAACCGAATTCACAGCAATACGTCAGAAGATTAAGCCAGAATCATGTAAAGATATTCAACTCCTCCGCCATTGTCACATTTTATCAGTGACGAGGGTCCATTACTAGGACCGACCAGTCTATTTTTCCAGGTAATCCTGCTAGAAATTCGTGTATTTCAACCTCCTTTGAAGGATTATTGTGGCTTTTGTGGCACCATCATGTCCTCTCCACGGTCTGTCCCGTTCATTTACAAACATTCAAAACCAATGTGCATTGGAACCTCCCTTTCTCCTACTTTCTACATTTTCCAACAACTTACGCTGTTAAGTCGTTCAATTAGACTTGCTTTCTAGAAGCTGCCGTACGACTATAGTCCTTTGATCATAGTGGAGACATGCACTTGTAACTAAATAGTATTTGCCGACAATTTGAGTCCTGATACTCACATCATCAACAGCCAAAATTGATGGCCTATCACAGGTCCGCGTCAAGTCTTGAAGCACGCCTGATGCAGTCCAGTTCACTCATACTCCAACCTTCCACCATGCCCACCTCCTCACATTTCTCCACCTAATTAGCCACTTCATTAGGACAACCACAGTCCAACCACCAATCTAAGCTTGAACAACGCCCTTTTCATGCAAAAACGCATATCATTCTCTATTGTCTCCTGTCACAAGGGCAACACAAAGGATCACCCACTACAATCACCTGATGAATGCCACAATGAAAGGAATTCCGATAACTTGTTCCCTAAACCGGAAGTCATTTACAACGCAACCAAAACACAATAGAGTTCGAACAGTTCCAGCTAATAAAGGACGATTTAGATTGTCCTGATGCAAAAGTATGCAGAAAATTCGTCGAAAATTTGATCCTTCAACTCACACCAGACTCTAGTACCTACTCCATCCTGGATTCTAGTCAATGGAACGAATTAATTAACCAATTCGCAATTAGCTGTGGAAAAATGGATACGAGGATACGCTGATGCGAACGGACAAGGCATCACAAACAAAAGGTTGCCCAGGACAATGGTGAAAGTTGTATTTTGCTGTGTTGTACGAGTATTGGCAGGACTATGTGTGTTCAGAAGAAGCTGTTCAAATTCAATTCCCATCTAGAAATCGATAGAAATTCTAGATCTCTACTCGTAGTACAGCTTCTTACACAATATCCTTGGTGCAAAGGAATGGCTAGGCAAGGATATGATTGGAAAAAAAAAACTCGGGAGTGGATTATCCCGGTTCTATTCAACAAATAATCTTTCAATGAGAGCTGTGTTCCACCTCCCGGATGTGTATAGTACCTACGTGTACATTTTGGAATAATCCTGCTGCATATACGGTGACAGTGTCCCTCTAAAACACACACACACACATAGTCCTTTCGCTTACAAATAAAATTCTCTCGTTCAACTTCGGTTTAATTTGTATTCAGGACAGAGGCTTCTAATTGAAATACACAGAAGGACACGATGGCAAAACATAGAAAAGAAAAGAAGAATATTTATCGCCGTATGGTGTGGGCGATGGAGTCCTATATATGTGTGTGTGGGGACTCATAGTCCCAAGAAAATCCACTTTATAAATGGCTTTTTCGGAAATCGGATAGGACTTGGGCACAAATAAATGGATGGTTGATTCACACACGTTGAATTCGAAGGACGAGAATGAGGCTTGCGTGTGTATGAGAACGAGCCGTAAAATATCCGACGAAGGGTCATTAACACACATTTGTAACATATGAGGACACATTTTCATTTCAATTCTTCTAGATCTAACGTTGTGTTTGTGTTTGTGTGTGTGTGTCACATGGATTTGTTTCTACTGAAACAAATGCGATCGGTTATAAAGATTGGAGGAGGCTATAGAATGAATAAAAGGTATAAAAAGGGTTCAAGATGAGAAAGACAAATGGATATACGAGAGAGGGGGGGAGGAAAAGATTGTAGAAGCGTGTGATCGATTCTGGTATTAGTCGAGGCATTAGATTGTGTGTTTTCCTTAAGTTTCGGGGAAGGTGTGTGAGCGAATAAGCCCCCCAATTGTCTCTGGGCACTTGCAATGTGCCGTCAACTTACAATCTTTAGACTCAAGACGTGTACGTTTTCGTTTCCTCTAACCCCTCCGTTATCGAAAGCTTCTAGCTCACCTCTCGGTGGACATAATTCTGCCTACCCATTACGCGCGGGCGTCTACAAAGAAGTCTGAAACCAATGGCGTTACCCGTGAAGTCTAGATAAAACCGGTGCTCCAACCAGCAAATGTTGTAGATCTAGTGGGCGAAAGATGGATGTCGTAGAGACATTAACTCAGAAGAAGAACAAGGAAGCTGCAATCTCCCTCTTTAGGCGTGCGAATTGGGAAGGTTCGTAGTGACTAGTTGCAAACGAGGCTGCTTTCAGATGGAGGACTGTGAGCTAAAGAGATCGGAACCTTTTTAATGAAATGCATCTCGCAGCAGCCTGCTGAATAGATAGAGAATGTTAGTACCGAAATAACTTCCCTGAGCACTGCTACATTTGAGCTCTTCGGGATAGCAAAACCGACGGGCGTGACCTTTTGGACCCCGGTGAAGCCTTGAAAAACAGTGAATGTGCCACCATATCTACGTACCCAGATTCCTGGACTCGAGATGACCGAGAGTTAGAATCGGCAAAATTAAGTCGGTTCTACTCTGGTTGTGGTTGTTTGGACAAGGACTCCTTCGAGGTCATTTAATCTGGATACGATACGCATCTTCAAATCTTCTCGCAAACTGACTTCCTTGCTTGTGATGGACGCTACAGTCCGGGGTGGCCCTGTGCCTCAACCAACAAGCATCTCCACATCCAATCTCCAACAGTTCGATCTCCGCATGCTAAGTTAATTAATTGAGATCTTCTTCCCTTTGTGTGCCCCCACGTAAGTCTGGTTCTTCCTCTCCTGCACATGTCTCCGGGGTGTATTCGAAGGCTCTCAGGACCGAAATGTCCGCTTTACAAATCCCAGCCAATACAGGTCGTGGTTTTAGCTCTCCCTCCGCTTACCATCTATGAAAATGGAGCCTTGAATCCGATTTTTCTCTCAAACCAACCGACGACCACGACCATGTCACAGCGCCATAGAGGAGGGAGGACATGGATGATCAGAAGTCTTGTATAGTGTCACTTTGAGAGAGGGTTTTGCTATTCCATTGCTTTCTTATCCCAAAGAAACAGCGGTTGGCATGTCATATCAGCGAGGGGTCGCTGCCTGAGTTAATCGGTGTGGAAAAGTCCTTCAATACTGTCTGGACTTAGAAAGCTCGATACAAGAGATCTCATCGCTGCTTGATAACCTCAAATCTCTGCGTGATACTGGGTGAATCTTCAAGCATGCCAAAGCCCTAACGTGTAGCTGTGACTTCGAAAATGAACTGTATGAGGGACTTGACCAATAAATCGACGTCTTGGAGTTGACAAAAGCCACTTCGTCCACCAACACTTCACGAACACACCCGTTTCCATTTGTGGTTCAAGTACCAATTTAAAAAAAAAATCAAAGCAGCTGTGTAGGATATTTTCACGACAACGCACTATTGACAGCATAAAGGACCTTCTACTCTGTTTGGCTTCTTTTTTTTTACAAAGAAACAAGGACAACGTGTGAAAAAGGAAATTCCATTTATGTACACGAATATCCCACTTATGCCACACTTTGGCACATCACATCCTAATTGAAAGATAGTTGTGATGTGTATTCACACTTTGGGCGTGAATTTCCTTCCGTCATTTGGGGCTCACATTACATTCGTGCATCACCCGCCATTTTGTTTCCCCCCTAAAGGCACCATCCGCTCCATCCAACTAGGTTTACTTTTTCCGAAAAGTTTGTTTATTTTTGGGCAAAAAAAAAAGATTTTATCAGGAAACGATATCCTCGCAAACGGAACTAGAAATTTTTTTTTTCTTTTTTTTTTTTTGTGAGAAAATAAATACACATATCTAATGTATGGATCTGGGGCACACACACACATATGTACACACAAACATTGTGAAAGCATTTTGTTGAATTTATTTTTGCAAGAAGAAAAATATTTGTCAGGTGGATGAACGGAAAATGGAATAGAATACCTGTTGTGAGGAATTTCCTTTCGAAATAAAGAAATATTTTGATAAATATTTTAATATTTACGAACGGGAAACAGAGACACGACAGTATGACATATGAGACTACAGTTGTGTGGGAAGAATTTTAAGTAAAATATTTACATAAAAGATAAATTCGTTATGAAAATTTCAATGGATGTCCTTATTACGGTTAAGGGGGAGCAAAAAAAAAGAATAACAAAGTGTAGAGATATGTCGCGGATTAACTGCATCTTCTTGTATGAATGCGGGCAATGCACGCACGAAACTTCTTAAGCTCTGGTACTGTAATATCTTTTTTTTGAAAAACTAAAGCGTAACGAAAAGTGAAACATTTATTTTTTGTTACATACGCTTAGGCGCAAAGCTCAAGATCAAAAAGTGAACACAGTAGAGTGATTGTGCATCCAGATTGCCCGGTATAGCTCCAGAAAGATGGGAAATCTTCCTCAAATGCCATGAAGTTGTTGACCTCACAGCGGAACACAGACTTCAACCATTCCTTCCACGAGACTACCGACTTACGCTATGTCATCTGCGTCTGCCGTTTCGGCTCTTCTTAGACTTCCGATTCTTCTAAGTTTGTTCTAAACGCTGAGAGCTCTAACGACCAGATCTCTAACTAGTCGTCCTCTGACCTCATCGTATGGTTTATTAGAAGCTGCGAGCTTGACAGGTTCACCCTTCCCTCTGCGAAGCATCTGCGGGGGAACATTGTGTGCTCCACGACTTCCTCTTCGTCTGGACAATCTGAGGAGCTCTTTTTCATAACCACCGTGCTCGGACAGAAACTACGTAGGCTTGGTAGTGGCAGTCCCCGCGTGCTGTCTTTATCCAGATCTCGATGGTGGGAATCTATTTGTGGGTTCATCTGCCTTTTGCCGAGTTATCCCACCTGGTTTGGTATAATGAGTGCTCGGAAAGGAACTGCGGAAGGATGGTAGTTGCTGCCCCCTCCCCCACCCGTGCTGTTTGTGTCCAAATCCCGATGGTGGGAATCAATTTGTGGGTTCATCTGCCAGATTTTGGCCCTTTCTTTAGTTGGCGAGAATGCCGATGGCGTCCTTTCCGTCTATAAAATAAGCCGCTTCGTTTGAAATTTTGTGGAAACCTCTGACCAGCTGGTATGCTGACGAGAGCTTTCTTCTTGTTTCCTTCGTTTCCGCCTAGACTGGAACAGCGTACATGTATATTCCACAGTCATTCGGCTGGTTATTAGGACACTCTCGGTCTTGTAGTCAGCCAGTTCTAGGCCGGCAGATTCTAATCAATTTCTGATTCTAGCGACTGCTTTATCCGTCGCGGACTCTACCTCGTGGATGTGTTTGAAACGAGGTAGATGGTTGCCCCTTGTGAAGTTGAAAGAACCAACGAGCTTAGTACTTGAAAACGGACCACTACTGCCAGTCGTAAGTTGCAAACCTTCATAAATCGGTGATTTTCTTAGCAAAATATATCTCAAATGAACAATTCTTCATAAGAGCGGGTCAGGTAGTGGACCAGACACACCATACTGTTGTATAGTACCATGGAATCCACTCGCACAATCAGGTAGAGGAATAGGTCGGCGCCTAACCAAAAGTGGTGCAGAAAAGTAGAGAGGAATCGACGTCACTTGGAATGAGCTGGAGGAAGCTAAAATACTTGAAAGCCAGGGTATACGGCAAAAGTGCTAAAAGGTTTCAGGAAAGACAACCGCCTAACCAAGCAAAACAAACTTATACTCCATATGTAGCAATCGCAATTCTTCATCATCATTAAGGCCTTCCGTCCCTCTCCCCACTAACAGTAATGGCCTACTTTCATAATTAATATCTCCAACTTACAGCGCACTATATCCAAAGTTACTGCATCGGCAGAACATTCACCTGTTCCTCCCAACACGACCATCCAAATGAATCACTAGTCCATAAATCAATTTCGCTTATCTAGCATAGGTTCTGCATTCCCTCCACCGAAACACGTATCTACCAACCTACCACCGCCGACTCTGTGAACTTTAACTTATTACATTTGTAAAACGTTCACGTATCGCGAATATATTTCATTTTCAATTTCCTTCCCCGCACACTATCTAACTTTCGAAGCACAAGAAGAGTAGATAAAAGTTTCTGTCTTCGCCCAGCTACTGCCGCCGCCGCACCCACTGTATAGTGCAGTACGACATCCCGTCTAGACTTCAGGTAGAAGATACAAAAAAAAAGAGAAACCAATCCAATTCCTCCACCCTACGCCACAAAGTAAGCACAGTAGGTTTGCCGCAAAGTGTTTCTTGGTCCCTCTGTGTGTAGCCTCCACCCTAAGTGCTTCCGACCGCCCCCCATAAATGGGATAAAGCCTGAATGAACTTTTCAAATTCATCAAATTGAGGAAGAATAACAGAAAAAAAAAATCCCCAAACTACACCGAAATAGTTATGAAAATTGGATACACACTCCATTCCATTCGGAGTATCAGCCTTTAGGGGCGATAAGTTCCTAAAGGATACCCCAACCCCAACCCCAATCGCAAAAGAAAAACGATTTTCAAAAAAAAAAAAATAAATGCGGGCGGAAGCGATTGCACGAAAACGAGAAAAGAAAAACCGTCCTGACCGACCACCTCTCTTAACGGCAGCAACGCCGCAGGGGGGAAAGTTTTCCAAGTCATGGTGGATCTACACCCTTCAGTATTCTTCGCACATGAACACATGTACAAGTTACCAGTCGTCAGCGAAGCGAGAGCAAAAAAAAAAAACGGAATCTATAAAACTTTATTAAAATTTTCTAAGCTCAAGCAAGAGCGAGAGAGAGAAAGGATCAAGGAAAAAATTATGCAAGGAATCATAAAAAAAATCCAAACGAAGCTGGAAGGACGAAAGGACCACCGCCGCCGCCGCTTGACTGTGGTGCAAAATACTTTGGTTGTCATGATTCTTTTCCAATTTCAATTTGAAGAGAAATGTTTGCGGTTCCACATGGAATGGTGAATCCATAGCTATTCCTGTGAAGGAGATGTGTGTTCCTTCTTACTTTCGATGGTTCCTCCGACATGTACGAGTTTCATTAAGATGTTATTAAAAATGTTCGGACTAAGTTTAGTGTGATCCTTGAGACTTATGCATGGATTTAGCGGGTGTGCAAGTATATTTTTCAATTCGAATCTTTTTTTTTTTTTTTCAGTTCTTATCCTGGGGGTTGCTACTGAGTTAAGCTCTTAGGAATTGATTTGAATCGTGTAATGTAAGCCAGTCCAGGTGGATTGGGTTTGGGATTGCAGTTTTGGGGAGTCATGCAACAGTCTTAAGTTCCACTACTTGTTCTACGAGTCGTATTCTTGACTAAAGACACCTCAGACAGAGCTTGGGAAAACTAACAAGTGGCCTTAACTTTAAAACGCACACTTTCTTGACTCGCTTTTGGGACAACCTTGGGACATAGTGAGAGGCTTTGGCTGACCGATGAAGTGTAAAGTAAAGACTTTTTGTTTTCGTGGGAAAGAGCATCATAAACAGTATCAGCAGTGTGGCCAACATCGTCTAACCTTTTTACAGCGGGTGACGTCTTAGCATCTAGTAGTACAACCAACAAAGATTGGAGGCTAGTTGGCACTATATGTACGGAGAAGATAATAGATTGGACCTTTAACATCTTTTTAGCTTGGTCCTGAGCCAAGTTTGCCGAGTGTGCGATGCCTGACTCTGGCTTGTGCCGGGCAGTCAAGGAGGAGGTGGAATAGGATTTCCTTTTCGTGTGAATTGTTGCAACTACGGCTATGGGAGTTGAACGGAATGCCGAACTTGACAGCGTGTGGACCAATTGGCCAGAGACTCGTGCTTATTTCTGTGATTCAGTGCGGGCTCTGTTGATTGAGCCAGTGATTTTTTTTTCGAATTTCGCCTTAAGCTTGCAGAGTGGAGGTTTAACCGTGCCATCTGCTTGTTCCCGGTCTAGGGATGAGTCCTTTCTGGCCACTTCATTGCCTGGTATCCCACTGTGACCAGGAGCCCAGCAGAGCCTTACATTGTACTGCGTACCAAGAACCTTAAGCTCTTCACAAGATTCGATTTTATCTGCGTAGCAGCTATTGCTTTTATGGCCGCCTGGCTGTCAATGTAAATTGTGATATCCTCCCGTGATATTGTCAGCATTGACGCCTTTGTCACTGCTAGAACCTCCGCTTGGAAAACACTACTGCAATCTGAGAGTCGTATGGAGCTGCTTAGTTTTAGATCCTCCGAGAAGAGACCAACTCCCGTTCCTATGTCCATTTGTTGACCCATCGGTATAGAAGGATTTGGATTCCTGGGATACTTCATTTTTCTGGCACTGCTCTCTACTTGGAAAGGTCCACGAGAAGGGTCTTTTGAAATCCAAGTCTGGGACAATGTAGTCTGAGGTGAAACTTCTCTAGTGGAAGTGAAGCCACTAGAGAAATCCAAAATGTGTATGGAGATGGTGTTCTCAGCGTGTCCAAGTGCCAGCGTTGGTTTGCAAAGTTTAGAAATGGTAATTTTGACCTTAAGGATGAACCTCGTTCGGGTAGGCCAGAAGAGCTAGACGATGAGCTCCTGAAATCCATCGTCGAAAGAAATCCCACTCTTACGATAAGAGAATTCGCAAGCGAACTCAACGTAAGCCATGTTACCATCCACCTATAACCTATGTGATTGGCCTGCCTTTGCTCGTATCAGGTGGCAGATTTTTGGGGCTGATGTGATGAGTGCTGGTAACCTAAGCTCCTTATCACTAAAGCTCTTACTCGACTTTCGTAGAAAGGGTTGTACCTGCTGGTAGTACAATGGACCTTTTTTGTGTCTGAGTGCTTCAGCGTGGTGTTCAAACACCCCGACAGAAAAAAAAAGAAAAAAAAAAGACCATTCACCAACCCCCAACAAAAATGGGAAAAGTCATAAACCACACCACCTATCACAAAATAATCTTCAGCAAAGAAGCGAAGCTTGCACTGCGCTTCTGTCGCGTCACAATCAAGAGCCGTTTATGAAAAATGGGTTCTTTACAATTACATTTAACATCGCCACCAATGGCTTAGTCCAGCACAACATCCCAGAGATGGACTTCACCCACTCAAGGCGCTACTGAGTGTATGGTGGGATGGTAAGGGAATAATCCATTTTGAGCTGTTGCCTCATAACCAGACTATCATCGCAGAAGTCTACTGTCAAAAGCTGTGCAGATTAAAAACGGCACTAGAGCAGAAACGGCCAGGTCTGGTTAATCGAAGGCGTGTTCTATTCCATCAGGATAACGCTCGCCCTCATACAGCTGGGACCACCTGCACACAGTTACAGGAGTTCGGTTGGGAAAAAATGTTGCATCCGCCTTATTCTCCAGATGTTGCACCTTCAGATTTCCACTTGTTCCGAAGTCTGCAAATCTTCCTTGATGGGAAAAATTTTAGATCTCGGTATGATATCCAAGAGGCTCTTGGGGTGTTTCGTGTTTTTCTTTTTTTTTTTTGTTCAAAGCCAAACAATATTTTTAGTGACGGCATTAAAAAGTTACCTGGGAGGTGGGCAGAAGTGTTGCCTAATGAACTGAATACAATTGAATTACAATCGTCAATTTAATTTTAAATGTTAAAAGCTAAAATTAAAACACAATGTTCCACGAATAGAACTTTTATTTCACGTCAACAGCCTAACAATGGAAAAATAATAATTATTTCGACAGGATTTGAATATTATTCCCAATTTTTCATTGTCCTTTGAATAATAATCTAAAACGTGTATGAAATAAAAGTAAATATAGGTATGTCTCCCTATTGGCATGTGTTTGCAAGGGCATGTCGCCGATATTTATCGCGACATCAAAACTCTAATAACATGGCGAAGCCTTTGCAGAGGAAAACAACCACAGAAACCATCCGCAACAATATAACTTTTAACTAATAATTAAAAATTCGTCATAAATATGTCGTTCCGTACTAATGGTGTGAAGTGTTCCACCAACCACCCTTATTCACTTTTTTTTTTTAATGAAATGAAACTATGTTAACACAGCTCACGTAACATGGCTGCATATGCCGTCCCATCAGTGATGCAACAATAAACTGAACCCAGTCGAATGTTATTTATATTTCGAACACGAATCGATGAGAGAAGGAAATGCACGCACACATACATATAACTAATGGAGGGCAGCGCACGTGGGTAGTACCATAAGCCGATGAGGAAGGAAATCGGCATCGTATGTAAAAATTTAATGCAAACCATCGATGCAACACCGATGACTCTATCATCGTCCAAAAAGAACCATGAACATGGGGAAATAGTGGAAAGGAAAAGGAAATGCGACTGAAATTGATTGAAAGCACAGGGTGACGGTGAAATGAACTAGTAAATGTGACGTTTTTAATCGAGTGGAACAACATCAGATACAGGTTAGGGTAGGTTAGGTAGGAGCATTGACGGGGAAGGAAGTCCTTTCCCTGTCACACTTAGGTCAATGTAGACCCATTGTGATGCCCAGAGGTTGCAGCCCCCTTACTAGGTCCTTACTAGGACCGCAGCGCTGATGGATCTGTGTATGTCAAGCACCGACTTGCTGGACAGTTCTTCTAGATCCTGGAAAAGGTGCCTTCCTAGGATCTTAAATCTTGTATGGCAGAGTGCCGGACAGTGGCGGATAAAGTGTAGAGTGTCCTCATCTACTTCCTTGTCACCGCATCTCCTGCATAGGTCATCCGTGGTCAATCCCAGTCTTCTTGCATGGTAGTTTAGCATGCTATGCCCGGTCATGATACTTATTAGGAAGATAGGGAATTTTTATTCATTTGCAGGATTCTATCGGTTTCCTGTTTATCGTAGGATGACCATAGTATCCTGGTTATGACACAGGAGCTGAGCCCATTCCATCTATCGTTGGCGGTTCATTTAATTTTGATCCCAATTTCTTGGTTCGGAGTGGGATTTTGGCGGTGGTATCTGCTAGATCGGTATTTAATGAGGATCCTTTCCTAGCCAACTCATCAGCTGTCTCGTTCCCAGGCACCCCTTTGTGGCTGGGGACCCAGCAGAGTATTAGTTTGTGCTGCCTGCCAAGAACCTGTAGCTCTTCGTGACAGCTATTAACAAGCTTCGACTTTATTTCTATGGCAGAAATCGCTCTTATTTCCGCCTGTCTGTCGATGAAAAAGGTAATATCATCTTGTAGTGCCTTCATTGCAACCTGTTAGGCAGCTGTTGCCACTGCCAGGACATCCGCTTGGAAGACACTACTTTGATCTGGGAGTCTGATCTATTCAGACAGTTCGTGAGTCTCGGAAAAGAATCCAGCTCCCACGCCTATGTCCATTTTGGATCCATCCGTATAGACAGAGGTTGTTGTGTCGTTATTCAGTATCTAGTTAGCCTGCCATTCACATCTGCTGGGAAGACAGGTTAAGAAAGGTCTATCGAAGTCTAAGAAAGGCAACATGTAGTCCGTTCACACAGTACTGCCTACGTCAGATATAAGTCAGTTTTCGATAACTATCCTCACACTCTGTAACAGGTAACAGACAAGAGCTTCTAGGCATTAGTCTTGTCTCAGAATTTATCCCCTACTTTGGTCAAGGACTACCGAGAAACACAATGGATCCTTTGAGATCCGAGTGAGGCTGTATATAAGTGCAGCCACCCCTATAGCCTAACCTTGGGCAAGGACTGAAAGATGCCTGTGCAGCACAACAATTTCGAATTCAACCGACCAACCACCACATAAGAAGGCTTTCAGAAGCAACTTATCTCTCATAGAAACGCCTTAAAGTGTAAACTTCCTCAATACTTGCATAAAAAACTAAGAAGGACCGAAGAACTCGACTCGATTGTCGAAACCCTTCACCAGGGCTCCCAGCAATCCAACGTCGGTCGGTGGCCTGACCATTGTTTGGTATAAGACCACGCTCAGTTCCCTCAAGAAAAGTTACAGACAAGACTCTTACAAAGCCAGCAACTTCAAGGATATGTCTGATTGGGCTACCTACAAAGAATCTTTCAATTTAAAAGGAAGCATTGAGGAAAAAGCAACGAGCTTCGTAAAGAACCTTTTTTCTGTTTTCTGTCGGGATGTTGGAATACCACGCTGGAGCACTCAGACACTAAAACGATACCAGTACCTAGGTACAACTATTTTACTGTGTTTCCATCGCCTTTCTTAGAAAGACAAGTCAGAGCTTCAGTGGTAAGGAGCTTAAGTTACCAGCACTCATCACGTCCGCCCCCAAAAATCTGCCACCTGATACGAGCAAAGACAGAACAATCACATAGGAACTTCCCATTAGGAAGTGTTCCCCAGTGTCGTTGTCCTCTTCACAAGCTTCACAGATAGTTGTGTCACTTAAGCCGTGTTCCGTAATAACGCCAATAAGTTGTCTGCAGTATTTTCTGCTGAGAGACAACAAGAAAGCGCCGCCGGACTTCTAACAGACGTGGGTAAATCATTTAATCTGCTTGCATCCAGAAGACTTATGCCACCTACAGTTGTGTTTGCTAGAAACTAAGCTATCGATGGAAACCCTAACCGAAGATACGGGCAAACCTAAGCGCATTGGAGAACTCATTTCCAGTAATCCCGCTGTATCGTGGAGAAAATAGAAAAGATCTTCGAACCAGGAGGAAGACTATTGATCTCCTTTTGGACACTCATTTTTCTGTTGAAACTCAGTTGAAGCACGTGAAATGAAGTACTGTGCATACCCACCAATTAAATCTGATGGGCTTAACAAGCCATTTAAGTCTTCGTGACACTATTCCCGCTGAAATTCGGCAGACCTCGGATATGATCCTTTCAAGGTTAGAGATAATCTTCAAATGCTGCCTTTGAAACTGAAGTAGAAATCATATTCACACCTAAGGCAGGCTAACAATTTTCACGGCAGTCGACTTTCCTCCCTAGAAAGCTTGATGAACATTCACCAGCGCTGCGACATAAATACCAAAAGCTGCTGTCAGTGGTTTCTCTTCTAGACATCGAATCCGAGGGAGCCTCCAACAATGTCAGATCGGAGACAATCACTGGTGTACTCATGAATTCTGGAAGTTGAGTCTTTGTTTAGACTTTCAAGCTTTGTACCAAGCTCGGTGAAGCTTTTGCCCGTAGATTTGTGAGCCATGGCACACACATATGTAGAGTCTTGTCCTCTTTTCTCTAGATTGTGCTGATGTGTTAACATTGTTGAAGGCTTCTTCTATATCCAAGATTTACCTTTGAAATATGCATGATGAGTCACTGACAGAAGAAGAATCAGTCGTTCTAGCGTTGTTAGAAGGAATGATGATAGACGACTTACTTACCTACTTATCAGGCCAACGATCCTTGGAGGGTATGGGGCTGAACTATTGCCGCTTTCCATCTTTGCCCGGTGCCAGGCATTCTGCTTCCAGTTTACCAGACCAGAGTTTCTAACGTCCATGATTGCATGATCTTTGAACAGGAAGTTCGGTCTCCCTATTCTTCGTAAACCAGGTGGCTGTGATTGGAAGACCCTCTTAGCTGGAGTGTGCTCGTCTATTCGCTCGATGTGACCGAGCCAGCGCAGTCGACGGATTTTCGCTTTGCGGACTACATTCACATCTTTATATAGCACATAGAGTTTGTGGTTATATCTTCTCTCTATTCGTCCTCCTCGCAGACAGGACATCTGCGTCGTCGTAAAAATCCCAAGATCTTCTCCACTGTCTTACTTAACGTTCATCGTGCAGCTCCATAAAGCAAAACTGACAAGATCAGAGTTTTGCAAGGGATGCTTTTGAACCTTCGAGTTAGGAGTTTGAACCCCAGCTGTTTGAACAAACGAAAGTCTAGGGTTATCCTTCGTCGAATCTCCACCTGGGAGTGAAGGTAGGTGAAGGAGTTCATCTACCTCGGAGCAAATAAGAATTCCAAAAACTGATGAAAGACGAATGGGTCAACAAGTTAGTTCAGCAACTTTTCACACACCCTGTACACGCTCGGTAAAATAAATTGACATGCAATTAAATGGGGTCTCATAACTCAGCATTGTGGTACTCCTGTGTTTCTCCTTCCACGTGTCGCTCACACACACACATGGAATAGCCCACTGAACTGAACATAACCTAAAAATATGAGAAAAACCTCTAAAGAGGAAAGAAAAGTATAAATAGCTAGCAATAAACATCATTGAAAGCATTGAAGAGGGAAGTGTTGGACGAACCATAAACACCAGAAAGAGAAAGAGAAAGAGAGAGGGCAAGCATCCAATGATGATGCATACAATTTCTGCCATGAAATCGATCTCTTTCATGTCCTTCAAGGACCTACATTGTTACAAACATTCACAAGGCAATGTAGGGGATTTGAAACAAAAGCAACATGCACCCAACCACGATTTCGTTGTTGGCTATCACCACCAATATAATGTAAGTGTTTTATGTTGAAGCAATATCGAAGGAGGTGGGGCACGTTTGACTTTATTGTTATACTCAAGGATCATCATCGATATAGAATGGATGGATATTCATGTCCTCCTCCTGGTCAAGGATGAACATCATTTTCGCAGATGAATAGGTTTGTCTTGGGAAAATCTATAAAATCTCCTTCCAATGACGCATATCCTATACAAACACACACACACACACACACAGTCAAAAGGAAAGGATACTTGTATTTTTAGGGGAGCAAAAGATGTATATAGCTTGGCTTTTGTTCGATCAAACTTTAAGTGGCACATAGTATAGGAATACACAACAACAAATAGCCAGAGAGACATGATTTGAAAGGCTTTTAAGGAAATCGCTTTTAAGATAGTTGAAGTGTGTTGACGGATGAGTGACAAGTGGTGGAATGTAATCACTTTTTCGTAAGTGCGATTGAAATGAATTTCGGAAGTAATTTTTTAAGGTTACAACATCTCTCATCCTAAGTGGAAGGAGGGGGGGGGGATAGATGGCTTAAAGCAATTTGCGAAATATTTCTGAAGGACATATCCCCATTTAGCAATTAAAAGTTCTAAAAAGGGTATTAGATTGATGGATAGGGTTATCGAAGAGCTTATTTGACCAATGATTGAGGAGAGAAGTTTTTTGGAACAAGTGTTAAGTGATGACGAAGTCGACATAGCCATTAAAAAGATGAAGACCAACAAGGCCGCGGGATCGAACGGATTACCGTCAGAGCTCTTCAAAGCTGGTGGCGATGTTTTAGTAGGGAGTATGCACCAGATGATCTGCAAAGTATGGGAGGACGAAAGCATGCCCGACGACTAAACTATCAAGAAAGGCGATCCTATGTCTTGTCAAAACTACCGAGGTATATCCCTGCTAAATGTAGCCTACAAGATCCTATCCAGTGTACTGTGTGAACGACTAAAGCCGTTTTGCACCACACTCATTGGCACCTATCAGTGTGGCTTCTGACCCGGCAAAACGACGATAGACCAAATCTTCACACTGCGGCAAATCCTGGAAAAGACCAACGAGTTCCAAGTCGATACTCACCATCTTTTCAGCGACTTCAAAGCCGCATACGACAGCATTCATTGCACCGAACTATCCGGTTGTATCGCGCCACGCTTGAGAACTCGCAATGAACCGTGCAGCTTGGGAACAGAACCTCCGAGTTATTCCAAACATGCACCGGATTTCGGCAAGAAGACGCGTTGTCGTGTGACTTCTTTAATCTTGTGCTGGAGCGGATAGTGCGAAAGGCCGGCGTAAACACAGAAGGCACTATATTTAACAAATCCATCCAGCTGCTGGGATACGCAGGCGATATCGACATCATCGCCCGTTCCCAGCTTGCCATTATTGAGGCTTTTACGGCAAAAGAAGGACAAGCCAAACGAGCTGTCTACCAAAAACCGATCCTACGAATACCATCTAGGTCATAACCTAACAATTTCGAGGTAGTGAAGGAGTTTACCTACGTCGGGACAAATATAAACTCCAATAATAACACCCTAGTGGAGATTGACGAAGGATAACCTTGGACAACCGCTGCTACGTCGATTTGTACAAACAACTAGGGTCCAAAATCATGCTATTCACAACCCTGATCTTGCCAGTCTTGCCAGAAACTTTGGTCTAGTATACTGGAAGCAGCGTGCCTGGATCCGTGACGGATGGAAAGCGGCATTAGTTCAGACTCAGACTCTCCAAGAGTAAGTTCAGATCCTTTGATTTCACATCAAATTTTACCTCCTTTCTTAGATTTCGATTGAAAATCTACATCATGATTTCGCAAGGCTTCACCTCACTGTAGTCCTACTAGTCTAGACGGGACTTTGTCCTCTCAAATTAAAACAGAAATACAGTATTTAGCTTATTTCTTCATAATTTACTAAGTTCTTTTACCTTCCTTCTACAAATATTGACTCCTAAGACAGGACAAGAACAACAACATTCTGTGGAGTGAAAATCAATTCACTTTACTGACTTCCTGGAGGACATTACTTTTCGCGTTCATTTTTCTCCGGGGATATGAAGACAAACAAGAAAATTTTAACTAAATGCATCATCATCGTCGCAAGAAAAACCTCATTTAGTTATTTTTTGTTTCATTTACTCTTTTAGGGGTCCTGCATTGGGTTCAACAAATTTTGAGTAATGAGTCGTTCAAGTCATATGGACTCTTTAGTCTTACTTAAGTGTCCTAGGACTGATTCACAACGTTTGCAACTTCTTCGTGTGAATGGCAATCACCTTCAAAGTGCTGCAGCCAGACAACAGCACGGACCTAATATTGAAGGGGAACAGTCGAAGCCTAATTTTTGAGCTTATAGCTTTGCTCTATCATATCTAGGCAGACTTGGCTTTCCCAATTCAGCTAGCAATATCTTGTTAAGTTCCACTATCGGTCGCCATAATTTACTTTTAAGGTATTAGAAGCTCTGAAGCCTTTCTACCGGTTGTCCAACAATGTGTTTTAATCAGAAACTTCGAATTTTTGAGGTTTTTATCTTCAGCCGTACGACGTTCATCAGTCTCTCCACGCTTGTTGTCATTAGGCGCAGATCTATGATTTCATTGGAAAGTAAGCATATGTAGTCGGCGTAGTTCTAGTTTTTGACGTTAGATGGAGGCGTCCATCGAATTCTTTCGTTTCCCCATGTCAAAGCAAAATGAAACACATCACTAATCACCAGAAAAAACTACATTGGCTAAAGGATACATTTTGAATCCGGAACTCTTCTCTATACATGACGTGAGACTTAGGCCAAGCTTTAGTTGTTTGCCCGGCGAATACATGGTTTAAAATCGTGACAAAATGCTCCTTCCATCGATTTAGCTGATCCTTATCCGAAACAAGAACTGAACCGTCTAATCCTTTCACCGGATATTGATTTGAGCTGTAACCATTTGTACCCTCGTCTTTGGTGAATCTATAAACGGTATGGCTATCCCTGTCGTCCCTTATCGCTGCTTCTTCTGCTTCTGTAGTTGATATTGTTCGAACACACTGTACTTCTCTCATTTGCAAGCTTTTCTACTGCCGCCCGGATCGCTGCAATGCACGGTTTAAATTGTTTACGTTCTTCAATCGGCCTTCAGGAATTTTTTGTTAGCCATTAGCGATGCTTTCTCTGAGCTTTACCGACAATGCTTGCTGTTCTGAATGGTCTCAGCTGCAGATTTTTGTCCAAACCTGCCTAGTCGTTCTAATGTTCAAGTGTAGTCTTCGAACGGATACAATACGGAATAGAATTGTAGCTTAAGATGGTGTTCTCTTCTCGTCCAATTGTTGACCCCATACCTGTTTTCTACGTCCCAGAGACAATTTGTTATAATAACGTGGTTGAGTCCTTCATTGTCAGTGCCAACCTTTGCATTCAAGTCTCTTCATTGTAAACGACATCTAGCTGCTTGTAGAACTCGTCCTTTTTATCTACAGATGACGTTGGGACGTAACGCTGTATAATGGTGACGTAACGTACTTTATCGTCCGGAATCTGAATATAAGGTCTCTTCGCAACGCAAGGATTCTTTCTGAAAAAGAGCAGCACCGTGCTTCTTGTTGGGGATTGGAGCAGTCGCACTTTCTTTCAAAATGGAAGAATCTGGCATTTTTGGATTCAAGGAGCATCTCAACGTTCCACATAGTCCGGGTATAAAAGCCCAATGTCGTCAACGTTTGATCAGTCCTTATCGAAGATTTCGAAAGCAAGCAGATTACTTTCCCACGTAGAATGCTTACCCACTTTACCTAGTCTAGAATTAAGACTGTAGACAGCTTGTACATGTTATTACCATGGACCACCACGAGGAGGTGAAGCGAGCACTGTACGCCGAACTTGGTTGTTGCGCTTTTGGTCCAAATCATGTTTTGAGCAGTCCAAGGTTTCTCGACCAACTTTAAGCCTAAAAGGGGCATCTTTACTCAAGCATGTTTGGTCCTTCAAGCCAGTTGCCTTCCTGGACATCGGCATCTACTTTTAAGCCACTTACCTACGAGCTTCTATCTACAACCCATCTATACACTTAATTTTTTTTTTTTTACTCGTGTCCTTTTGTGCAAATAATTACATTTTCCTTTATTTTCTTGGTAATAGCCTGTGGGAAAAGTTCATCCTTACCTTACGCAGTTCTCTTGTGGCCAAAGTATACTAGTCATGGTGGTCCTTATGATGGTTGTTCTCTTTGTTTCTACTCCTCGTTTAGGCTATGTTACCACAGAGATTGTTTGTACATTCTATTTGTTCTTCTTTTTTTTTTTTGAATTTAGGTGGCACAATGAAGTGATGCTCCTGCCACTATTTTACATTTACATTCCTTAATTACACTTTCCCTAAAGCGATAAAAGTGATAGAAGAAGTGGAAGTGGAAAAAAAAAATGGCCGCAAAGTATAAGATTTACAGAAATAAAACAAATTTACATTGTAACAAGATTAAGTCGGGTGTATGAAGAAGCTACGAGGTGAAGTTATAATGTAGACAACACTCTAGAACGATGACTTCGTGGTATCCAATTTAATGAAGCGAAAGTAATTTACAGCTAGAAGGCACACGGTTGCTCTATACCTCGCAGGCATTACGTTGTCTAAGTTTTCACATTTGAATTGGAGGTGAATGAACTGAGAGATGAGTTTAACGGTGTTAAATGTGGTTTCCGTGTAAAATGAGGTGAAATCTCTTGACATAACCAGGGAACTGTCAACTTAACAGAATCATGGTACAGCGCCATCTCTCGTGTACACATCTACAAATGGTTTGTGGATTTGCTAATCGATGTTACAACAGAAACTCATTTTATCTTCGTTTGGCATTTTAAAACCTCGACAAGGATCATAAAACAGTGGCCACAGAGGGCGCTCTTTGATGTCTTTGCTTACGGATTCTTAAACTCTTCTAAATTTGTTTGCCTTGGGTAGGCCACAAGACTAGAACGTAATGAATTCGTGAATGTAAGAGGAACTTATGATTGGGAGATACATAGTCAGAGTGTTGAACAGTTTAACCGAGGAAGGATGAAGTGAGTTATTTTTGTTTGGAGAGAGACACGTACTCCACGAGCTTACCCAGAGCATCTCTAACACCAAAATGACCACCTGCTCCCGAGATCTTTGAATTCTCATCCTAAAGAGGATCAACATAAGTAGTAGTGGGGATAGAACACCACCTTGAGGTATTCTTTTCCGTGCCGACATTTTGACAACGAAAACCTTTCTACAAGTTGAGTACAAAAGAGGTTAAGAAAGTTTGAGGACTCAGCTTCAGAAAATCGCTCCGGAATATCATAGCTTCAAACCAAACATGTCCATTTAAGTTTGGAAGAACTCATGTGCTTCCAAATCTGGAGAATAATGTGTAGCAAGACTCGTCCTTCCCTCATATGTGTATGCCCTATGCTAAGTCTTGAGGCATCGATCGAAACAAGATCTCTAAACGAAAAGTTTAGACACGATCTATGGAATCTTTCCACGTCAATGAAGAGCTGCTCTATTCTATCAGGTAGATAGGTAATTTGAGGTGACGGTTCAACATGAACTCAAGTAGCACAAGAACGTGCCTTTTTGTTCCTACGACTCCTGTGACCTGGTTGGTGATGTGTGTTGTTGATGATGCTGGACAGTCGGTGCCAAGATCGAGCCTGTGGACTTAAGAAAGCGGATTTAGTCTCTTAGCCCTTTACCCGAGATGTCATTTAGGTCATCGAAGAATGGTTGATAAAGTGCACGCAGTCTGCCGGACATTTGCAGAGGAAATGGGGGAGAGTTTCCTTCTCATTTTCGTTCCCGCAACTACGGCAATGGGTGTTGTACGGAATACTTAGTTTGGCCGCATGGTCTGCAATTGGCCAATGTCCCGTGATTGTCGCCGTGATTCAGGCGATATCCGGGCGAGTTCTGTTTATTAGGTCTTTTGTTCTTTTCTTATCGTAGGTAGGCCATAGCTTCCTCGATACGGCGCAGCTGGTTAACCCTCTCCATTGGAGGTATTCGTTCAAACTTAGCTTTAAACCTGTGCTCGTGGATGCACTCACGCAGAGCCTCGAGTTTCTTATTCCCATGATCCTCAGTTGCTTTCTCCCTGGAGCTTCTTACTTAGGTGGTGCTATAGTTCGGGGTAAACCTGGACCTGAGCCTGCAATTTCAGCTTTTTCATAACCTACGTGTCCAAAAATCAAGACCAGCACTACAAAACTATGAAGGCACATCGTCTTAGTCAGTTTAACCTATCCAATGTCTCCACCTCGATTCTGGAAGAAATCAAAGTGGTTGAGCAGGTCTTTCTTTCTTTTTTTAAAACTTGTTACAAGTGTAAGGCAGGCACTGTTTGAAGTCCAGTCTGTGCAGAGTCAATAAGTTCCTCTTTCAACCATAGTCGGTGTGTTTGGTACTTTTACAAACCCATCCACCTGACAGTTGTCTCACTCTCACAATGTTGTAACCACCACCTTTACTTGTCAAAGGTTTGTCATTGACATTTCAAGCAAAGACTGGTCCTTTGCCACTCCGGTGGAAAACTTTTTAATGACCAAAAAGTGTACAACCATTGCCAACAGGATGTTATGGCAACCGTCGTCGTTTTTCAACAGCAAGTCCATTTAACCGTTGCATTGCACATTTGAATGCATATAAAAACGATCAAATAAAAACTTTTTTTAATTCTCTTCCTTCCATCTCTCCAGGACCACCTTCTTTTCCCTTATTTTATCTATCAATTGCAGCCAGTGCCACGACTCACATTTTAATTACACGAAAAAGTGAGTGTAAGTCCCTGTGTACCCACCCCAATCCAATTCAACTGCAAGGACATCTCTGTTTCAGAACTTCTGTGCGCCGTCGTCATTGCCTAGTTTCCTCTCTCTTTCATCCTTTGCCTTCAAAAGTTGGTTTTACACTCAATTTAACTGTAACTTTTCTGTTGGAAAACTAATGGGTACCGCTCCGCCTTTCGATAGCTTATTCTTTTAAATGCTTTCCAATGTTCATTGAATTTTAATTAAAACTTTGAAGTAATTCATTTTGCAAAAGGAGCACCGGAAAGAGAAGACCAATCCTCCAGGATGCATATCCCTTTTTGGTTTTACTTCCACCATGTCGTAGCAATGCACAATTTCCCGAAACTACATTGTAATTTACATTGTAAATGCGCCAAGTGACTATGATTAAGTGATGTGTAAGGGGGTGGCCTCAAGGGTTGTGTTAATTAAGCCCATACCGGATGCCATATGCACTGGCAAGCGACATGAGCTTCACATTATCCTTTTGTTCGAATTAATTATTTGTTTATTAATTTAATGTTATTTTAATTATAACCAACCTCAAAAGTGATGAGATAATATTGAGATCCATCCCCTTCATTGGATGGTGCTCTGATGGTAGGCAGTCAGGTGCTTTCCAGTCCACGCGCCATGCCATAAGCCAATCATAAAATAATCCACAAGAGTAAATTCAAGCATAATTTGATGGAATATTTAATTCGTGATGTTTTATAATGCACACGAGAGTGGGACGGAGGAAAGTGGCTTTGAATGGCGCGGGGATTTAACCAGAAATCCACCCGAATGTTGGTTAAATAATGAAAATATTTTTCGAATTATATTATATTGACATGCAACTTCATTTTAGCATAAATGATGGAGTAAATTATGCGTGTGTCTTTTTTTTTTTGTTAACAATTACGAAGCCTAACATTGAAACTTACTTACTTAACTGAGCCTGAACTAATGCGGCTTTCCATCTTTCACGGTCCCACGGCACGCTGCTTCCAGTTTACTAAACCAAGGTTTCTGGCGTCCGCGATTGCCTGATCTTTAAATCGGAGGATCGGTCTTCATTTTCTTCGTGAACCAGGTGGCTGGGACTCAAAGATCCTCTTAGCTGGAGCAGTCTCGTCCATTCGCTCGATGTGGCCCAGCCAGTGCAGTCGAAGGATTTTTGCCTTTCGGTCTACATCCACATCTTCGTTCAGCTCGTAGAGTTCGCGCTCCTCCATTCGTCCTCCACGCAGACAGGACCAAATATTCGACGTAGAATTTTTTCTTTCGAAGGATCCCAAGATCAGCTTCGCTGTCTTACTTAGCGTCCAGCATTCAGCTCTATAAAGCCAGACTGGCAAGATCAGGGTTTTGTAGAGCATGATTTTGGACGTTCGAGTTAGGAGTTTGGACCCTAGTTGTTTGGACAAACCGAAGTAGCCTAAGGGTGTCATTTGTGGAGTTTATATTTGCCCCGAGGTAGATAAACTCCTTCACTACTTAAAAATTGTTTGGTTTTGACCTAGATGGTGTTCGTAGGATCGGTTTTTGGTAGACAGCATGTCTCATTCATCATGAGACCAACTCGTTTGGCTTGTTCTTCTATTGCCGTAAAAACCTCAATAATGGCACGCTAAAAACGGGCGATGATGTCGACATCGTCTGCGTATTCCAGCAGCTGGATGGATTTGTTAAATATAGTGCCTTCTGTGTTTACGTCGGCCTTTCGTACTATCTACTCCAGCACAAGATTAAAAAAGTCATACAACAGCGCGTCTTCTTGCCGAAATCCGGTGCATGTTTGGCATAATTCGGAGGTTCTGTTTCCAAGCTGCACGATGCATTGCGAGTTCGGTGCGATGAATGCTGTCGCATGCGGCTTTGAAATCGATGAAAAGATGGTGAGTATCAACTTGGAACGCTTTGATCTTTTCCAGGATTTGCCGCAGTGTGAAGATATGGCCTATCTTCGATTTGCCGGGCTGGAAACCACACTGTTATGTGTCGATAAGTGTGGTGCATTAACACAGTCGGGCATGCTTTCGTCCTCCCATACTTTGCAGATGAGCTGGTGCAGTATTCCTACCAAAACATCGCCCCCAGCTTTAAAGAGCTCTGACGGTAATCCGTCCGAGCCCGCGGCCTCGTTGCTCTTCAGCTTTTTAATGGCTGTGCCGACTTCCTCTAAGCTGGGTGGGTGAACGACGTCATTGACTGAAGTTGAGTTTTCTTCATACTCTTCACTTTCTCCTGGTCATGCCCATCAAGCAGCTGCTGGAAAAGCTGCTTAAATACATCCACAACTACCTGCGGGTCGGTGACAAGATTACCTTCAACCTTTGAAAACACCGTTTTAATCCTGTAACAACGATTGAGATATATAATGTTGCATTCAAAAGTCTATCTAACATATTTTAGAGCTATGCAGATCAATAAAAGACTTAAAACTAAGACAGGACCAAGCAAAACAGCTCCATCTATTCAATGGATTTCAGGCCACATATGACAGAGCCTTACAGGAAGGATTGCATTTGAGATGCAACTGTATCGTATTGACGGATGGTATACTAAGAATGGGTTTTCAATCAGCCCTCTTAAATATGAAGTCGGTCTCTTTACTAGAAAAATGAAGTTTGCTCGACTGACTCTACCAGTGCTCATAGGCATCAGAATCTGACGAAGCATATTATTTAGGAGTAATCTTGGATTACTTCTCTGTAACTACCCAGCTCATTCCCGCAAAAAAAGGCTTCATTCTGATAAACACAGATGTCAGAAACCTCCTTCGCTTCATAGAAGCTCCAATTCATTCAACGATCCATGTGGTATCACAATAGACCTATCATTGGTTTAAGTGTGCTGTCAATAGGTGGCACCCACTTCAACCTAACTTAACTTAACCTTGGATTCAGACGTTGAGTCTGAAGCGGCTTTCAGAAAGTGTTAGGGCGTTTTTGGCAAAACATGGGACTTATGAGGCGATTATCAGACCGACCTGGTCTGGTGAAATAAACTTTCACGCGAAAACGTGGCTGATATTTTCACTAGTCTTGGCTGCAACAGGTCTTTTCCCACCACGTCTAGCTTTCACTATCAGAGCCATTTTTCGTTTAAAGGAAGTAGTTTCGAGTAAACATGCACTGGACTTTTGAAGACCTTGCGACAAGAATATCCTTTGAAAAGGTTCCGAAATTAAGACTACAACATAGATTTATGGTAGACTTTCCTTGTGCACAGGACTAGGTATCATCACATTCTGAGCTGGGTAAAGCATGTAGTCGATGGTTAAGATGCTGGAGTCCTTGCGGAAAGCGACAACATTAGACTGCACTGAACTGAGAAGCTTTTTAATGACAAAATTATACTCTCGGAGTCGTGTCATTGTCTGCCGAAAGATGGTGCTGCGAAAAGACTGTTTGGTTGTATTTCTGCGGCTCGAACCTCGCTTAGCAGTTCTGCGTACTAATCGCTAAGCCAAATTGTTACTAAGGCTTTGGCGAAAATGTTTGAAAAGAGGTCATTATTTCAGATTTGAATTGCTTACCCTATCACTCTTTTCTTAATTAAGGTGCTGTAGATAAAGCTTAAGAACGTCTTCTATTGTCTCCGCTTTTAAGGTTTCCGTCACTATTTTGAGGACCGTGCATGCTGGGCTTGAAGTTACATAGTTGCCGGTAGATTTGGTTTCCTAAAGAATGTTGTTTCTGTCGTAGCACTCTTCCATATCCTTGAGCTGGAAGACTACATTTGCTCTTTTCGTAAAAAACGGTCGATAACGGTCCAGGAAAATCAAAGCAACCTACATGACAGAGTAAAAAGGTAAATAGGGTGCTAGGGAGAAGATGAAAGGGAATACTCCAAAATTGACTCACGCGACCTGGCTCTTAGGCCATCTATTTCTTAGGCACCTGACATCGCTATGCAGCATGGGTTTATTGATGTTTGTACAGTCGCTACCGACCAGACATCTGGACTAAGTGATTCTGGGTAATAGGGTACTGACACATTCCGTGACCTTTTCGGCATCAACCCCTTCGAACTTATCTGCAATGTGTGCGACAGACAGCTCCATCACCAAATTGCAACTGGTCTTGATCGAGGAAGTTTTTGTGAATGAGTAAGATTGACCACCTATATTCAAGCTGTGTTCCACTGTGTTCCCTAGTAAAGCTATGATCCCGTCGATTTGTTATCCCAAAGGCCAACTCCAACAGCCTAAATACCCTTCGAAAACAGTTCTCGTGTAGAAATGGTCGAGATTAGGATGGAAACGAAAGACCCAGCGATAGTTATAATGGCGAGAACAAGACACTAGCCACAATCAGATAGTTTAGGTTGAGTATGTGGGCCGGCGAAGAGGAGTTTCTCAGCGCCACACTCAGTTCTTTAAGATCCATTGTGCTACCCATAGGGGGGAAATCTTCCTCGAGATCCCGGAAGAAATGTCGCCCGAGGAAGGGGCAGTGGCAGAGGAAGTGGGCTGTGTCCTCATGGACTTCCTCGTCTCCGCAGCCTCTACATAGGAGTGTCTTCATGTGGTACCGCAGAGTTTTATCACACCTTCAAAGGTGGAGAGAGATTTTCTATCCTTTTGTTTAAGTCTAGCGGTCCTAGCCTTATCAAATACAGGCCATAACTTCCTTGTAATGGCACAAGTGTCTAAAGAGGACCATCTGTTATTTGTCTCGCCTTGAGCTTTGTTCCCTGCTTCGAGGTTCAATGAGCAAGGCGGGATATTCACCGCAAAGTTGGCTTGTTTTCTCAACGCTCACGGTTTTGAAGATTCTCTTCGAAACGTTGTTTATGACAATCATGTCGCGCAAGTTGTAAACAAAATCAACGTCCCATTGTCGACTTCCGACTTCAGATTCCCTCCCCCAACTCACTAGGAAGCCAAAGAATATTTATTCACCACAAACATTATGTAAAATGGCCAAACAAACTTCGGAACATACAAACTTCTAGGGGGGAGCCAGAAAAATGCCCGCCACAAAACTCTATCAAATAAACTTTGTTTTAATATTATTCATCCCCAAAGTCAACAGAATGCTTCATGGCATTGAAGTTGAAACATAAAGTTTCGCCCATCAAACATCAACCCACCGAAAGACCACAAAGTCCACCAACAAAAGATTCATCTAACTTTGGTAAATATTTAAACATCCGAAACGGTCCATAGTGCGGACCTAAAAGCTTTTTCTGTTTATGCACATCAATTAAAATTATTATTTGTCGGTTGGTCGGACCAAAAGATCGAGAACAACGGGACAAAGTTTACCAACATTACGTAACCAACAACGCACACCTATTTTTTTTTTATGTTTGCTTTATTCGAAGTTATATACTTTTTTTATGGAACAAAAAATGAGGAAAAAAAACTTCACAAAAACTATTTATGATGGACTCGATGCTTTACAGGACGATGAGGAACAGGCTTTTTACCACCATGGTGGCCTTGGTGGCCAGCATGTATACCATGGATGTTGTGAGTACCTCCTAGCTTATTGGAGTGGTGAGCGGATCCACCAGGAGTATGATGAACTGCGGCATGTGGTGCGTGACTACGAGCGACACGTGTTGCTGATCCCTTGTGTGCATCTAGACCATGATGCAGAGAAGCCTTTTTAACTTGATGTGGATTCGCTGAGATGGCAACTATCACCAAAACCACAAGAAGGAATACCTACAAAGGGGAAGAAATCGATGTAATCCGAGCTTGAAGGGAACGAAAAAGTTAACCCGTCTTACTTACCAACTTAAACATGATGTGTGCTTGTCGCTAGGTCTGGAAGTGAACTAAATACCTGGTCGACGATGACACTCATTTTTATAGCCACACAAATTGTTTAATCAGCCCGCAAAAGAGAGATCCAAGATGGTATGACATCTTTAATTGCCGTCACATACATAAACCTCTGGTGAGAGAGCTGCCCGAAGCCTGTGATTCAGTGCGTTTGGGCTATTAAAAAACAACGAGTACACATAAGCTCTTAGGCGGTATGGAGCTAACAATTATTATGCCTGACCTAGGTAATGACTCTTTTTATTGACCTTTTTTTTTGTCGTCGTATTTCTTCTCTGTTGAATGAATTGAAATGTATTTACTGTCCATTAAGAACGGATGGTTGAGACTTGAGAGCTACTCGTGGCTTCTAAAAAAAAAAAAAATGACTCTTTGATCACTTGCGGTTGCTGTCAGTTAGGTTATCTAGAACATGAATCCATAACACGAAGATGGTTTACCAACGAATTCAAGATATTACCCACACTTTCTTCGAGGAATTTCGCAGATGACAGATGAAGATGAAGAGTATATGGAATACAGTGTGTGTGACAAGTCACATTTTTAGATTAGGAACTGTGACAGCTATCATCTACTGATGAAAAACAAAGCCCCCGCAACTGTACTCGATATGATATCACTACCAGCTCAACCAAAGACATCGCCGGTCTTGTCACTCACTCCGGAATCATGGAAGAGCTCTTAAATAGAGGATATCACAATAGGGGCCTATTGTCCTATTGACCTGTGGCCGCAATGATAAGGGACTAGTGCCCGCCTCACTTACTACTCTAATCTTATTTAACTCTACTCGATCTTGCGGCTTTACAGATACGAAGCCAAGGTCCAGTTATTCTCTCTCATCCTCTAGACACTGACTACAGGTATCATTTTCTGGAAGATGATGCCTGAAATTACCGTTCCCTGTCCCATGGACAACCCAAGCCTAAGCTCATCGCATGCTGAATAGAACTTCTGCCTTTGTGCAGCCAGTAGACATTTTAATCGCCATTCCTCAACGTTGACCAACGAATGGTTCAGGAACCAGAAACTCAGAGGCTGTTCCTTGCTTTGCCAGGTTATCCCTCTTTTCGAAGCCTGATATCCTCTTACCCAAGGCGGTTCCAAGTCTGTACTAGATTTTTTGAACACATTCCATCGCCTGTGATGTTTTAACCCCGGGCTGTCCGATGCGATTGAGATAGTTTCAACTCACACTTGACCCTTACGCAAGTGGTTCAGCGCGGAAGACATACCCTCTTGGTATACTGAGTTTCCTGTCCCCAAGCTGCGATGACAAAGATATCTACTCCGCTCCCGCCAATAAGCTTCTCGGTGCAAGCGAAAGCCACGGAACCAGCATAACCAATAGTGTCAACGCCGATTTCCTCCAGGCTGTCCAGAAGAGAATCCACAGTAATGTTCCACAGAATGAGTGATAGAACATCTCTAACGCAACCAAAAACTCTTCCGAATGCATCTTCGAAGCCATGAATCTGAAGTTTTGGACTAGTTCCTTGACATTTATTTGTTCAACTTCTATGATTGGTCTTTGAACGTACCCCATTGCGTTTGCAACTCTTGCGACATTGAGTGCTTCCACTTCAAACAGAGACTTATGAGACTTGACATGAGCATGTGAAGGCCGGAGTATCTATGTCTAAAGTGACAGTCAGGTTCCTAAATTCCTTTACCACTTACAGTATAGTTCGTGAATTTAGGTCATTCTGGGATCTCAGCAAATGGGAACTGGAATGTGATTGTTAGACAAGACTCAGAAGGCAGGATCGGAACCTTCTTTGAAGTCTTCTCTCGGTAAGTGCTTCCGTTGACAATTGAGTCTCTCAGGAACACAGGTGGACTAAAAGAATGCTCCCGAGCGTCTGTAAGAAATATGCGGCATTCTTGCTATCATTCAGTAAAAAACTTCTTGGCGTCTTCACTTTTGCCAAGCAGCTCAATGTGCTTGGCTTAAGTGACAGTGCAAAGCTTGTGAAGAAGGTGACAATATTGGGAACCATTTTCTTTGTGAGTGTCCTGCCTTTGATGTGGTGAATTTGAGAAAATTTCAGTAAAAGCGGAATAAAGGGTTTTTTCAATAAGGACATAACAACTTTGTACTTGAATAAAACACAGAATAATTGAGATATCGGGATGAAATTTATTCCAGGTGTAATACACATGCTAAACTTATGGATCTATTCGATCTCGTTCATATGACTACCGCGAACACGTTTGCAGCTGTTGATTCTTTGGAGCCAATTTTCCACCACTCTCCCACACATATCGGACGGAATGTTGGCAATTTCGCATTCGATATTGCTCCTGAGCTTCTCTAATGTTGTTGACTTGTTGGCATAAACCAACGACTTAATGTAACACCAACACACCGTAACACCACCATTTGTGGATGCAATGGAGTCTCTTGAAGCATATGTGGGTTTGTTGCTGTCCAATAACGCATATTTTGCTTATTGACAAAGCCATTAGGCCAAAAATTAACTTCTTCGCTGAAGATGATTTTTCGATGAAATTCAGGATTTTCTTCAAACTTTTGCAGAGCCCAATCGGACAAGTTTTGGAACTTCAAATGATCAAGAGGCTTCAGTTCTTGAGTTAATTTGATCTTGCAAGGGTGTATGCCTAGATCTTTACACAAAATTACCCCCAATTTGGACTGAGAGATGTCCAATTCCAATTGAACGGCGTGGCATCAACTGATTTGGCTCATTTTGAACTGAAGCACTTACGATTGCGATACTTTTCTTACTTCCACCGGTGCGTTGTCTCACTGGCACAGGACTTTTCAATAGTGAATATGTTGACTCGAATTTGTCCACCACAGCTTGTCTGATGGGACGAGTATTACGACCGACTGTTCTCTTCAGATCCAGGTTAGGCCAGATCTATTTCGACAAGCGGTTTCCCTCCATTTTCAGAGAGGATCCGACCCGCGCCTTCCTTCGCTAGTTCGTCCGCTCTGCAGTTGCCCGGAACATCCCTGTGTCCTGGAACCCAGCCCAGGGAGACGTCGCATCTGTCAGCGATCTCATTCAGAGACCTGCGGCATTGCTTAACCAAAGCTTTAACCGCTGTTTGACTATCTATGTAGCGCTACTATCTACCGCGTTAATCGAAAACCAAGCCGCAGCTTCTGAAATACACTACAGTGATCAGGCAGTCGCTTGGCAATACTTAAGTCAAATGCATTGGAGAAGACCCATCTGTGTATATCTCTATCGCAGATTCTTCTATGAACCCACCAGATTCCCAAGCACTTCTGCTAGGAATTCTCGTCTTGAATTTGACGTTGAGTCGATATAAGGGACAATATAGTCCGTACTGCTAGGGATGATTATGTTGCTGTAAAGGATCCCCCCGTGGCCCGTATTATCACTGGCCAACTGGGAGGATTCCCTCAGCCTTAAAGCTGATTTAGCTGCCATTTGCTTCCAATAGATATAAATAGAAAGTAAGTGGAGCATTGAAGGTGTTGTTCTTAGGGCGCCCGTTATACAGATGCATGATTGTGTCTGGATCCTGGTAAGAAGATCCAGGTTACTCTTGTTGTCCAATGTTGTCCACCAGACTAGTACACCGTGCCTTTAAAATTTGTCTCACTTACTTACTAACTTAGGTGGCGCTACAGTTCGGGGTGAACCTGGGCCTCAACCAACAAGCTTCTCCAATTAGTCCGGTCCTTAGCGCTAGGTTAGGTTAGATTAGGTAATAGGGTTGACGAGAAAGGAGGTCCCTTCACCATCACACTTAGGTCAATGTAGACCCATTGTGATACCCTAGGGGTCTCAGCCCCCTTACTAGGAACCATTAGCCTATGTACTGTCGATGCATTTAGAGGCGCGGATAAATCTGTTTATGTCGACCACAGACTTTTCGGACAGTTCTTCTAGATCCTGAAAGAAATGTCTTCCTAGGGTTTTGAATCTTTTATGGCAGAGCACTGAACAGTGGCAAAGAAACAGTGGGGTGTCCTCATCTGGAGGCTAACCGCCTCCAGTTACGCACTCAAAGTTGGTTGAGGTTCCCTTTCTACTACTTGCGCTCCACCTTAGGCGAGGTCTTCCTCTACTGCATTGACTCTTCGGGCCGGAGCGTTGGTGTCCATTCGCTCTACATGTCCTAGCCATCTTAAACGACCAATGCGTAGTTTTTTGACTAGGTCTATGTCGCTGTACAGCTCGTATAATTCGTCGTTGCACGTCCTCCTCCATAGCCCGTCAACGCGCACGGGACCGAATATCTTACGAAGAATTTTTCGCTCGAAGCGGCCAAAGGTATCTTTATCCGCCTTTGGGTCTCACTATGGCTGTATAAATCCAGTATACTATTATATTTTAGGCTGAAGACCCCATTTTGGGCCTAGAGCCCTACAGCAGGAATACAGGGCAACGAAAGCCTACTTGACACGTTCCAAAATATTAAGCTTCCAGCTCAGTTTACTCTCGAGAATAACCCCCAAGTGTTTCCTACTCTCCCTGGATCTCCCTGTACACCAGTTCGTCTTACTTTGCCACTCAGCAAATAACCTGGCTCCATTGCAGGGGTTTGGGCTTTTCTTAGATTGCCCTCTGAGAAGTGATGCCAGATAAAGATGTCACTTGAGTCAGATGCGTGGTTGAATTTGGTCTAAAATGGTTTCAATTTCACTAAATCAGACTACAATCTCTAGATTCTGTCTTGCAGATATTTCACTAGTGCTAAAGGGGTTATGAATACCCTTATGATGCTATTCACACAGCGCTAGTGTTGGTGTAGTGATTTTGAAACTCAGATGATATTAGTTTTCAGTCTTTTTGCTCTGAGGGTGGTGTCCAGAATGATTGGGGAGAATTATTGGTACTGTTGCCATTGCTTATAATTCACAGTATTTCTTTCGAACCTCCCGATATCACTAGTACGGTCAACACTTTCAAGCCATATTGCCCTATTCTTGCTGACAATACTGTGTACCACAACTTGTTAGCCAAACTAGTTTACATAATTAAAAGTTGTGTTACAACGTTTTAAAATTTTACAATTTCAATCGCGTGGTCAGTTTTAAAAAAAAAAAAAACTCATTCATTGATTTTACCTAGCGTTTTGCTATTTAAATATTCTCCAGCTACTGTTCGGGAACTTCAACTCGGTACGTGTCACAACGTTTCATGTCACAACCTCTTGATATAATGAAATAAAATAAAAAAAATAAATTTATTTCTATTTAACTTATATTGAGATCGTCGTTTCCTGGATTTTTAATTCTGAACAGATTTTCCAAGTGAAGTTAGACATACTAATGAGAAGAAGACTTGAAATGAAATTATGTGTGTGTTTGTGGAATTTTGCGTTTGTGATTTGAATCCATCAGCCACATTAGTGGAACAACAGCTTTAGCTAATAGACAATAAAACTTGTGTTAAATAATTGAATCAAGGTTGTAGGGGTGGCTGTACCTCACTTGGATCTCAATTGTGTTCCCCGCTGTGGGATAACTGAAATAATGGAAGAAGGATTATTATTATTGACCTCCAGCCCACTCCAAACGCCTATAAGAAGTGATAGATGACTTTATCATTCTTTTCCTTTTATTAAGTTTTGTCCAGAGCGTCCTTGAGGTGCGGCATGTCGTGAGTGCACTTCATCTCTCTTCGCGAGCTTTTGGTATTTCATGGCGACGCTTGGTCTGTTTTTTTTTATAATTCACTAGCGCTAAAGGGGTTATGAATACCCTTATGATGCTATTCACATAGCGCTAGTGTTGGTGTAGGGATTTTGAAACTCAGATTTCAGTCTTTTGCTACGAGAGGGTGGTGTCCAGAATGACGGGAAAATTATTGATACTGTTGCCTTTGCTTATAATTCACAGTATTTCTTTCGAACATCCCGATGTCATTAGTACGATCAACACTTCGAACCTGGAACCTTCAGCGTGGCAAGCGATTATGTATCAACTACACCATGGCCACCCTTGAACTGCTAGTGGTGGTAGAATTGAGTCATCGACCAATATCAGTACTAATTTTGGCGAGCTTATTCGCCTTCTCATTCTCATGGATATCCTTATGTTCCGAGACCCAAATGAGTGTAACATTATGATTAGCACGAAGGGACTTGAGCTCGTCATGGCAGCGTTTCACGATTTGCATGTGATGACTTTTATGGCTGCTTGACTCTCTATGCAAATGTCAAAGTGTCTCCTGTGAGAGCTCTCCTGAAGCCTCGGCGATTGTTAGAACTTCCACCAGGAATACGCTGCTGTGATTTGGAAATCTTTTCGACTGTACGATGCTTGGTTCTGAGCCTACTCCTACATTCATTCTGTAAGAATTGATATATGGTTGGTGTCTATGACCTCTCCTTTCGTCCAGCTGTCTATGGAGGGAAATTTGAATTCAAGGTTTAGGCTGAATTCAAGGATTGGTGGCTTTACTTCCATAAAGCCTCCACCACATTTACTACAGTAAACCTTAAGAAATGTCACAATTGAATGAAAAGTCAGTTTGATTTTGAAGACTAGGAAGGTGACAGGTTAAGCATTTCTTGTCTGAACAGAACTTGTTCTTCTTTCCGAGGAATGGATGAGCTCCAGGCAGAAATACAGCTGCAAATCTCGGAAAATGTCAAATACCTTGGCTGTATATTAGACCGCAAGTTGAGCTGGAAAGAAAAACACTTTAGAAAGAAGAAAGAAAGCAACTGTCACGTTCTGGCAATGAAAAGGCCACTGAACTGGCAAGAATAGGATCAAAACTGAACCAAATAATGGTCGATCACTCGTTTTTAATCCCTAAAGAGGTTCTGAAAAAAGACACACAATTTGACTTCCGGAAACTTGCCAATGAGAGATGGGGCACACTCCTATCCTGATCTATCGAAATAGATGGGGCTACAACACGGTAAAAGGAAAAGCATCCTCACAGGCCACAGCCTACTGGCGGTCCATCTAAAAAGAATGCGACTAAGTAAGACCTCTGCAGAAGCTGTGGCGACATAATCGCGGAAGAACACACGACGCAATTCCTCTGCGACTGTTCAAGCCTCAACATGTTAGAGAGATGCATCAGCGTAGCAGGTTCATTGTCCAGATCTCAAGATCTCAGGATCTAAAAAAAACTTCTTCACCTACGAAGAGGGAGCTTTTAATAAAGCGAGCTAGTGACATCTTGTTGTGCTAGGTCGCTAAAATTGTCAAAAAAGAAGACACCAAGGTGGTTCTGTCTTTCAAGAGTGGGCGCTGGACAAGTACAGAGAAGCTGATGGATCGTTTCTTCCTTCATTTCGTCTCTATCGAGTGGCATGCCTCCCTATAGGGCTTTATAACGCCATGAACACGAGTGAATTATTAAAAAAAGCATTTAGCGCCGATAATAGCTTTAAGTTCTTTCAAGACCTAAGATATACCGTTCAAAGGACAGTATCTCCTTGTTATTTGTCAAACTTAAACGTCTTAATTATTCTGTTGACTTTTCTATTCGAATACTCCTTCTTTCTTCCGATGAAGTCGCTACTTCTTTTCGAACTATAAACCAAAATCCACTACGTCATCAACACTCAACCAAGTTTGCACATTTGGTTGCTCACAACCAAGTACAAAAGTACGTGCTCACTCACAACACATGTCACCAATCATATTCTTGAATAAATTTGAATGAAATCAATGACACCCAGTGGAATCTCTCTGAACACACCCGTTGATTAATTGATTGATGGACTAAGTTCTTCTCTGTTCTGTCACTTTTCATCATTCCTTTGACTGACACATTGTTCATACATTGTCAGTGGAGAACTCTTTGTGTTTGACATTTGCATCCAATCAAATGCTGATTTGACATTTAAATTGTCATTTGTAATACTTCCGGCATATGGACACTCCTTCACGTTCTTGAAATTGAAATTATTAGTATCGGCATCGCCTTGACCCAACCTTTATGGTATCAAAAAGCAATACATGTCCTTCAACCTTTTGAGAAAAAAAAATCCTAATTGCAAAGCCTTTTTTGTTAAAATTGCCATTTAACCATCCGATTTCCCATGGGACATTATTTTACCCTACAGTAGCACGTTCCAACGAAATCACCAAAGCAATCAGAACAAAGTAAATTCTTATTTGGACGCGCAGCAAAAAAAAAAACGATAGAGCCGTCCTTTAATAAAGGTCTCCCTTTCATCTACCACACCCACCATCATGAATACCAATCAGGCTCCATGCTGATACGAAAATCATGTTAATTCCGACCAAAAGCACTTCCAATGACTTCAAAACCAATTCACCAAGAGGCACCATAGAACCGGGGGACCGTTAAAAAATGTGGTTATTAAATTCTCCACTCGTTATCGTAGCGCATTATTTTTCCGCCAAAAGGACGACTCTCGAGTCGGAAAAAAAGGCCCATACCACCATGGATAGAGGGTGTTCCTCAGCCTCTCTATTCTCTAGTTAATTTTTATGTCGCGTCCACTCAGCACACACATTTCTTTCTTTCAGCACAAATTAATAAGAAGTCTCCTTCGGCCTGTTGTGCTCTCTCTCTTCTATTTTCATTAACACCATCTCATCTTTCAACTTTTCCATTCTTCTTCTTCCATTACAGAATGAATCTCGTTGCGGCCTTTAGCATTTTCCTGGTGACCATTTTGGCATTCCAGACGACAGTGATTAATGGCGCCAAAAGCTTGGCAGAACACAAACAGCACTCCTTGCCGAAGGAACATTTGGCAATAGAAGTTCCACCATCACCATTGGGTTCCTCGAATTCTGGTGATGTTCTCATTCGTAATGGTCGCGGAGCGAAGGCATCATCTAATCAAGGAACTGAGACAGGTCTTGGTAAGCGGGGAAAAAATAGTAAAAAACTTAACAAAAGCACGCACTTAGAAAACGCTAATGCACCAGCTACTCCAGCACAAAGCACATCCTTGGAAACAAACAGTCAGGAAAGAGCACTGCCACCAACACAGCCAGACCAAAAGCATCAACAATCATCTGCATCCACATCGGCACATCAGCACAATAGCAACAAGCCCAAACAAAGGCAGATGCTCAAGTCACAACAACATCAGACACACGTCAAACGTGGCGGTGGTGGTGGTGGTGGTAATGCCAAGCCGATGGGTGAAAAGAAATCCGAGGAACAGAAACGTAAGTAGCGGGGAAGTTAAGGACTAAAAGGTTTTCGATGTTTTTTTCAAATTTGAATTTATGTACTTGCGCTTCAAGCTTGTAATTTAAATTAAAATGCTTACGTTGGCTGCTCATAAAGCATCTAGGGCTAGCTTCTAGCAACCATTTGTTTCGTGTGTATTATAATTTTTAAAGGAATGGAGTGGAGCTTCAACCAAGTTAAACGGGAGATTGATTCATTTGAAGGTTTTTGTCAAGGTCATTGATGGGATTCGAACTTGAACACAACTCACTGAAGCCACAGCACTTCACATCAATTCGATGGAAAGTGGTCCCTTGTCGTGAAATAACACACGTGACTTTTCTACGCTGAGATAGGCTTGAACAGAAATTGGTTTTCAATAATCTAGGCTTCAAACTTGCCCTCTAACTGACCAAGCCCTCAAAACGTATCTTTCTAAGCAGCCACCAGTCGGGATCGTAGATCTTGGGTGAATTCGGGCTGCAAACTTTTTTACAAACACTTTCATAGCCCCTTTATGAATATATGTAGGTGCTTCTCCATAGAGCCTTTGGGATTAGGTTTCAGTCCTTACTCCGAGGCTGGTGGCCAGAATAAATAGGGAACATTTTTGGCATTGTTATCATTTTTTTGACTGGCTGGAGACGATTGTTGATTGGGGCCCAGGTCCACCCCGGACTGTATCGCCAGTGTAGCTGATAATCATAGCTAGTCGCAAAATAAACTCTTGACTTGACCTGTTCTTAAACTGACTATCGGCAGGAAGTTCGGCCGCCTTATTTATTCACAGTATTTCGTTCCAAACTCCTGATGCGAGTAATATGAATGACCACCCTTTGCCTATACCTATGCAGTAGAGATGCCCTCAACTTTTTCGCAGCTGATCGACTTTCTTTTGACATCACGAGTTGAACCTGGAACCTTCGATGTGAGAAGCAATCTTGCTAAACACTACCCGACGGCCACTCTTTGGGATCAATTGCCTTGTTAGCAACGGACATGAGTAAGGCGTCCTTAGTTAGTTTTGTTGATATTGTCGGAATCAGGAGAGGAGACAAGAAACTTTTTTGACTACCAGACAGTTAAAGTTATTCTTTGTGAATCCTTGTCTAACTCCTTGATTAACAAATTCCCTGATCTGCAATTTAAAGCTTTCCTCGTTAGTTTTAGGGCAGCAAGTCTTTGGTAGGCACATTGCACAATGAATACCGGAATTCAAAGTCACTACACCAGGGGTCGAATTACGGCATCCGTGATCGAGTAACTCGTCACGAAAAAATGAACATTATTACGTATAAACGATCATTCCGACGTAATAATGCTCGTTTTTTCGTGACGAGTTACTCGATCACGGATGCCGTAATTCGACCCCAGAATTTGAAATTATAAAACGCTACCATTGCTCAATAGAAGTTTTAAGGTGGCCATCCCTGGTATTTCTTTGAAGAATGAGTCAATACTCTTCTCTTTGAATGGCTTCAGGACCCAAATGTCCAGATCCGAAAGACGTATAGACAACTCGACGATTATTTGGTATCCCTGAAGTTCAGGGATGTTTGTCGATTGACACAAGTGTTTTCTCCTAAAAGATTTTTAATCAAAAATAAGCCAAGCAGCAGATGGCAGAATAATCCTATGTTAGATGACAGAGCATAAAGCCCGTAAGGTTAATAAGACAAAGCACAACATTACTGGACAGACAAGCTAAACCTCTTCCCAATTAATAACGAAACAACTTCTACAACTAACAAGACGTCAGATTCGAATCGTCACAGGCTTTCTAACCGGATACTACCGGGTTAAAAAAAACATCTAATGACTATGGGAATAGCACTAGACAACACATGTAGGATGTGGAACGAAGACGAAGAATCAGCAGAACACATACTATGTCACTGTAACTGACTCATAAGAACACGTCATCGTTTTCTAGGTAAATACTACCTCGTGTCGGAAGATATAACCACCAGCTCACCTAAAGGCATCGCCGGCTTCATCGCGCACTCCGGCATCATAGAGGAGCTCTTACAAAAAGGATATCACAATAGGCCCACTTGCAGCCGCAGTGATAAGGGACTTAGGACCACCTCAAACACTAATTTAATCTAAAGGCTCGTCCTGGTCGCCATGACTTAATAGTTAGTACGTTCGACTGCTAAGCGAGCTGACATAGGTTTAGGTTTGCAAATCAACCAAAAGTACATGTTCACCTCTCTGCAGGCAATGACAAACTCCAAAGAGTATAATTTGTCATGAGTCGGCAATAAAACTCTAGGTCCTTACATTCGTCCGAAAAGTAGAACACTCACCTCATGAATGGTTGCAAGAAGCTAGGCCTTGGCCCTGCACAGGCTGTCGCGCCAATATTGATTTGTTTTTACAGTCAGCAAGACAAACCTTGGTTAATCGTAGGACTTGACAAAAACTACATATCTGTGGTCACAAGGGAAAACAACATAAGTCGACTTGTTTTGTGTGTGACTTATGCTGTTTTTCCTTGTGGCCACAGATATAACCTTCCGACTTTCTCTCCTTCTTTCGTAGAAGCTTCAGAAAATCGGTTGGAGGCTCAATAATCTCTCAGATCCTTTTCCTTTTGTTTACTTCCTTCTTGCTCTACTTGCTCTGTGTTGTGGACTTCTGTCTGAGCTCGGCTTAGTGCTTCGAACTTCGCCACAAGTTATCAAGTAAGAGCGTCAACGACTGCCAACCGCAAAAAAAAACCGTGCAAACAGATTTTTCCTTCTACAAACTTGACCCTGACTCGTTCCAAACTCGAGTACAACTGAGGCTTACAGTGTTAAGCCTTTAAACTGTTAAGTTTATCTTAAACCTTCAATATTGGACGCACTACACTTCCGTTCCACAATTTCAATCACATCTTCGTACCCAAGACATTTTACTTTGCTAGTATAGCTTGTCTAACCCCTTCATCCACAAAGCTTTCTTTTCTGTGGTAATACCACTTTCCTTTATCCCAAATTACACATATTAAGTTATTTATAAATATTTCGAACCCAAATCAAGTCGTAACCTCAAAACCCTTCTCCATTATCACTCCATTGATGGCAGATCCAACTTACATGTCAAATTTCAAAAAAAAAAAAAAAACGGAACATCTCCATTCCTCTTTCCCGATTACAATCATTTTCACTTTGAAACATCTCAACTTGACGCATGCCACACAAATACGAGTTCAAGCCTTCTTTTGGGACTACTCTCCATGAGTGACGTTTCTCGTTTCTCGTGAACCGCCCTCCGGAGGATATTATCCTTGTCGCGAGTCTGTTTACTCAAAAATGCATTTCATTCAAAATTTATTCATCATAAAAAAAAATAAAAAATTAACAAAACAGAAGGATTAAAAATCCAAGGATTCAAAAGGCTAAAAGGACGAATCCACAGACTTTTACCGTCGGCCTCAATTTGGTTGTCATTTAGTCCTTTTTTATGTTTTTTGTCATTTTCATCCGTTCAGCCGTACTCGACTGGACACATAATAACACGAAATGTAATTTAATAATAATGAAAGTATGCTCGCGAGTCTATTGTTTGCATCGTCAGGACTCTTCCCTTGCTCATCAGAGTTAACCCAACGATTCGAACCCGATTTCCCTGTTGTCCTGGGTTTTACGATGTCTGTTGTTGTCGTCACGTAATTAACCGTCAGTGATTCGAAAATGTTTTGGACTTTCTCTCTGTGGTGTGTTCGAAATTTTTTTGTTTGTATTCTGTCCCCCTGTTAACTTTATTTTCACCCGTTAAAGACTTTTTATCCTTTTTTATGTGAATGTGGGTGTGAAGGAGCAGCATCTCTTTTTTTTTCATAAATTCCAGTCAATTCCATTGTGGCAGGATGAGAGAATGCTATATAAATTGGATGAGTCATGGGATTGTAGGCAGATGATTGGATTCGTCCAGTACCCGATGGGGACTTTTGACGGACGTATACAAGACTAGAGAGATGGAGAGGTTAATTGAAGGGTTGAATGTGGAGGTAGACAGGCAGGGTAAAGAGATTCAATAGTTAAAGTTGGATGGAAAGTTGAAGAAGAAAAAAAAAACAAAACAGCTTTATGAACTTATTACTACACGTCGGATGGGGTGGAAGAGTTTATTGAAATATATTTTACAGATAAGAGGGTCCTTCGTAAAAGTCAAATAAAGTCAAATAAAGTCAAGCTCTGGTGGATACCAGGACACAGAGGAATTGAAGGCAATGAAATTGCAGATCAACTTGCCAGCATAGGCTCTTCAGAAAGGTACATAGGTGCCGAACCCTTCTGCGGCATCTCTACTTCCGCGTTCAGAATGAATCTGGACAGCTAGGAAAAACGAAACTTCATATCCCACTGAAACAACACTCCAGAACTCAGACAGGCTAAAAGGACCATCCGACCTCTGAACAAAACCACTAAAAATATTCTCAACCATAAAAGGGACGATATCAGAAGACTTGCCGGCTTCCTCACCGGTCACTGCAGCCTCAGATATCACTTACATAAACTAAAGGTCTGGTTGGAGACGCTTGTTGGTTGAGGCCCAGGTCGACCCGGACTGTAGCGCTACCTTAAGTAAAGTAAATATAGTTCAGGAAACTGAATACAGACTCTACTAAGAGGAAGACGAATCATCCAAACACGTACTATGTGAGTGCGTAGCTGTCTGCAGGGTCAGGAAACGCTTTCTCCACAAAGAATTCCTAACACCGGAGGACATTCTTAATGCATCGACTGGAGATATCATCAACTTCATTACGAAGATAGAGGATCTCCTTGTATAACTGGCTCCAGGCAAAATAGATCTTTTAGGTCACAGTGCCATATGCATCTGTCGCAAAGCCTAACCAATAATAATAATAATGACTCTATTTTAAGGATAGTCATAAACGATCTAGCCCTCCTAAGACAGCAATCGTGCTTTGCACCAAGCAAACATCCTAGCCCATTGTCAAGCCTCAGCAGCACGTATGGCTTTTTGACTTCAAAGCCTCTGAATACAGGGGTAGTAAGGCTCATTCTAGCCCATGAAAAGAAGAGCTTTCTTCTGAACTTCTCAATGATTCGGCGGACAGCTTACACTAGCACAAGATCGACATCCATAGTTGATGACAAAGGGCGGATACTATAACACTCAGACTAATGGAAGCAGAATTATGGTTATCTACCCTAGAGCCACGTCAATTATTTCTTGGTTTAGGCAGGCGTACCAAAACTTATAAAAGGACTTCGGCTATAGTCCCTGATGGACAAAACTCAACAAGTCTTCGACAAAACCAGATAAGAACGATAGGAAAATAAATTTAAATAAAACATCAACGGCGTTATTCCGGCAATAGTGCCTCGAATGTTGGCCTCGAGCTCATCCAAAGTGGTTGGCTTGTTAGCGCAGACTAAGGACTTGACGTAGCCCCAGAGAAAATAATCGAGTGGTGTCAAGTCGCATGATCGTGGCGGCCAATTGTTGAACCCAGTCGCCAAATTTCTGCTTCACAACTTCAAGCGTTGCGTCGCTTGTGTGGCATATAGCGCCGTGTTGTTGGAACCACAGCTCGGATATATCGATGTTGTCGAGCTCTGGCCACAAAAAGTCTCTGGCAATGCCCAATTCAGGTGGGTCTTTTTCGACACTGGCCGCTACGGCGGCTATGTTTTCTTCATTTCGCACCAATCCCTGTTTGGTTGGTGGCTTAAGATCCACTCACTCTTAAACTTTTCCACGGTGCGACGAATTGCCTGCACACTGAAGCCATAATGAGCTGGAATTTCAATAATTTTTTAATAATTTCCGCACGTTCGGCAAGCGTGAAACAATGCATGATGAAATGGCAAACCTTGTTGAATATTTTGACAGCTGAATGTCATTGGTAACTTTGACAGCTGTTGAAACATAACAATTGGAAAAAGTATTATTGCCAACCTATATATGTACGCCAGTAGAGGAACCAAAATGTACCTCGTCATAGACCAGCACAACTCTCTTTCGAATAAGGTGAGCAATTTGACGTTTAGCAAGTTTTAAAAATTAGTCCTTCCATTCTCCTTGACGTCTTTTTATACGATTTTTTTTTCACTAAATTTATGAAATGTGACATTTGACAAGTTTTTTTTTTTGTGTAAAAAGTACTCGAGTTTGCTGTCAGTTAAAGTCAATTTGTAAATGTCAATCTTTCCCACACCTGTCACTTCTGTCATTGTTCCATTAAAATGTCCTCTCTACATACAACGAAAGTTTAGTAATTTAATCTGAAACTTCCAAAGTATGAGTCTGATCCAATATTCATCCTTTTGATCATTTATATCTAATCTCTGGGTCAAGAAACTAATCACACACCGAGAAAGGAAAACACAAAAACGACTTGCGTCATATTAATTTCACTTGATTTCACTCCCAATTCGCAAGGGCCATTCCGTATCATTTTATTGCTCCTTTATTGGGACACTTTTCTACACAGAAGCTTCAAGCTATAAACTCTTATGTACGTATGTATAAATGTAGGTAGATTCGAATGAGAGAGAGAGAAAAAAAAAATCACATAGGCCATTACAGTAAATGAAGAATAAATGAAACCCATCGGGCAGAAGGACGATTCCAAGTAACCATCAACCACGCACGCATGGATCCATCTAATGGAGAACGAAAGAAAAAAAAATTCTCCCACACTCTGTGCGTATGTGTGTGTGTGTAAAGAAAAATTCATTTGTAGAACTCCCTTAGGGAGGACCATCGTCAAAAATGCCTTATTAATAAAACATCAACCTTGTTTACCCAATGTGCCCATACCCTCATCTAAATGTCAGTCAATTTGTACTCCGTACCGGGTAATGCCATAGAGCTCTGTGCGTCCTGGTGTCTGAGTTGTTGTCCTTCTGAACGCATTATCTCAGCTAGGAAAATCCTGATAAAAGCTATGAAGTAATCTTTCTCCTCTACCTTCGTGCCTCTCGTGTTTTCGTCCCAAACGATATATTTTCTAATCTTTATCTCGTTGCTTCGAATGAGATTTTCGGGAAGTGTACGTTATTATTTGCATGGCTTTGGGGCAAGGACTTTATTCCCCGATGTGAGAGTGTGTGGTTTGCGTGAGAGGTCTGTGACATTGGAGAAGGGTTCTGATGGATTTTTTGTTCTCCCGTGTTTGGTCTAAAAATTATTACGCCACAATTAAATTGAATTTCTACCTAGAGGGCTCGGGTGGAACAGGTACAATCATGGGCGTATCATTTGTTTCCTTAACTGCGTTGTTGGATGCCTCTTTTTTGCCGCAGAGCTCAAGAGCGATCAAAAGTCCGGGACAGTCCATATCCAGTTCCAATGAAAGTTATTCCTTTGAAGAGCGCAGTTTGTGAATTTTTCTAAGAATTGAAGGCCTATAGGTCAACTGTCAAGCCCGGTCTTCTTCAAACATGGCGCAGTTGACCAAGACAACTTGCTAACTTACTTATTTATGACAGCGCTTTTTAGTTTTGGAGGGTCAGCCAGGGTCTCGGCCTACAGCAGCCCCTTATTATTATTAAGGCTCTGCGCCTGACGCATATGGCACTGGGACCTGAAAGATCTATTGCGTCCCCTTAGTTCTTCTCAACAATTGTCTCCTCAGGCTTTAGTAACAGCGATTGGCGAGTGTTATTCTACGTTGAATGTCCGCGTTGATGGCGTTTGTAGAGTTGATAAGAGCCCCTAGATAGATGAACTCCTTCACCAGATGAACACTTAAGGTCGATCAGAATGTTCTGTCCGAGATGTCGGTGATGTGTTCGAGTGTTGAAGGCAGCATGTACTTTGTTCTATCCTCATTTACAACCAGAGTAGGGAGGACGGTAATGACTTCACCCCAAGACAACACCTTATTGCAAGGCTATCAAGCTCATCAATCGTTTGGTATTTAAGCTTCTGCTTCCACAACACCGTCGTTTGATCAAGGTTTATAACAAGAGTCGGTCTTGTCTTGTACCTCTGAAACTGATTTGGAGACTTTCTGTGGTTAATCTGTTTTAAGTCAGCTTGTCCTGTTGAATTCAATTCCGCTAAAGGTGTTCATGTAGATAAATCAAGAAATCAAACTTAAAACCGGGAGTGATAGGTTGGCTGTTTTTTTTAAAAGTCTTAACTATAGAGCCTTGTTACCCGATAGCTTGTGTCTAAGATCCATTTCAATAAATTTCCAAGCTTCGTTAGGGAAAATCTTAAACAATCTAAGGTTGCCAACGGCTTCATTTTGGATGAAAACAAAATTCAGAGCTAAGGGAATGGTGTCTGAAATTTTGAAAATTTCTATCCGCTCTGGACACAAGGGTGGCTAAAATCACATTCAAGCTAATGGAAGCGAGTTTAGGATCATTCGCTACATTCGCACTTTCATTATCGACATTGTGGACCGACACCGATGGAAGGCCTTCGGTACTAGTTTCCGACCGGATTTTTTGCCAGAGACGCTGGGACTGGGAAAACCCACAACAACGGCCGTCCAATCACTAACCATTTCCAGAATACCAACCAAAATTTGTAGGCTTATCCACTACTCACATAAATTTGGACCTAAAGTCATGGCATTCCTAAGAAAGGCTTTCAAAATGCAATTCAACAACAGGACTTCGCCGAGCTAAAGAATTTATCAACTCAATTTATCAATAAGAGAAATCAAGATTTGTTCGTACCAGGCAAGCGTGATCCTAAGCTTCTTGCGCACTGGTTAACTGGGCACTGTTCACTTCACTACCATTTTTACAAGTTGGGTGTAAAAGCCGACTTTGTTTAGAGGACCAAGAGACTGCTGCCTGTACTGTGTGCGAATGTCCCGCCATCATCTCCATCTCAACCATTTATTTGCAAAAAGCTTCTTGAAGTTCCTCCACGATCTCAATCTTGGACGTGATCACGACTTTTTCTAGTTCTAAAAGAACAAGAGTGGTCTTTTACGTGGCAGTGTTTTTCTTTCCTTCGTCAGAATATGTACCAGGACCCTCAGCATCTAATTCTGGTATTCCCAAATGCCTTCCAGCTCAGTCAGAGAAGACAGCAGTTCTAAAAAAAAAACCGAAATCATTGTCAAGGAGAAGCTGGTTTTCTAAATTGAGGGCTTCATAATGTTGTCGGGATTTACCTGGAATTCTTTCAGCGTCTTTCATGATCATCGTTCAAATATTAGGGAAAAGTTTATCCCTGTGTGCAATGGCAGCTAGACAGCTGTTAGGACTCTAGAATCAGTGGGAGAAAGATGTAGACTTATAGAACTAGGTCAATGCACTGCTATAACCTTTCAGAACTTAAAAGAGCAATCAAAGTTGCCAAAAAAAGGTCGGAAACACATCCTTCCCGTGCTCTTCCTTGTATAAGAATTGCATTCCAATGAAGCCATAAGTAGTATGCACTACTTGATTCCAGCTGGAGTTCCATACACAATTGGAAGATTTCTGTGGCTATGAGACGACCATAAGAAGATGGCTCTGTGTACCTATAAGCCTACGTTTTTAGTGACTTTCGACACCTTATCTGATTAGAGAGGACTAGAGGACAAAGTGTACCTTAATAGTACCTTAAGCTCTAACAAGAATGTTATACTGACTTTTACTTATCAGATAGGTCTTGATCTTTCATAAATAAATCTCAGATTTGCCTTGGCCCTTTCTTAATAATCATTTGCTCTTATATTATTATTATTATTGGTTAGGCTCCGCGACAGACGCATATGGCACGCAACCTAAAAGATCTATTGTGCCTGGAGCTAGTTAGACAAGGAGGTCCTCTATCTTCCTAATGAAGTTGGGGATATCTCCAGTCGAGGCATTACGCATGTCCTCCGGTGTTAGAAATTCTTTGTGGAGAAAGCGTCTCCTTACCCTGCAGACAGCCACGCACTCACATAGCACGTGTCCGACTGATTCGTTTTCCTCTAAGCAGAGTCTGCATTCAGATTCCTGAACTATATTTAGTTTATGTAAGTGATATCTGAGGCTGCAGTCTTCCGATATCGTCCCCTTTATGGTTGAGATTATTTTTAGTGGTTTTGTTCAGGAGTCGGATGGCCCTTTTAGCCTGTCTGAGTCCCTGAGTGTTGTTCCAATAGGATAAGAATTTTCGTTTTTCCCAGCTGTCCAGACTCATTCTGAACGCGGAAGTAGGGATGCCGCAGACGGGTTCTGCACCTATATACCTTTCTGAAGAGCCTAGCAAGTAAATCTGCAATTTCATTGCCTTCAATTCCTCATTTCGCTTTGAGAGGTCTTGGAGAGTATTGAAGCAGCCTAGAACGGCTTTTGAGTTAAAGTAATGAGAACTCAGTGCTTTGAGCGCTGCTTGGCTATCGGTGAATAATATATTTATTGCTACTCCCTTTATGCCGGAGTCGAGAATAATAGTGGTGCAGGTATCGATGGCATGTAATTCCGCCTGAAAGACGCTAGGAAAATAGAGTCATACTATAGCATTAGAGAGATTTATGGAGAGTCGGAGGAGATACAAATGCACGTTGGTTTTAAATAGTTGTGGGTTGTAGTGATGAGGAAACACCGAGCTACGTAGGTTCCACATTTGTGTTATACGGTTTAAGAAGGAATCCCTGTATTTGACAGTACGTCCGAAAGTAGGCTTAAGTGTAAACTGATGTGCATTCGAAGCATGTTGAATAGGCAGAATGCAACTGGCTTTTTCGCTGGAACACTGTTTGTGGAAGAGAATCGATAAAACTGTGAGGGACATGAAACATTTCTTCAGGGTTCAAGCGAGTCGATTGACCTCGAAAGTCCCTATCACCTATAAGTCTTAACAGGCTTTTTTTTGGATTCTATCTAGGATGTGCAGGGAGGTTTTTCGTGAACCACACCTAATGTGAGCGTGGTATTTGACCTTTAGGCGATTGAAGCCAGATTAAAAGGGATGAAGTATTTTTTGCACGTTTTAAGGAAACCTGGACATTTCACAGCATTTTTGATGACTTCAAATCGTTCTAACGGAAATCGTTGGAAGTCTTTCGACTTCGGCGGTCCAGGTACCATTTATGGATAGCAGTTCGAGGTTTGGGTATCGCTTGAGTGGCAGAAGATTGCATTGAGTTTGGCAAGCATTAAATTCCATTCCATTAGTAGAACCTTATTTTATAATGATATCGATGTCGTTCTCCTCCACCGTCCCAAGAACAAGGACTAAGATTTGACATTGACATTTTAGGGGAATTCACACAACGTGGTAGATAAGATGTCATAAGCGATGTTAAGAAGGCTTGTTCATCTTTAATTGCGGGTCTTCCTTTGAAGTTTTATCCGTCGGCCATATTTTGCAAATAAGTTGTCGCATGTACTTTATCAAATCATTCTCTTCTGCTTTAGAGATCTAAACAAGGGCTGCTTGACTCTTAATTTTGAATATTACTAACTCCACTTCATTTAGGGTTAGTGAACGGAAGTTGAATCGTTCAAAATGTCTGCGGGTATCGACGGAAGTGTATAATTCCCAACAAAAAATAGTGTCTTATGTTGTTTTTCTTTAATTTAATTCCAGAGTCCACTTGCCGCTATGCAAAGAGTGCTTGGACAGAATGCGATTCAAAAACTAATTCCCGATCAAGGACGCTCACACTTAAAAAGGGTGAATCCAATTGCCTTCAAACAAGGACTGTTCAGAAGAAATGCAAGAAAGGTTAGTAGATTTATGTATATGTCTTCTTTAGCATGTATTTTTGAAAACCTTAAACATAAGTCACGTTTGTCAGTCAACTACTTGCGTAGGGTGGTAGCAACCAGCAGACACTTCATTCTATAACAACCCAAGATGAATGCAATTGAATTTTAGTTCGAAGCAATGAAAAGAATTGTGAACTTATTCCACATGTTCGTAGTCAAGTCCTACAAGATGCAAATAAGGTGCAAGACCTAGCGCTGGCGAAAAAAAGTGGCACGTGAAAGAAGACATACACTGAAATGTTTGCATACAAGTAAGTCTTGTCAAGCATCGCCTTTGTTAAGAAAAAAATCGATGATAATCTGGACCAAAGAGGTGCAAAAAGAACGTCCAGCTTTGGTCAAGACATATCTAATTTTCCATATCCACAATGTTCTTCCCGATCCCAACGACTCTGAATCTCTGGAAAAACCTGCTTAAAACTATCAAATAACAACTCTTCTCTTTGTCCAGAAACGTCTCAACTTTATTCCACGAATATTCAAGTTGACAATAAGGATTTATGCTTCAAGGACTCCGCATAAAATAATTACCATTGGAATTAACTCCCTTCATAAACTTTTCGCATAATAGTACCATTCACACAAAAGTTCGCCTACAACTTCCGTGTTGTGCACAGCACTCGACTCCAAAGCATACTCATGGTCCTGAGAAGTATGAAACATCAAGTAAGCGGAAAATCCTTTCATGTGCTCTCTGGTGCAAGGAAAGTGTAACATAAATTCCACTAAGTGCAGCACCCTGTAAAAGTAATGACCTTCCAAAAATCGACGGAAACTGCTTCGGAGGAATTCCGCGCTGAAACTCAAGGACTCTATGTCACACCGTAACGCCATTAAGCAACGAAAACACTAATGCGACCAACTGAACTCATGTGCTTTTTTGTTGTTGGGATCTTTTACTTTTAATTCCTCATCGTCCTTGTCGATGAAAAGTAATCCTAGCGGTATTCCTTTCCAAAAGTTTGTATTTACACAACGTGTTCGTCCGTACAAAAGAGCTACGAAAACAAAACTTTTTGAAAAGTAAAAGGGTATATACGGGTATGTGTGCCAGGAAGTGTGCCATTTTAACAGGAAATAACCACATATAAGCAGCCATCAGCATGCGGAGTTGACAAAAAAATAAAAAACAAAACCAAACCAAACCGAAGCAAAACCGCTCAGCAGGACGTGAAAATGAAAACGTGAAAAGTGAAAAGTGAAAAGAGAAAACTCGCGCTTCAACTGTGGTATTTTCCAGGATTCTACTGCTTCAGTAAGTTAGCAGCCAGCAGGAATTACCCCAGAGGATATGCGGCCATATCTATAGCGTAGGTTACGTGTAGCACAGTCTCACTTCCTGCAGCAAGAAGGAACAAAGTTCCTGCTGCGTCTGTGTGGCTCTGTTTTTTTTTTTTTCCATTTCAATGTTCGTCGATGTGCCATGTGAATATGGAAATGGTTGCCTCCAACACCACAAGCACAACGACAATGATTCCAAGAATAATTGTTGAAACAATAGTAGCTTGTGCATACTAATGCCGGCATAAATGGTCCGTCGTGTATGTGTGCATTTATGATGATTCTCGTTGCACTGATAATGAGGATGTTCTGCGAAAGGAACTCTCTCCAAACCCCCATCCCCATATCAGTGTCATGAACTACCCATCATTTGCATCCAATGTACGAGTATTTGTCCTTTTGTTCGAGCAACTTGCAAGGATCTACTTTCGTTGGGGGCTTAATTAAAAACGAAATTTAATTGCTCTCTGCTTTTGTTATCGTGCTGGTGTGCCTCCTTTACCCGAGAGAAGAAGCTGATGATGTTGGGTATCTTTGCATGTCGACTTAATGCCGTGCTTTAGTGTCTCTAATTGGGCGTTGATTATCTTCTGTGCTAGATTGGAAAACGGTCTTTAAGTCGAAGTACAAGTGGAAATTTCATGCATCGAAATGGATGTGTAATACCTTGTACGGATTAATTGGGATGCGGAATTATTGGTGCCATCAAGTTAGAGTAGACTTGTGAAAATGGGCTTTGATAACAAATTGGGATTCCACAAGGTTGCTGTCTTTCATTTATACTCTTCCAATTGTTGATAGGGGATGTGACCTAATTCCAAGTGCCACGGTTGTAGTTGCGGTGTTGATTGGGCCAACGCGAGTTGATTCAAAGGGAACATGGACCTTGTTGGAGTTTTGAAGCCTAGAAGTGGTCGATCTAATAAAGGTCAAATTAGATGACGTTTATTGTTTTACGACTTACGGCGACATCGACTTCCGGAAAGACACCACTGCGTTCAAACACGTCATGACTTCATGGCCTCGGAGATCGAAAAGAAAATGTTGAACGGTTTGTGGATTACTAAAGGATCTTTCATTAAGCGCTTCCTATCTTTAAATTTAAATAAAACAAAGTCTGTGTGAGATATCATCGAAATCTTTGATTCGTTTGAAAGGACTAACGATGCCATTATGGAATATAACATCGTTCAAATGTCCGCCGCGGCTTCTCTGGGTGGCACGCATCCGAAATGTCTAATTTTCCATGACTTCTGGCGCATAAATCCGGCTGAATTTGACCGAGGGCCGCTGTGGTTTGTGGCTTATTCGCATACACCTGCGACATCAGAAAACCCTACAAGAAAAAGTCTAACGGGGTCAAATCGCATGATCTCGGTGGCCAGTTCACATCACCTCCACGTAAGATGACCATGCCCTCGAATCGCTCGTGCAGAATTTCCAATGTGGCGTGAGTTGTGTGGCAAGTAACGCCGTCCTGTTGAAACCACATGTCGTTGGTGTCCATATCATCCAATTCAGGCCAAAAGAAGTTGGTGATCATCGACCTATAGGCCTGGCCAATGTCGTCATGGACCGATGACGCCGCCAGCCCAAAATCCACACAAAACAGTGACTTTTTCGGGATGCTTTAGACGCTCTTGGATCTCATGTGGATTGGTATCGTCCCAAATTCGACAATTTTGTTTGTTGACGTATCCATTCATCCAGAAATGGGCCTCATCGCTGAAGATGATTTTTCGGAGAAAATTAGGGTCAGTTTCCAACTGCTCCAGAGCCCATTCAGCGAACATACGTCGTTGTCTATGGTCGGTTACCTTCAGCTCCTGGGTCAGTTGAATTTTGAGCGGATGCAGGCCCAAGTCACGACGCAAAATTCGCCAAGTTATGGTCTGCGAAAGGCGCGACTGCCTCGGATTCTCCTGCACACTCTCACGGACAGCGGCGATGTTTTCGGCAGATCTTGCGTTTCGTCGACGTACGGGTATTGGTTGATCGTTTATTGAACCAGTGAACTCAAATTTATCCACCACACTGCGAATAGTCCTCTCGGAAGGACGATTATGGCGACCGTAAAATGGGCGAAGCACGCGGAACGTTGCCCGAACAGAACACCCATTTTGATAAAACAATTTTATTATTTGCACGTGTTGTTGAACGCTATATCCGGCCGTGGTGATTTGGCAAAAAAGACTGAATAAACGACAGCCAATTTGACAGATGTAGCTTAAACAATATGGCCGCTATCAACTGTCAAAGTTCGGAAGTCCCTATTGGAAGACCCTTTACCATACCAACTGCCTTATCATTGGAGGCACACTGTTTGAACATAAGTAGGACCAGTCACCGAATCAACAGAATCTCACCTTATAGGCAGCGTAAAACCGGATAGACCACGTTGCGATCAGTTAACATTTCAAACGTTAGTTCTTTGTCGACCGAAACAAGTCTAAAGTCAACATTGAGATAGCACGCGAATGCGCTGTCATACGTCTTCATACTTCATCCGTCATTAGCAGCTATCTGCAGAAATATATGAACGACCACTGGGACGCTGTGAAAACAGTCGGAATCGGATGAACAGTCGGAAGCCACAGCACTTGATAATTGCCTGGAGATGGAGCTAATTGGACTTAAAGTTCAGATTGCAGCAGGCTCAGCAGTAGAGAAGACCGAATTCAAAACCCAGTCACTTCGGAGATGCAGCAGACAGGTAGAACAGTGGGATCGTCTAGAGCATTACCAAGGAGCTAACGGATGGACACAGCTCTAAACAGCATTCGTTCAAAAGTCTTGAAAGTTCACCTCTTATCTCGGATAAGGATTAACTCAGGGGATGTAGAGATGTAGACAATGTGATGGTCTCAAACTCGAATAAGACTTCCAAATAGTAGCACAGAGACTACAAAAGTGATCAGAGCCCTTGAAAAAATAACCCACCAGGCATTGATAAGGAATGCAGGGGAACCTGTACACCTTTGAGAAGAGTGTATCAAAGGTTTAACCATCAAGTCGGTAGCAATCTGATGGAATGTTGGAAACTAGTGAAGGGTTTGTGTTCTAATCCTGAAAAGGATCAAAGGATATTCAGACTTAAATCATGAAGTCGAGAAGGTTTACGAACTCCCTGACTCGATCGTTGCCATTTTGTGTCCTGCATAGGCTTCATTTAGCTGTCATGCACATCAAAAGTGTTCCAGAAAAACTCGTAGCTATTGCTTAGCCTACAAACGGTGGAGAATTTTGAAGTCTAAAGCAGGGTTTCAATGATGTTTTGATGAAAGAAGGCCGACACGTATACAATGGATAATGACATCTTGTTTGAAAAATCTTGACTACGCCGACGTCTGCTTTCACACAGGATTACGAACTTAAAGCTTGGAAACTGAGACTGACAGCGTAAGACTGGAAATGACAGCTACGAAAACAAAGGTTCTGAGCTTCTCAAACTCGTTCACTCAACTTAACTGGAAAGAAGGTGAAGAAAATCAATTGCTTTCTTTATCAAGGAATAATGGAACCTGGCATTGAACAGGATGTAAGCAGCAAAATTGACAAAGCAAAAGTTGCCTTTGGAGCACTATCCAACTAAAACCTAGTTAAGACTGGTGTTAGAAAATCCCTCTCCACCCTTGAAGGTGTGATAACGGGTCATAACACTCGATGGTATCACATGAAGAAACTCCGTAATACGGCAGAAGACCTGTGTAGAGGAGACGAAGAAGTCCATGGGGACACAACCCACTTCCTCTACCACGGTCCCGGCCTGTACGATCTAAGACACCAATTCCTCGGGCGACATTTCTTCCGGGATCTCGAGGAACTATCTGGTAAACCGGTGAACGATCTGAACGGCTTCATCAAATCCACAGGATGGTTTGTACCACTAACGCAGTAAGTAGTTACTATTACACTTTTTATGCGGGTACCGTTGAAGGGTAAAATTTCCCTTATGGGTAGTACAATGGGTCTTAGAGACCTTAGTGTGGCGCAGAGGAACTCCTCTTCGCCGGCCCACGTACCTTACCTAACCTAAGACTGGTATTCATGTATTACACCATGTATTTTCTGCCCGAATCACATCTCGAAAGAACAGCTTCACATGAGAACGGGCTAGGAACCAATAGAAATCACGGTGAAGGAGGTGATAGTGGATCAGACACATTTAACGGCGGGAAGAAGATGTGTCCTACAATAGAATTCACTCAGTCAGGCAGTTGAGAAAGAAGACTGAAATGTAAAAGTAAAGTTGAGAAGTGTCTTATACTAAAACAATCTCCAATGGTTCTGTTCTTGTATAGCACCACTCCTTATCACTGACACATTGTGAAAGCGTTTCCATTTTCTTTTTTCTTTTGTATTCCCAGCTTGTCGCTATGAGAAAGGTGCTTGGACTGAATGCACCGCCGGCCAAATGACACGACAGGACAATCTTAAAACTACAACTGATACTACCTGTGAGCCAGTCCGTTCTATCAACAAGAAATGCACCGCTGGTAAGCCCAAGGACAAAGGCAACAAAGAACGTAAAAACAAAGATAAAGGTAAAATAGAGTTTACTTTATAAAATTAGCAAATTATATCTTTCAGAACCCCAAAGGAGCAGCAGACAGAGACAATTATTTTGTAACCATCCTTCGCCCTTCAGCAATTTCATTAAATTGCCAGCTCTCCCCAAACTTAACGCATAAATTTGAACTCATTACGTGCTGAAATCTGCCACCCAGTGTGCCCACAAAATTTGCTGTAGCAGAACATTTCGTGGCAAAAATGGTAGAGGGAAGCATTACATATCCTTATGCGGCCGGGCCATTAGAACCAGTGCGCAGCAGTTATGTGGTTTTTCCTCATTTTCGAGTAAATTTATCCAAAACTCTCTCTCTCTCTCTAATTAAATTGAATCCACACACAGTTTAGAGAAGCCTTTGTCTATGCCAGGCTGTTGCTGGCACCATTCCCAGCAACCACTACACTAGTTTAGCAGTCACCTCCATGTCGCCCTCCAGGTGTAAGTAAAATGTAGAAAATGCGTTTAACCACGACACACAACAAAGCTCCTAGCGTAAGGATTTTTGGTGCAATGCCAAGATACATAAACTGCAGCTGTGCATCCTCATTAGGAATGGAATCCAAATACCACAGCCCATTACCTCCCGATTCATGAAGTTTGTGTCAGTGTTGGTGTTGTAATCAAAATTAATCCCACACTTTATTAACGGACACAGAGTATCCTTATGAGAACAAGTAGGTAGCTTAGCTATTCCAGTAAGTGGTTCACTTGACAGTCTGCCATTCAATTTTCAACGAAGACGACTGGGGGAAGCCTGTTTCTGTGTTTGTTGTTCAAAACTCAAGAATTCGTGAAACTTTACCACTCTGTGGTTTTTCACTACTAAAAAATAATGACACAAGATATCGTTGAAAAAGGAAAGCAGAATCCTCCACTTAGAGTAGTTTGAAAACTCTGGTGCATCCTTTTCTTGGTTTATATTATGTCGCTTAGGGAGAACGTCGTCATAGCTGGATGGTGAAAAGTTTTGTCAATGTTTTGAAAGAAGTGCACCAGTAAGGGCAAGTGTCACAGTTTAACTTGTGCAAGTCAGAAAGTTATAGTTTTAGAAAAATACACTTGAAGCTTAACGCTGTGAGGTTAGAATAGGTTGAAGACTTTATTTAGGGCAAAGATTTCAAGTTGATGAAGTTACCAGAAGATAGTTTCAAGAAAAATTGTGGTTTTTGACATACGATGTCGTGTTACAACTTCCGAAGGCTCAAATTATTCACGTCATCTCAGATAGTCCAGCGGCAATTGAGGCACTGCCATCTTGCTATTGTAGACTGAAAGCTCGTTAAGAGATGTTATGACACTCTTCAGACTTCAAATGAATCATTCTAGTGCAACAAAACCTTTGTGGAGCATAATGCGTCAACAACGTACATATACGCACCACCAGCGGCCTCAATTCCTCCCCAAATGTTCTACACTAGGTTTACCTTGGATGACCCACTATTCTGCCTGACTGGGTGAGTGGATCTCGTTGCATGGCATACTTCACATTGGAATTGTCTGCGCTTCATAAGGTTCATATCTAAGTTCAATCCACTACCTCTTCCTTTACTGTATTGTGAGGTTTATTGGACCCTGATACGTTGTCATGTAAAGCTTTTCGTTCGAAATGGGATTCGGCCATAAAATCTTTAGTATCATATGAAACCACCTTGGCTTTGGAGTTACGAGTAACAGAAGTGGTCACTTCCAAGTACCTACTACATCCGTAAAGAAGAATTGACTTAATGTTTGAGCGGAACAACTTCAGCTTGGTTTAAGTGCTGAAAATATACCGTTTTCTAATTTTAAATAACAGTCCGGAGGCAACTTTTGCTTTGTCGATTCTGGTGCCTACATCAAGTTAAGTGCCACCGTTGACCAGGACCACACTGCTTAGAGAAGAAAATCAATCGACTTTCTCGACCTTCTAAAGAATTTGAATTTTATCCCGGAAAATACCGACCGTACACTGCCTCTTAGGTTAGGTAGATAGGTATTCCCCAGGACTTAATTAGACTCAAGAGCCCATAATCTTCTGGCGTGTTGTCCTAGTAGGCAGTGGCCTGTGATGACACCAATAATGATGCGAATTTGTGATATGTTGAGGGTTATGATCTCCCTTGACGTATAGCCGTCAATTTGAAGTCATATAAGTCTGGTGGAGTAACACACTAGTAGGCCACCTGGAGTTAGTTTACACTGCCTCTTCCTTTTCAAAGAGAAATTTATCGCCACCATCCCCGTCCAGGAAAGAATGAGAAAATGACTTGGTTTTGAAAACCTTAGGTGGGGTGGGTGGTGGTATCATCCCCGGGGATCTTAACATCGATATCTTATTCCATCTCCCAGACCATTGTAGTGTTTTTCAAGAAGAGATCCCCATGATCAAGAAGCATCTGTCGTAACTGAAGTCGAATATAATATCTTAAAGGGATATTTGAATCGTTTAACTCTAAGACTGCCTTGGAATGCCGCTCAATATTCACCTTCTTTGGGTTCATAGGCACAGGGAAATTCAGGGTAAATGAATGACCTCTCCAGGGATGGAATAAGTTTGAGGATTTTACCAGAGAAGGGAAATGCCTCCCGCTACTAGAAACGATCACCAAAGTCAACCATCATTGAGCAGATGGCGCTTTGAATAAAGCTACTAGACAGATTTGACTCGAGCTGTATTAGAAACGCTCTGGTAGTCGTAGCCTGGTTCCGCTGAAAAGATTGCTTATCGGCGTCATAACTCAGGAAGATACAGCTCTTCATCTCTCTTTACTTGTCCAGCACCCTTCACTAATGAAAAATTTCACCTCGAAGTATACTTCCTTGATGAGACATTCCAGGTAACTGCATAGCTGATGAACTCGCCAGAAAAGGCACAACTCTACCAATTCTTCGGGAAAAGGGGAATTTCAGCATGCCTCTCGCCACCTGCAAACTACTACTTAATAGAAACGCGATCAACATCGCCAATAATAGATGGACAGCAAATAGCACCAGTCATATCACCAGGCAGATTTGGCCAAAGCTGGATCTCAAATGTTCCCACTATCTCATCCAGACGGAAAAGACTGCTAATAAGTACCATTGGCAAACACGCCTATAAGCTTCATGGACGAAGAGGAGGAGAAGTCGATTCTCCACCTTCTTTGTACATGTCCGGTCCTCTCAGCTTGAAGAAGACTATACTTAGGAGCCAGCTTCTTTCAAATCCTAAGTGAACTGGCTGACATAAACATAGGTAGCCTCCAGCGCTTCATAACAAGCTCCGGCTGGTTGATGTGGTAACACAAAGGACCTTATCTGGTCTAAGTGAGGTTTCAACCCGCGGCCTGATGTCAGGCACCTCCAATGGTTCTGGTTCTGCGGGTAGTTTCTGGGAAATACTTAGATCCTGGTGGTCTACTTCTAGTCTAACTAAGTCTGTGTCTTGGTGCAGATAACCACTCTAACCTTACCTTACCTTGAGCTGAGTAGTACGGACATATAATACATATTTTAGAAAACTGAGAAACTTCATCGGGCATGACAATCCTGCAAGAAAAAGCTTCTTTATCCGCCGTTCAAAGTCTGCAAAAAAAGATGTGGGCCCCTTCCATTCGAGCGAAAAATATAAAACGCCCCCAGCATAACCGGTCGCGAAAAGCTAGGCCCTGGTTCTCTATGCTCTGTGGCGCCAATAATTTGTATTTTACACTCATAATACCCTTTCCCATAAGGATAAGCCCTTCGCACAACTCCAACTGCTGCACTCAATGTCATCTTAGGCTTACCACCACTACGAAATTTTATTCGAATGGAAGCTAAATTAGGCATCAATCGACTTTTCCACTCAAGCAACCTTGAACTGAAGTCCTTTAGAGAAGGACATTTATCCCTGCTTGAAACATTGAAGCAAAACACAATCTTCAGCATGCCTCCAAACGACATGCTACCCGAATACTGCTTCAACCAGAATTGTCCTTCAGAGAGGACTGGGAGAACCAAAAATCCCATATATCACCTTCCGACCTCGTCTGCTATACGGACGGATCCAAAATGGAAATAGGAACTGGTTCAGGAATTTTCAGAGAATCAACATGTGCGAACTTCTGCAGTCAGTCTTGGTAATTTCGCGTCCATATTCCAAGCCGAGGTCTGTGCCATTAATCAGTGTATGAGACTCAATCTGTTCTCTCACATTATGGGGAAAATTATATTCATGTTCTCAGACAGTCAAGCTGCCTGAAAAGCACTCGACTCTCCTGTTATTAAATCCAAACTAGTCCTTGAAACCCGCAAAGTGATTTCGAACCTTGCTAGGAACAATATGGTCATTCTTCACTGGATTCCTGCACATAGTGGATTTGCTGGTAATGAAAGAGCGGACTCACTGGCAAAAGACGGTGCGTCAACGAAATTCTACCCCGAACCCTTCGGTGGTAAATCACTCTTCGCAAGACACGCAAAAGGTCTTTGCATGCAAGAATCTAGGGAAGCCTGGCTCAATACACCGGGATAAGCATGTTCAAAAATGCTATTTCCGGTACCATAACAAAGAAAATCAAACTTCATTGTGAACCTTGATAGGAGCAACCCTAGAGCATTAATTGGACTTCTCAGCGGCCACTGCCGCCTGAACAAGCACCTACATCGCATGAATCTTACAACAGATTCAAGCTGTAGACTCTGCCTTGAGAGTGAGGAGACCTCTCTTCACATCCTAACGGAATTCCCAGCTCTCTTTCAAATCAGAAAAATAATACTAGGCGGCGAGAAGTTCCATCCAGAGAAGTTCATTAACTTCCTGATATCTTCTGAAGTGAAACAATTCATCTGGGAACAATAGGGAAGGCACAATAGGAATTCGCTATAAACCGCAGTGCCAATGGCTGATCAGCTCTCCCGAATAATAATACCTAACCTAACCTACTTCCTTGATGATTTTAACTACCTGGTAAATATTGATGTCAGGCGCCTCCAATGGTTTTGGGTCTGCGGATAGTTTCTGGGAAATACTTAGATCCTTGTGGTCTACTTCTGGTCTAACTTAGCACGTGCAGATAACCACTCTAACCTTACCTTACCTTAAGCTGAGTAGTAAGGACATATTTTGGAAAACTAAGAAACTTCATCAGACATGACAATCCTGCAAGAAAAAGCTTCTTAATCCGCCGTCCAAAGTCGCCAAAAAAAAAAACTGTAGGCCCCTTCAATTCGTGGCCCTGGTTCTCTATGATCTGTCGCGCCAAATATTTGTATTTTACATTCTTAATAGTCTTTCCCATAAGGATGAGCCCTTTTATTTCTGGTTCATTTAACTCTGCAAAGGCTTCCAAATTAAGCTAAAAATTTACAATTAACTTTTTCAATTTAATAAAATAAAATTGTATTTTTCTATTTCAGGTTCTCGCAAAGCATCAGCTGCTTAAACATTTTTGGGTCCTAAGAGAGTAACAATTTACAAACAAATTTAAGGATTCTTATAAAGAAATCAAGAAATCTTTATAAAAAAAAAAGAAAAATAGTTTAAGTATAAAATTAATAAATAATATGAAAGCAAAAAAGGAAAAATGTTTTAAATAACAAAACTTTTATATTTTGTATTGTGTTGCTAAGAAAAAGAGTTTTTTTTTTCAAAAAAAAAATTAATTTGTAGTTGTAAAAAACAAACTTAAATATACAAAACATTTTTTTAAAAACAGTATACTACTTCATGTTTTGTGAAAAAAAAAATATATCTATTGAATTCTGTGTATTTTGATGTATATGTATGTTTCAAGGAAATATTTTATAATTTTTTTTTTTTATCAAGATATAAAAGTAAACTTCAAAACATCGACTGTATCCAACGAAAATAGTTTTGCAAAATAGTAAGTCGTTAACAAATATTACACACGATGCAAAACTGACATTTTAATAAAATTATTCAATAAATTTTCTATAAGCTCATGCGTTTTATTTCAATACAAGGGATGATTAGGTAGAAATAGGGTAGCCACTGAGAGGTGTCAATTTAGCGATGTCCAGTGTTGTAACTGGCCGACGTAAACACAGAAGGCACTATATTTAACAAATCCATCCAGCTGCTGGGATACGCAAAGGATATCGACATCATCGCCCGTTTTCAGCGTGCCATTATTGAGACTCTTACAGCAATAGAAGAACAAGCCAAACGAGTTGGTCTCATGATGAATGAGACAAGCCGTCTACCAAAAACCGATCCGCCGAACACCGTCTATGTCAAAACCTAACAATTTCGAGGTAGTGAAGGAGTTTATCTACCTCGGGGCAAATATAAACTCCACAAATGATACCCTAGTCGAGATTCGACGAAGGATAAACTTAGGCAACCGCTGCTACTTCGGTTTGTCCAAACAACTAGGGTCTAATCTCATAACTCGAAGGTGCAATATCATGCTCTACAAAACCTTGATCTTGCCAGTCCTGCTTTATGGAGCTGAATGCTAGACCATAAGTAAGACAGCGGAGCAGATCTTGGGATCATTCGAAAGAAAAATTCTACGTCGAATATTTGGTCCAGACTTCGAGGAGGGCGAATGGAGGAGAAGATATAAGCGCGAACTCTACGAGCAGTACAAAGATGTGGATGTAGTCCGGAAGGCAAAAATCCGTGGACGGCAATGGCTCGGCCACATCGAGCGAATGGACGAGAATGCTCCAGCTAAGAGCATCTTTGAATCCCAGCCACCTGGTTGACGAAGAAAATGAAGACCGAACCTCCGGTTTAAAGATCAGGCAATCGCGGACGCCAGAAACCTTGGTCTAGTAAACTAGAAGCAGGGTGCTCGGGACCGTGAAGGATGGAAAGCGGCATTAGTTTAGACTCCGACCATCCAAGGGTCGCTGACCTGATAAGTAAGTAAGTAAGTGTTGTAACTATTTCTAGATCTATCAGGTACTGGTGGATATCCATCCGGACTCGACCTGCTAAACTTACAGATAAAAATAGCAGCACTTCAACGGGACAGCAGATAAATTCCCCAGGTCGAATCAACGGTGAAGTAAAATCCCGAAACAAAAAGTAAAACCTTATTCGGGCTACTACGACATATTTGGAGCTAAGGCCGGTAAGGAGATCCGAGACTACTAAACATCACCAAAGGTGTTACTGGTTTCGGTCCAACTGACCCTTCGCCCTAGAGGTTTCTATAATGGAAATGGCCCTCCAGGTTAGGGTAACTGCTTAACCATGGAACAAATCTGCAGTTATGAAGCAACAACAAGCCTCGGATACAGACGAATCTACTATGTCCATATTAGTGTGGCTTTAGCCGAGGAATGTCCACTATCGACCAAATATTCACACTACGGCAGATCTTGGAGAAAGAAAAAAACCAGGAGCTCCAAATCTATACACAGCACCTATTCATCGATTTTAACGTCGCGTATGATACCATCTAAAGAGACGAGCTATACAGAACAATGTCTAGTTCTTACATCCCTGTCAAACTCGTCGATGGAGAATGCACGCTGCTCCATCAAGGTCGGTCCTGCTCTATGGCGCAGAGGCAGGACTTCATCAAAAATGGATGAGATTGCTCTTAGCTGCTTTGAGAGGAAAGTTTTTTCGGGTGATTTTCAATCCCGTCTACATAGACTGTGAGTGGAAGAAGAGATACAACGACAAACTGTACGGGCTATACAGTGACATCGACTTAGCCAGAAGAGTGAAGGTCCAACGACTGAAGAGGCTGGGTCATGTAGAGCGGATGGACGCTAATGTTCCGGTCCAAAAAATCTTCGAATCCACCCCCGCCCCGAAGAACGGTGCAGTAGAGAAGGATTGCGACTCAGTTGGCGCACCAATTTAGCATGCGAAACTGGAGGCAGCTAGCTAAAGATCTAGCTTGTTGGTTGAGGCCTAGGTCCACTGCGGACTGTAGTGCCACCTTAAGTAAGTAAATAAGATATTCGGCAAGGGCAACTATCAACAATCAGGTTGAGAAGAACAGCAGATTTATCCTCCGTTTTAACATGATTGAAAGCTCTCCTGATATTAAGGACAAAGCGTGAAATCCTTGTTCTTAATTGATTTCTAAATGGTTCTTACCAGTGAAAGCAGCCTAGATTTTATCGATTTTCTGACACTGCAACCTGAAAGACCTGCCATATCTGCTTTTGAAAGGCGTATTTGAATTGAATCTGAGTTGAGACCTCCTTTCTCCATATTAAGACATCTGATCTGAATGCTCTTGTAAACCAACAGTTGGCTCAATTGTGCACCTTAACATATTCCCTGGGAACCGGAAAAGAAAACTCGGATATAAATATGAAACCTCAGCCTAGCATTATGTAGATCTTCTAGCTTACCTACTGAAGAAATTATTGCCGAGAGTCCTAATTCTTCGGTGAGCAAGGACAGTACATTTACAAAGCAAATGTCGAACAAATTAAAATTCTTATTTTTTCCTGCAGCTCCTGCAGTAGTCATTGTGAACGCTGTCAGAGTTTCTTTTCGATAGAATTCTACTCGAAAGTGAACCCTTCTTATGAAGAACTGACCCAAAAGTTTTCACTCTTTCTTGTGTGTCTAAATTAGTCCAGCGTGACATCGATTTAGCAATGGGTACTGGTGAATGAGATGCCTACAAAGAGAACGGCCTGGGAAACGTCCAATTCCGAATCTTTTCTTTCAAGCACATCAACTATTGAATTACCCGCGATGTCCTTAAGCCCTGGTACCCAGCAAAGGGTCATCTTATTGATTCAAAATGTTGTCTTTGGTTTACGCTTGCAGTTTTACTAGCGTTGATTGGCGATTTCCGGTTATATGCCCGTCATTGATTAATTCACTCGCTAGAAGAATAGCCATAACCTCGCCCAATGCAATTATTGGGACGATTGAGTCCCAGAGTCTCACAAAATACCCTGGCAACGTCCATTTAGGTTCATTAGTATACGAGTACAAGGCCAGATCCTCATTATTTGTGACGGTCTAATAGGCACAGCCAATTTTATCATGAATTCTAATAAGCGTAGTGGAGAAAGGTCTCACCCCAACTGGCAAGTACATGTGGAAAGGTATCCATACGAACTTGATGTGCACAGAGGTTCATTCTGTTTATCCTGAAAAGCAAATAACACGCCACATGACTTGCTGAACACTAAGCTGCTCAATCTACCGCCAGCATTTCTAATGATCAAGACAAAATACAAAAACCGTTCATTCTAGTTTAATACATTTTCTTTATTTAAATCAAAACTTAGATTAGCAAAAATGAAACCAAAATTCTCTAATTCTACACGTGATGGTAGAAAATTTGTTTTTGTTCTTTTCCTCAAAAACTATTCATTTCGAAAGAATGTACACTTATGTATTTTTACATAAATATTTTGGGATCATTTGATTTTTTCTTTTTTTGCAATTTGAGGTTGTGAAGGAAATAGAAAAATAAAATTCACATTTCTGAATGACTTATGCTAATGCCTTGAGGGGAAATTTCTCCGAGATCCATCAAACCCACCACCGCCGCCATTATTGCCAGCCAAACTGCCACCTCCACCGGCGCCAGGTCCGGGACCACCACTTGCTCCACGGCCACCGCGGTTGTTGCCATTGAATCGTCCATTCATATTGTCACTTTGTCCGTTATTGAAACCTCGATTCATTCCACCATTACCACCACCGCCGCCAAAGCCACCGCCTGCGCCGCCGCCGCCAAATCTGTTGCCGCCACCGTTTTCATTTCTTGAACCGCCGCCAAATCTAGAGCCTCCACCACTGAAGCCTCTTCCACCGCCTCCGCCACCGCCGCCGAAGCCACCACCACCACCACCTCCGCCACCAAAGCCTCCATTCTGTCTGAAACGCTTTCGCTCGCCACCAAATCCACCGCCCGATCTTGCCATCTGTTCCAGCTGTGGATTTATATCTTGATTTGCCTCCTTCAGCACATCAATCAACCCTCGGGCGTTCTTAACGTTCTTTCTGGTGAAGAAGGCATACGAGGTACCAGTGGAATGCTTACGACCCGTTCGTCCAATGCGATGGATGTAATCTTCCGACGATTGCGGATAATCGAAATTAATGACAAACTTTATTCCTTCCACATCAAGGCCGCGCGCAGCAACATCTGTGGCAACCAATATATTTGTCCGGCCATGTCTAAATTCTCCGAGTACATTATCCCGCTCTGACTGTGATTTATCGCCGTGAATGGCGCCACAACGCACACCGAATCCTCCGATATACCTATACAGCTCATCAACCTTCTTCTTCGTTGCCACGAAGATAATAATCTTTCCAGGATCATTTGCAGCATCGTAAATGTTTGAAAGAAGCTGCTTCAGCTTTGTGCCCTTCTCTGATTCCTGGCATATCTCAACATATTGCCGAATATTATGATTCGCCGAAAGCTCCAGTGAGCCTATATTAATTTGGATATAGTCGCTAAGGAAATCTTCTGCTAATTGACGCACCTCTCGAGGCCATGTAGCACTCCACATGAGAATTTGTCGGTCCGGCCGTATTTGACTCATAATTTTTCTAATTTGTGGCTCAAAACCCATATCCAGCATGCGATCTGCTTCATCCAAAACAAGATATGTGCAACGGCGTAAATTCGTTGTACCACTGAGTAGAAAGTCAATAAGGCGACCTGGAGTAGCTATAACTATCTCAACACCTCGTTCTAGGTCGTACGCCTGCTTGGGCTTAGGGGCACCACCAAATATGCACGTATTCCTAACATACGCAGAGGAGCCAAATTCATTTGCAACCGTTTGTATTTGCTGGGCCAATTCACGAGTGGGCGCTAGTACAAGAGCAATCGGACCATCGCCCCGCTGAAGTGGCGGTTGAGCGTTGATATGAACAATTGCGGGTAAAATAAAAGCTAAAGTTTTACCGGAACCGGTTTTTGCAATACCAACCATGTTGAAACCACTCATTGCTATTGGCCAACCTTGTGCCTGTATGGGAGTGGGGTCCTGATAATGCTGACGACGAATTTCGTTCATGCAGTAATCGGGGAAGCAGGCTTCGTCGAAGAATTGAATTGGATTAGGTGCGGGACCTTTGAGGGTTATTTGGTTTTCTGTACGGTATTTTTCAACTTCATGCATAGGTCTACTGCTTGTTTTTGGGTGCTCCTTATAAAGATCTTTTTGAAATGGTGGCAATTCCATAGTGGACCATTCAATAGGTTCCAAAACTGAAAATTAAAAAAAAATAAAAAATTTTATTAGAAAGTAAAGTGAAGTTATTTAAGAAGCTATGACACAAGCAAGAGAGCAAGAGCAAGGTGTCTTTTCGGACAACATAGATATCGGTCTTTCCGTTGTCTATCTGAAGAATGTATATCAACAGTCAATTCCTTATTCACAGCCTAGTAAGATACATAGCTAGATCGGAGAGATATGTGGAAAGTACAACCGCACTCTCTGCTGGAAGTGACTAGCCGCCCATTTGGAAATAGAAGATCTAAGGCATCCTAAAAAGGCATGCTCAGAGACTGGAAATCTTGGATAATAACCTATTGAGAAGCTGCGAAATGAGATGGAAAACTTGACTTTTTTTACATATGCAGTTGTTGCTCACACTAGTAGGCAACCCTACGAAATATCTCTTCCATTGATATAAGAGTAAACGTAGGTGACAATCAACTGGATGTGGCATCTCAATGGGAGTCGTAGCCCACACTTGGTACCAACTTTATAAGATAATAAGGAGCAACTTTAAACTAAGTAAAATTTATAAAGATGTAATGCTCTACTGTCTTACTGTACATCAAAACACCTTGCTCATGCTCATACTTACCGGTACGCCGGCTTGATTTTCCTCTATCTCGATCACCACGACCGCCAAACTTCTCCACACGTCCTGAGCGGACACCGCGCCTATCACCTCCAAAACCACCGCCACCACTGTTTCTATTGAAACCTCGTCCACCACCACGATCTCCACCACGGTCATCGCCACGATCTCTAAAGCCTCCTGGGCCTCCACCACCGCCGCCACCACCTCTTCGTCCACCACCGCTAAAATCTCCATTTCTTCTATCTCCATCGCGTCCACCGATACCACCTACGGCACCACCTCTGGATCCATTATTAGGACCGCCACGACTCATATTCCTCTGAGGAGGCATAAAACAATTTCCTTGCGAAATCCTCCCTAACACCGACTTTTGTTAGTTCAATAAAAGCAGTAACCTACAAACGAAATAAACAATTAAAACATTATTTATTAATTATACATTCTAATTAACACATTTCGTACAATTTAACCAATAATAACGAGTTACTTCAAATAGAAATTTTGATTTTTTTCCCTCAGAAAAGATTAACAGCAGAAATGCTCATATGAAAACACAGAAAAAGCCATTTTGGCATTTTTTGGTGTGCGTTCGGAAAGTGATGGAGAGTTGTCAAAAATAATTCCCCCCCGACTACTTATGAAAAAAAAAAATTCCCCCAGGCTTCCTTTTATTAAATTTTCAGTGAAAGGTAGAAATTCGAAAGAAAGTTAATTTAGATCAAATGAAAGACAAAATGTTTAATAATCATGTTATTAACCGTACAAAGCACTTTCCCATAACAGAGGAATTATGTAAAAGAACTCGTGTTAAATGTATGCTGGCAATGCCACCAGCAGCTGGCAAGTGGCAGCAGGTGAAAACAAAAAGTTGTATTAGAACCCAGACCGGCAAACTCAAGTAGTTTTTGTTAACCCCACTACTTCAGATAAAATTTATAATTAACTCCTGTTGTCTTCCTTCTAGTCAAAGATGTCCATTAATGAATTAAATGGTTCCGAACTTGGTACTAAAGAATACTGGGAAACTAGCTACGAGAGAGAAATTCAAAACTACAAAAACCATGGAGATGTTGGTGAGATTTGGTTCGATGAGGATTCCCAATTGCGTGTGATTAATTGGATAATGAAACAAGATCAGATTGCAGATGATGCAAAGATCATTGACTTGGGTAAACTAACTGTGTTCATATTTTTTGCTATTCATATCCTCTTCATTGGCTGTGTTATCTTTCAAGGATGTGGCAATGGTATGCTTTTGATAGAACTAGCTCGTGAAGGCTACACTGACCTCCTTGGAATCGATTATTCACCAAAAGCAGTTGAGTTAGCATCAAATATTGCCAAAGATCAAGAGTTAAACATCAAGTACAAAGTTGTTGATTTACTAAACGTAAACGAATCCAAAGAGTTAGGAACATTTAAAATTGTACACGATAAAGGTAACTAGTGGATTTGCATTTTTCTCTATTTTCTAACTAAAGTGATTCGAATTCTGTAACAGGAACCTATGATGCTATAAGTTTGAATCCAGAGAATCCTAAAGAAAAGCGTGAACTATACTTGGAGTGTGTGGAGAAAATGTTAAACGACGAGAGTTTATTTGTGATAACTTCATGCAATTGGACTGAAGAGGAGTTGGTGTTAAGTTTCGGAAATAAGTTTGATAAGTTCTGTACGATACCTACACCAACGTTTAAATTTGGTGGGAAGGTAGGAAGCGTGGTCACGTCTGTAGTATTCAAAAAGAAGAAATAATTTTTAGATGTTTTCTTTTCAAAACACTTTTCTATAAACGTACTAAGATTAAGAATGTGCTTTTTTGCTTTCATTTTAAAGTTCTTACCAACCATAGGCAGCATTCAGAATGGATAGCACTTGAGTAGACCTAGCTGCACCTCAAGTAGATATCGAAAGAACTGCGAGTAACTACTTAAGAGGGAAAACTTTATCATCACATCATTGCCGGCACATTAAGTCCGGCAAACACCAACTAGTATGTATGTTGTCTTTTCTACTGAAAGCCACCAAAAATGTGTGATATTTCCGAAGAACATTAGGAAGCATGTGTCTTTCTGTTTTGCGAGTTTGTTTACGACCTCAACCATCCATTGGAGCTTCTTGAATAAATGCCTAAATTAAAACTACAAGAGTTGAAACATACTTTAATAACGAATATTTATTAAATTCAGAATCTTAAAACTAGCAAAGTGCAATTGGAACTGCCAATACTGCTGTTGGCATCAAACATTAAAAACAAAAAATTTATTCATATAAATACATATGTCCTGTAGTTCATTGGGATACGGTTTACATTTAGGACGAAAATATAAGGAACTCCAATTCTTAGAATAACTAACGCGAATGGTTGGAGAAAACTATTGTATGAGATCAGTCAAACCCACGGTTTCTTTGATTCATGCCACTGTAGCCTGAACTTATTCCATAGCTGTCCATGTTACTATTCTGTCCACTGTCGAAGCCTCGATCTGATACCTCACCTCCACTGTATCCACGATTAATTCCGCCTGAGAAACCTCTATTTTCATCGCCCCTTCGAGTGAAGATACCATTATTTATTCCGCTGAAGCCGACATCATTATAACCTCTGTTTTCGATATCATTACCAAATCCACGTTCACCTCTATTATTAGAATCTCCATCAAGACGTCTGCCAAATACGCGATCATGTGTTTGGTGCAAGCCCGCATCTCCTCTGCCACCAAAGCCACCTTCATTTCTGATTCCAAGACCACTATCACCTCTGGCCCCGAAACCGTCATCATCTCTGATATCGAAACCGCCATCACGTTTGCTAACAAATGCATCATCGCCCCTTAAACCAAAACCATCCTCACGTCTGACACCAAAGTCACCATCGTCTCTTATACCTATGCCGCGATCACCTCTGCTGCCAAATTCACTATCTCCGTGACCAGAGTTATCATCATCTCTGCTGCCGAAGCCACCATCACTTCTGTTGCGGAATCCGTCACCTCTGCCGCCAAAGCGGTTCTCTCCCCTGCCATACCCATCTTCGCCTCTGAAGCCAAACACATCATTGCTTCTGCCAAGATCTTCGTCCCCGTACTTGTCTCCTCGAGTACTTAAAGAACCACCACCTCCTTTTAAGCCAAAGCTCATTCTTCCAATTGTAGCAAGACTGGCAAAACTACTATGGCCAAGCCCAGAGACAACAACTGCACTGACGCCGGTGCCACATTCGCTGTCAAAACCACCACGACCTCCTCCATAATCAAATCCACAGTTTTGACGTACTCTTCGGCTGTAATCACCAGTTTTATCAAAGCTGCTTATACCACCACCACCAACTCGTATGTTATCAAAACTGGTACCTGCTCCCCTGTTGCCAAAACAATCTCCACCACCAGCGTTGAGACAGCCAAAATCATCGTCAGGTCCACAACCTGGAGTAATATCAGCATCATCGTATCCCCCTCTGTTACCAAAGCCGGCTCCACCGCCAGAGTTCAGAAAACCACTGCTGTTAAAGCCGTAACCACCACTTCTTTCGTTGTCGAAACTGGCTCCACCGCTTGCGCTGCCATCACTGCCAAAGTCACTTCCGTTATCAAAACCAGCAGCGCCGCGTGCGTTGTGATTACTTCCAAAACCGGCGTCACTGCTTCTTCTGAGTTCACCACCGCTGCCAAAGCCCCGATCACTTTCACTTCTTAGACCGTCAATGATTCTTGCGTTTCCAAAACCATTCCCATCGCCAGCGTTGAGACCTCTTCCAAAATCACTTCCGTAACCAAAACCAGTCGAACCGCCTGTGCTGCAACCACTTCCAAAGCCGTTACCGCCTCCACTTTTAAAGCCATCATCACTAGCTCCTCCTTTGCCAAAATCGGCACCACTGCTTGTTCTGAGTTCGCCACCGCTGCCAAAACCGCGACTACTTTCACTTCTAGCATTTCCAAAGCCAAAGCCGCTTTCGTTGCCAAAACCGGCCCCACCGCCAGCGTTGAGACCACTTCCAAACCCCGTACCGCCTCCACTCCTTGAGCCTGCATTACTAGGTCCTCTCTTGGCAAACCCGGTGGCACCTGTTGGCATTGTTCTGAGTCCATCACCGCTGCCAAAAACATGAGGACTTACGTTTCCAAAACCGGCTCCTCCACCTGCGTGAAGACCACTACCAAAACCAGCCCTCCCAGCTCCGCCTGCACTAAGACCAGTACCTTTACCAAAATGCTTGCCACCTTTACTTTTAAAATTAACATTAGCGTCTTCTTTGCCATCCAAACCAACTACATCGCCTGCTCTTGGTCCGATGGCGCTGCCAAAACCTTTACCACCTCCTCTTCTAATGCCATCATTTCTATCTTCTCTCTTCTTAATGCCGCTGAAACTTCTTTTGACTCCAACTACAGTTTTCAATACTTTTCCATGGTCAGATCCAACATCAGATTTATTCTCGTGAGTACCCGCACCGAATCCCACTTTGTGAATATCATCAAAGTCTAACTGAAGTTTACCGTATTTTCTTCCCATCTTCTTGCCACCCAATTCAATCCCTTCGCTTTGTACGAACTGCTCAAGCCTAGGATTAATATTTTGATTAGCCTCTCGGAGCACATCGATCAATCCCTGGGAATTGCTGGCGTCCCTTCTAGTGAAAAATGTATACGAAGTTCCAGTAGCATACTTTCGACCAGTTCGTCCAATCCGATGAATATAATCCTCCAGCGACTGAGGGAAATCAAAATTAATAACATACTTGATTCCGTCTACGTCAAGGCCACGGGCAGCCACATCCGTAGCCACCAGTATATTAGCCTGACCTTGTCTAAAGTCAGTAAGCACTTTGTCGCGATCAAATTGAGATTTACCGCCGTGTATAGCACCACAACGTACCCAGAATTCTTTAATAAACTTAGCCAACTGGTCAACCCTCTTCTTGGTTCCTACAAAGATTAGAATTTTCCCCGGATCAACTTCAGCTTCATAAATCGTCCAAAGCAGATCCCTCAGTTTAATACCCTTTTCTGCCTCTTGGCATATTTCGATGTGTTGTTTAATGTTATGATTCGCCGAGAGCTCCAGCGACCCTATGTTGATTTGTATATAATCGCCAAGGAAGTCTTCAGCCAATCGGCGTACCTCTGCCGGCCATGTGGCACTCCACATAAGAATCTGACGATCCGGTCGAATTTGACCGAGAATTCTTCTAATCTGAGGCTCAAAACCCATGTCCAACATGCGATCGGCTTCATCCAATACAAGATAAGTGCAGCGGCGTAAATTTGTTGATCCATCCGAAAGCAAATCGATGAGACGTCCTGGAGTAGCAATTACAATCTCAACTCCTCTCAGAAGTGTGTTGGCTTGCTGTTGCTTACCAGCTCCACCAAAGACGCAAGTATTCCTAACGGATGCGGAAGCGCTAAATTCTTCTGCCACTGATTGTATTTGTTGAGCTAACTCGCGTGTAGGAGCTAGTACCAGGACAATGGGACCATCACCTTCTTTCAATCGAGGTTGGTTATTAATATGAACAACTGCCGGCAGAATAAAAGCTAAGGTTTTACCGGAACCGGTTTTCGCGATGCCAACCATGTTGAAACCACTAATTGCTATTGGCCAACCCTGAGCTTGAATCGGAGTGGGTTCTTTGTAATTTTGACGACGAATTTGATCCATACAGTAGACGGGGAAGCAGGCTTCATCAAAGTAAAGTATTGGATTAGGTGCATCTCCCTTTACGGTGACCTCAGTTTGGGAGCGATACACCTCTATATCATCGAGCGAACGACCTGCGGTTTTTGGGTGTTCTTTGTAAAGGTTCCTTTGAAAAGGTGGCAAATCAACTGTGGACCAATCTATCTGTTTAAGAGCTGCAATGGAAAAAGGATAAGATGCATTATGTAAACATTTAAAACGTTTGCTTCTACAAAGAAGACCTGAACCACAATTCTGGGTTAAATTATTGTCAGTTTGTCAGGAAGCAGTTTTTTTTTTTTTTTTTTAAACTTTACTTCAATGATCGCAGGTGGTTTTATTTAATTATTAAAGCGACTATCTCTCATGGACGCACACATTATCGTCGTTGGAATAGTGAACTAAATCATAAGCTCTTGCAAAGGACTACCAGTCTAACTCAGTAGTTTGATTCAGGCATTAAAAAGTTTGTGTAAAGCTGGTTAAACATACCACCACGATATTTTGATCCTCTACGCGCCGCTTTAGCTTCCCTACGTGTTATCTTCTTGGCCTTCCTTATCGTCTTTAAATCAACTCCTAGTGCCTGGTCACCTCGTCTTCCTCCACCACCAGCACTGCGATTTTTCTTTTGCTTAGCCATTTTGCAATCCTCTGAAAACTCTGTGCGAAACAACTTTTGTTAGTTGAATATAGACAGAGTGCTGCAAGTAGATAATGAAACTGAACATTAGTTCATGGTAAGCAATAATCATTTAACATGTGCACTATAATTTAAATAATGTTCAATAAGCACTTCCAACAGAAATTTACTTTTCCACTCAAGTAAAAGTTATTGCCGAACGAAAGTGTTACCAAAAGTTACATTTATACAAATGTATTTTAGCACACAAACAAATATTTTGGTACAAGTTTGGAAAATGTCAAAATAATTCCCTCGATTATTTATGGGGATATTCCCTGAAGGAGTCATTTCTTTGTAGGAAGAAAATTTACACTTTGAAAACCAAGTTTATCTATCGTTGGATGCGATATTGAAGAAGATATCAATAGAATTGACCTACGTTTCTCCAAAAAGTATTCAAAAAATTCAGAAAGTGCAGATCATGTATAAAAGGAGTAAAAACTAAAGTAAGTTGGTGTCCATCAGGACAGTTGGAAAAATTTGTGATATCGTGAGAGGTACATGGCTCCTCCTCGCAGACGATTGTTCCATTATAAGTCTGGATGTGGGACTCTGCAAAGATCATTATGCAATTGAACCAGAAGCATTAGACTTAATAATGAACACAGGATCAGTCGCAAAAAGATAGAACACCAGTACTACTGGAGGGCGAAGGCAAAGGCCCCGACTACTATCCAGGGTTGTTATGTCAGTAATGCTATTATGGATTACCAGGATGAGTAGGGGCCATAAATAAAATATTGTATAGGCGCCAAAGTGGAGCCATAGATCGGTAAAATGTGCGGTAAGGGTGAGCAGCACTTTTCGCACAATTTCAGGCGCACAATTTCGTACAATCTGCGTCATTGCGGGAATAACACCGATATAGAATTTCAAAGGACATACGAGATGAGTAGACAGGAAGTTGCGGGGGTGAACCATTAGGAAGTAACAAGGAGCCTGAGAGAAAAGCAGCAGCGTTGGAACCTATCAACAAAAGGCCAATGCACCACCTTATTATCACAACTTGAACTTGACTTCAAGCACGATGACTCTCCAAATTGCCCGTGCTGCACAGTGGAAGACATGGAGCACGTGTTCTGCTAGTGCCTAAGCTTCCACACTCAAAGGGAGATACTGATAGGAGAACTGGAAGGTATACCGAGACCAGAAAATCTGAGGTAAAATGGAATGCAGTTAGTATTTTCGACAAAAGCATAAACGTAAAGCTGAGACTTACGGAAAGGGAATGAAGGGAATCCAACATAGGCAATAGAACGACATGGAGAGCGGATAATGCTTGAACGCCGGTCGGTTAATTGCATTTATACTGCCAAACGAACACGCGTACGTTAATCTTAGTCGTGTTTTGCATATATGAATATACATATGTGAAGAAGGGAGAGAGAGAGAGAGAGGAGGGGAGAGAAAGAAAAGCAACTACTACTGAAAACTTCCTATCTTATGACGAAATTCTTGACGGTAGTACTTGGTACCTGTTAGAGGAAGACAGCGACTGTGGTGGCGCACGCAGGTTAAAGGGGACCTCAACCAACTTAGCGTGTGAAATTGGAAGCGATTAGCTAAAGATGGAGCTGACTGGAGACACTTGTTGGTTGAGACCCAGGTCCAACCCAGACTGTAGCGCCACCTAAAGTAAAAACCTGACACTGAGGGGAATGGGATTCGGGGTGAGAGGTAGTATTAGTTGGGGTTAAAGGCGCACACTAAGGCGTTCGATGCTTTCCAACTTTCCTTAAACAAAATGGAACACCTTCATTGTCGTTTCTCCAATCCAACAAGACCAACTCCGGTCATTGTCTTAAACGCCTCGTGACAATGCCTCCTATTTCCATTTCCATTTAACAGGCCTTCAAGTATATAGCCTTACATCAAAAACTTTGTAGTCGAACTTGCTGAAGGTTTGGCCCGCAGTGTTAAAAACTACTTATATATAATTCGACAGTTGTTAGTCTTTTTATTACTTTTTCTTCATTTTAACAAGTCACTGACTGCATTTTCTTAACACACCCGTGGACGAAAAAAAAAGATCCATGATCTAAATTTCCCTCTATTAACATTTTCGAAAAATAAATATCCCTTCTCAAAATCCCCGTCATCGCCCTGTTGTCATGTTCGGCTCCCGCTTAACACAAGGCGATTTCTCCGACACCTTATGCTGTCATCACACTCTACCTGCGGAAAATTCCCCTAACAAAAAAAAAAACAATATACCTTCCATTCAGTATTCACGAACAAAGCCCCACCATTTCTCGCTTTCAGCCTTAACACCTTGTGTGTAAGACAAAGATTACACTATTCTCACTTGCAAACAACAAAAAGAGTCAACTGCATGAACAACTCTCCTCGCGTGAACGCACCAACGACATCAACCATATAGCCAGTCAGCCAGTGGGGATATTTTAGTTTTTCATTTATTTTTTTAATTTTACCGAGTGAGAATCGTTGTCTAGAGAGTTGAGTCGCGTGTGAATTTCCACATTGAAAACTTTAATTTGAAAAAAAAAAAACATAAAAACAAAAAATAAAAATAAAAATCTCAATAACGTCAGGACTGGATTATTTCTGGATTTATTGAAATCAATTGAAGAAAAAGGAACGCCGAACAAAGAACTAAAAAAAAGAACATGAGTGCTACAACAACTGCAGCCGCTGCTCCCGTAGATCCGCCACCACCATTCCGAAGGGGAATTGTTAAGCAGGTAATTTTATATTGAAATTTTCAGCTAATTAATTGTAATTGCGATAAAAGGCGATAAATTCTCATTCAAAATTCGATTGAATTTGTCCAATTTTTATGTGAAAGTCTTGTAAAGATGGGCGCTGGTGTTGAAGAAAAAAACTTCCACGAAGCTGCCAACTTGGCAGATTCATACATAACCTACAATTTTTTTTTTTATTTTTTTTATTTGACTGCTGGTGGTTTTCTATTTTTTTTTTCTTCTATAGCACACCACTCCTCGTTGGTTTTTACTAACAATTATGAATTAAAGTTTCACAATTCTGATAAATTGTATAATTATTCACTCTTAATGGGATTCTGTGGTAATTTTTAGCGTGGCATATGGCAGGTAAAGTCAACCCGGCTGAGTAGCGAGCTCTTGAATGTCCCCGCATTTTAATTATTTATAGAAATCATCAAAAAGGCGATCAAAAGAGAGCAAGCAAGTAAAAAAAAAAAAAAGGAACAAGTGGCGACTCAATTCAACTTTTTTATTAATCAAAATTGGAAGTAATTCCTGTGCCACGCAGCAGCAGTCGTTGTTGTTGATTCGATTTGCTGTTGAGAAAAAAAAAAAAAGGTAAAATAGTTCCATGTAACGTGTCGTTGTGTTGTCGAACTTTCTATTACTCTCACTTTAGTAGGGTGGCGGCATATTTGGTGATAATTTATAATGAAAATTTAAGTCCAGTAAATCGATTCGATTGCTTTGATTACATGTCGCGTCATATGCGATTGAACTTTGTTTCATAGAATTTATTTATTCACCTCCACCGGGAGTGGAGTGCCCGAAAGAAGTGCATTTTATTCGGTATTCTTGTTTTATTGTGCGCTCCTTGTTATTATCCACAACCTGTTGGACAACTTTTGTTGCAAGATGCAAGACATTCTAGTACCATCCAAGATGACGACGCGGCTATGGCAATAGTTGTGCTTGTGCCACATCGTCAGTTTGCCGTTTGCAGTAGGAGAAAGGAGGAGTACATATTGTGTGCATCATTTCTTTGTTTGTGCCACATGCATACTTTATGCAATCAGTTATGGAAACGATTGCGCTTGTAACAATGGCTTTGCAATTAACTAATTGTTTGTAACAAGTTATTGTGCTGTTGCTGAATAGAATTTCGTGCTTGTAACATGTTATCAAATCGAAGTTTAATGCAACAGTTGAAAGCATCATTAAAGTTGTTGAAACGTCAATGTACGTGTTCCGTCTAAAGTAATGAATAAATATTTGATCAGTCAATCAATGTGGGCGAGAGTACTTATCTTTTGATTAAGCAGCTGAATGCACAGCACTCTGTCGCTCAGCAGGTTTAATGATTTAACTTGAGTGTTTTATTAAAAACATATGCTTTCATAACTGTTGTTGTTGTAAATATGTGCAAATCACTTATATTATGGTGCCCAATTATCGATTAAACACAGATGTTAGGATACCAAATTGTTTTTGTATTTTAATGCACTTTGTTTAGCTTTTTGTCTATGCGATTAATTTGATTTCTGTGTGCGTAAAAGGTTGCCCTTAAATTGCACCTGAAAATCGATAGTTCATTCAATTTCAAAAGACACCTCATCAGCGTTTCATGTTTCAAAGTCAAAGTTCACATTTGTTCACACATGGCAACTGTCGGTTTTTTTTTTTGCACTTTGGAAATTATTGAATTGACATTGGAAAGCAACTTAATTAGCTTAGAGATATTCTTTGAATGTACTTGCAAAGCCATACAAGATACGAGACATGACCCAACAAAAATATAAATCGTAGGGGTGACTGCATCTCGGATCTCTACGAATTCATTGTGTTCCTCTAACGTGGAGTATCCAGTCTGAAAAAAAGAAAATTTTTCGAAGTAGACATAAATACCATGGGTCACCGTGGCTCAGGGCAAAAAACACTTAAAGTATCTTCCATTCATGCGAAACATATGGCTGCGAAAAGACATGCCTTGGCCTTTGCCATGGCCACCGTGGTAAGGGAGACGTTAAGGGACAAATCGATATCTCTTTGGACGCGTACACAGATACAAATATTAAAGTTGCTACACATCAACCGGCATGGTACAATACGTAAAACTATTATTCTTAGGAAACATGTGAGATAATACACACTTATCAACGACGAAACAGCAACGGCGTCAAAGACCGAAGGCTGAGTCGGTTGTTTTACTTAGTTATGATGGCACTGCAAGCCGGAGTGTACCTCAACCAACAAGCGTCTCTCCAGACAGCTCGATTGTTAGTTGCCTCAAGTTTCGCATACCAAGTTGGGTGAAGTCCCTTTCCATTGGCGTGCGCCACCTGAGTCGCGGTCTTCCTTTACTGTGTCGTTCTTCGGGAGTAGATTCTTCCGCCCGGCATGTCCCAGCGATCTTAGTCGTTATATTTAGACTCTTCTGAGCAGTCCGATGTCGCTGTACAGATCACCTGAAGGACTTTTCTCTCGAGACAACTTAGGACGACAATCCATTTTCGGTGGTTTTGAGTAGTAGACAATTCCAACCGGCTTTCGTCATTGAATTTACATGAAACAAACCTTACACTGACCAAGTTTGCTGTAATGTGAACCTTGCAGACACCGTTTCAGTGCCTGTTAGTGTGTAATATTCTTGCCAGTGCCGTTTCTTAGCCGCTTGCTGTCGCTTTGATACGTACCGGTAGATGTGCAGCAATTTTTATGGAGTTACAGTGAAGATTGCTTTAAGAATCTGGTATCTTTTCGGTTTGACAGAGAAACTGTCTTCAAAACTCCTAACCGGAAAGACGAAGGCGATGCGTTACGGAGTAATGCGTCTGCAAGTTCTGTGGTACAGATATTTAATCTTCGTTTTCAAGAAGTAAAACCCTCTCTCAAATAACTGAGGAGACTCTATATAAGACCCTGATCACCCCGGTCCTGCTATATGGCGCAGAAGCATGGAATCTGAAAAAAGCGGATGAAAATACCCTCGGTTGCTTTGTAAGCAAAAAAAAAAAAGTCAAAAACTCGCGAACGCAGTGGTTTAGAAAAACTGGTAGCAAAGTGCTTAAAGTCGGAGATGATGTAGAGCTGCGATATCTTAGGCAAAAACTTTCCACGAATCGAGAGCAATCGTTCATTTTCGATGAAGTTTACTGAATGTTTCTTTATAGGTCTCAGCTGATAGGTGCGTCTAAAGATTAACGTGCATTATGCGGGATGAAACAGCACCAAGTCAATAGTTTAGAACCAAATTGTATTTTATATCCTCAAAGAGAAATACCATGCGAGGTATACACATTCATGTGTACAAAAAGTAACACGGTGTTGTTTGCGGACCCGCCCGTGACTTGAGTAAATAAATTGTTAGGTATCTCTTCTATGTATGTGATCTCATCGAACAACTACATTTCCTTCTTTAAAACTGCAATCTAATTCGAAAGCTTAGAATTTATATTTTCTTTGATTTCCTACGAAGATTGCTAGATAAACGACGGACACCAAGTGTACATGCTGTCATGTTGCATGCGCATATTTTCTACCCGTCTACATTGTATAAATCATCACCCAAGTTATTCTTCTCCTACTCGTGTGTGCCTTTCGTTTTTTAAACTAACAAATTGCTACGTCATCTCGTTCCATTATAAACTAATTGTACCTAATTCAGAATTAATGTCTTGTCTTCTCTCCCGAAACTTTCACTAAAACGAAACAAAACTTAAGCAGGCTATGTCTCTCTCATTTCTGTTTTATTTTTTGTATCTCTGTTGGTGGATCATTTGATGAGCCATTAAAAATTTGTTAAATTCAAACACGAATTCAATTTATGGGTCAAATATTAGAATTGATCGGCGCGCGCAATATCACATCCTTTTCTTGTCGTAACATGTTATACTGTTTGATTTCTTCAATGTTCACCAACGTTGCCGTGTCGTGTTTGAAAATATGAGAAGAGCTATCCAAACAAGTTTATTTTCTGTTCACTTCTTTGTGTATAGAGGTATAAATAGATTTCACGTTCGCACTCCACAAATACTGATCTTGTTCCACGTTGCCACTCTATTGCTGTTGCTAGCTATAATGGTATCTTGCATAATTCTACGTTTTGGCCACGTTTTTCCTTAATGGTTTCTCACAATTAAATTTTGATTATCGATTTATTTGTTTGTCAGTGTTATTTTGTTTGATAAGATAAGCCGAGCCAAGAAGTAGTAGTAGCAAAGAAGTGGAAGGGGTGTGGCAGCCGTCAGCGACAAAGTGTCAGTCACCTTTATCTCTCACTTTGTTGTTTACCACCGGTTAGTCTTTAAGTAGTCAGCCGTGTTAATTTATGCAAGAATCTCTTCTGGGAAGAGTGAAATTGTATAAGATAAACATATATATATGAATGGGTTTTATAGATCATTTAGCATTTGAAGTCGTAATGGGATGTTTGCTACGTTTAGAGACAGTGCTTGCAGAATCACTGTCAGTGTTTAGGTATTTCCTTTTGGTTTTTTTGTTTGTCGCAAAACAATGTAATAGTGAAATGACAATGAAAACAACAATGAGTCACAGAACTGAGTCCAATCACTTGGGGTAGATGACACGCAGGGATCAAGGATTCTTAACCATTCTAATCTATATGTCGATCGCGAATGCACGTTTGAAATGGGGAAAAAGCGTGGAAAGATGCAGACGAGCCAAAATGGTGATTAAAATGTTTCCAGACTGCAACAAGAGGGAAGTTTTAGACATGGCATCAGGAACTCTCAAATGGGTATTAAAGCAGAAGATGAGGAAGCCTGTAGTGTCTTTCCATAGGTTGTGCACATTTTACACGTCATCCGACTTTACGAAGCGGATGTTAGAGTTGGACGCACGAGTGTGGTGGAATAACTTTGTGATTCTAAACTCTCTCGCTATTTCAACAGTCGTCATCTGAATTTTTCCGATCGCAACCGGTAGAGTCCAAATATTTAAAGATTCCTCACTAAGGAAGTTCTAGAGAATGTTCAGAATATGGCTTCTTGGATCCAGCAAACAGTACCTAATGTAGGAATGTGTCTGGTTTTACTTAAGGTGGCGCTACAGTCCGGGGTGAAACTGGGTCTCAACCAACAAGCGCCTCCAGCCAGCTCGACCTTTAGATAGCTGCCTCCAGTTTCGCACGCTAAGTTGGTTGAGATCCCCTTCAACTTGTGTGTGCCAACTGAATCGCGGTCTTCCTCTGTCGCTGTCCATCGGGGGCGAATTCGAAGATGTCTCTGTCTTTATGCGACTGAAAAGAAATTTCAAAATCACAGAGCACACGGACTCGATTTCGTTCATTGTACACCAGGAAGATACTCCTTTTTAGTGTAGTGGTCGAAGAAAGTATGGTTTTACTCGTTTCTCGTTGTTTTCGGTGGTTTTTGCAACCCCTACCGATTCCGAACCTACATAGTTCCGGTCACCAGCGAACACACTACCAACTACAAGTCTATTACTTAACGCTTCTACCTAATTGCAATCGTCAAAACCATTTGAATCAGGTGAGCTCGCCATCCTTGTCGATCCTTCAACACTGACTTCATTTCACCAGGAAAAATCCCCAGATAAATCCAGAAGAGATGCTAGGCCTACCAGCAAATCACTAACGTCATGGCATGGCATTCATTGCACGCCTTGGAAGCAGGTTTGGTGGTATGCTCACTACGTGACCAAACCTTCGGAGTATAGATCGGTTCCGTTCGAAGAACTAGAACAGCCTTATTGAATTTCTCAGGTATTGTAGTGTTTCTCACTCAACTCCTGCAAGATATTTCTATCAATACCACGAAGGCACGAAATAAAAACACTTTTTTAACATTTTTAAAAAAAAAAAATGCTTCCATTAAAACCAGTGCTGCCTATTGTTGATTGTAATCTCTTGATGGCTTTCTTTTCTCCAAACTTGAAATAACATCCATGTTTTGAGTTTCGATTTCAACCCCCGCACCGCAGCCTCAAGAATACAGGGAAAATTTTCAATTTCCCCTACCACAAATTACGTTACCATTAGAGCGAGACAACTTGATAAAAATGCATATGTAGTTCTTGTAACTCAGTTTGACATTTTCGTGGGAACACGTGCAAGCCACTAACCTTACAATTTCAATGGAAACGGAATCGCCATGTGTATCGGTTGCATCTCTTAATTCTTTTAACAGAAAAGGTTTTTTGTTAACAATTTAATTTTTTTTAATTAAAAATTATTTAAAACTTTCTTTTGGTAATTTCAGGTTCTTTCCGGCGATACTGTAATCATTCGTGCAGCTAAAGGAGCACCGCCACCAGAAAAGCAAGTTACATTCTCCCATGTATTGGCACCAAAACTCGCTAGAAGGCCTGGAGCTGGAGGGTAAATATATTCTTACAAAATGTTATTCCAGTAATATCGAATAAATTGAACGTTTTTTTTTTCTTTTCTAGTGATGAAACTAAGGACGAACCATGGGCATGGGAATCGCGTGAATTTCTGCGTAAGAAATTAATTGGTGAAGAGGTGAGCTTTACTTTTGAGAAGGCACCAAATACTACCCGCGAATATGGTAAAGTTTTCTTGGGTAAAGATCATGAGACCGGCGAAAATGTGGTCGAAACAATGGTGTACGAAGGTTTGGTTAGTGTACGCCGAGAGGGTCGTCAAACACCCGATTTGCAGCGTCTAATTGAACTTGAAGATAATGCTAAATCGGCGGGTCGAGGTAAATGGAGTCATAGCCCAGCATCTGACCATGTGAGGTACATTAAATGGAGTCAAGAGAATCCCGCCCATATTGTTGATTTGTACGGTGGTAAGCCTGTAAAGGCCATCATCGAACACGTTCGTGATGGATCAACTATTCGCGCTTTCCTGCTGCCTGATTTTCACTACATTACCTTGATGATATCCGGTATACGTTGTCCGGGTGTGAAACTTGACGCTGAGGGTAAACCCGATCTAAGTGTGAAAATTCCATTTGCCGATGAGGCTCGTTACTTCGTTGAGTCCCGTCTATTGCAACGTGAAGTTGAGATTCGATTGGAGTCGGTGAATAATTCGAATTTTATTGGTACCATCCTCTATCCGAAGGGTAACATTGCTGAGGCGCTTTTACGAGATGGTCTGGCCAAGTGTGTAGACTGGAGTATGGCTGTAATGAAGGGGGGTAAGTACAAAAGAAAAAGAAAAATGTTATTTTTAAAGAAGGCAGTACGATCTAGTTGTTGAATAACATCTACAAGGTTCGGTGACTTTAAATAAACTGCCTAGAAAAACGTGACGTGCATATTAGGAATGGCACATAGTAAAACATTTACATGTGCTTATTTATATGATGTCGACAGATGTTTAGTTTCTGTTCAAAAATGTGTCTTAACTGTTAAACAAACTTTGACCGACAAAGACGGACTGATCAGCATCGTGGCACAAAGTATGCAATCTTAATTCGAAATCCTAGAATTAAAAAGCATATTCTTGGGTTTTCTACGAAGATTGCTAGAACAATGACGGATTCCAAGTGTACATGCTCAATCATTGCATGCGCATATTTTCACCCCGTCTACATTCGTGAACTTGAAACCTTTGCCAGTGACTGAAAGTCATTCCAATCGAATAGCCGACACATGCAATCTAGTTCATAATCTTAGAATTGACATTTTCTTTGATTTCCGACGATGATTGCTAGAAAAAAAATTGACGAAATCGGAGTGTACATGCTTCCTTATAGCGCGTTCATATTTTCATTCCGCCTACAGTTGACTTTTGGCATACCGCCTTTGTTTTATATTTTGTAGTAGACTAGGGTTTCTAACTTCGCAAACTCCGAGAACTGATCAATTTTTATTCACCAATTACAACACATTATACGGAAGAACTAACTATATCTATAAATTCTTTCTCATTTAAGGTGCGGATAAACTTCGAGCTGCCGAACGTCAAGCTAAGGAGAATCATCTTCGCCTGTGGAAGGATTATCAATCGAAGGCGCCTGCATTTAATTCGAAGGAAAAAGACTTCACGGGCACTGTTATCGAAGTTTTTAATGGTGACGCGATCAATGTAAAATTGGCCAACGGTCAGGTGAAGAAAGTCTTTTTGTCTAGTATCCGCCCACCACGTGATACCACTCGCGGTGGTCTCGAAGGTGATGGTGAGAGTAAGGCTCCTCCACGAGCCAAAAACTACCGTCCACTTTATGAGATTCCATTTATGTTCGAGGCACGTGAATTCCTGCGCAAGAAACTGATTAACCATAAGGTTCAATGTAACCTTGATTATATTTCGCCAGCACGTGATAATTTCCCCGAGAAGTATTGTTACACGGTTACAATCGGAGGACAGAATATTGCCGAGGCTATGGTTAGCAAGGGTTTAGCCACTGTGGTGCGCTATCGTCAGGATGATGATCAACGTTCATCGCATTATGATGAACTGTTTAGTGCTGAAGCTCAGGCGATTAAGGGTCAGAAGGGTATGCATGGCAAGAAGGACAATGCAGTGCTGCGTATCAACGATCTCACCACTGAACATTCCCGCATTAAGCAGCAATATCTGCCATCGTGGCAACGTGCTCTTCGCACTGAAGGTATCGTTGAATTCGTTGCGAGTGGATCTCGTGTGCGCATTTATATTCCCAAGGACAGCTGTCTGGTGACCTTCCTGCTGGCGGGTATCTCTTGCCCACGTTCATCACGTCCTGCATTGAATGGAATTCCCGCTCAGGTGGGAGAAGATCACGGTGACGAGGCGTTGGCCTTTACCCGCGATCGCATTCTGCAGCGTGATGTGAGTGTGCATATTGAGACCACCGACAAGGCCGGCAGCAGTGTTATCGGTTGGCTATGGACCGAAGCCAATGTCAACTTGTCGGTTGCACTTGTTGAAGAGGGTCTGGCTGAGGTACATTTTAGTGCCGAGAAGTCGGAGTATTATCGATCGTTGAAATCGGCTGAGGATCGTGCTAAGGCTGCTAAGAAGAACATCTGGGCTAATTATGTAGAGGAAGTGGTGGAGGAGAAAAAACCAGAAGAGGAAAAAGAGGAGAAGGTGGTTGAGAGAAAGGTCAACTATGAAACTGTCGTCGTCACTGAGATTACGCCCGATTTAACATTCTTCGCACAGAATGTCGATTCTGCTGCCAAGTTGGACAACTTGATGGCAAAGTTGCATACCGAGTTTGAATCGAATCCACCAATCGCCGGGACGTACACGCCGAAGCGAAACGATTTGTGTGCTGCACAATTTAGCCTCGATAACGAGTGGTACAGGGCGAAGGTAGAGCGTGTTCAAAACGGCACTGCTACCGTCTGTTACATCGACTACGGCAATAAAGAGGTAAGCAGCAGCATACTATTGTTTATCGCATTGAAATACGCAAGCTCCTTAGATCCGTTTCCGTCTTAAAGGAAATGCATGAGTCATAAGTTTGCTAGATTAACATCCTAAAGGAACTGTGTGTCTGAGAAGTCGGGGTCCCGATTGGCCATCTTTTGTAATGAGAGTAAACCTTAATCCTCGCGCGTTCAAGCCATCATACTTCTTAACAGCCGGTCACGTCGTTTGGTTTGCGGACAAAGCAGGGTCAATATTTTTTTGACACAACGCTTTAGAAGCTATCGGACACTGTGATTGAAGGTTCTTAAGAGTGTGATAGACGGTTAAGGGGTCAAACAAGGGTCACTGACGACATGGTTCATAGGGACACTATCTTAACCTTTTATTCAATTTTTTTTTTTGTGTGAATACCAAGTTTCAACACTTTGTTTTCTTTATTTTGTTTTCTAATAGAATGTGCCTTTCACCCGTTTGGCTAACTTGCCTGCCGGATTCTCTAGCGAAAAACCGTACGCCACCGAATACGCTCTGGCTTTGGTACTCCTGCCAGCGGATGCGGACGACAAAGACGAAGCTCTACGTTGTTTCGCCCAGGACGTTCTCAACCGCAAGGTTCAGCTCAACATTGAGTTACGACCATCGACAGGCGTTCCATTGGCCACACTGCACGATCCAGCTACCAACGCTGACATTGGTAAGGGTCTCGTAGCCGATGGACTACTGCTCGCAGAAAAGAGGCGTGAACGTAAGCTCAAAGATCTGGTAGAACAATACCAGCAAGCGCAATCAACTGCCTTAACAGCTCACTTGGCCATTTGGAAGTATGGAGACATCACCCAGGATGATGCGCCCGAATTCAGCCGCTAGAAGAACATGATTTTTCTTGTTTGTCTGCCACAACACACCCGCCCTTCAATCTAACAACAACAACAACAACAAGAACTATATATAAAAAAAAAACAAAACACAAGAGAGAACGATTATATATAATTGAGGAAAATTATTAAAAAAAAAAAAAGCAAAAAAAAATCATGAGAATGAGAGAAGAGAACTTCGTAAAAGCTTCCAATAAATAAAGAAATACAAATTATGATTTTTTTAAACAACTTTTTGTTTCGTTTTAACATTTATAAAAAAAAAAAAACACACATAGTGCCGATGCCAGACGAGGAGATGTAATACATTCTAAAACCAAAAAAGCAATAGTGGAACCGATTCAAATGTAAATTTCCGTTTTTTTTTTGTTTCGTTTTCCGTTTTTCTACTCGTATAGTTGTAAATTGAAGTCGTTCCATCAAACTTAAGCATTTGTTCAGAGAAATCAAAACACCAAATAAATGTTAACATTTGTTACAAGATTTAAAAAAAAAAAACAAAACAAAAAACGTTTACATATACACACATTTACAGTTGTAAATCAATGCAAAACTAAATATAAAAAAATAAACGATAAACGGAGAAGCGACAACGTAATAAAAACTATTAAACGTGTGTTAGTATTCAATTAGGAAGAGAGATTTGCTAAAGAATTGGAACTTGGACACTTATTTTTGTCATATAAACTTTAGGCATTGACTATGGAGCGGCAATCAAGCAAGGATTAGGTATAGACATCTACTATAAACAGTCAGTGCTTCAAAAACGAACTTGGGAACGTTTTAGCTAGCGCTACATTTCGGGTTGAACCTGGGCCTGTCACCAAGACTAGTTATCTCGATCCTTATCTAACCACATCCAGTAACGCACTCCAAGTTGGTTTAGGTCCCCTTCTACTTGGGCGCGCCACTTTTTTTTTTCTGTCGGGGTGTTGGAACCACGCTGGAGCACTGAGACCCAAAAACAGGTCCATTGTACTACCAGTGTGTCTTCATCGTCTTTCTAAGTTGAGTTATAAGGAGGTTAGGCTACCGGTTGTCATCACAAGCCCCAAAAATGTTCCACCTGATTCGAGCAAAGGCAGGAAGTGTTTCGCAGTGTCGTCGCCTTTCCATAAGTATACCTCCGGAGTTGGAGGAAGTGAGTCGAAATACTTATGGATTCGGCAGATCAAGCTGAGACTACAATCGTCGGGTATACGTCATACTTTCATTGGACCACATCTCACAGTTGGACTGGTGTATGATACCTAATAAATCCTTGGGCATCCAGCCTTAGTCTGTCTGAGCTAGTACTTCAGTTCCGATTTTTGTAAGATTGCTGCCATCTCCATATCTTTCGATGGCGTCCGTTTTGTTTCATGCAAGTTGGAAATGTAATACGAGTACATTTCTATCAGACAGTTCTGGACGTAGATGCGCAAAATAAAATAAAAATGAACTACGTGATGGCGATATCTTGTCTAGTTGTATCATGGTTCTGGATGTTTAGATTGGCAAATGATGCTGTGGGTTATGTATCAACTAGAATTCAACTGCCTTATCACTAGTAAACAAACCACTCCATCCTATACCAACGACAGCATTGCGCATCACAAAACCATAATGCTGGTGCTCAACGGAAGGTGGCGCAGCACAATATTGCTGTTTGTAAACTGGTGTACACATTTATTTAAAATAATGTACAGTCTCTTGTTTCTTTTAACATAGCATCCTGGACAATCTTCTACTGGTAGAGTATACCCACAAAAAAATGTACTTATTGGACAAACCGCTGTGCGGATTTGAATGAGGGCAAAACTAAATATTTGCTGTCAACATTAAGAGACACTCAGTGGCAGTTAGGAACTTGCCTTTGTTCTCGCTTTACTACGAAGGACACATCTCTTCGAAAATCAAACAAAAAATAACTCCTGCAAATCGCTGTTTCTTTGGGCTGAGAAGGCAACTGAGCCCTATCACGTATAACTAATGAAATTTTACTCTATGGTGCTGAAACATCGACTCTTTGATCACTTTTTTGAGCATAAAATTATTTGTAAGATATTCGGTTTGGTTTGCGTTGATGGGCTTTAGGAGAGGAAATTGAACGACGAACTATAGGAGCTATACAGCGACATAGATCTAGCCAAAAAATTGCGTATTGGAGGTTGGAGATTGCTAGGATATGCAGGGCGAATGGACACCAACGCTCCAGTTGGATTTTCTAATCTAAACCGGAGGGACAGCGCAGTAAAGGAGGATTTTGCCTTAAGTGGCACGTACAAGTAGAAGCAAGTACAGCTTAGAGTAATTGGAAGCAGTTAGCTTAGGACTGGTACTTTCAGGTCCAGATTAACCACGAACTGTAGGACAATCGAAGTAGGTAAGTAAATGTGTTCCTTCTGTCCTACAAGTTTCCACAAGGAACTTCCTTCATGTTACACTAAGACTGGTCCAAATTGCAGTTCGCTTTGATAAACAATTTCTCAACATCCGATCACAGATTCACAACAAACACAACACGTTTTATAAGTTAAATATATGTATTTGCTTTCCTTGTGTAGTTGGTGTAAACAGTCTTTGAGTAAATATGTTTTATTTTTAAATATTTTATTCCAATAAAATGCCAGCTCCTCCACCTTTCGCTGTGTAATTCACGTACTCTTCGCATTCTTCTTTCGTTTCTCGAGCAATTCTAATTTACTAATCAACTCGTCGATATTGATGTCTTCGGGGATATTAAAGGTTTTCTAAAAGAAACAACTTAGCATTCACATCCCGTAAGGAATCACAAAAATTTAGACTGACCTGTCTCCCAACAAGATCCTGTATTTTCTTTTCTATTGAAATTTTATTATTTTCCATTTCAGCTTCCGACATTAAGCGTTTATTCACTGATGTTGTAAAACTGAAACACAAATGTTCGTATTAGAATGATTCACCCACGAATGGATACAGAGATAGACTCACTTTTGTAACTGATTCAGTTCCATAGTTTCGGCTTCGATTTGCTCATTTAAATCTCGAATTTCATTTTGCATTCTAACAACGGTTAGATGATGATCAATTTCTTCTTTTTTCTTGGTAAAGTAGAACTCTTGCAGGTAATTCATATCGAGATCATGCAGTTTTGTGGCTATTTTTAGCTGTATGCATTCGTTTAACTTGGTCGTACATTCGTCTGGTAAATCACATAGTTCTACACCGAACATCTTAAGCTGCCGTTCGTATTCTTCACCTAAAGAGGAGCAATATACATTAATTCAGCAATTGTAATATAAATCATCATAAATGTTGTGGATTTTCAGGGAAAATTCAGGAAGTTTGGGTGGATATACTGGACGTTTTGAGACAACTCACGTAATTTTTTTAAAGCACTGACTTCTTCAAATGTGTGCAGATTATCTACAATAAAACAGATTTGTTTAAATGGAACAATTTTTTAGTAAATTAATGGAAAAATTGTAGAAATAAAAACTAACCCATTTCTGTTGTTCTTTGAATTTCCAATTTGAAATGTCAAAACTGTCAACTGTATGATGCCGTCATTTCTAATATCGTTTATATCGTAGATGGATTTAAGCTTCGATATGTGATCAAATGGGGACATCTAGTGCTGATCTTGGTATCGATACACCAATGAGTGCGTTCAACAAATATTTGATTTATTTATTCCATGTTAATTTTTTCACCGCAAACACAGCCTTCAAATATTACGTTTCATTTTTTCTATCTCGTGTACACATGCCTCGTTCTTATCAGTTGCCAACAAAAATTTCGTCGTAGGGAACTAGGCTCCATCCTTAAACTCATGATGGATGCACATACGTTGCCGGAGGGATTTGGGGAAATCGGAGAAGTAATTATTACTTTCGTCCTAAATATAAGTTCATGTGCCGAGGCAGAGGTATAGGCGTTCACAGAGTGGAGGGTATGAGATTTATTCTAATTATTTCAAATTGAAACACTGGTATTTGGATGGTAGACTATAGGTTAGTCACGTGGTTGTACATTTCTTTATAAAAGGTGTCCCATTAGGAGGAAACAATTTCATATAATTATCACAAAAGGCAAGGAGCTTCATAGATTTAAATTTCAGTTGGTACAGGAAGCCAACGCAGCAGACATTTTGTTATAGGTTCTGGAAAACTAAGGAGAAGCAAGAGAAGAACAATGATTTTATTAAAGAAATTAGTGATGAGGACTTTCAATTGACTGCTAGGGCAGCGATATGTACAGGATCTTATTAGATTCACTGCTTTCACATACTTTAGAGATCTGATGATGTCTTTGAAGGCTTTAGAAGGTGCGGGTGCCAGTGCTACGTAAGTTAACTAGTGAAGATATGATAAAGCCCCGGATCCCGGTCTCTCTAACCGTAGAAGTTTTTCCTCAAGGGCGATTGAACTGACGTATATTTGTGAACTTGACAGTATCCAAGTACAACAACGAGGGGCAAAACTAATTTAATATCAAAAGACACCGACGTATGTCAGAAAAGCTCCATCATGCGATCGTATGAACTACAAAATATCACACGCTATGGTCCAGTACGATGCTATGTCAAGATAAAAATATTAACATCCACGACTGTCAATGCCGTGCACTAATCATTGTCAATTAACCGATCTTTTGACGCCATACACTAGACGGAAAGGGTAGTCAAATTTATAACACAGAGGTCATCCCCGTTAAATGACAACTTAGCAATTACAATCATTTAATCTTTTAATGGTTCTGGCTGTAAACAAGTGATCCTCTCCGTTGAGGGGACTTTTCTTCCCACCTTCCATTGTAATTGTTTTACTGGCATCATCAATCTATTGACACGACATGAGAGTTGATGACTTATTTATGGCTAACCATTTGGACTTGTAAATACCAAAGGGAATCACTTCCATTAGACAACAATAGCGGGTGACAATCAATCATCAATTGAAATGAACATTGCTTATGCATTAGAAATTATGTGAAAATCGTGAAAACCAAATAAAAGTAGAGGCAATCAAGTCGGGTAAATCACATTTCCCCAGGTTAGACTGGCAGCCTGAGAGTGGGAACACGTTTCCCTCAGCAATCGAGAATGCTTACAAAAAAAATAAACTCACTCTTAAGTTCTAGGGGATTCCCTTTCAATTTGTAAGTCGACCCCTAAGCGGATCTCTTGCAAACCAAGGTTCTTTTCTTGAAAAACGTATTAAGGTTAAAGTCGAGTTTAATGGCTTTAATTCTCAAGGAAACCAAAGATTTAAGGGCATTTGCGGTCTGTTGGTGTAATTTATTGCTCAACACTTTGAATGTTTTTGTGGTTTGAACTGAATTATCTGGGTTTTGTGGTGGAAGAGTCACTTACATTCGTGCTTGAGGTCCGCTAAATTTATTAAAGAGCAAGCCAATCCTGACAAAGATTAATTTTTAGATCTTTAGATTGAAACTGACAACCTATTCATCGACTCTTAAACCGCATTTAGATTTTGTCTATCTGAGCTCCACGGTTACTTCGCAAAATGATATCAACACAGAAATCAAGTGAAGACCTACTCTTGCCAATCGCTGCTTCTTTGGGCTATGAAGGCATTCAAGACGAAAAGCCCTTTATTAAACGACGAAGGAGACTCTATAAAACCCTGATCATCCTGGCGTGCTATATGGCGCAGAAGCATGGACATCTGACAAAAGGAAAATTCTTCGCATTCTTCTAAAGCAACGTCGACCTGGTCAAAAAGTTACCAGCGTAACGGTTGAAATAGCTGGGACATGTAGAGTGCATGGAAAGAAGAGCACCGGCCCTTCATGTATTTGAATGCACCCCAGAGGGACAACGCAACGAAGGAAGATCTTACCTTAGGTGGCGAGCACAATTGGAGAGTAACCTTGAACCTAGAAACAAGAGGCAGCTAGCTAGGGACCGATCTGACTAAAGGGGCATGTTGGTTGCGACCATGGTGCACTTCGGTCTGTAAGCGGTATCTGAAGTAAATTAAAGTATGACAGCATTCATCGCATCCTCACACAAAGGACGAGGTTGGTAGGTTTGTATTATCCAACCCCCCCTCCCCGATCTGAAAATACAGAATAAAAGGGGCTGTCCTATTTCTGCTGAGGTTTGCGTTTTCCCATAAGGAGTAGAATAACATCCTTTGCATCCATGTAGTCACATACTCTGCATGGGTTCTCTGTATTCATAGCTTGAGCATTTAGATAGAAGGTGGAATATGTTCCCCTCTTGATCTAGGTCGTCACATCTTATGCATCTTATGCATGCTTGAGGTTCCGCATGTCGTGGGTGTACTCCATCTCTCATTCACTCATTTACTTACTTATCACGCCAGCGACTCTTGGAAGGTCTAAGTCTGAACTAATGCCGCTTTCCAGCTTCTGGTTTAATAGACCAAGGTTTCTGGTGGTCTTCCTCTTCTTCGTCAACCAGGTGGCTGGGATTCAAAGATCCTCTAAGCTGGAGCATTCTCGTCGATGTGGCCCAGCCAGTGTAGTCAACGGATTTTTGCCTTCCGGACTACATCCACATCTATGTACAGCTCGGTTATATCTTCTTCTCCATTCGCCCTCCTCGCAGACTGTACCAAATATTCGACGTAGAATTTTTCTTTGGAAAGATCCCAAGATCTGCTCCGTTGTCTTACTTATCGTCCAGCATTCAGGTCCATAACGCAGGACTGGTAAGATCAGGGATTTGTAGAGCATGATCCCTCATTCACGAGTTTTTGAAATTTCAAGGTGATCCTGGACCTGAAGTTCCAGTGGTGGCATGATTATGTCATCGCCCATTATTTGGTTCATTTCGGATCCTAGTCTAGGGTGCCCGTTCGCATTTTCATTTCCATGGATGTCTTGTCTTTGTGTTCTGGGTTCGGGTTTGCCCTGAGGCATTTGCGTTTCATCATTTTGGATCTGATTATATGTAGACGTCCATACTTTTTTTGGGAGCACCCGTTGTGTAGTTCTCGGGAGGCTTTGGTTATTGCTAGATCTCCAGCTTTGATGCAAGGTTCCCAGAATCGACCCTCAAATAAATTTTTCACCCATTTAAACTGCAGAATCCTGATTCTGGTCAATTCTATTACATGGTGCCGAGTGCTTGACGATAAGCAGGAAAGCGGAGCAGGAAATGCTGGATTTCTGACGTCGAATACATTATCCCTGTGACATCGAGTGAAGCGAAATCTTTGTTCCATCCAAGAGAATCTTCGAATTACAGATTTTAGTTAATAATGTCCAGGAAGAATGACAGATTGTCTGTCCTGCATCGCGCATATGCCTACCCGGATCCTTAACACTTACCTCTTATATAAAGAACCCTCAATCGAACTGGCAACAACGTGCTAGAGATCGAAGAGGCTGTGGGTGACTGCCATTTAATATAAGTTCACCACGTGACACTCATTTATTCGATGAATCCATTCCCAACATCGTCATCGTCTACCACCCAAAATGCGGGAGGAAGGCTGGCTAACACATTAATTAGGTTAAATCGTTTGGATAATTACAAGACAAACAAACACATTCACAATCCACTCAATCTATGCTTACACCTGACCTGGCACATGGACTTACTTATATTTAGTACAACGGTAATGATTACTTCTTCGATTTCTCCAAAAAATCCTCTGGTGACGCATATGCGTCCTTTTTGTAATTCAAGGATTCATTTTCTAATACATAATTTGCCATTCGAGTTCCAAAGAAGTGATTTATTTGGTCCTGATTAGGGGTCAGGCCGTAGTTCTTGCCTATGATGGCATGTGTAGACTAGGTGCGAGAATGAAATCTGAGATCAGTGTTATAGATTGGAAAGGTAAATTAATTAAAATATTTCATTTGCTGACGAGCCGCGTGAGAAGGGCCGGTAACTCACAATCCTGGTGGGGTCGCGTTTACATAGGTACTTGTCTGGATTGCAAGGAGGTCAATCTGTCGTTTCCTATGCTGGATGATAAGCAGGAAAGCTGTGCAGATGTTAGGCATCTAAATCCAGCGAATACTTGGTCCCCGTTGCGAGCAGGGCGAAAGGAGGAGGATATGAAGCCGCGAATTGTATGCGCCGCATCAAGATGTGTTTTTAGTCCAAAAAGCCATCGAGGGAAGTTTGTCACAGTTTAGACGACAAGGGAGACTGGAACTGGAAACTGCGTGCCCATGTTCGATGAGTATAGATGGCTGCAATGTCTCAGGTAGAGACCCTTCCCGGGTCGGGAGCCAGCTAAGTAAAAGCTGCGGCAAAGGTGACAACAGACAATATTTTCATTTTCATCCAATCTAACGTTGTCAAGTCAAGCTTACAAAATGTCCAAGGATACGTTCGTATGCGCCTTTCGTCCTTTCATAGATTTGCCAGGTTTGCACTACATATCAAGCTCTAAGGCGACTAGTAAGTTCGTTTACTCAGACATCTTCTGCGTCAGATAAAACCTTTCACAAGTCAGGACTTCGTTGAGCATAGGACTAAAATGTATTTCTGTAGTGCGAGCCAAAGCGAACCTGGTGGTTGGCTGGTTTAAGAAGGGCCTAGGTCCCTGAACCTATCTAAAACTATGCAAACATATTCTGCTCATTGATTTAGGTTCGAGAGGCGAACTTTTCCAGCCCTGAGCCTACGATTGCCCTCATCTTTGGTTAGGGCTTCCATCGATTGTTGGGTTTCAAGGAAAAATAACTGTAAGTGGCATGACTCTCCAGGATGCAGGCCATCTAAACGGATATTTCCCGATGTCTGTCAAAAGTCTGCGGCATTCTTGCTGTCCCTCAGCAGAAAAGACTGCAGACAACTTATTGGAGGGAAACCATGCCTTTGCTAAACATCTCAACGCGTTAGGGTTAAGTGATACCACTATCTGTGATGTTTGTGGATAGGGGGGACTTGTATCAGGTGGGAGATTGCTGGTAACCTAAGCTCCTTATCACTGAAGCTCTTATTCGACTTTCTTAGAAGGAAGATGAAAACACTGTGTTGTACATGATGGTAGTGCAATGGACCTGCTTTTGTATCTCAAGTATTCCAGCATGGTGTAGCTATCAGGGGACTATCGAAACGAAAACAATACGAATACAATACTCCTGACTCTGACCTGAATACATTACCATCCCTCCTTCCTACATTCTATATGTTGTTCCAATCATGATTGGTGTACACCCGCCCAAAGATCCTTTTTGCGTCGTTACTCTGTCACAGAGCACATTTTCAAATCACGTGTCCCTGTGCTTACTGGGATCATAATCAGATATAAATACATACTCGTACGTTTGGGAATGCCTTACCTTACATGGTTAGTCTGCTGAACCAGTGGAGGTGGCACGCCACGATGCTCCATATTTAAGGAGAAAGTTGTCAAAAGCAGAGATTTGGAATGCAGTGACTGCAAGGAGACACAAAATCCTTCTTGTGGAAGTATTTTTATACTTTTTACTTGTATCTCGACCAACAACAGCAAAAGGTTTTGTTATGAAAAGAGTCCTTCTAAGGAAAAACGTGCGATACTCGGAGCTTTCAAATCAAACTGGCAACGAAGAAACATATCCCTAATTGGGGATGACTTTTGTGTACGTATGTGGGAGATACACATGACTATTATTGTAGGGACGGGAAGATAACTACCTGCAGGTAGTCTTGTGTTGGTTCTATGGAGATGGAGAAAGTCCATTTCAAGGAGCTTGATAACTTATCGACACAAAAACGTGTCCGTATCAATATTACTTGAAAGTGTCCAAATGGACTAGTTCGTTCATTACCAAGGCCACTTTATAGACACGATGAGCTGTGTCCATCAATACCCCCAAAACCTCGAGAACCCATATATATACCATAAGTAAGGATCGGTATTACGACAACAGTGAGTAGCTTATGCATAATTTTCGTTTGTAGGCCCCATGTGGAACCTATTGATTTTTTGCACGAGCGGAAGTAGACCCATACACAGGTTCGCATCTTAAGTTGACTTGAAGGCAGCAGCAACAAACAAGCTCTACGCGCAGTGGTTCTAAGAATCGTGAAAGGATATATCAATCAGAAGCACAACCAAAGAAGAGAATACGTTATAAACCGTTCACTACACTGAGGACTCTTCTGCTAATCTTTCTTCTGATGGCAACAAGCTTCGCCACCAAGAATATTTTTCCTGAGTTGAAAGAAGGCTGGGTACTCCGTTAGGATGTGTAAAGGGGTCTCTTCACTCTCAAGACAGCTTCTATAGCTTGAATCAGTTGCAAGGTTTATGCGGTGTGGATGTTTTTTCAGGTGGCAGTGTTCACAGGTTTCCAATGAGGACCTTAAGGTTGAAACTAGATTTTCTTGGTGACAGTATCGGGAGGCTTCTCTGAATTCTTGCAGGCAAAGACTTTTTGCACGTCTTACGAAAAGTGATTTGCTTATGCCGAAGAAGGGCTCGGGTCCAATGAATGTTGTTGACACGCCATCTTTTGCCAGTGAGTCGGCTTTTTCATTGCTTGCAAAACTGTTATGGACAGAAATCCAGTGAAGGGTGACCATGTTGAACTTGGTAAGGTTCACATTGTGGGTTTCTAGGATTATCTTGGACTTGATTAGAGATGAGTCAAGAGCTTTTAAGGTAGTTTTCTCCAAGGTGTGGGAGGCTTGGTTAAAGACTCACATACTGATTGATGGCGAAGACTTCGGCTTGGAATATGGACGAGTATTAACCAAGTTTAACTGAGAAGTTTGTGTATGGTGATTCTCTAAACATTTCGGAAGCAGTTTCAGCTTCCATTTTGGATCCGTCCGTACACCAGATGAGGTCAGAAGGTAATGGTTAGGGTTTGTGATTCGCAGAGTCCCTATTTGCCTGGATAACTATTGAGAAGTTGTTGTTGAATCAATATTTGGGTAACATGTCGTCTGGGAACATGCATGAAGGTTATGTCGTGGTCCAGTGTTTCAAGTAAGTTCAAAAGTGAGTCAAAATTGCGTGAGTAAAAGAGTCGATGTATGCGTAATTTGGCGTCGTACAAAGTTTTGTAACTAAAATTAAAGGCAGCAGTTGGAGTTGTGCAAAGGTATCCTGTCATACAGGTTTCGACTGGGCGTTGTTCATGTGCCAGGAAGTAGAAATAGAAAATTCAAATCCACTGCAGGAATACATTTTTCAAAATCTGAGGAAGACGCTCATCATGTAGTGGTTCTCCATTTCGACCTTAATAATCTTAATACACTGTCCCGTGAAGAAGCACAGAAAAGATTCGGACAAACAGTCCGAAGTATAGTGAATAAATGTACCCACTTCCATTGGATAGAATGTTCTCATGGCTCTGTAATCCAGGAAGAAAAAAATGAAAAGGATATCGAAGAAGGTAATTGAATTGAAGGCACACAAGGACAAAAGTGAAGTGCATGACTTGCTGCAAACACGTGGATGAATCGTTTAACTTATAATTTTCACTGAGAGGAGTACCTACATTTGTAGAAAGGATATTCCATTGGCAAGGGAATGAATTAGTTCTGGACATCGCGTTGATTCATTGAACCGGCAAGTAAATGCAAATGTCACATGTGGTCTTTATTGACACGCTTGTGGTTTAGTGAGGACATTTGCAATTAAATTGGAAACGTTTTGGGATATTGGATTTTAAATCGAATAAATAAAATTGGGCTCAGACGTTGGGCAGGTTCCGGAAACTTAAAAGCATTGAGTTAGAGGTTTGTTGTCTTTGAATTACAGAGAATGAAAGAAGCACAGGTGCATAGTAATGCAGAATGACGTCGAAATTGATGTAGGACTTGCCGAAGGAAGGAAGCAAAGCCATCCATGTCTTCTTGTGACGATTACATTGAATATCAAGTTTTACGAAGACTTTCTATAGAATGGTTGTCTCTTTGACATATGGACAAACACGTCACGTTCGACTTTTCCCACGGAGGAGCTGCAGGATGAGGCTATACGGTGATTGCTGTGTTGATGCATTGGGTTCCATTAAGTGGAATCGGCGTCTGTCTTTTTTTAAGACCAGAACATGAAATGACAGGAGGTCGTTGTACCCACCTGGTGTGTTAGACTCTTACTGACTAAACTCTTCCTTTCCCTTTAGTCTCTTCGACAATTGTCCTGCTTTACTTCAGGGGGACTTCTCTCTTGCACCCAATAGGGTTATTATTGCCTGATTTCAGCGTCTTAGGAGGGTATGTTTGTGACAAAGAGATTCGTTCTACTTCTCGTTGAGATATGCTATCAAATCACCAGTGAATCTGTTATGGAAATCGAACTGCAGCAGGAGATTTGCCATATCGCCATCCTGCCATTGAGGAGATTTCGTGAATTGAGATATTTCATAAGCTATCTACTATTTATCAGCGTTAACTTCACTTTGGAAAGAAGATTCAACACTGCAGAAGAAGATTTGCCTTTTACAAGGGACAGGCTGGACAAATGGAGTCTTCTATTTACTCGGAAAGAGACCAGAGGAGTAGGAAAGGAGCACTTGGTGGTTTTACCAGCATGGAAGAACACCTCTTCACAACTTTGGGTGGGATACTATTTAAGTCAGTAGATTCTGGCAAAGTGGCAACTGTATGAGTGCGAAAGTGGATTTGTCTCATGAAGACAGAGAGCGCTCTGGAAGCAGTGAGCTACCAATTGGAAAGTTGTAAATGAGCGTTTGAAGTGATGACGAGGCAGAACTTTTCAGGTTTTTCACCAATGGCCAAAAATGTTGATTTGTCCAAACAACTAGGGCTCAAACTCCAAACTCGAAGGACCAAAATTATGCTCTACAAAACCTTGATCTTGTCAGTCCTGCTTTATGGAGCTGAATGCTGGACGATAAGTAATACAGCGGAGCAGATCTTGGGATCCTTCGAAAGAAAAACTCTATGTCGAATATTTGGTCCAGTCTGCCAGGAGGGCGAATGGAGGAGAAGATATAACCGCGAACTCTACAAGCTGTACAAAGATATGGATGTAGTCCGGAAGACAAAAATTCGCTGACTGCAATGGCTCGGCCATATCGAGCGAATGGACAAGAATGCTAAGAGGATCTTTGAATCCCAGCCACCTGGTTCACGAAGAAGAGGAAGACTGAACCTCCGGTTTAAAGGTCAGGCAATCGCGGACGCCAGAAACCTTGGTCTAGTAAACTGGAAGCAGCGTGCCCGGGACCGTAAAGTATGGAAAGCGGCATTAGTTCAGGCTCAGACCCTCCAAGGGTCGCTGGCCTAATAAGTTAGTATGTAAGTAAAAATGTCCACTACCCTAGGGTTAAAGTAGTAGATTTTGCCTCAATTTTCGTTCATGAAGGGATTTGACACGTCAATTTTGACTTGTTTGAGCTTTTTTTCATTCAATCTCAGGAGGATTCGCTTTATAAGATCGACAGCTTACCTATTTTTTACTGTTGAACTTTTTGCACCTTGGTTTGATCCTATTTATTTGATCAAGAATAAAGGAGCGCGTATTAAGGCGAAAGGTGTTAGTTACCAATTAAATCAGTCGCTTTCAAGGAAGCATAGCAGTTGAAACTCCTCCTAAAGAAGCTGTTTAGGCCATCCCAATTGGCTTTCTCGTATCCCAACACTCTTTTTTTGTGAGTTCGCTCTTTATTTGAATTGATTTGGGGCCCCAATGGGGCATTTATTAAGCTTAATACAAGCAAGGAAACTTAAAAGTAGACTAAACTTAACCCTAGGCTTAAAATTAAACAGGAGCAAGGGGGAAGTTTTAGGAAGTGTGGGATGGAAGACGTGATGGAAATGCATGCTGTGAACATTACGGAGCATTCTACATATCAGCGCGTTATCCCCATAGTTGGTACGGTGAGAGTTAAGGCGGAATAATGGAACGGATCTAAGGTTACGTGGGTTGGTATTGAAAGATATCATTTGTAAGAGTTGGGGGGAATCGATATTGCTAGCTAAGAGTTGTTGGATAAAGAGCACATCGGCAAATACTCGACTTTTTTCAAGGGACTGAAGGTCAATCAGTTAAAGACGGTCTAAATAGGGAGGCAGGTTATAAGTATCAACCCAAGGAAGGCCACCTAAAGCAAAACGAACATATCTACGCTGGATAGCCTCGATTCTCTTTATATGATTACTTTAATCGGGCGACCATACTTGACAAGCATATTCGAGGATGGGTCTAACGAGGATGGTGACTTATGGATTTGAGAACTCTTTAGACCACCGTTTTACAAACCCAAAAGTGGAGTTAGCTCTATTGATGATGTGGTCAATGTGGAAGCGAAAGCTGAGTTCTTTATCGCAATTGACGCCAAGGTCGCACAAAGAGGATACAGAAGGGACTGCCTCACCGTTAAGGAAATAAGTACGAGGAGTCGTTTAATATTTAGTAATATTTGGTCACATTAAGTTGAAGGACATTTTTTCTGAACCCAGATAAAGAACCTGTTTAAATCATCTTGAGGTGGAAAAGCATCTTCCTGAGATGATATACACAGGAAAGTCATCGGCATAAATTGACAGAGAAGAATGGAGGATAATTCGTTTGACGTCATTGATCGTAAGAATAAAGAACATAGGGCCAAGGTGGCTGCCTTAAGGAGGAATGCCAGAGATAGCCAGAGGTAAAGTTGTCAGAAACGGAAGATTTAAAGGTTACTTTATACTGGCGTGAGACCAAATACGATCCAATCCACTTAATTAAGTTAGGTTGGAATCCGAGAGCAGTAAGTTTGAAAAGTATAATGGCCATGAGAAATTGTGTCGAAGGCCTTACTAAAGTCGGTGGCAATGACATCAACTTTATTCCCGCTTTCTTAGGCGCGTAAAGCTTCAGATATAAATTCAACGAGGTTGGTGTAAGTGGATCTACCTATTAGAAAGCCGTGTTGGTGTGGAGAGAAAATGTATGCTTTCCAAAAGTTTGGAAATGCAAGACAGTTTGGCAATGGGTCGATAGTTTGTAATTTCACCCTTACACGCCGTCTCCACTGGCGATAAATCTATCGCAATAGCAAAAGCAAACGCAGAACGCAGACAGCAGAAGAACTGTCAGATTTCCTTTGGTGGGCATTTTATCGCATACTTTTTCAGTGCATTTGCAATAAAAATGGCGGACGTGACAGCAAAATGACGATAAAGTATGCGATGAAAGCATACTTTCTATCGCATGCTATGAAAATATGGCTGCTATAATGGTCTCCACTTGCGATAACGAAAGCATGCTTTAAAGTATGCTATGGATTTATCGCTAGTGGAGACCGCATGTAAAGGCCTTTTTAATGAACGGAAATTATAAAAGCGCTTTGGGAAAACACTCTGGGAAAAGGAAAGTTGAAAAAGTGTTGCAAGGGGTCCCACCAGCGCGTTTGCGCATTTTTTTTTTTAGAACAATAGCAGGAACTCCATCTGGGTCTGAAGAATAATCATCTATCTTTTCTCTCACCATGGTCGAAGTAATAACCAGGGAGACAAAGGAGGTTTGGGCACAGTTGCTCATGTAACCGAAGTATTCGTTATCAGGTTCAGTGACATGTTCGGTAAATGATTGCTTACAAAAATTAGCGAGTAGCTTAGAGATTATTAGGGGATCAGACGGGTTTCATAGTAACAGGGAGTATGAGAATATGTCATTGTGGTCTGACCACATATGACAACAATACTGTATTTAACAGGGTGTGAGATTAGAAGCAAGTTGGTGGTATGACTTGCAATGTCAGGTATAGATTGTTAAGCTCAGCAATTTATAAGAGTTAATCCTCATATCTGCTTAAAGGTATTTTTTCCTCTTAATCGTTTGTCTATCGACTTTTTTTTGTTGCGGTTTTCATTTCACAAGAGATCCGTTTACATTAAAACTACAAGTGTGTTAAAATGCCTTTGGCATCTCAATGAATTACATGCCTCTACAGCTTCATCTCTTTTCTAGTGAAAACCAAAAAAAAAAATCCCCCAACTTAAAAGTTCACACACTTGGCACCACCACTTTACTTAGCAAAATCTCAGTGAAAAGTCCATTCACAGCGGCCAACTGACATCCGCCAAAAATTCCACCTGTCAATTGTCTTTGTACCTTGACCGTGCTTCTTGTGGTTGAAAAGACGCATCATCGCTGACAGTAAACAATAAAAGAAAAAAACTTCACAAAATTAATTGCTTCCTACGAACTTGTGTTCAAAACAAAGAGCCATTGTACATGTGCCATTGTTTGTGGTAATCGATTGCAATTCTAATTGACACTTGTATTTGCACGCCCCCAAAACGACTGTAAACAAACTGATAACGCCAAGTGATCGTGCATATAATTGGAAAACTCAGTTGGGAATCAATGTTGACGTTTCATAATCGATTCAATGTGTTCCACGATCCAACGATCGACACATTCGTGTGTCTCTTGTTTATTTGTTTGTTGTTTTGTTGTAGCCAAAGCCAAGTCAAGCGTAAGAAGAGCTGTTCGCGCTCATTCATTCATAACCACCAGACAGGGGAAACTGTTTGTCATTGCCAGTGGCACAATAAAAACCGATCAGTTTGACGCCATCCGTCGTACCGTTCGGTTATAATAGACGCCATAATGTTTTGCGCCAAAATGCCTCAATCACGCGTTGGTTTTTTAGTTCTCTTGGCCGTAACACTTGTGTTTGCCGTTCAACTCGCGAACTCGTTTACAGTGAAATCGTCAGTCGATGACAATACCACACCGATCGTCGGGATCCTTACACAGGAAGTGTCAAGTTTCGTTTTAAGAAACTATCCAGGACGGAATCTAACCAGCTACATAGCTGCTTCATATGTGAAGTTTGTCGAAGGAGCAGGTGCACGTGCAGTTCCAATATGGTAAGTTTGCGGAAAATTTCCAAATGACATCGAAGTTGGTTTGTGCAAATGTGAAATGTCATTGCGTGCAGTGTCAGTGATCATTTGCATTGTAAATTAAAAAAAACAAAAAACAAAACGTCAACTGTCATGATAAGAGTAAGGTCTCTGGTAGTGCAGGTTCAATTATAACAACACAGTCAAGGGTGATTGGGCTAAATTGGACATTGACGCGCACGTCGAATCTGATTAAATTCAATCAATGATTGTGTTTCAGATTTGTTGTCATGAGTACACTTACCTATGAGTACGAACTTTAGTGAACACCTTATCACCAAATGATAAGATTTCAGTTGTGAGTATGATAGACAAAGTGGATCTTGATTTATTGTAGAGGGCTATTCAAAGAATAACAATAGAAGTAGCATGCACTATGGGAATGTTATTTCCTGGTTACATTCAGTGATAAAACATGAAAAGTTCTTGCAATATGTTCAGCGCTCTTCAATCAAACAATTGACAATGAAGTCATCGCCTTATTAAACTGCTTGTCATTCATTCAGGACAGTGATGGTTCATACAAGGATTCCTAAAAGACATCACAGTGTCTTGGGTTCTTTCATCTCGAAGCCAAGTTTACCCCTTGTCGAGGACGGAACAGCCAGAAACAGCCAAATTATAAATTGTAGATGTGAGTGCTTCAAAAAACCGGTTCGCATTTATGAGCACAAATGAGTGAAACGTAATACTTCGTGCCGGTGATAACGAACTGAGGTCCGAGTCGACAAGATCCGGGTATGTAACCAAGGGTGACTTACCATCCAATGGGTCATTACTTCGCATCTCTTCGTACCTAAGCGCCAGGTTGTCCTCTCATGGGTTATTAAATTCTCCACGTTTCTTATTTTGTATGTCTCTAGTTGGTTCCTATTTTTGTTGGCGTACCTAGGTGGCATTTGCAGAGTCTTTTAGGCTCATTAGGTGTTCAAAGCAGGTGTAGGCGCTTTTTTTTATTCTTTCGTTATTGGCGCTACGCTTTCTAGTCTAGTTTCTTTTGAAGACCATCAAAACAGACGTACTTTTTCCACATACTGAGGTGCCCAACGGCTATGAGAGCGTATCAAATCTTTTTGTCCCAGAGCACGTCTGAGATCGAACGCTAGCTTTGCCAACCACATCACATTGGATACATCGCCACGTGTAAACTTAAATTTAAGCTGAATGCTATCGAGAGAAAAAACTTTAGGTTGACGAGTCTTATAACGTGTCAAGCGACAAAACAGATTTGGCCAAAGCAGGATTTGAAACGCTCAAAGAATTTAATATCTTTCAACAGGACACTGTCTAATAGGCAAGCATGCAACAAGGCTTAGCGTACATTCAAATGATTTTTAAAGAAGCAGCATGGACGAAGAGAAGGAGGAAACTATTCCCCTTCTCCTTCAAAAGAAAATATTCCCTAATAAACATAGATGTCAGAAACCTTTTATGCTTCATCCGAAGCTCCAATTGGATTAACGAGTAAGATCATGAGAGAATCTCTCCATGATCTGTGTGACATCATAATGGATCTTTCATTGGTTTAGCTGGTAGCCACTAACCCAACCTAGGGGCAAAGCGGAGGCTTTTGGGAAATCAAAAAGAAAACCCGAAGTCGGACTCTACGTGAGTGAAAACGTGAGCAGTAGACCCGGGAGAAGACGACAAGGAATATCGTAAAGTTGACTTATGCGGCTTTATCTAGTTCTCTCGCTATCGACATCGAAGTGCAGCACGAGCTTATAGACTTATGTCATGAGCATACTCGTATATCCGGGTTGAGTGGGTCAGGGCAACCCGGCGGAATAGATTTCGATGTGAGGGACGTTGAGTATGAGGCTTATTACAAGCCTAAGGTTAGGTTAGGTTATGTTGGGCGGCTGTCTCCACTAAGCAGGGATCCGCTTAGGTCAGAAGGAAGGCCCATTGTGATACCGCATTTAGAAACCGGAAACCAGTCTCAGAAACCTCACATGTGGAACTTCCTCTATGAGAAAAGGAGCATAAGCTCTGGGTAGCCGTATCGGTGTAAACCTTATCCCGTGCCGCACTAAGTGTAGAACCAATTAGATCCACATACAAAACTCTTAATTCTAAAGCTGTCGAGTCTGTCTAGGTCGTTGAGGTCATTGAAGAAGTACTCTATTGTTTTCCTCCTCAACTACAGAACAGGGCATGTACAAAGAAGGTGTGTAGTCGTTTCCTCTTCCTTCTCGTCCCTGCAGCTTCTACAGAAATCGTTAGAAGGTACACCCATTCTGATGGCATGGCTGCCAATTTGACAAAATCCGTAATGGCTCCGACTATTATTACAAGCGTGTTGCATTTGGACATGACTACGATGTATGCCACAAATTCTAGTTCAATCCATCCTTGAGTCTTATCATGGCATAGCAAGGGGCCGTGAACAAGAAAGTGCTAGCAAATGAGCGAGATTGACAGCCTTGCTGTGTTCCAATTCCTCACCACCTAGATGTTGTTTTATTTGACTTCGTTTCCAACCTATGAGCCATGATTGTATGTGAAAGTAGACAAACGTTGCCAACATGGTCAAAGAAAATTGTCATTGTCCATTGCAAGAAGACGCATTTTTTTTTTTACATAACGTCATCACAAGCCACATGCTGCTATGTCTGTTTGCAGTTACCCTAGAGAGATATTGAAATCTGTTTTTGGTTAGACTAAAGGCTTTTAAAATTTGATGGCATTTAAAATCGAGTGATAAAGTCTACTTTGATGTAAAAAAATAGATTGGATTCTATAAATGCAACCACTTGGAGCTGATATATTTGTGATTAGATTACACAAGTCTTACGCCTTGAGTGTGTCGTGTTAATGTGACGCAATAGAAGGCCTTGAAATTTGTACCTCAGCCAGTAAGGAACAGAACTTACAATTTTATTGCTGGTTTGCAATACTTACTAAAAAGTTTCCGAAGTCTTTGTTAGGTGGAAAAGTCTAGCAACCTGTGTCATATCCAGACAGATATGGCCCACCTACAATAAAAACAGAACGAATGACTTAATCAATAGGAACCGCATCGAGACAGTAAGAATCCCGGCAATTAGCACGGGCCACTGGCCAATTGATCAACACGCTGCCAAGTTAGGCATCACGTTCAACCCTCACTGGTGTAGCTGCGACAATTCACACGAAAAGTAAACGTTATGTCACTTTCTCTGTGACTGCCCGGCACTTGCTAGAGCCAGACAGCGCACTCTCGGAAAACCCTTTTTCAAGGAACTTTCTCAGATTTCTAACATAAAATTCAGCAACATTATCGATTTCCTCAACTCTACAGGATGGATATGAAAACTCTAAGCTACGCCCATCAATATACAGATCACGTGAGTTGTGGTATCTCTGGCAGGCTCACCAGTTTCAACCACTTCTACTTACCTACCTTTGTTTTTTGAACTGCAGCCACGAGTAACGAGTTATGACTTTTGAAACGAATTGTTTTGCAGGAGTTTACAAGTGTCTCCATTTAGTCAGCTCACTAAGTAACTGCCACTCAAAGTTAGTCACAGTGGACAGCTAAATCTTTGAGTTAGTAAGAGACTTTGCATAGTTAAAACTGCTCCGAGGAAGGGTTCCCCAATTTCACAGTACAAAGAATGCTTTCTAGCATTACACTTCAAGCCATATGACCACCTTACTGCCGGTTCACAGTTGATAGACATTCTTGACATCACGAGTTGAGATTGGAACCTTCAGCGTGACAAGTGATTATGCTAAGTACTGCACTATGCTTTGGTAGTCTTCATAAGCTAAATAGACCATATAGAGCTTATAGCCAGACCGTCAAAAAGGCTCTCGTCAGGATGTCGACCTCTCAACATCCGAATAACAGAGGGCAATTGGTTGAAACGGCCCTGCATTCGCTTGTACGCATCATTAAAAAATCCTTAGATAGCAAAGATTATACTCTGGTGGTCTTCCTTGACATAGAAGGAGCTTTTAACAACGTTGAACCAGGGATAATTACAAATGCACTCTCAAGTATTGGTATTGAAGCCTCGATTGGCGTGTTAATAGGTCAGTTAATTACAAAAAGGACTATCATCTCTAAGCTGGGCGATGCTACAATTCGGAGACTTGTGAGCAGGGGCACACCTCAAATGAGAGTGCTCTCTCCTCTTCTTTGGAACCTGGTAGCCAATGGGCTATTACTAATACTGAAAGAGGAAAGTTGCAGTGTAATTGTCTATGCAGAGGTTGCTATAGCTGTCTCAGGTGAAAACCTCAACACGCTCAGAGACCTCCTGCGGAATGCTCTCCCTAAAATATCTAAATGGACTAAAAAATGTGGCCTAGGAGCACTGAGACTCGTTTTCCGTCCATCGTACTCCCAGGCAGAAACCCCTTTTGGTGCAGTGGTTGGAGAAACTAAAATTTTGTTCATTTCTCTTCTTTATTTTCGGTGGCTGTTGCTGTTCCCCGTCCGGGCTCGATCATGCACAGGTCAGGTCACGGAGTTAGTCCACTTCACTAGGAAATACAAAATTCACACGTTCGAACCTCCTAAACTGTGCGATACAAGTCCTGTACTTTCAGATAAAGCCAAATGTCTGGGTCTCATTCTCGACAAAAAGCTCAGCTAGAAGCCTAATCCTCGAACGAGTAAAGAAAGCCACCACAGCTCTGAACTGCTGCAAAGAAGCAATAGGAAGTTGGTGGGGCCTACAACCACGTATAACTCACTGGCTTTATGTATCTGTTATCAGATCAATCCTAACATACGGCATAATTGTCTGGTGGAAAACCTTGGACAAATCCACCAATCGTAACCATCTTTGTAAAGTGCAAAGATCGAGCTGTATAGGTATCAGTGGCGGCTTTAGACACACTGTTCCATCCTTCCTCTAGATATTTGCAGTCAACTTGTGACAGCCATACGTATCAAAGAACTTCATCATTGGTCCAACCTGCGGGTTGGACACTCCACCATTCTGAACGATTTAGAATTCATTCCGCAAAGCACTGACTACACCCTTCAACAACTCCTATTTGATAAAAACTTCGTTACCACTATCCCTTCCAGATTTTGAGGGGTGTATTCTCAAAAGATGTGATCGTAAACATCTCTTTTTGTTTGCCTGACCATTGCATTGTCTTCCAAACCGAGTTAATGGCAATCAAAGAAGCCCTATCGTGGCTGAGGTATAATGTACTTGGGATAGAATCCCGGTGGAATCTGTCACCTTCCACTCAAAAACAGCCCTAAAGTGTCACTTGTCCTCTATCTGGGTTCCCGGCCATAGTAACATAGAGGGGAACGAGAGAGCCGACGCGTTAGCCAGATGTGGTTCTGCCCTGAATGCCTCCCTTGCGGTGTCAGTCTGCCCCGCCATGGGACTCATTAAGGGAAAAATTTTCCAACACTTTCTCGCTATTGCCAACTCTAGGTGGAGAAGTCTACGTACCTGCACCATATCGAGACAGATATGGCCCACCTATGATAAAAGCATTAATAGGAACCACATTGAGACTGCAAGAATCACAGCAATTAGCACGGGTCTTTGGCCAACCGGCCCTCACGCTGCCAAGTTAGGCATCCCGTCCAACCCCCATTGCCGTAGTTGCGGCAATTCTCACGAAATGGAAACCATATTTATCTTCCTCTGTGACTGCCCAGCACTGGCCAGAGCTAGGCAGGGCACACTCGGAAAACCTTTTTTCAAGGAACTATCCGAGATCTCCAACATCAAATTCTGTAACATCGTTAATTTTCTTAACTCCACAGGATGGATTTGAAAAACACACTCTTAGCCACGCCCATCAACATCCAGGTCACGTGAGTTGTGGTATCAAAACGGCGCATCCTACCTACCTACCTGTCACTTGTCTCTTAACGAGATGGCTGAGCAATTCAAAATGCATCTTATATGGGTGCCGAGGCATGTAGACACTCCAGGCAACTGCATGGCTGATGAACTCGCCAGAGAGGGCATAACTCCAACTTCCCAACCTAAGTGAACTGGCTGACATAAACAAAGGTAGTCTCCAGCGCTTCATAACAAGCTCTGGCTGGTTCTGCGGGTAGTATTTCCGGTGAAATACAGATCCACGTGGTAACACAAAGAACCTTATCTCGTTTAAGTGAGGTTGCAACTTGCGGCCTGCCACTCCTACCTAACCTAACCTAACCTTCAACTTTTCGATAGTTAAGCTGTGCCTTCTCCTAAGGTGCTTAGGGAAGCTGTTACTTACTTCTTCAAAGAACGGAGAAAATTTGTAAACAACGGTAGGAATCGGTGCGAAAAAAAAATCACACACCAATCGAATGTCATGCAGTGTAAACAGATAAATACGTTTCGTATCTTATGTCAATAATAACACACATTCCAACAATTATTTGTCAATGCCACGCGCAAAATGTTGTCAATTTTTAACTGATCGTTTGACATTATCCAACAGCCGGATGTCCGAAAGGTACTAAAGTTAGGGGCCATCCCCGTCAAGTTCCTACTTAATCATTATTAAATTGTTTGTTAAGTGTTACCTACTACGATGTTTATTCGTGAAACCTAAACTTATAATGGTTCTGGGGGGGACTTTTCTTTCTGGATTATCACACATTTTCCATTGGTATCCTGAACAGTTAGTTGTAAACCATCTGGTCCCCTATAAGTAATTAAAATATAATTTTCTAATTGGTTATTTGCATCGTATTTCTGTTGACAAGCTATGAGTGTGGATAATTTAATTATGGTTCTAGGTCTAACAACTTGGACAGGCAATTACTTTGATTAGACAACAATGGAAAATGATTTCCTGTTTGTTCAAGTGGGTGACAATAAAAAGTTGTTCCCATCTCAGTTGAGCATCATATTTATTTACAACTGCTGGTATGTAGTGGAAAATTATATAAAACTCATGTGCAATAGCATGTTGTTTAACCGAAAAGATAATCCAAGCAACTTGGGTAAATCACAAGCCTAACCTGAGACTGACAACCTAAGAGTTGAAACACGTTTTTGTACAGCATCATAAATGTGTGAATAAAAATAAATGAAATCAAGTTAAATTCTAGGGGGATTCCCTTCGAAGTCGACCTCTGAATGGGCACCCTGCAAGGCATGTTTTCTTTTTTTCGTTCAGATACATATTTGTGACTTTTTTTGTTTGTTTTAAATTTATCTTTAGTGAACCAACGATTTAAGGGTGATTTATCATTTCGTGTGCACTCTTTGGACAGTTGTTTATACCTTGAACGTTGTTAATATAACCTTCACAAGCTGCAAAAGGAAAACTACTAACATTGCATAATGTCAGTTGTTTATTTGATGTATATCGTGTATCAGAGACATGTGGATCGTATTTTTTTTTGAAACTGATACTTGTTTGCAGTTGCTTTGTGCAACTAATCTGGAGCACAGGCAATCATTGTCTGATTAATGTGTCACCGATCTATTACAGTCAGCCCTGAACAGTCTGAACAACTGGGCTAAAGGATGTGGACTTAACGTCAATCCCCCAAAAAAAACAGAGATAGTTCTCTTCACGAAAAAAAGAACGATACCAACGTTCGGGCCCTTAAGACTCGAAGGGACCTCCCTCCACGTCTCAGAAAGGGCGAGATACCTCGGGTGCATCCTTGACCGTAAATTGACTTGAAAAGAGAACATTTCAGAACGAATAAGTCGATCGTCTTTTACGCATGCAGTAAAATGCTTGGTAAGAAATGGGGTCCTAAACCCGCCATCATCCATTGGATGTATACAGCTATTGTCAGGTCTATCCTTACCTTCGGTTGCCTAATCTGGTGGCCTGCAGCAGAGAAAACAACAAATCTGAGGGCACTTACCAAAATACAACGACTGACATGTACAGGCACCACGGGCGCCATAAGAACTACCCCAACTGCAGCCCTAGAAATTATTCTCACCCTGATTCCATCAGACCTCTATCTAAAGGAATCAGCGGCGAAAAGTTCCCTACGTTTGGAACAATCCAATCTCTGGAAAACGGGCGATATGGGCCATCGAAAGATAGCAAATTGGGCAAAACTAGAAACCAACTCGGGCTACCTCACACCATCTTTTGACTTCAGCCTAAGCATAAAAACGGTTTTCCCCTCAAGAGAAGAGTGGGCCAGCGGGAAGGCAATTAACGGGTCAAAAACCGAGGAAGGAGTAAGCTCTGGGATTTACTCACTAGAGCCCAACATAGAGAGGTCAATAAGATTTCCGAACCACGGAAGTGTGTTCCAAGCGGAAGTCCTAGCCATCGCCGAGGCAGCCCGTGAACTATCAATGAAGCTAGTCTCTAAGAAAACTATCGACATTTACATAGATAGCCAAGCCGCTATTAAAGCCATTTTATCCACAGTAGTTAAGTCAAAAATTGTAAAACGCTGTGGCGAATCACAATGTAACACACTGGTGGATCCCGGGACACAAAGGTTTCCACGGGAAAGAAATGGCGGATGAATTAGCCAGGAAGGGCTCGGGACAGGACCTATCAATGGTCGATCATTCAGTCCTGCCCCCCGTAGCTCTCGTCAAATCTAGTATTGCACTAGACTTTCATAGACAAGCTGATGAGGGATGGAGCACACTCTCATCATGCCGCACCTCCAGGAAACTCTGGACAAACATCGACAAAATAAAAACGGGGCACATTCTTGCGCTAAACAGATCAAACTAAGCTCTCTTCATAGGGATCATCATAGGTCACAACCTACTGGCGGCCCACCGTATAAGAATGCGTCTAAGTACAGACGAATTATGCAGAGGCTGCGGAAATATAGACGCGGAAGAGAATACAACCCACTTCCTATGCCAATGTTCCAGCTTATATAGAACAAGGAAGACGGCTGTCCAACAAGCCATCAAAAGCCATTCTCAAATTCACAACGAATTCGGGATGGTTCAGGGAGGCCAAACGTTTGTAACTGCACTCATCCAGACCCTTCCACTCTTTCTTGTCTTTTGGACATTCCACGCCAGAGGAATGCAATGAATCGAATCGTCACAGGCTTTCTAACCGGACACTGCCGGGTTAAAAACCATCTCATGACCATGGGAATAGCACTAGATAACACGTTTAGGATGTGCAACGAGGACGAAGAATCACCAGAACACATACTATGCCACTGTGACTGCCTCATAAGAACACATTATCGTTTTCTAGGTAAATACTACCTCGTGTCGGAAGATGTAACCACCAGCTCACCTAAAGGCATCGCCGGCTTCATCGCGCACTCCGGCATCATAGAGGAGCTCTAATGAAGAGAATATCACAATAGGCCCACTAGCAGCCACAGTGATAAGGGACTAAGGACCACCTCAAATCCTCTTGTTGAGGCGAACCCATCCCGGAGTTCTTCCTTGCATTACTTCTGGGTGGTGTCACTTTTTCTAGTCTTTACTCTTCTATGGTCTTGACGGATTTGTGTCCTATTCCCTTCTCTTTAGCTTCACTACTTCCTCGATGTAGGAGCACACTCTGATTCAGTTTTCCTCACTCGTCCACATTACCGTAACGATATAGTTCGATGTGACTCCGTCTACTTTCGTTTCTATTCTTCCTCTCTCTGTACGCTATCTGATGCTTTAGAACAATGCATGTGTGGTGTTGTCCTGAGTCGCCATACTGACATGCTGGACTCGCTATTATTCTGTGGAAGCAATTGTGTGAGGTCCATCTAGTGCTAAGACGTGCTCATGGGGACTCGTTGTCCAGTTGCTTTTAGCAGTTGGCGCAAACAACCTTTAGGAAAACTTGAAATACTACTTACTTACCAGATCACGTGAGTTGTGGCATCAAAACGGCTCATCCGCGCTACTTGTCTCTTTGGCAGATTCACCAGATTCAACCACTCTAACTACCTACCTAACTACTAACTTACATATCAGGCCAGCGACCCGTGGAAGGTCTGAGCCAGAACTAATGCCGCTTGACATAGTTTCATATAATTTGTGCAGCTTCTGACAGACTTACACGTGGAATCAAAGGCACCCTCTAGGTCGATGGCGCTTCAACAAAATTCATTGGACCTGAACCCTTCTGTTGGAGAAGTAAATCACTCTTCGCAAGACATGCAAAAGTTCTTTGCACACAAGAATCCAGAGAAGCCTGGCTCAACAGAAAGTGACCTTAGAGCACTTATTGGATTTCTCAGCGGTCAATGCCATCGGAACAAGCACCTACATCGCATGCATCTTGCTACAGATTAAAGCTGCAGACTCTGCCTTAAGAGTTAAGAAGCTTCTCTACATATCGTAACGAAATGTCCAACCCTCTTTAGAAAGAGAATCCTCGGCGGCTTGTTTGTCCCTACAGAACAGCTTGCTGTCATCCACTTTCAGCTTCCTGACATCTTTTGGAGTGAAACAATTCATCTAGGAAACATTAGGGAAGGTACAATAGGATTAGCTAGAAACCGCAGCGCCAAGGGCTGTCAATAACCTTCCAGAACAATACAAAAATAATAAGTCGTTAAACGTATCAAGCGTATTAAAAACGGCAGATTTGCAGGATCTACCTCCAAAGTCCTTAGATCAGTTACAGTTCTGCAAAGCACGAGGCAATCTTTACTTATTTTAAGAACGCGGAACCTTCTTGCATCCAGACTTAAACAGAAATACGATACAAGTAATCTTTTGAGATAAATTGCACATGTGTATCCCTTCTTAAGCCACCAGAGGATAAACAAACGCACCTTCTGACCTTTATCACGTTCTTTGGTTTCAGTTTACCTTGTCAAATGTCAACAATCGATATCTTCCTTTGGCTTTGCCTACCTTTCTTTGAATCTTTGCCATGAGTTGCTTGCATGCAGCAAGTCATGCACTTCCCTCCTACATCCTGTATCCTTTAATGCATTACCAATCCAATTATCTTCTTTGATAGACTTTTTCAATTTTTTTTTTTTTGTTTACAGGATTGGAGAGTCACGCGAGTACTATGAGGATATCCTATCCAAGGTAAACGGGTAAGTGTACACACCCTGGATTACTTTCAGTGGTTTTATGAAATCTGTTTCCAGTGTCCTTCTTCCTGGTGGTGCAACGTACTTTAATCAATCGCATGGATATGCTGACGCTGGTCAACATATCTACGAAATAGCTTCAGAAATGAATGCACAAGGGAATTACATGCCCGTTTGGGGGACATGTCTTGGATTCGAATTACTCATATACTTGGCGGCAAACAAAACAGAACATAGAAGTGCATGCTCATCCAATAGGCAGCCTTTGCCGTTAGAGTTTAAAAAAGGTTAGAAACGGACTTAGAATTAGAATGTGTGCGCAGTGTCAATTGATTGAATTTATTTACAGGCTACGAGTCGAGTAGGATGTTTAAGAATGCACCATCGGACATTGTCACAATTCTTCGAACGTATCCGGTGACGGCAAATTTCCATCAATACTGCATCACGGAGGAGGTAAGTGTAACTAGGTTAACTGAACGGAGTTATCCATGGCGTATACGTAACAAATTTAATTTAAAAGTTGTTGAACTGATTTAGTGTTGATGATTGGTGGGATGTGGTCTTATAACCTCGTAAAAAAAAATGCGAATTTAGCAGTTAAGGAGACTGAAAGGATGTACTAGGAGGAGTGATGGGTAGGTGTTTGCGAGCAGTAAACCCCTTCCACTTAACTGATGAATATTTCTTGAAGTTTATTTCGATTGAATGGAGTTTTTTCGCGTGTCTATGCTTTGAGCTGGTGGATTTAAACGCTTGTGGTTTTCAGGCGAACCACTCAATGAGTCTAGAAATAAGGGCTGCGTGAAAAATGTAGTTAGGTAAGGTTAGGTTAGGTAGGAGTGGCAAGCCGCAGGTACAATCTCACTTAGACCAGATAAGGTCCTTTGTGTTACCACGTGGATCTGTATTTCACCAGAAATATTACACGCAGAACCAGCAAGAGCTTGCTATGAAGCGCTGGAGACTACCTACATTGATGCCAGCCAGTTATTGAAGAAGCTGGGTCCTAAGAATGCTCTTCTTCGAGCTGAAAGGGCCGGTCATGTACAGAGAAGGTGGAGAATCGTCTCCTCCTCTTCCTCATGCAGTGTCCCGTAATGACACCCACTAAGGTGCTTATTAGCAATCGTTTCCGTCTGATGAGGCAGTGGGAGCGTTTGAGATCCAGCTTTGGCCAAATCAGCTTGGTGATGAGATAGGTGCTACCTACTGTCCATCTATGATTAGCGGTAATGATCGCCTTTCTATTGAGTAGCAGTTTGCAGGTGTAGTAGTTGATTTAAGTAAAGCTCCTAACAGACACCTTCCACATACTGACTTTGTCTTGATGGTCAAGAAATTGCAGCCCAGCTCACTTAAGACGACAAGATTTTGGTTAGGCCTTAAGTTTCCCCATGTGTTCAGAAGTTATCGTCAAGCTCTTGGCAGCGTTAGATTATGAACAAGGGGGAACCTTGCTTAGGCACCGCCCTCCAAGTTGCACGGTAGTGTGAGATTCTTACTCACTAAACCTAACCTAACTCGGGATTATGACAGCGATGACATACCGTCCCTTGTCCGATATGGTTCTACAACTGCATATAACTCATTCATGAGCTCATAATTCTAGACAATAGTTGCATACTCTTGCTCCTTGCTTCCTCAACATTTCATGTTTGGATTTCAGTTTAAGGACGGACCACATGATAAGGTCAAACATTACTAAAATACTTGCGCATGAGGTCTTGTGTTGAACCTTCTAACGCTCCTCTGGATCTTCACCGTTTTTAGAATCATGAGCCGATATACAAGGCTAATGCACTCATACAACCGAACTTGTCAAACGAAGGAGTCTGTCTTGAGTTATTCGTGTTGAAGTAGACTAACCTTCCAAGTGACTACTTACATTCTTTTTCACTCCTGTCAAGCTGTGACAGTGGTCCTAACCTTTTTCTAGAAATTATGTAGGAATAAGGAGTTTTTTTTTTGTGCGGCCTACTTAGTTTGCATTCAGAGCAAACTGTCACAGTGGACATCTGCGATTTCGAGATTGTAAAGGACTTCGTCTACCTTGGTTCTGTTTTCACTTCTGAAAAGCACATATCTGTTGATTCTTTGGGTTCAGAAGGAAACTTTGTATAGGACACCAATGCTCAGGTCAGCAAACTCTTCGAATCTTTTTCGGAGGGACAACCCAAGAGAGGTGGAACTCATCTTTGGTGGTGCGAGCAAGAAGAAATGGACCTTAACTTACTTGGGGGGCGCAACTGGAGGTTTAGCTAGGGACTGGGCTAATTGAAGAGGCTTGCTGGTTGGGACCCAGGTTCACCACTTTTCCAGTCAGCACCTGGTTTAACATAAAAAGCTGCTTCTTCAGACTTCTGCCCACCAAGTTGGTTGAGATTCTCTTTTACTTGTGCGTGGAATCTAAAGTGAGGATTTTATATACTGCGAAGAGTCCGGGAGTCAATTGCACAATGGTAAGAGAGCCTTCTTATTTCGTAAGACCGCTGTAGAAAAAACATTCTTCTGTATGATTCCTCTAACAGCTGCTTCTAGTGGCTGAAGTGCCAGCATTTGGATAGGGTGGACGGAAATTCTAGATGTCTCAGGTTAGGTTCCAAACTCCCTCTTTAAAGTACTCCTCCCATTTTCTCAGCACGAACTGTGGCTCCATCTGGGAGGTCACATTCCTCACCTTCTAGGGTTTTCTTTTTGTAACTTTTACATGGTGAGGCATCCTTGGAAATTTCACTCCAACTTGTGTCTTGCAAATGATTTGTTTATGCAACGCATCATTATAAATTCAATTACATTTCTGTACTTGCGCTGGCTATACCTACAGGCTATACCATGCGTGTATTCCCAAATGTGAATAGAGCTTCAAATTCTGATATATTTTCCCTGCTCTCATCTCTTAGACGACGAAGCATCACATGAATACCTGAAGGCATTTTATACACTCCGTTTGGTTACAATCTCATATGTCTGTCGGAAACGTGAACTTTATTTGAACAGGGTTGCCATCATCATAGTTGCTGGAGACTGTAACTGTTAAAAATATAAAAGATTCATTATAGCTTACATATCTCAAGAGGCATCATCATTATAGTCTTTGAGAGACTAGGTGGGTGAATCAAGTGAAGGCCAATCCATTGCCACTTTTTTTTTGTTCACAACTTGTTAACAAATGACAAAACTCATGAATGAAATCCAGAAAAGGTGTAAGTAGCACCATAAGTCTGTCGAACATAGACTAGTGTGCTGTCAAAAGCTGTGTCTTAATAAACACACTTTAAGTTGCCGAGCTAATCAGAGCTGAAGATGAAGAGGAAGCTTGAGACACTTTCTCTGCCGTGGTTCAGCAATAACGACGTTTCGATGGCGACGCTAACTAGTGACATGGATTCACAAAATCAGCGATTTCCCTTTCACTTACAAATTTCTCCAGTAAATCGAGGAGAAAATCAAAAACGGACCCAAGAACTGAACTGAAAGGTATTACTCTGGCAACACTGTAAGCGGACATTGAAAAGGGTTGGCAGTTTGATTTCAAACTGAAGCAACGCGTGTTGTGCGTCTTTTCTTTGACTCCTTGCATAACCAAACCTTTTGCTGTTGCTGTGTGATATCCTTACTAAATTAAAAAAATACCTTGAAGCGGAACAACTGTTCGTCTTCGTTGAGGGAAAGCGTGTATCTCCTTGCAGTCACTGCATTCCGAAACTCTGGTTTTGACAATTTTCCACGCAAATATAGAATATTCTCGGCGGTACATCCTCCACTGGTAGTCTTAAGCTTGTGTATTTATATCTGATAATGATCCCTTGTAAGCACAGGGAAACGTGCTCCGTCACATGTGCGAAGAGGGTTCCTGTGTGTATGTAAACTTGTGTCTGATTGTACTGATGTCCCTTTTTTGTTTCTATAGACCTTTGCTGAGTATGGTTTGGACAAGAACTGGACCGTGATGAGCATCAATCATGATTGGAATAATTTTGAATTCATCTCCACCGTTGAACATAAGAAGTAAGTATGGCAATGAACTCATTCTGTATCGGCTAATGGATTTCAATGGTTCTAGGTACCCCTTCTATGGTGTCCAGTTCCATCCGGAGAAGAATCTCTATGAATTTGTCCAGAATCGTAGTATCCCGCATACGTTTGAAGCCATCGAGGCGGCACAATTCTTTGCGGATTTCTTTGTCAGCGAAGCGAGACAAAATATGAACAAGTTTCCAGATTCCACAGAAGAGGAGAATAGCTTGATCTATAACTACTCACCAGAGTTCACGGGACGCATAGGATCGTCCTTCATTCAACAATATCTGTTTGAGGGTAAAAGTACGGCATGTACGTCGGCAGGTTCCATAATTCTTTTATTCGTCTGCTTTGCACTAAGTTTTCCTTAAATTTCTGCACATGCTTTTAGGCGGCTTGACTTAATGCATGACTTATCAATTTAACAATGGCGCCTAGTGATATGCTGTAACTTTTGTTTTAACTATGGTTCCTATCTATTCGTAGCGTGTAGTTTGATTTGTTTGGCCGGTTTTATTTGTTTAATTTGTTTTCGTGTTATTTTTACAGGGAGATCGAATAAAGAACGATTCGATGAAATGTATGTCAGTGATAGGACTAACGAAATAGATGTCGGGGAAAATGATGTTGTTTTACTGCCTAATAAAGATGAATTGAAATGAAGAAGAGTTTTGTGTTGCATGTGTGATGTCAGCTTTGAAGGGATGTTTCATACTCATACGTCATCGAGTCGACATACGCTGCTTATTACCTAGAGCTTCATTGGAGAAAGGAAAGAGTTTTAAAAGCTAGTTTGGTGTTTTCGACACATTTGCACGGTTATTTGTTGCACATTGCGGTTAGAAAGGAAAGCAGAAAGGATTTAGGAGTCTTGAAGGGATTTGTTACAGCAGATTCGGACGTACTGTCAAATCTAAAGAATCTTTTCTAAGTTGTAGGGGTGGCTGGATTTTAAAATGTACAGTCTGACTCGGATTCCAAAAAAAATAGATTGTTTGCCGGTGTGGGATACCTAAAAGAATGGAGCAAGGATTATTATTGTTGATTGGCCTCCCTGAACCCATTTTAGGATAATTCTCGGTGGCTTGTTTGATAATTCTCCCAGATGATTGAAGAACTGTTCTCTGAAGGCTGACGTTCAATTTCCTCTTAGGTCTGGGCATTCACATTCAAGGAATGTGTCCTCCTCGGTATCTACGTCGCTGCATCTCTCATTCGTGAGTTTTTCACGGTGATGTTGGACTTCTGAAGTTCTAGTGGTGGTAGGATTGAGTCATTGGCCGTTATCAGATCCATTTTAGAGCTCATCCGCCTTCATAAGTGTAACGTTATGGTTACCACTAAATGACATGAGCTCGTCGTAGCAGCTTTTCATAAGATTGCATCTGATTTCTGTGACCGCTGATGGCTTCGATGGCTGTTTATGTCGATGTATTTGCTTGGGAGTGTCTGTTCCGAGGCCTCGGCGATTGCTGGAATTTGCGTCTGGAACACGCTACTATGATTTAGAAGTCTTGTCGACTGTGGAACGCTTGGTTCTGATGCGTAGATCCCAGAGTCTACACTCACGTCCATTTTGGGCCCATCCATACAAATTGATATATGGTTCTGGTTTATGACTCCTCCGTTTGTCCATTTCTTTCCGAAAAAAATTCGAGTTCAATGTTTAGGCTGAATTGGGAGTTTTGGCTTTTAAATGTTCTCCAACCTGGTGATTGCATGGTGACCTATGAAACCCCTTTTTCCAAACGTTAGATTGTCGAAGGCGCAGCGCACTTTTCGCGACCATTTCCTTCGTCAAATTATCTTGGCAGGTATAAGCCTTAGCATTGATCTCGAGGGCTGCAGTGGGTGTTGCTCTAATTGCACTTGTGGTTGAAAATGGATTATGTCCATTAAGTAAGTAGACGTAAAGGGTTTTTCACTAAGGACATAACAATTTTGTTTTTGAGTAAAACACAGAAGAAGAAGATAGAATCGGGCCCAATATCGCAATGTCATGCCTACATGCATTGTATCCTGTGTTAAGCCTTACCTTATGTAGTTCTACAGTCCTTCGTTTCCAGGTTGAGAAGGCTCTTTTATAAAATACGTGCTTTAATACCAAGTACAGCAATAGAGGTGCTTCTGGAATTGACTCTTTAAGGATGAGAGCATTGCTAACGAGGAAATTGGTAGGATGTAATGCATGGAACGAAAGAAACAACAAAAACACTACAATCTCTTGGGTTAGTACTCTAACGTCTTTCATGCTTAAACATTTGCTATACGTCAATCTTGCCGTACAGCCAAGCACCCTTTAAGCACTAGGCAGTGGGCAGTCACGTTGTAAGGTCGAAACTTGTGTGAGAATGCCTATATAAATGAATTGAGTAGAGACAAAGAAAGTAATCCTCTAGGTAACCCTCCAGAGGGTACATGAGGCAGCAGGAAAAAACTTCCCATTCCACAGGAGTACTTGCACCCGTAGTGCCTTTCTACGTCCTATTTCCTCTGCCACTGTCCAAACTGGGCAAATTCTTCTTCGAACACATCGACGAACTATCAGATGGATCTACATCAGACCTACTTAAGCTTGGCGTCCGGATAGTTGGCACCAAACCATGGATGGAACACATTATAAGTATTACAATGGGTCCACATAGACCTAAGTGTGATGCGGATAAAACTATTCTCATCAGTCTGCAAACCTAACCTAACCTTACCCGTCGTGCCTTTAAAATCCTCTCTTCACAGCAAGCTCCCACAAAGTTTTAGTCATACATACATTAAGCAACGATGACTTCGTTACGTTCTCAAGATGCGAAGGCCGTCAGTGAAATAAAAGCAAGTTCACTGGTAAACAAAGCTGTCAAAAGTCCAAATTTAGCTGAAAATATAGAGGCAAATTGGCCAAATGATTGCTTTGGTGTCTTGAGATCTCTGTTGGTTCCATTGTATCCATAAGTTTACTCTAGAGAACCTGTAAAGAAACGGGGAAATTTCGGAACCAAAATTAGAGACCAATGTGAAGGTCCATCACCCCGTAGAAGAATATACCACGGAGATAAGCCAATCTTACTTACTTATTTGAGTTAGCGCTACAGTCTGGGGTGGACCTGGGCCTCAACTAACAAGTGTTAGCCAGCTAGCTCGATCTTTAGCTAACTGTCTTCAGTTTCGCACGCTCAGTAGGTTGAGGTCCCAGATAAGTCAATCTTCTGGTGACAAATGCGGAACAGTTGCAGAATAGGTGTCACGCGGATCCTCCTTGCAACTTCGAAAGTAGTCGGTGTGGAGAAATTCAAGCCGGTTAGCATGAGCCCCTATAGCATAGTCAGACTAAGTTGTATGTGATTGTTGGAAGTTTTCTTATTGAAGACAGTCTACAGAAGTCTTGAGTTGGCAACATATTGACGAAATCAAATGAGAACATCAGGAAGTAGTCCCTTCAAATGCAACTTTTAGGGTCAAGATAAATGTGAACACCAGCAATTTCAGTTGAAGCATTATCCCGGTGTAAAAGCTGCCAGCTCAGTGAGGACATACTCACTTTGAAGTTTTGATTTACTTTCTCTCAGCCTACTCGTGTAGACAGCTTGTAAGTGATCCTTGCTCGCCTAGTCTCAGGTCAACAAAAGTATGAAGAATGCCCATGTTTTCCATATTTGCTTGGACAACAAACACTTCCAGTTCCACTTTGTAGGTATGTAGCTGAACTGAATAATTATTCCCATCGATGCGCCCTTCCATATGCAACACCATTTGACAAAAGCTTCACTGATCATTTTAGTGCAGCTTCAAACCTCAACTGGTTTTACCAAAGATACCCAACAGAAAGCTTTGAATAGAATTAAATGGCCAGAGTTCAGAAGCAAAAGAATCCATTCGTGAAATCTTCTTTTGGATGGACCCCTTTCAACTGTCAGAATGAGAAGAAAGCTGTAAGAATGTCTGCTTAACTCCTCTTCCAAGTTCGAATACCGTCCAATTGAAGCTCGTTTCTGGAATTGACAGAAGAATCTACTCTCACTCTTTGAGAACGACTTAGTAGAGCTGTTGCAAGTGTCGTCCTTTTTCTTTCGTCAATAGCTTCCGTTGGTAGTCACCTTTTTAAGGAAAAAAGTAAACGTCATAAGCGTCGATGTCAGCGTGTCGTATAAGCACGAATATCTCGCTTTACTTATACAACCCACCCTTTGACGTATTCTTCTAGTCTATACACATGTGGAGCAACCCACCTCGTAAGGATTTAGCCTCACACGTAAATTGAACTGCAAATGACAGAAAACTACACGAACCAGCGGGTACGGGTATTAGTGACGTGACACATGAACGTGATAAGTTCTATAATTGTCATCCACCTCGTCTGTGTCTTCAAACAAACGTGACAAATCACCGAAATATCAATCTCTTGTGTAGACTGACATAAGATTCCTCTAATAGCGTGTCGGTAAATTTGCTTATAAACACTTGCTATTCCCTATCAATCAAGTCTCAACGTCATCACTTGCACGTCGTAATATCTGTCATGTAGACGAGAAAAAAAAAGACAACACACCCCAAATCCATGACGAAACAAACAAGCTCGTGGTATTCTAAATAGACGCAAACTTTAAAGGTTTTCCTCCCTTTATCTGGATCTATTGCGTGTTGTCATTAATTTTTCCTCCTCTTGACCTTTAGGGGTTTTCCACAAAAAAGAAAAAAAGTTTCCATTTCAACGCGGCGGACCAGCTACGACAAGAAGTTTATTTTTAATCCGTCGCATAGGGTAAATTGAAAAGCTTGAATTTTTTTTTTATGGCGGAGGGTGATTAAACCATCAAATTTGAGGTTAATGCGGACTGACGTGGGGTGAGGGTGGTGAAAGATGACCAAATTTCCCATCTGTTGTACGGAGTCGACATTTAAACAGTTCAGGGGACGAACCTTGACAGAACAAGCATTCCTTAGGCATGTGCAAGAAGAATTCTGTGCTCCAATTCGCAAGAGCACATGCAGAGACTCTCATTGTATCCCGGACGTCGAGCATCATCTCAGACCAAAGTACGATGATTTTACTAGCAGATCGCAGGCAAATTGTTAACGCCTTCGAATTCTCCTTTAACAGCCTCCTAGGCGGTGGTAGCTGGAGCTGCTGGGATTGCTTCAAGCGCCATGGCACACTTGCTGAAACCATTAAGAAACTCCTTGATGGTGGTGGATTCCTTGAACTCAATCTCAGTGGCAGCAGTAACCAAAAGGTTCTTCGAACCACCAGCGATACTTACTTAAGGGCCTCAACCAACAACCGTCTTCAGACAGCTCGATCTTTAGCTGGTTGCCTCCAGTTTCGCATGCTAAGTTGGTTGAGGTCCCCTTCAACTTGCATGCATGACCTGAGTCGCGGTCTTTCTCTACCAGCGATACGGTTGGCTCTTAATCTGAAAAAAGTCACTCCCTGAACCAAGTCCTCCTCTGATTCCCGCTGCTTTTAAAATACTGGACCTAGATCACTTGAAGGAACGCTTAATCTTTAAACCAGACAATCATTTCTTCTTGTCATCTTGAATCTGAGTGCAATTCAAAGACTGTTTGTAACCTATTCTCTCTGCTGGGTCCCTGGGCATAAGGGCATACTAGGGAACGAGAACCCTGATGAATTAGCAAGAAGAGGTTCGGCACTAAGTCCGGAATAAGCCGACCTCACAATGAAAATCCCGCCTTGCTCATAGCAGCTCAAAGCAGGGAATAAAGCTCTAAGAGATGCAAACAACAGATGGTTCTGTCTTGACACTTGTGTCAGCATAAGGAAGTTATGGTCCATATTTGACAAAGCTTGAACCGACAAAATTATACAAAAGATAGAAAATCCCTTTCCACCCTTATAGGTGTGATTACGGGGCATAACACTCAGCGGAACCACATGAAGAAGCTCCGTATTACGTAAGAAGACCTATGTAGGGTGACGAGGAAGTTCATGAGGATACAACCCAAATCCTCTGTCACAGTCCTGGCTTGTACCAGCTTAGACACAAATTCCTCGGACGTCACATATCGTGACGAGGAAGTTCATGAGGATACAACTCTTTTCCTCTGTCACAGTCCTGGCCTGGGTACTACTTTAGACACAGATTCTTCGGACGTCACTTCTTCCGCGATCTTGAGGAACTATCCGATCCACAGGATGGTTTGTACTAAAGCAGATACAGTTACAGTTTTATACTCTTTAAGCGGATAGGGTAAGATTTCCCCCTATGGGTATCGCAATGGGTCTTGGGAGACATGAGTGTAGCGCAGAGGTAGCTCATCTTCGTTAGCCAACGTACCTAACCTAACCTACTTATTCGCTTGATGTGTCCGAGGTAGCTTATGGACTAGATGCAGCTGATAGCATTCGGGTTCTTAGCTCCTATTCTTTTCCATTTCTTTGGGCACAGGATGAGGTCTCAAAAGGGTTCAATGCCTAGAACTTATTCCCAGACCTGCTTTCTTTGTAAAAAAAAAAAAAAAAAACAAGCATGGCCTCTTGTTTAGCCGACAGTTCCGCTGACAGCTTATTAGCAACTACGGAGGGGGTGTTTTCCCCTACTTCAACCTCTCCCTTCACCTTTCTAACTACTTAAGCGTATTCTAGGCCAAAATAATGGTGACAGCTTCAATCATTCTAGACCCGAAACAATAGAATTTCAAAGCTTTGAAACTAGCTCTGCTTTTTGAAGCCATGTCAATCCTTGATCTTTTGACGTTACGTCTCTTTGAAAGGCGCAACATAGGGTATGACTCGCATCTACCCCAAATCAATGGTTCACTGTATAGTTTTCAGTAAAATTAGAAAAATTACCGCAAGATAAATGTTAAAGAGCGTAAAGACACTACAAGACTCTGTTTAATGGCGGGCTATCATATATATGGGCTATCAGAACTGATTAAGTGGCAAAGATTTATGCAAATTTAAAAAAAACCTTTCAAAAACTGAAGTCGGATGTTCCTGCTGGCAACACAACTGACCATGTTGTGGTTATAAAAAGGATTTCAGCGTAAATTTGTTGGCACGAGGCTAAATGCAAAAAGGAAAATGAAAATCAATCAATCCACCATGTAACCACCATTTGGTATGAAATTTGGAAAATTCAAGGAAACGTTTTCCAAAAGGTCGCTGACTTCAACATCAAGATGACGCATTACCGGTAGGATTGACAGATTCCGATGGAAATGGCAGCGATTTGATGGTAATTAACTTTATTTGATGAAATTCAATACTCGGATGCGGTGTATAAGAGAAAGATCCTTTTAGGAATTTGTCCTTTTTTGTTTTGCTTTGTTTTGTTTTTTCCGGGGGGATGATGCAAAAACCTCAAGACACGTTGGGGCATTGGCATATCAAAATGATGGATTGTGTCGTGGAAAAGTGCTTTTGGGTGAATGGAAAACTATATCCTGGGTTTCTATTTATTTCGGATTTTTGTGGGAAGATGAGATTGGAACATGAATACAGGTCTCGTGTCTGATGAGTTAATGAGTTGGTATTTGAAGATAGGTTTAACGTTTCTAGGAAAAGAGTGGAGTCTGTTTTCGACTGTGATTGCTCTTAAAGGTTGAAGATGAAAGGAATGTAATTTTTGGAAAAACAACTGACGAAAAGGACTTTGAGGAGCTTACAAAAATTCCCTTGAAGATGCAGGGAGGCAAAATGAATGCAGTGGGGGTTGGAAAATTGACGAAAGTGATTCTATATAGAGGAGCAGATAAGGAATTGGTGTCTTACAAAAACCAACAAGTCTCCCTGACTGTTGATTCCATTCCTCTTCTCAGCAGGAAGAATTGAAGTAAATAAGGTAGAGTTGAAGTTGTTCGGGAAACAGAGCACCGGCGCTTCCACAAGGCATCATCTTCCTGAAAAAATATGACCACAGTCACCTCTTCATAAAATCTGTCGCTTTCAACTCAAAAACAGCCCTAAATTGTCGCCTGTCTCTAAAAGAGATGCCTGAGCAATTCAAAATTCACCTCATATGGGTGCCGGGGCACAGAAATATTCCAGACAACTGCATGGCGGATGAACTCCCCAGAGAGGGCACAACTCTATCAATCCTTCCGGAAAAGGGGAATCTAAGCATGCCTCTCCTCACCTGCAAATTGCTACTTAAGAAAAGCGCAATCGACATCGCCGATTACAGATGGACGGAAGGTAATACCTGCCTGCAGATTTGGCCAAAGCTGAATCTCAAACGTTCCCACTGTCTCATCAGACTGAATAGATTGCTAATAAGCACCTTAATGGGTGTCACAACGGGACACTGCACTATCAGCAAGCATGCCTATAGGCTGGGCCTCCTATACAACGACTTCTGCAGAAGCTGCATAGACGAGGAGGAGGAGGAGACGATTCTCCACCGTCTCTGTACATGTCAAGCTTTCTCAGCCCGAAGAAGAGCATACTTAGGAGCCAGCTTCTTTAACAACCTCAGTGAACTGGCTGACATCAACATATGTAGGTAGCCTCCAGCGCTTCATAGCAGGCTCCGGCTGGTTCTGCGGGTAGTATTTCTGGTGAAGAACAGATCCACGTGGTAACACAAAAGACCTTATCTGGTCTAAGTGAGGTTGCACCTACAGCCTGCCATTCATACCTAACCTAACCTTACCTTTTCATAAGACTCACCCGACCATAGCATCAACTAGATGTCACCATTGTGGAGGTATGTGTAGTCGCGAAGCTGAGAATAGTGCATGTTAACCTTCATTACTCCAAATCAGCATCCGCCAATCTCTTTGTCCGTCTAAATGAGCGCGGTGAATACAAAGTCCTTATCCAAGAGCCTTGGCTGGTTCGTGGTAACGGAAGACGGATAGAAACCAACAATTTTAGCATTTGTGGAGTTGATGCCTTGTGCTCGCCGTGGCTAAGTAGTTGGTGCATTACACTGCTAAACGAGAGGACACACGTTCGAACCTCAAAATCAACATAAAACGGCACCACTTCTCCCCAGGCATGACAAACCTGCAAGAGGTGGGTCAGATGCTGCTTTGCGTATTGTCCTCGTTCACATCAAGATCAACTTATTTCGCTTCATTCATCAATCGTTGTGAAAGCCTTTTGAGGGCATCCAGGAAGCATCTAATGATGTCACAGTCGTTGGCTTATCTCAGCAGCTAGATAGATTTGTGAAAGATAGTGAAATCTGTTTTTTAAACCTACTCTGCGTCCTATTTTCTCCAGCAAGTCACATGACGGCTCAGCTTCTTGTCGAAATCCGGTGTATATTTGAAAAAATTCGAAAGAGCTGCTTCCAAACTGCACTTTGCCTCGCAAGTTCTTCAGTTGGATTAGTTTTGACGGGATTTCAAATTCAGCCATCGCATTGTAGAACTTAAGTCCATCGCTCGATGGAAAGACGGTAAGTCTCGACTTAAAATTTGTTGGTCTTTCCAAGATTTGCCTGTCCGGAAGCTACACTGGTACTTGTTGACTATTGTGCTACAGAAAGGCTTGAGACTTCGGGCATGCTTTCGTCCACCTATACTTGGTTGATGACTTGGTGCATGCAACCTACAAAGACATCACCTCCATGTTTGAAATGCTCACAGCCGGCGATCGTTTTGTTCTTCAGCTTTTTGATCGCTGCGCCAGTTTCCTCTTAAAGTACTTATTCGTCGACTGGATTTGGATTTAGATTCTCTTTCTGCTCTTCCTGCTGGAAATGCTGCCTAAAATCCTCTACAATTTCCTGCGTCTTGGTAACTGAATTTCCTTCGCTGTTTCGAAGAGCCTGGGTTTTGGATTCGAAGTCAGTTGCTTGGTTTTCTTTAATTGTTACGCTCCTTAGACTCGTCAAGAAAATGGTAAAAGCCAGCATTGGCCTTCGTAAATGTGTCCATCGATTAGCACGTGTATTCTTAGGCAAGGAGCCCTAGTATTGCACGCTGTTGCCGTTTTTCGTAGTAGTATCATGGAGACTGTCCTTACAGACAAACCTGCCAAAGATGTTGAGTAAAGCTTCTTTCCCTAGGTAGATAGGTAGAAGTGGTTGAATCTGGTGAACCTCCCAGAGACAGTAACGCGGATGTGCCTTTTTGATACCAGAACTCACGCGACTTGGAAGTTGATGGGCGTAGCTGAGAGTGTAGTTTTTAGATCCATCGTGTGGAATTAAGAAAGTTGATGATGTTGCAGAATTTTATGTGAGAAATCTCAGATAGTTCCTTGAAAAAGGGTTTTCCGAGAGTGCACTGCCTGGCCCTGTCAAGTGCCGGGCAGTCACAGAGAAAGTGGAATAACGTTTCCTTTTCATGTGAATTGTCGCAGCTACGGCAGTGGGGGTTGATCGAGATGCCTAAATTGGCAGCGTATGGACCAATTGGTCAGGGGCCGGTGCTAATTGCTGTGATTCTTGCTGTCGTGATGCGATTCTTATTGATTAGGTCATTCGTTCTGTTTTTATTGTAGGCGGGCCATATCTGTCTGGATATGGCACAGGTTACTAGGCTTTTCCACCTAGAGTTGGCAATAAAGAGAAATCGTTGGAATATGTTGCCCTTGATGAGTCCCATCGGGGAGAAGACTGACTCCGCAAGGGAGACATCCAAGGTAGAACCATATCTCGCTAGTGCATTGGCTCTCGAACCCAGAGGAGAGTGATATTGAACCGAGCGTTTGCCTGCGTTATAGTTTCCTTTCACTGTTCTACTAATTTGCAGGACGAAGTAAGTGAGTGGAGCGCTTTGATGGCAGCCTGGCTATCAATATAGATTCTTAGGCTGTTTGAGGTAGTAGGGCTGAGGCTAAGCATCTTGTAAGCTTCTCTTATCGCTAGTATCTCCGCCTGGAAGACACTCGAAGAGTCCGGGAGGCGGTACGATTTGGATACGTTCAATTCCTCTAAGAAGACACCGGCTCCAATGCCACACTCCATCTTGGATTCGTCGGTGAAGATTGATACTTGGTTGTTCGATAGGGATGGGTTATTGTGCCATTCCGACCTTTCCATGGAAGTGAACCTGAAGATTGTTATTGAATTTGAGTGTAGGAGTCGTGTAGTCAGCTTCGCCCAGATTTGTTTGTGCAATCTCCTTAGGAGAAGATTCTTGCTTCAACTTTTCCTCCGATTATGGTCTGAATTTCGATTGCATGTCCTTGTTCAAGGACCCTAAGTAAGTAAAGTAAGCCAACAACTTAACAAATGAGTAAAATTAATTTATTTAAGTTTTTATATCACGAAACATGTCGTAGGAGGGATGGGGATGAAATAGGATTGAAGGGTAAGTAGAACAGTAAATAGAACAAAGAATTGGCATAGAATGATTGTAAGTGTTATGTGTATCGTAGCCCTCCTACATAAGTACGTATCACATATCTATTCGACTAGGCGAACATAGTTCAGAGTTTACATCAACCAAATACACTTCTGAAGGATTGAATCCAGTTGAAGTTATCCAACTTTTAGGCATAAGATGCCAATTCACGTCCTCTTCGCTTGGAAAACGATTGTTGTTCTTAAGGCATTCGGAAATGAAGAAATTTGCAAAATACTGAGCACATTTTATGGAATTTTCCGACCGACAAACATTTTCGGTTAATTTTGTTTCGAAACCAACCTTTTCAGGATGAAACTGTAGTCCATAGAAGGGATACCTTTGAGAAGTAATCACATCTAGAAATGGTGAGCGAACAAAATGTTGCCAAAATTGAACTTACTTAACGTGTTCACATGCTGAAATGAATTCAAGACCATTGTCGTCCTGATTTGTTGCAGTAATCCTCCATTGGTCAGCAATTTCAAATGTGACAAGATCCTTAAAGATTCAAGTGAATGAATGACTTATTTGAGAGAGAGAGAGGGGGAGAATATCTTGGAAACTTACACGATCTGTAATACAATAGCGATGAAAGTGATATGCAAATGGTTCCGTGATAAGAATGTCTTCCAAGTCCTGTGGTAGGTTTTGGAACATTTTTGAACTTTTGTAATCTGTAAGAAGGAATAAAAGTCTTTTTGATAAATTTCATGACAAAAAGGAAAGCTTAAAACTTTGTTCAAGACCTAACTACAGCCATTGTGCACTCTACATGACTCTCTTTCTTTAACCACGTCTTCAGCTTTAGATAGAGCTTCAACTTTCTATAAATACTGCCTTACAACTAAAAGAAATGTAGGGCTAGCTTAGATAGTTTTGTTGTCTCAAAATCTAGCTAACATCTAGGCAACTTCAAGGATGGCCGTTCGCATCTTTGTGTCTTTGGATGACCGAATTGTGTCTCCCAAGCTGTGTTCGGGTTATTGACCGAATTTCAGTCAGGCAACCAACTAAAAGCTCAATGATATCTAGGATTATAAGGGACGAAGCTTAATAGTTTAAGTTTAACGCCACACTCCTCTGCCTACTCTTATAAGCCAAGACCCTGGCAATGTCAAATGGCAAATTACAGCCTAAGCGGACGATGTGGTGCCTAAAAGATCATGAAGACATGCACCAGAAGATGCGGAAACTGAAGCAACAAAAGCCTTCCCCTGGAGCACAGCAGAATATTTGGAAAAACTTTGGGGTCAAGTCCCAAAATCATTTCGTGGTTAAATGCAGCTATCGTGAGAATTATATTTCCCTATGGTAGCCTACCATACTGGCAGACCACCAACAGAACTCTGGTGGTCTGGAATGCATACTGCTGAGAGAGTGATAGGACAAGAAAAGCACTCACCTTCAGCCCCCTTCCTGTATTGAAGTGGTTGGCACAGCTATCGAAAAGTTGAAGAACAACAAGGCCACCGGCTATAATGACTTACCACCAGAGCTTTTCAAATACGGAAATGATGTTTAGGGAGGGTATATGCACCAAGTATGGGTGGTATATCAGGCCGAATGCATACGGGACCGAATACCTTACGAAGAGTTCTTCGCTCGAAGTGACCAAGTGTATCTTCATTTGCTTTCGATGGAGTCCATGTTTCAGCACCGTTGAGTAAGACTGGGATGGCTCTAAAAGAGAATCGGGAGTGGGCGTGAACGTAAGCATCGCTTTCCGTTTGCTTGATCATTGCAGTGTCTTCCAAGCCGAGATAATGGCAATTAAGGAAGCTCTATCGTGGCTGAAGTATAATGGACTATCCACTCTGGGTATCACAATTTTTACTGATAGTCAGGCCGCGATAAAATCCTTGGAATTTGTCGCCTTAAACTCAAAAACAGCCCTAAATTCACCTTATATCGGTGCCGGGACATAGGGATATTCCAGGCAACTACATGGCTGATGAATTCGCTAGAGAGTTCTTCAGGAAAAAAGGGAATTCAAGCATGCCTCTCGCCACCTACAAATTGCTACTTAAGAAAAACGCGATCGACATCGCCGATCACAGATGGACGGAAGGTAATACCTGCCTGCAGATTTGGCCAAAGCTGAATCTTAAACGTTCTCACTGTATCATCAGACAGAAAAGACTGCTCATCAGCACCAATAGGTGTCATAACGGGACACTGCGCCATCGACCAACACGACAATAGGCTAGGCCTCCTCTACAATGATGTTCGTAGAAGCTGCATGGACGAGGAGGTAGGTAGAGGTGGCGGTTCAGCATGAACTCAAGTAGCACTAGATGTGCATTTTTGCTCCCACGACTCATGTGACCTGGTTGGTGCTGTGGGGTGAGGAGGACGAGGAGACAATTCTCCATCTGTAGACCCGTACACCCGAATCTTCTTCGTCTTTCCTGTAGACCTTCAGATTGATCGCATCAAACACGGAGCTTATAACACCTTCAGTCTTCGCCAAAGGAGCAAGAGATTCTTTATTGATGACGATAATTGCGCCTCTATAATGACCCTTTTGCTCTTCCAGCTTAGCGACTTTCCAGTTGTAAGTGCGAATCGTAGGATTGCATACTTGAATGATCTGGAGAATTTCATACAGATTGGAAGGTTCGGCTGGGATCCAGGTGCGAGTTCTTGGTCGACTTGGGATATCCTCCCTTGCAACAACCTCGAGTTTAACACCCGGCCTTACCTCCCCAAGATTGCTGATAGCCAGCCCGTATAGATCGCAAGATCTTTGATCTGTAAAAGCGATCAGCTTCACATGGCCCTAATGCCATCCGTCGTTGCGAAAATTAGGAGGTGGGCCCAGATTTTCCTTCATGATACAGAGAAAAACTGTTGCCAGTTTAGCTGGTATCATTCTTCACCTTACAGGGCGATCGTACCATCTACGTCGCTTCGGTCTATCACCACAAGCACGATCTTTTCTTTCAGGGCATTGCTTTATGATTTCGGTGTAGCGTTAGAGGGTCTGGAGGAGGTGCTGGTGATGACGGATTCTCCCAACGGTCTCTGGCACTTTGAGGAAGAGCCGCCGTTAGTCCTAACTTGTGCGCCCTGTCGATGAAGTCTCTGGCCCAAGCTATTTTCGCCTTCATCCCCTCAGACGATTTACTCTCCGGAAGATCTCCGAAGCGCTGTAGGTTGCGTTCGGCTGTGCGAAGGTCTTTGTACATCTGCTTGGAGGGGCAAGACGTGTTGCCTGTGCGGTTCGTTGCTGAGGAGTCCTGAATGGACCGAGAATGGGTAGGGTTAAGAGGTGGCTCCCGGCTTTTGGTTGTAGTTGGACCATGTCAAGCTACAGTCCCCCTGCCGGAGCATTTCCGCCAGACAGCATAGTCGCTGTACTACCGTCCGGTTTATTCATTTTATTTATAAGTTTTCCCATGAGTAGCGGAGAAAAGAGGTCCATCTGTACAAGGTATAGATAAGGTTGGTTAATCCGGAGGTCACCAGGTATCCGAATACTCCGTTCGCGGCCGAGCTATTTATAAAAATGGACTGTCAGCCAGGTTGATCATCGGCACGGGTCATATGACACCTTCATCCAGCCCATCGACTACAGCTTAGCTTCGAGTCTCAACTGGGGCAGGATTACCGAATCTTTGACCTATACTAGGCCCCTACACCGCGACGAGGTGTGTAGTCACGCAGGGGACTAAGGAGCCAGCTTCTTTCACAATCTTAGCGAACTGGCTGATATCAACATAGGTAGCCTCCAACATTTCATAGCAAGCTTCGGCTGGTTTTGCGGGACCCTTATCTGGTCTAAGTGAGGTTGCAAACCTTACCTTACCTTCTATAGGATAGAATCTTACTACTCAAGTGCCTTCACAGCTCAAAGAAACAGCGATTAGCAAGAGTTCATTTGATTGATTTTATAATGAGTTGTGTTCAAAAGCTATAGCAGAACAAAGGTAGACAAAGACCCTTACTCTCTCCAAGTTATAGCTGCCTATTGTTACGTTCTGTCCGAAAGCTGACTCACTAGCTTCTATACAGCTAATAAAAATATTCGCTGCGTAACGAAACGTTTAGTTTCAATTTTTACACTCTTAATTGGACTTCTATCTCCACCCACCTCCCTACCTTCAATATTCACACAACACTTAGGAAACTTTCATCTGAAATAATTCTCCAAACATAAAAAAAAATATAAATTAGCTCACCCCTACGTAATTGCAATGCCATTGATTTCTTCAACGGTTTACAGTCTTGTCGCAATTCCTTCTCACCGCCAGCTGAATGATGCAATAGCAATTCGTATCCCAAGCAAATACCCCACACGGGAAAGTACACCCCTCCATCGTTCATTTCCCTTGCTATCCGATTGATAATCTCAGCACTTCGTACGCAATGATTTGTCTGTTCGGGTCTAAGAATGTGTTCCGAGTTGAAGAACACCGCTCCACCGGGCAGTATAATTCTAAAAAAATATTGAAAAATTAAAATTAAGATATTTTCCATTAATCCAACATTGTTGCACCCTTGAATTTTCTGCATAACATCCCTATAGTACTGTTCATCTTTTGCGATCCTTCAAAGAGAGAGGGAAACACTTTTTAATAAAAAAAAAAAACAAATGTTTCATAGAACACCTGTGTTTGTTTACGTTTGACGTATGACACAACATACAAAAATAAAAATAAACATTTTCTAATTCGATTTTGTATCTTTAAGTTGGAAAGGAAAACTGTTTTCAATGACCTTCACCGACTTAAGGGTTGTTTCTCATTCTCTGCGCATGTTAGTCAATGATTTAGAAAGCAGAACAAAAGTGAGATGATTTTTTTTTGTTTTTCTTACCAAATAGGCACGATTTGAGCTTTAGCACGTTCAATTAATTTAACGTAAGCACCGTCTACGTAACTTTTCACAGTTTCACCATAGACTTTAAATAATTTTTCAGATGTATCTATGCACAGAATTCCGACTATTGGACTTCGATTTTCCATTTTTTTTAAAAGCGGAAGGAATAACTAATCACGGCCAGTGGTGCTGTTACACTGACATGTGCGCAAAATAATAAGAATACGAAGTGCAAGCTCCGATGAAGGCGCCTTATGACTAAACTAGATGTGTTATCGGATAGAGTGTGAAGAGTTTATTCTTCTTTTTGTTTCTTTTTTTTAATTTTAATGTATAATCTGTTGGAAAGTATCGTAGTCATAATTTATGAAGTCTTGTATCTAGATAAGTGTCTGTGCATAAGTACTTGTTAATTTTTAAATTGAATATATAAATCTTTTATCATATCTCACTTGATTTTATTGTTAAAAGTAAGCTTGTAGCTAGAACGGGGTAGTGTCAGAAAGTCAGTGAACTTCTCAGGAGGTGATGAGATCACTGGATGTTTTTCCGTGGAGAATTATTTGACATTAAACTGAAAACTGTTCAAGTAAAACGCACTGTTTAAATCGTTATAAAGTATACTCCGGGCAACTGCAGTGCGGACAAACTAGCGAAGGAAGGCGCGGGTCGGATCCTCTCTGAAAATGAGGGGGAACCGCTTGTCTCTTTAGAACTGATAAAATCTCGCCTTGATAGCGAAGCTAGAAGAATCGCTAACAGCAGGTGGAATAATATCAATACTTGTTTTCTGTCGAAGCAGATCTGGCCTAACCTGGATCTGAAGAGAGCAGGAAGACTTTTGTCTGTGAACAGGAAACTTATTAGAATTATAGTAGGAGCCCTTACGGAGCATGCTATCAGAATGGGTGTTCCTTTTAACGATTTCTGTAGAAGCTGCAGAGACAAGGAGGAAGAGGAAACGAATACTCACCTCTTTTGCACATGCCCTGCTCTATCAAGGAGGAAAACATTAGAAGAGTACTTCTTCAATGACCTCAGCGACCTAGCCAGGCTCGACATCTGTAAAATTAAACGTTTCGTATGTGGGTATAATTGGTTCTGCACTAAGTGCGGCTCAGGATAGGGTTTACACCGATACGGTTACCCAGAGCTTTTACTCCCTTCATTCTATAGGGAATTCCCGCATGTTAGGTTACTGAGGCTGGTCTCCGGTTTCTACACGCGGTATCACAATGGACCTTTATTCTGGCCTAAGTGGGTCCCTGCTTATTGGGGACCGCCGCCCAACCTAACCTAATCTATACTTCGGATCCATTGTACCTTGTTGAGTGTACATAAGAAAATTTGCCTTTTGCTTTTAATCTCCTCCGAATTGGATGGGAATGTACATTATATCTGTGGTCTCAAGGACAAACAACATAAGTCGTATGTTTGTAAAGTTACAACGACTTCAAAGGTTAGCATGTGTCAGCACCACCGGGGCTTTGTGGCAATTGTTGGCCTTACTCCATTGCACATCTTTGTCAAAAAAGCAGCAATATGTAGTGCAACGCTCTACAGGAATCCAGTCAATCAGACTTACTGGTCACATGGCTATCCTTTCCGACTTTCCCGAGCTTAAAACGATCAGAACGGTATCCGAGTTTATGTCCAACATACTCTGTTTTGGCAGAAAGTTCTGGCGATCTGTTGCTGAAGATAAAAGGACAAGTTTGGTGAGATGGATTAAAGATGGACTTCCCTGTTGGAACTGGTATATATGGCCTTAATCACAAAGGAACTTGTGTCCTAGTATAAAACTTCATGCCATTAATGCTTGCGCCAATATTATTCTTGACTCCGGAATAAAGGGGACAACCATCAACAGATGCATCAATAGTCAAGTAGCGCTCAAAGCATTCAGTTCCCATTACTGCAATTCAAAGGCCGTTTCAGGCTGTTTCAATGCTCTCCGAGACCCCTCAAAGTGGAGTAAAGTCAAGCTCTGGTAAATACCATGACACAGAGGCATTGAAAGCCAACGTGCCAGAAAAGGTGCTTCAGAAACCTTTTCCGGCACCCCTACTTCCGCGTTCAGAACGGGAAAAACGGAACAACATTCAGGGACTTAGACAGCGCTTTCTCCTATTCTAACTTCATTAGGAAGATAGAGGGATCTCCTTGTCTAACTGGCTCCAGGCACAATAGATCTTTGAGGTCGCAGTCCATATGCGTCAGTAACAGAGTCAATTTTTTATTTTTTTTAAAGACGAATTCACGGAAACTGAATTGATAAAAAATAGGTGCCCATGTTTGAACTTATGGATAAGTGCATAAAACGGATAAAAAATCGAGTCCGATGGGTTGTGCCGTTATCCGTTTCCGACTGTTTATAAACATTTTAGGTTAGTTTTCTTCTGTTCATGTACAATATCGTAATTTAAGTTAATCTTCCGTTAATATTATAAATGTGCAAGTTTGGATGTTTGGATGTTTGTATGTTTAGAGGTTTGTTACTTCGTAACGCCTTAACGGATGAATGGATTTGGATGAAACTTCGTGAGTAGATAGTCTATGCCCAGGATTAGCACATAGGTTAATCTTTATTTCTTAATTTTTACTTCTTAAAAATGCATATTTCCTAAGGAGACAGCCATTTAGTGAACTGAGCAGCGCTCAGCCAGCTGCACATCGTAGGGATCATAAATTATGATCATGTGTGGGACAAGTGTTGTTTTTCCTTTTGTTTTTTGTTGTTTGCTTGTATTTGTTTTGGGTATGTGTATCTTTGCCTCTAAATGATCGGAACTCGCTCACTATTTATAGGAAAAAGGGTTTTTATGGTGGTTTAGTTGTTGGTGTGGCAGATATTCAGTTTTTCGGGTAGAAAAAAAAAGTATCTCACTGCAGGAATACAAAATGAGACACAGTAGAAGACGTGGGGTATATGTTTTTCGAATGACCACAGTTCTACACTCAACGGGAGATAAAGTGGAATGTAGCGCGCATTTTTGCCAAAAGCATGTATGTAGAGCTGAGATGCCTGGAAAGGGAAAGAAGAGAAACTCAAGATAGGCATCAGAACGAAATGGCGAGCGGATAATGCCAACTTAACATCGATCGATAAAGAACACATACAACTTAAATGTATTTCCACTCCCAAAAGAACACGCTGGGACACCATACACCTATGTACAGTATTCCTAGGCTAACATTAGTGCACACATGTGCATACCCAGAAGTGTAGGTAGAATACCGTGAGGAGTAGGGTCTGGAAGCAGAGGTAGTTTTAGTTCGGGTTAAAGTCCCAAGGCTTCCACTTTTCTAAAAAAAAAAAAAAGACCCGCGTCGTGTGTCAAGTCTGCCGACAAGAAACTTTAGGTCAACGCGGACGAAGTTATGTGCAGCTAGTACATAATAAATGAGTTGCCAAAAGTAATTTTGTTGGATTAGGTCGTCTTCAGGTGAAGTCGCCACATTTAATCGCCAACCCTGGTGAAGATGAGAGAGGAAGCACACTTCCATCAACGAAAGATAAAAGATAACAAAAAAGATACTCACGCTGAATAGATCGTATTAAGCACAAGTTATTAGCATCCTCATAGCCTACAACCCACTGACGGCGCACCTTAAATGGGAAATGCGTCAGATGGAAAGATACTGGATTAGATTAGATAGGGACATCCAAGAGTATGTACTTTTTAAATTTAAAGCCATTGTTGAACTGTCAACATTCAGCTATCATTTCAATGACTTTTGATAAGTACAGTTAGTGGGAGGTTATTAAACATTCAAAATAGAAACTCTTTACAAATTCACCTGAGTCAATTATTCATTGACAATTGTCAATCGCAATATCGCTCATCGAAATTAGTTGATAAGTATCTTTTATCATTTATTTATTGATGGGGTGATAGATCGATTCACATTCATACAACGTGTTGAAATAGTGAAAATTCACTACAAAAGAGGAAATGTTTCGTAAAGTTCGTCCTGTTTTTGGTCATCATCTAGCGCCTTCGCGCACAGCTATAGTGAATTGAATTGATAAATTTGAACATCTCGGACAGGTTAGTCATGTGATGACTCCAACTCGTGTTCGTCCGGCAAGGTTAGCTGAAAATATCACCGCCGTAGCTGAAAACTCAGGTGTGTCCCTGTCGAGACGTTCACAGGAATTGGGCCTATTCGCAACTTGTTTGCACCGCATTTTGCATAAAGATTTTGGCCAACATGCTTATAAGGTCCAATTGACATAGGTTAGGTTAGGTATGTGGACCGGTGAAGCGGAGCTCATCAGCGCCACACTCAGGTCTCTAAGACCCATTGTGCAACCCATAGGGGGGAAATCTTCCCCTTAAACCTGTGGATTTGATAAAGCCGTCCAGATTGTTCACCGGTTTACGAGATAGTTCCTCGAGATCCCGGAAGAAATGTCGCCCGAGGAATTTGTATCTTAGATGGTACAGGCCGGGGCAGTGGCAGAGGAAGTGGGTTGTGTCCTCGTGGACTTCCTCATCTCCGCAGCCTTTACACAGGTCTTCTGCCGTAACACGGAGTTCCTTCAGAGTGTTATGACCCGTAATCACACCTAAAAGGGTGGAGAGGGATTTTCTATCCTTTTGTATAAGTCTGGTGGTCCTAGCCTTATCAAATGCAGGCCATAACTTCCTTGCGATGGCAAAAGTGTCTTATGCGGACCATCTGTTATTTGCATCTTTTCGAGCTCTGTTCCCTGCTTCGAGCTTCAATGAGCAAGTTGGCAAGAGTGCCGAGCCCTCTCTAGCCAATTCGTCAGCATTCTTATTCGCTGGTATGCCCTCGTGCTCAGGGACCCAGCAGAGCGTTACCTTGTGCTGTGTTCCAATTGACATAAGAATTGAAGACAACAACGCCGTCCTTTCGCTGATTGGGTGCTGGATATGAATGAACAGGATCATGGACATTATTCTAAGTGATGAGGGATGCTCCTCCACATGTCGGGGTACGTTATCAAACAAAACTGTCGCATCTGGGGCTGCGAAAACCCATGAGAAATAGTAGAACAACCTCTCCATCCACAACGAGTGACAGTTTGGTGTGGTTTTTGTGGGCTGGCGGTGTCATTTTTTCGAAAATAATGCTGGTGCGACCGTTTGAATGAATAGATTGCGATACCGAACGACGTTAACTGAAATTGATGTTATGGACGTGGACGTCGTTTATTTTCAATAGGACGGCGCCACATGCCACACATCTGGTGAAGAAATAGCTCTATTGCGTGACAAATTCCGTGGACGTGTGATTTCTCGAGATCGAGACTTCAATTGGTATTGTAATGTATTCCATTACTAACCTCAAAGTTTGTACTTTAGATTGGATGACTCTATAGTTGGACTGACTGCTCTAGCTGTGCAAAGGAAATCATAGATGAGATTGCTGCCCTCGGTTGCTTTGACGGGAAAATCCTTCGGGTTATCTACGGAAGAGATAAAATGACGAACGAGAGAGTGGATGCACACCAAAACACTGGTCTGGAAGGTCTTCGATTCCACCTCCTAGGGAAGCAGCAGTAGAGGACGACAGCGATCCAGGTAGCGTGGGCAAATGGAAAGTGAAAGTGGGCAACTAGAGTCCAACCGGAGACGCTTATAGGTTGATGCCCAAGTCCAGACTCCGGACTGTAGAGCCGTCATAAGTAAGTTTTCCGTGAAAGATTTTACCTGTGAATACATGATCATATTCCAAGGTGACTCTGCGCCAGTCAGACTAAGAAAATCTGGTTGCAGGACTGCTGTACCGCATGGCCATAACAAGGTTTTGAACTTGTTATGAGTCCAATAGACTACCTATGGGTAAGAACAAAACTTCAAACCTCGGAGTCTTTTCGAACCCTTTGAAGGCGTCAATCGTTATAACAATGGTCATAGCAAGAATGTTTCGAGGTTAGTACCATTGCTGTTCCGATAGTCAAGAAGCCATTAGGGCTTTTGCTTCAATAATTATGTTCTTTAGACTTGTCGAAAAGTGTCGACATGAACTAGCAAACCAAGATAATCTACCCTTGGTCACCTTACTCTGAGCGGCAGGTCGAATGGGAATGAGAAGACCAAGAGTTGTGGCCCACAGGAGTGAATGTAGCTTTCAGTAGAAGCCAGGCAGGCGTCGCTCAAAACTTGACGATAGGGCGGGTTTGAGCATTCATATATCCGAACTGGGTACTTGTTTCACAAAACACTCCCGCTGAAAAAATATCAACGTTTGCAGTCTTATATTCCGAGTTTGTTATAAGAGGTTTCTCTTCTGTTCTTCTGAGTCAAGTCTTGTCATGCGTAATTGGAGAGCAAGACTCGCTTTCCACATTGATTTCTGTAACCATGGATCATGAAAGACTACCTGCCAGGGCTGACTTAGAGAATTTGAAGGCTTGACGTGAAGAATGTTTCAGTCTAAGAAAAGCTGTCCATCTTTAAAGCATCAATGTACCAAATGAAGTCATGCTCCCAAGGGAGGTGTTAGTGATCTTCCCTGCTATCTCGCAGAACCAAGTTTTTGACATATGTAAGTGACATAAGAAGCCGAAAGTCGATGACAACACTGCCAAAGTGGGTCGTAGGTAGGTGTGGAGCATGCTATCCCAGTTTCTGAGTTTTGCACATGTCGCCGATCGAGTGCTCAGCTTGAAGTTCAGATGAAGGAAATTCAAATGTTGGTCCGTGACCGTGACCGTGAAAATGGAGCCGAAGTGGGTCCGGTTCAGAAAGCATGTATACCAAACTCGCTCCCTTCCAACGTGAATACGGCTTAGAGGGCTTATGTTGTGTAGAGTAGAAGAAATGGTTCTCAAATGAGCTAAAGCATTTTTTAATTAGACTCAAGTATAAACGGACTATCTCTGGTCTCCTTCCTAGGCAACTGGCAAAAGGCCTGCTCCTAAGATGAGATGAAGATCTTTACGTCTGGTAACCTCTGTAAAATGGTGGTTGTTGCTTCTGCCAATTACACAAAACCTAAATTGGCATTCAGGGAAAATTTACAATCTAAGTGCATGACAAAGCTCTAGCGGTAGGAATGGTTTAGATGTCCTTTGTTTGGCAGAACCCGCGTGTTTTATTCATCCACAAGTCGTTTACCACAAAGCGAGCATCTTCCTTATCCAGCGCGCGTCTTTTCATTACTCCATTTCCTTTTAATTTTATACTTATCGTTGAAATTAATTTTAAGTGCCCGCACGCTATCACGTGGAGCGTGTAAGATCCCTTAAACATCTCGCTCTGTGCACACACCCACCCACCAGCATACTCCGTCAAAAACTTCTAAGGAACCGTTTTATTTTTAGCAAATTTTTTATAGCACCCACAACCCCTAATACACCTGGCAGAGGCAATCCATTGTGTGTCCATGAAATTGTCATTTGATAATATTAATTGACAAAATCAAGGACCTGTGGGTACACTCTCTGCATTACTTGTTGAAGAACTCGGAAAAGTTCACCCGCAAGGACTATCAAAACATAAATGGGGCAATTCATTACGAAGCGAAAGAGGAACACCATCACCGGTTTCCATCATCCCTATAACGACTGATGATGGTGATGAGTGTCGAATTTTACCTTCGAAAATATCCTTGAGGAATCAAGGCATCTTTTATGTTGTCACCATCACCCTCCTACTGGCTTTCTGATTAATGGACACCACCCGGACCTCACACCCCATCGCCGCGCCGGTATACAAAGGCGTACAAGATTCTGAGTGGAAAATTCCCAAAGACGACAGTTGGATGGATTTTTTTTTTCCTTTCTCTCGGTATTATCCTTTTTTCGGTGTGTTTAACATTTGTACGATGTAAAAAGGATATGCAGAGTGGAATAATACCAAGAATAATATTTGTATTTGTATACCCGTATATCCTTGGACTGAGTCGCATTCATCCCCGGAGATAGAGATTGCAAAGAAGAAAGAGAACGATATCAAACTGTGTGCGTTCAATGGGGGTGGAGAAAAGCCAAAAGGATAATGGGAGCAGGAAAAATTATTAATGCATTGAAATGAATGTTTACGAGGAGATATTCAAAATGTAGACAAACGACTTCTACGACGACGTTTCCTCTGTTTATAAACAAAATAGAGCCTCTTGTCGGTTCATCGTACCATGAAGTGAATGGGTAATGGGATGACAGTTGGCCGAAGAAAGAAAAAATGTGGGGAACCAGTTGATCTCTCCTGTTTCGGGATGGGGTATTTTGCATATTCTTCGATGGAATAAAATCATAGGGATGAAGAGTTAGATGGATTTGCTACCGCGTCTCAAGGAGGTTATGTTGAGACTGAGAATAGGGAAATGTGTGTGTGTGGGAAGACTCTGTTTCGCCTTGAGTCGGTGGATGGAAGATGTGCTAGGAACTGAATGTGTGTGGAAGCAGTTTTCCTCTCAAAAACTGGAGACTTTAGCCTGATGGTTGACACTCTATTTCTGACAAAAATGTTGTTAAAAACTATAAAGTTGCACGGTGAACTGCGGAGACTAAGAGTGGAAAGGACGAGTTATGAGCCAAGAAACAGGATAAATGCCGATTGACATTTGGCAATAAGTCGCTGTAAAACTAAGAAAAAGAAACGCAAAGCTACGCCTCGAATAAAGATGGACATTTTGTTGATGACCTTTAGACTACGACTGAATCCTGGCAATGTGAGGACTCTCCTCGACTTGAGGACTGAGGGTTTTCATTTTTTTTCAAGTGGATAGTAGATTTATGTACATAGTACCACATTGGCATCCTGGGACTTCTTGTGATTCGCCTACAAAAAATAAAGTCTTGCTCTGCTTTGGATAGCCAAACGGAGGCACTCGTGAATTCGGCGCTGGTTTGTTGCTGACGCCAATAGCGCACAAAAGCTTTAGTCTTTGGAAGTCAGCCAGTGTTATGTCCTGGCAGGACGTAGAAGGAAATTGTTAGCCGACAATACCAAGCTCAGGCAAGAGATGGACGTTCTTAGCTTCGGAGATCATGACATCAACACGGAAAACTTTGTGAACTCTTATAACCTTGATTGCCTTGCCACAGGAAGTCGACTGTTTGAGTACCAGGACTGCCACCATGACAAGTCACGTCACAAATTGATCACTGAGCGATCGGCAGACGTCTGGTATCGGTATCGTTGTTGATTCGGCCGTCCTTGCGGTTGGCTCTCTAAACTTAAGTGTTGCAGGACAACATGTTGTTTCGATGAGCGAGGTATTAAAGCGATCTGTCAAGTGTCACTTCGAGGTACTCTGGGTTAAAGTTTACTCTCAGTTTGCAAGACGCAAGTTTCGAATTGACATGAAAGCAGCAAACCTAAGTCCTTAACATACTTGGGTATAGCCGCCAATCCCTGAGGTTTATATTGAGGATCTCAAGATCAGCAGGTGTTGAGTTGCTATAGCCATGTCGTTGGCGTGCTAGAAGTTCCTTGATGTAATCGGGGGACTGTAGCGCCACCTTAGGTAGGTAGGTAGAGGTGGCGGCTCAGCATGAACCCAAGTAGCGTTTGTCACCTTAAGTAAGTTCTTTTTTACGGAAGGGTATGATCTTCTTGCTCGAAGTGAAAGACATGTTTTGTGTCCAGGTAGGTAGGTAGGTAGAAGTGGTTGAAACTGGTGAACCTGCCAGAGACAGTAGCGCGGACGCGCCTTTTTGATACCACAACTCACGTGACCTGGATGTTGATGGGCGTAGCTAAGAGTGTAGTTTTCAGATCCATCCTGTGGAGTTAAGAAAATCTCAGATAGTTCCTTGAAAAAGGGTTTTCCGAGAGTGCACTGCCTAGCTCTGGCAAGTGCCGGGCAGTCACAGAATGACAGTGTGACACAGCCACGACAGTGGGGATTGAACGGGATGGACTAATTGGGCAGTGGCCCGTGCTAATTGCTGTGATTCTTGCTGTCGCGATGCGATTCTTATTGATTAGGTCATTCGTTCTGTTTTTATTGTAGGTGGGCCATATCTGTCTGGATATGGCGAAGGTTGCTAGACTTTTCCACCTAAGGCTGGCAATGAAGAGAAAGTGTTGGAAAATTTTACCCTTGTTGAGTCCCATTGAGGCGCAGATTGACTCCGCAAGGGAGTGCATTGGCTCTCGAACCCAGAGGAGAGTGATGTGAAACCGTGCGTTTACCTGCGTTATAGTTTCCTTTCACTGTTCTACTAATTTGCAGGACGAAGTAAGTGAGTGGAGCGCTTTGATGGCAGTCTGGCTATCAATAAAGGTTTCTATGCTGCTTGAGTTAGAAGGGCTGAGGCTAAGTGTCTTGCAGGCTTCTCTAATCGCTAGTACCTCCGTCTGGAAGACACTCGAAGTACGATTTGGATACGTTCAGTTCCGCTGAGAAGACACCTGCTCCAACGCCACACTCCATCTTTGATCCGTCGGTGAAGATTGAAACTTCGTAGTTTGATAGGGGTAGGTTATCGCTCCAGTCCGACCTTTCCGTGGAAGTGAACCTGAATGTTATACACGAGTCGTGTAATCATTTATGGTCGAGGCCAAATCCCTAGGCAGCGGGTTAAGAGCCTTACTATGACCATAGGGTTTGGGGGACCAAAGCTCAGATTCTCTGAGTCTGAGAACACACAACGAAGCAATGTATTTGATGCGCAAGTCTAGGGGCTGGATATGCAGGAGCACGTTAAGAGCTTCTGACGGGCTCGATCGAATCGCTCCTGTGGTCCCAATATCAGCTGTTCGATGGACTCTACTAGCTTAAGGCGGGTCGCCATACGAGCGAACCATAAGTAAGGATTGGGCGAACTACGGCAGTGTACATCCAAAGGACCATCTTAGGTTTAAGTCCCCAACCTTTTGCCAAAGGTCTTACTACAGACGTAGAAGGCGACAGATGCTTGCTTTACTCTGTGTTCTATGTTAAGTTTCCAGTTGGGCTTGGGGTCAAGACGCCAAGATGCTTTGCACTGGGAGAAAGAGTGAGTGTTTGGTTGTTGAGACGTGGAAGCTTGAAAGTCGGTAAGTCGAAAAGTCGGACTAACGCCCAGTCCACAACTTTGTGACTAGAGGAAGCACGCTTCTCTCTCAGCTTTCCTCCTTTGATAGTTTTCTTTGCCTCTAGAGAACAGTGCACTTGCATCACCTAAGGCAGTTTTTAGCATTTATTTCAAGACAATGCTGCAAATGCCTGATGATGGTACAGAAGGCTATTTCATGCCTACTTATGGTTTAAGCCTACATTTGTATAAAACACATCCCTTATGTCAACAAAATGGAGTAAAATCTCAGTCGTTCAAGTGCTCCATTATCCTAATTTTCCCCAAACAAAAAGAAAAGACCACTAAACAGCAATTTCTTGTAAAAAAAAAATGAAGGCTTTGCCCTCGACATTGCCTTTCCTATTGGTTGTTGCGCCTCAATTGGAAAATCTACATATAAGAAAAATTCAATCAAAAAAGGACGAAATCATCTTCTACTCATACCATTTCCGCTGCTAAACAGGACTCCTGTGTCTAAAGGGAATTCAAACGATTCTAATTGGTAATTTCCCTAAGAGACACAGCTATACAGTGTACACCACATAAATATGTGCCCATACAAGTGAACTCTAAATTGTCGGCATTTCTTGGAATACCGGCCTTATTAAGGGAAATTGTTAGACAGGACATTCTTATTTATTATTCGTAACCAATTTCTATGATAGAAGTACTCAAAAGATTCATCCATCTTCAAGGGGAGCATTTGTCATCTTCAATCATGTACAGTGGTGTAGGTTTTGTATTTTTCAGGGCAAAATGTTTAGAAATTCAAACTGAATCGGAAGAGTGACATAGATGACTGCGTGCAACACGCAGGATGTACACCGGCATGATAAGATCCTGTCTAACTTACGATTAGAAGGTTTGAAGGCAGACTTTTGAGAAGAAAAAAACCATCCTTGCATAGGGATCATCAGCTTCCACGTATGAGCTGCGTCCTACCTCTTTGAGAAATCGGTTTCTGGACATCAGTCTCTCATGGTAACGCCTCTGTTTTGATGCGATAGAGGCTCATGGATGCATGAGACAGACATCAGACAGCTTGTTGTTTGAAATGTTAATTCTTAACAGGGCTGTCTGCCAATGGGCACACCTCTGGTTCTAAAATGAACGTTGATATAGGAGCTGACATCAACTGTGAATCTGAAGACATCGGTCTCCTTTGAAGCATAGGTCGTCGCCATTACAGAAGCTAGAAGCAGAAGCTGGTATGAAGCCAGCCCGAAGCGCTGATGAATCTGTGTCTGTTAAATACAGTCTTGTCGGACAGTTTTTTTAGATCCTGAAAAAGGTCCCTTCCTAGGATCTTAAATCTTATTTGGCAGAGTGCTGGACAGTGGCAGAGAAAGTGTGGAGTGTCCTGAAAAAGGTGTCTTCCAAGGATCTTAAATCTTATTTGGCAGAGTATTGGACAGTGGCAAGGAAAGTGTGGAGTGTCCTGATAAAGGTGCCTTCCTAGGATCTTAAATCGCATTTGACAGAGTGCTGGACAGTGGCAGAGAAAGTGTGGAGTGTCCTCATTTACTTCTTCTTCACCGCCCCTGCATGGTTCGAGGGCTTATAAATGCTGAGCTAGGGAGCCTACTTAAATTTATGACTTCCTCAGGGTGATTTTAATCGCTAAAGGTTGCCTTAAGAAATCGATCTCTTGGAGGAGTTCCGAAGAAAAAAAAAAAAATCAATGCCAGGGTACGTCAGTCGTAGGAACGGGTGCTTCTAGACGAACCTCTCAACGAGGTGTTCTTTCGCTGCAGATATGACTCCTCGTGGCTTCAACATGACTGACGATGTTGTCGCACTTGTACTGGGAACATTTTGTCCAGCTTATGGACTTATCCGGTTGAGTTCTAGGAATCAACCCTTAAATGGCTGAAGTCGTGCTGTTCGATATGGCCAATCAGACTTTTGACGAAAGTTTTCAAATGTTCACACAATATGTCAGAAAGGATCTTGTACCTAATGTTGAGGAGTCTGACCAAATCTTAGAAATCGGTTGATGCTTACTCTCTACCAAGTCATCTTCAGCTGTTTTCGGACACTTCGATTGGTCCTGCAGCCTGGTTGGGTATAAGCTTGGACATTTCTTTGCTGACGTTGTTTCTTTTGATTAGGTGGATGAAACTTTTCGCTGGTCTTCATCGCCCTTCCATAGTTGGCAGATGTCCTTTTTACTCATCATCGATCATATTTGCTTTAAAAATCAGTCTCCTTGGACCACTGTACAATGGCGTTGTCATGGCACTTCTTTTCACATTTTCATGGGACATTTCTCGATTTCCTTTTTTCTTTTTTCTGGTTTTGTTGTTACAACGTCCAGCTGTGTTGGAAATTATGGTCACATGCTGTTTGATGTAAATTCCCCAAAAAAAAAATAAAAAAAATAATTTCAATGATAATCTCTTCAGCGGATAATGTTCAAGGTCGCCTTCCGAAAGGATATTTCTCCCATGAATGACAACAAATTCAATGGTCAATGGTTGTTGTTGTTGGTGATTTATGTTGAACGGTTTATTCTCCTTCGATTAAAATGAAAAAAAAAAAACATTTTCGATTAATTGAGTTCCAGTCCGTCCTGTTTTTTTTTTTTCTTTAATTTGGGTTCGTTTTGATTGACAGCTTTTGGGCACAGATACCCCCATCCAACGGTGTTCTGATGGAAAATTAAATTTTAGGTTTCAAGGACATGGTTATAAAATTCTTTACAGTGTCATTGTCACCATAAAAAGAAGCATTTAAAGTGCTTGTAACTGACGCTAAGTAGTCTATTGTCTTTCCCAAGACAGAGAGATTTTTTTTTGGTTTATCTACATCCTGCAGGTAGCTCCAACTGTCTGTAGAAGTTCTGACATAAGATAAAAGCAGGGTTACACTCACCCCTTAGAAAAATTGACATAATGCGAGGACTAAGGTTGCAAGGATTCTCTTGACAGCCGGACCTACCCACTTCTGGATACTGCTTCGAGAAAATTACCATCTGTAGGGGGACCAGTAAAAGGGAATGGAACAATGAAATACCAAAGAGGATGGATGGATCCAAAACATACACAGGAACTGGAGCATTTGCATACGGGTTTAGGAAGAAGAGCTCGAAAGTCATGGAATTGTCAGATGCGTCCAATTTAACTTCACGACAAACAGTCAGGCAGCTATCAAGGCCTTACCAAGATAAACCGACAGACTGAGTATACTGTGTACTAGGCCATGTGGGAATGGATGGAAATGAAGCAGCCCCTGCACTGAGTTAAACAATGGAAGATGTTCCCTAGGCTGGGACAGGTTTAAGAACATCTCAGGAACTATGCCAAGTAAAGAGGAAACAGACTTAAGAAACATCTCAGGAAACTTGGTATAAATCTACATGGAGGCTGCAGATTTTGTGAAGTTCTTGAGGAAACACCAGTGCTTCTGCGCAAGAAATGTGGAGCACCAATCCACTATCAATTATTAGAAGATAATCTGCCATCGTTGTAAATTGGAAGCAGTGTGCCCGGGACCGTTAAGGATGAAAAGCGGCATAAGTTCAGGCTCAGACCCTCCAAGGGTCGCTGGCCTGATAAGTAAGTAAGTAATCTGCCATCGTTGAATCCACTCTAGATTCTCCGGTTCATCGAAGCAATAGGGCGGGAAGAGGTGCTCTAAGCCGAGTATTTCATCAATTAGAGCTCAGGATAGGACTTGGAAATGGTTAAAAAGGTTAAGCAAACCTTAGAACCAAGATTCAAGATCGGAAAGAGGTGACAGAAGTTGCACACTTTGAGGCACTGTAGCACATAACAAGAGCAGCACGTGAAGAGCATCGCGCCAGAAGAAGAGAGGAGATGAAAGTCCTGTGTAGAGGGCATATGCAGTCTCACAGCTTAAGGAAATCAAAGAGTTGCGCGAAAGATTGGAAGCCCAGGCAAGTGGTAGCTATTGAGACATATTCATGCTTTTTCAATGTACAGTGTGAACGACTGAAGCCCTTCGGCAGCACACTAATCGGCACGTACTAGTGGGGCTTCTAGTCAAATCTTGGCAAAGACCAACGAATTTCAAGTCGAGGTTCACCACATTTTCATCGACTTCAAAGCCACATACGATAGCATTCATCATCTTGAGCTCTACAGGGTTGATTTTGAGATTTCGCCAAAACTGATTCAGCTGAAGGATATGCGATGCAGCGTGTAGTTTGGAAGCAGCTGTTTTGAAATTTTCCTTGCATGCTGCGGATTTTAGCAAGGAGATACACTATCCTGTGACTTATTCAATCTCGTGTTGGAGCAGACAGTGTCCAGGCCATGTGTTAAAATGGAACAAATTCCACAAGTCTATCAGACGGTTGGGATTTTCATCATCGGTCGCTCCCAGTGTGCCCTCGTAAAGGCTTTTACAGGTGAAACGAGTTGGCTTTTTCGACAAAACCTAGCAAATATTGTCAACAAACAAAGAAGCATCTGTCCAATAGGCACTTCGAGAAAGTTAACGCGTTTATCTGCCTCGAAGTCTACATCAACTCTACGGACACTCTAGTGGAGATTCGACAGAGACTTACCCTAGGAAATCGCTGCTACTCCAGTTTGGCGAAAGGGAAATGGGTTCGAAACTTCTTACTTGGAAGACGAAATGCACGTTCTGCTCTACGGTGTCGAATACGGGATGATAGGTAGGACACTGCCACTTTCGGGAGCACAATTCTTCGTCGAATATTTGGTCCCCCTACGCGAAAAGGATGAATGGACAAAAGAATACAACCGCGCAGTCTATGATGTGGATGAAGTCCAAAAAACCAAATGGACAAGCAACATATTTTCGGGCACGAGGATCTTTAAATCATAGCCCCCAAGTTCGAAACGACGAAGGACTAAGCTATCGCACATTCCAGAGAGCTTGATCCAGACAAGTGGAAACAGTGTCTCAGGCAGAGACCCTCCACGGGACATGACCCTGTTGAGTGAGTAAATAAACCCTGAAACGCAGTTCAGCTATCATTACAGATGAAGACATGAAGCATCGACTGCTACAAGTCTCTTTGGTCCTTAAATGACGCCGTTGCATCTGTTTCGGTTGACGTTTTTTTCTAAAGCTTCCAGCCATTCACTCTTAAACTATTCACCAGTCTTTTGTTTCAATCCCCGCCTTTAGCGCCGATAATACCGGATCCTATAATTAAAAATTAAATTCATTGATGTAAATCGATTTTAATTAGTTTCACCGCAACAATCCTTAAAGCATTGTTACTAAATTTATTTCTTCCTTTGTCGTGTGAGTGTGACTTTCCTTCTGTGGGTGCACCAAGTCATCGGTTTCTTTCGTTTTTTTAACCAACGCAAGGTGAATAAATCCATCTCTCTTAGCGTTGTTTCCTTTCTTACTTTTTTGCCCAGTGAATTGCTGTGCAATGACGCAAGGACCAACTAGTCGATGTACTTATACACCCACAGTCACATTGTGCCACCAACTATGAACAAATGGAGTGGAAAATAACTTCCGTCATTTGGCATGTGATTCCTTTATTCGAAATGTGTGCGATAGAGACCACGGGAATCAGAGATCACGTTGTCGCCTGTGAGAGGAGAATGCGCCACCCACCTATCTATAGAATAAGAAACTTTCCCTTAAACATTCTTGCATCCTTTGGGATATTTTACAGCTTAGATGCACACAATTTCTCACATGTTGCATACAGGTAACGTGTTTTATCCATTTTGTCTTTGTTGGAAATTTTTTTGAAAATTCTAGGACGTTTGATCTTTTGTGTCCTGATGGGGGGGTGATAGACAATAGAAAACGTCAGAGATACTGCCGAGACGAGGTTGTCATTTCATTGGGATATCGAGGAGATTGGGTGTCTTGCATATGTCCTGGCAACAGGATGTTAGTATCTACTTCTGTGAGTATTGGAAGTTTTGGTTGGTAATTAATCTTTTCTTCTTGGTAAAGGATATTCACCTGAAATATCCTGAGAAATGCCGTCGTCCAGTTGATGAAGAATTACAACGCAAGGATACGTTTACGTGTGTGTTTTATGTGACAAAACATTCGTTTCAATTATAAGTCTTTTGTTTGTAGGTAGACAAGTGGAACTGGACGTTGTTTGAGAATACAAGACGAGAGTTCATTGGCCTGGAGGTCAGTGTTAAGGGAGGGTTACCTAAGAGGAACAGTAAGTTGTATCAGATTTCATTCTATCAAAGGAGGGTTGTAGGCTATTAACTGGGAGCTTGCACATGTGCCTTCAAACTGGAAGGTGGAATGACTTTAGACACTTGTCGGTCTTTCTTCACTCTTTACAATCCGCAAACGTTCAAAACCAATGTGCATTGGAACCTCTCTTCTGGGTTCGTAGATGTGAACTTTAGATTCGCCCATAGACACCTTTGTATAGTTCGTCTTAGGGTGAGTTGCAAGGATTTATATCGTCGTCGTGTCTTAGAAAAAGAGCATCAAAGGACGCTTTAAGGTGGCCTTAACAGTCAGGGTGTTCACAAGCGCTAACAGGCTTTTTACAAACAAACTTAAATTTTTCTTTTGTTAGCGAAGATGAAAATCTCGAAAGACACTAAGGACCCAGAGAAGTGTGGGACAAACCGACATAGTTACTTGAACTCTCACCTCCAAATGGGCTCCAAGTAGCCTCCAAATGGAGTTTGTCAGTTGTCTAGCATCTCGACTGGAGACAAGATTTCTATTCCTATCGACGACTATTTGTGTTACTTTCCTTTACTCAGAATGGTTGCTTCTTCAGTTTCAGTCAAACTGAACCTTATACGGGGTATTCTGACAAATTTGGAGCTCAGACAAGTAAGGCTTAGTTTTTACGGCCGATTTTGTTCAAGGGGTAACGATTAGGACCCACATTTGATATGAGAGAGACATCCCAACAGCAACATGATCCAGACTGACAACGGACAAAAAACTATAACCTGCCATTGCATCGTGCAGTAGAAGGCCAAGTAATATGATGGACAGGATTAGGATTATTTCTAAGCTACGACATAAACAGCCACCACAAGAGGTTGCACAGTACATGTTGGCTGCGTTCAAAAGATTTTGGCTCTGATCCGCATTAAGACCACTTCCTACAACATCAGCTTCGTAATTGAACATGTTCCTACCAAAGTGGCTGAAGACGCTGTCAAGGAGGAATTCTACAATCTCTAGGATGGAGCTTGTGGATCCTGTTTTGAGAACATCTTCGGCAGACACGACATCAGATAACATCTTCCGACAAATAGACTTTGCAGTAGCTAGTAATGCGGTTATTGGTAGCCCCTTGGTTCCCAAAACTTCGAATTCACACAGCAACCTGGTTATCCTTAGGTAGTCGAACCTCCAACCAAATCGACCTGCGATGCCCAGCATGCATCAAACATTCTCGATGTTACACACTTTTAATGGGACAATTGTCGACTCGGACCATTTTGTGGTTGTGGCTCCTTCTTGGCAGTTCATGGTGCCTTTCATTGTCACCGACGAAAGGACAATGTTGCGTGGTTCTCTCCATCTCTCTGTTTGTCGTCTCTTTAACAATTTTGCCTTTTCTCTCACTTTATCCAGTTGTCCTCTTGGGACGGTGGGTTAGTGAGGATTCCTGAATTGTTAAAATTCAAAACTCTTATTTCAAAGTAGGCATCCTGGAGCCCAAAGGTAGATGGACAGTCTAGAAGTTCTCTATCTGGCAGATGATCCCTCTCCGTCTTCGAATTTCGTTGTACTTTAGTCCAAAATCCGACCTGAGTGTGCCAGGCTTAAAGGCATCCATGTTCGATTAATGTTTGCAAAAGACTCACAAAAGATTCTACGTAGGCGATCTCTATAGCTTCTGGTTACCTAGCAGTCCTTAGATGATGAATTTCCTCTTCAGAGCGTGGTTAAGCACAGTCAAGCTTAAGCCAAAGAAGATACTAACTTAATAGACTTCCAACTCATGAAGAGCCTTTGACTGAGATACGGCAACCTTTCATCCCAATCGACTACGGGAATGTTGCGGCCAGTTTGTCAGACATCTTGGCATCCGCAAAAGCTTGGAGGTTCAATCTCCTTAATTAGTTCGTTATCCTTTCGAAGTGAATGCCCAATCTTCTGTCACTCATGTATGTCGAACGGTGGTGGAGCCTATAGATTCCTGACTCGTAGTCACAAACGTTTGAAACTTCTTCGTGATAGAAGCTGTTAGGGTTAGGTTAGGTTAGGTAATAGGGTCACACTTAGGTCAATGTAGACCCATTGTGTTACCCTAGGGGTTTCAGCCTCCCATACTAGGAACCATAAGCCTATGTTCTGTCGTGCCATTCAGAGGCGCGGTATGTCTATCACAGAGTTGTCGGACAGTTCTTCTAGATCCTGAAAGAAGTGTCTTCCTAGGGTTTTTTTTGAATCTTTTATAGCAGAGCACTGGATAGTGACAAAGAAAGTGTGGAGTGTCCTAATCTACTTCTTCGTCGCCATATCCCCTGCATAGGTCATCATAGAAGCGGTTACGGACTCATCATTAGAGTGGAAAATTGCTTCGCTATACCATGGACAACATTATGGATGGCAGCATCTTGTTCGGTTCCATTATTGGCCAAGGCAATAGCTTCCAAGTTGGAAGTCTATTTGCCCGAAAGAATGATTGCAAAGCTTGTGATACTTTTAATTTTTGAGGTGTTTATCTTCAGCCCTAAGGCGGCGCACGTTTGCCTGTCTCTCCACGTTTGTTGTCATTAGGTGTAGATACATGAATCTAGTGCCATTAGCCTCTAGATTCTTTCAAATCCTAAAGAGTGATGGTGATGTAAGAAGTAGGAGTCATACAATAAATGCTTGGGTAGACGTGTTCTGTGTTTTGTTCCATTTCGTTAGCTCACGGCACCGGGAGAACTTACTTGGCATGCAAATTGAGTTTGGCCCAACTTGGAACTCACGTACAATTTGCAATCACTTGCATGTTACTGATCTTTTTCTCGAAGCATGACTAACGTTAATTTGAATGCTCCTCACATTCTAACCCGAGCCGCTCAAGTCGTTTTAATCACTTAAACGTGATGGGAAGACGAAAGTCATAAGAAAAAGTCGGAGAGTGTTTTGAACTAGATTAGGAAGATGGTTAGTCACTGGTTACGTTCACCGAACAGATGGTTTTCCGAATATCATTCGTCTATAGGAATCAGAACCGAGGTTATCAGTTCATTGGCTTTGTCATTGCCAATCGACGGCTCTACGTCCCGCGATCCGACAGAGTGGGACATTCTGCTTTGACACTTTTTTAACATATTCTAATTTTAGTATTGTAGATAAGACGCTTTTGATCGCGACTTGGCTGCCGATGAAGTTCAATTTTTTGTGGGTTGACCTCAAGACCGCATTTCATCACCCAGCTCTTCAGAGGCTCTTGTGTCGGTAGATAAGAATTTTCCTACGTCGTCGATGTACGTTCTATCTAAGACTCATAAAAGTGGTGGTGAGGTGTGCCTCTAGAAATCAGGGCTTGTGTTTTGGGACTTTCCCAGTTTCTGACTGATGCAGTGAAGGGTCCATGTCGGATTGTTGGCTGTTGGTCGAGTTTTTTCGTCAGTAAAATGGAAATTCTGTTCTCAGACGTTGGTGACTCGTCAAGGTCCCGTGATTGTTCAGAGTCTCCGTTGACCACCAAATCCTGAGAAGAACATTTCCGTTTCCTTGTGGTCACTAGTGGTTAGTGCGTTGAACGTATATCTTTCGCAGCACCACCTTTCGGCAGAGTAATGACAAACCTCCAAGACTACAAAAGAGTCGGCAATAAAAACTGAAGGTCCCTTCTCTTCGTGCGAAAATAACAACTCGAGCAACATGAATGGTTGTGTGAGACAAAGTCTTGATCTTCTATGGGTTCTTCGTTGGCAGTTCTTTTTAAGTTCAGCTGAGGCTTGGATATTCATCTTCTGTGTCTATTTCGCCACAAAGGCCACTTGGCCTCCAACATATTGTGAGAGAAGTGGTCATCACTGGTCTTGGATATGCGGTTTGATGGTCATGGTTATGCTGGGTTTTAGAACCTCTACGGTTGTCAGAATTGAGTGGTTGGTCATTGCTTGTCCCGCGCTCTAGCTTAAGGGTAGTCATAATCCCTTTAGCGCGCTAATTATACGAAAAGAAGGGACTTTCCTTTGCGATAGTTAGCTCCAAGCCCCAGTCCTCAAAGTTGTGCTTTGAAAAAGGGTTACGTTTCAACCTTGCTGAGTTCTGTCAATGACTTTTGTTTGGGTCCCAGGTTCCAATTGGCTCACGAAAAATAAGACCTACGGTGAAATTGGTAAACAGGGCTAAGATGATCATTTCTTAAGACCTGAACTTGAATAAGCTTTGCCGGCTTAGTCGGTCAGAAAGTTAGTCTATTGTAAACGCAACTGCGGATAAGATGCGGCCAAACCAATCTCATGCCATTCGGCGTTAAGTATGACATGACAATGTCCTAGGATGGAATAGGTTGTAGGGTTGGCTGTACCTTATAATACACAGCCTCTTTCGGATTTCAAAAGATCCATTGTGTTTCCCGGTGTGGGATACCTGAAATAATGAAAGAGGGGTTGTAATTTTTGATTCCAAAGGAATTTTAGGATGGTTTTCGGTGGCTTGTTCGACAATTTGCATTCACCTCGGTGGTAAGATGTGTCCTCCTCGGCGTCTACGTCCTCTGCATATGTCCGCATTCTGGTTGTGATGTCAATACGAAGTGATAGGTGCCTTCTGTTGAGGGATGGTTTCATTAGTTTTCCTTTTCTTGTTCTGCCGAGAGCTTCCTTTAGGTGCGGCATGTCGAGAGTGCACTCCATTTTTCAATCGTGAGTTTTTGGAATTTTAAAGTTCTAGTTGTGGTAGGATTGAATCATCAGCCAATCCCATTCTAGCGAGCTTGTCTACCTTCTCATTCCCATGGAGGCCCTTATTTCCCGGAACCCAAATGAGTGTTACTTTATGGTTAGCACTTAGGGATCTGATTATTATTGATGTGATTGCTTTGATGGCTGCTTGACTATCCAAAAAGATGTCGATGTATTTTCTTAAGAGGGTTTGTTGTGGCTAGAGCTTCCGCCTGGAAAATGTTGCTGTGATTTAGAAGTCGTATCGACCGTGCGATGCCTGCCAAAGCCTACACCCAGACACATCCATTTTTTGTTTGTTTTTGGTTGCGCCAACGCATGTGGAATCTTCTAAAGATACTAGTAGCCCGGGCCACTTGCCTGCACGATTCGCAAACCTGGGTATTCGATTACAGGAGTGCGCCTACGTACTTACCCACACCCTACACTCTTCAACCACTCTTCTTTGATGAAGAATTCCTTATTCTTTGCAACCGTCGAAGTTCCTTCATGAAGGTTGCTGCAACCTGCTTCACAGCATCCCATATTGCACTTGACGTTATCATGAGGTTTACGATGTTGTCGGGAGTTGGTGTTTCTCTAATTTGTTCCTCCAATCCTCTGCGTTCTGAACGAAAACAAGGGCATTGGAAAAATACGTGCTGCGCATCTTCTCTTGCATTTAGGTGAATCTTTGAGTCCAAACTTATGCAAGTACGCTCGAAAGCACCCATGTCCGGTTAGGAGCTGGCTGAGATAGAAATCTACTTCTCCGTGGTGCCGGTCTACCTATTTGTCGGTGGGTCCACCTTCCCTTTGAAGATTGGTTTCATCTCTCCTGCCATGCTCTCATTCTTCGCTGTCTTTCTCCAAGGTATCAACTTGGACAGAGGCTTGAGCTTCCCGAATTTTGGCATCGTAGGTCCTCTGTAATTCGCTAGCCAAGATATCTGCTGGTAGCATTCCCGCTATAACACAGATAGCATCATCTGACACTGTCCGGTATGCACAGCACACCCTCAGCGCATATAGTCGGTTGACGGTGTTAATATTTCTTGCGTAGCACTTAACCTTCACTGCTTTGGCTCATATTGGTGCCGCATACATTGTGATGGACTGCACCACCCTTGAAAGTATAAGTCTCCTTTGCTGTCTAGGTCCTCCAATATTTTTCATTATTCTGGCTAAGGCACCACTCGTCCGAGCAGCTTTCGCACGTTCTTTCAAGGTGATCCTTGTATGCGAGTCTAGCGGCTATCCATAAAAATAGTTATATAGTTGGGGCTTATGACCTCTCCTTGTGTCCATCCGGAGGGAAACTTAAGTTCGAGGTTTAGACTGAATTCAGGGATTGATGTTTGTCAGTTTTGACTTCAATGTTTGCTCATCTAGTGATTGCTTAGCGACCTATCAGACCCATTGTCCAAGGGTTAGATTGTTGATGTTGCGAAACGATGTATTCTCATCCAAAATTCAAGGCGAGATCACTTGTTGTTAAATTGTGGAACGGCAAAGAATCCTTTCTTCCTTTTTCAGTTAGGATCTACAAATGAGTTCGCAACCGTCCTAATAAGAACCAAAAACGCACGTTTTCTCCTAAGTTCAGAGATTTCAATGAAATCCTAAAACAGAGAGAGGATTCCTCCGAAATGTTGTATCTCCTTTGTAGTAAAAAAAAATCCTCACACGTGTACTTCTACTGAAATTCCATCACAAATTAATTTTTTATTTTAATAATTTCCTCCATACACACCGCCGGTTGTAAAATTGTAAGACACCTCCACCTCCTTCTACTATAAATCAATGCCACGTGCTTATCCATAAAAAAAAAAACAACAAACGTTACATGTTATCAAACCTATAGCACATTATTAACGAGTGCAAAAACCCCATCAAGTACCTCCACTTCAGAACAAACAAAAAACGCCTATTGGGCATATGTCAGGAGCCAAACATATGCTATGCAAAAGTCATTGTGACTTCTAATGCCTTTCTCACGTGCCTTGCCTTACATTGGGCATGAGTAAGGAGGAACAAAAAAAAATTGAAATATCCTTTCAACCTACTTTCGAAACATTCCTTGTTTGTTGGGCTTTCTTTATACCATCGACCGCTGTGAAAGGGGTTACCAAGGTAGCTCCCCCGTCTAGCTCTTACCATCGTGTGAACTCAAGGTAGCCTGTAACATATTGCTTTTTTGTTTGCGTTATTTTTCCCCAAAGGATTACCTTTTTTTTCTGTGCTGATGCCATGTGGTGGTATACACTAAAAGTGTAACCAAAATAGATTCTCCATTAAATTTGACGGTTGGCAACGACCTTTACAAGAGGGAATGTCCTGTGCCTACCTTTTGAACGTTCGTTCATTTGAAGTGTTTTAATTAAGTTTCACGGCGGTTTTTTTTTTGTGTAGGAAAAGGGACACAATAGAACTATGTAGGTCAGTTACTGTCATTATTTCATGGCACATTATTTCACTAGTCCTTCGTCATTGAAATTTTGTTAACCGAAGGAGAGCTGACTAGGTATGTGTGTGCGACTTTGTGGCCATCAATAAGCTTACTCTTACCTCTTTTGGTGTCCCGTTTGGCATCTGACGTTGACCGGATGACGAATGTACTAACCAGGCTCTATACAGAGCCTGCTTAGTTTGTAGACATAAAAATGGGTGCAAGCCTTCATGATAGAATACGACAGTACGCAAGCTCCCACGTAATAGAAGGAAGTACTTAACTTAATAATGCCAATCATTCAAGGGACTAAGAAGATTGGGTTTTGTACAACAACAGTGCGAGGAGAAGGGGGGAAAGCCTCGAAGAAATGAATGGCAGCTGCAAACATATAAAAGAACCGAGTGGCTATGCTCAGATAAGGAAAATCTTGTCCAAATCTCCACCTAAACCTATTTTCATCAAAAATTTGGACGGAAAGTGGACCATGTTTATCGAGGGGACACTAGAGCTTCTCATAGCCATCCATTTTCCTGGTAATAATACAGAGATAGGTCATTATAAAGAAACCATAAAAGAGTCGAATGATAGGTTCTAAAGGATATTGTCACTCATCGAGAACTTCACTGGGCAGTGCATAGCTTTCATCCCAAAGTTCCAGTAGAACTGCAGAAGAGTTTTGATCTAATGAGCCCTTGGCTTGATTCAGTCTTTAGGACCTATCTAGTTGACAATACGATCAGAGACAATGCCACAGGTTTACAAATGAAATCACGAGCAGATGACGCTTCCTAGTGTTGGGTTCCAGGACACAGAGAGAGCGGGCGAGCTGGCAAAGGATGGTGTAGGTCGGAACCTCTCTGAAAATTTAGAGGAACTATCAAGTCTTCTAGAATCTTAAGCTAAAAGAATGCCAAGCCGCAGCTGGAGTAGTGTAAGCAATTACCTTTCGTTGAGGAAGATCTGGCCTTAGCTGGATCTAAAGAGAACAGAAAGACTTCTGTTTATGAATAGGAAATGCCTAAGATCTATCAAAGGAACCCTCAGCTGAAATTGCTTTAAGAAAGCGTGTCTTCTCCAACAAACTGTAGAAACGAAGAGTAGGAGAAAACAGTAACTCACCCTCTCTCTGTATGTGCCTTGACCTGTTTTAAGAAGGAAAATCCTCGAGGAGTACTTCTATGAAAGCTTCAAATCCACCGACAGCATAAAACTTCGAAACCTTTGATTTGACGAAGAGCTCCGACAAGCAAATTCACTAAAACAAGAGGCTTGTGAGTTTTACGAGAACGCCGACTCTTTCAACCAATAGCAAGAGAAGTGCGCAATCAAAGACATTGAGAGATGCTACTCCAGAAAGGGTGTATGGAAGTTTTACCAGTTCGTACAGAGACCTTGAAACCGAGACCTTCTAGTAGAGTCGCCTTAAAAATAAGGCAAAACAACTTGTATAATGGCAATGAAGACCAACGTCCTGTTCTTGGGGTAAAATGAACCATTCCACCTGAACGAAGATAGCCAAAAGTTCCGTCAACAGTAGGACAGTAGTATCCAAGCCGATATCCCCTACGACTGCTGATGTCAAAAAGGGATTTTAATAGAATGCACTCACAGCCAACACCAGCAGCTTTCGAAAGTCTGTGTCCCCTTGGTTAGGTCGACGATATTGACATAATTGGTAGAACTTAGCGGGTTGTCACTAGTGCATTCATAAGCATTTAAGGCGGAAGTGACAAAAATGGGTTAAGCTGTGGATGAGGCCGAAATAAAGTCCGATGAATCGGACAGAACGCCACATACGACAGCTTTGGTTTTGAGGTAGTGAGGGTCCTTGTCTACTTAGGCTCTGCTATCACTTTTGACAAAGACATCTCATCAAAATGAAATGAAGAATGAACCTTGCCAATAGCTGTTTCTTTGGGATGAGAAGGCAACTAAGTAGTTAGGCCCTCTCTCTCCGACAATCAAGTGAAGTTTGTATGAGACCCTTATTATTCCAGAACGCGGTTGACATCATTTTAAGTGAAAAATTCTTCGTAAGACATAAGGTTGGAGGGCTTTGGATAAGGAAATTCGAGGACGAAATGTACAAGCTGTATATAGTCACATTGACCTTGTCTTCATATGGAACGATTAAGATCTCTATGACATGTATAGCCAATGGACACTAACACTCCGACCAGCAGAGTCTTCGAATCAAAGGCAGTAGAGGAAGACCTCTCTTTAGGTTGGCGTGCATTGGGAAAGGGAAAGTAAACCAGCGTGGAGTGTACAATTGGAGGCAGTTAGCTAAAGACTGAACTAACTTGAGAACCAAGTTCACCACGAGCTGGAGTGCAATCTAAGTAAGTCGGTTCGAGTTTCTATAATCATTATCAGCAAGTTTAGACTGAAATTTGAAGAAGGACTAAGATATCACTTCTGAAGCACTTTTAAGGTAATTCGACTTCCACCCCTACTCTCATGATGCTTTCACACAGCGCTAGTGTTTGTGTAGTGATTTTGAAACTCAGGGGGTATTAGGTTTCAGTCTTTTTGCTCCGAGGGTGGTGTCCAGGATATCTGTGGAGAATTATTGGTACCTACTGTTTCCATTGCTTATAATTCACAGTATTTCTTTCGAACATCTCGATGTCATTAGTACGATAGACACTTTCAAGCCATACGACCACCCTACTGTCAGTGTTATGCCTATGCAGTAAAGTTGACGTCAACTTTTTTCGTAGTTGATCGACTTTTTTTTTTTGACATCGGGATTCGAACCTGGAAGCTTCAGTGTGACAAGCGATGATGCAATCACTACACCATGCACACCCCCTCTGCATTATAGCCCTTTACAAGATAAATAAATTACCTAAACATTTTAGGAAAGTCTATGAGATGTAAGCTCTACTGCGTTGATCTTTCCAAGTTTGTCAAGACTAGTTGTAGAAGGACGGAAGTTAAAGGCAGTTTCGATGGTGATGTCCTTCTTTTGTCTCCATTCTCGGTGTAATATTGTCAACTTTTTTCGAACATAAATTGTCAAGCCACCGGACTTGTTACATTATGTACTGAGATGCACAATAGACGTGCTAACTTTGTCTGGATTCCAATACCAAGGTGACTTTTAACCTTTTTCCACAATTTTGTTGGGGAAAATTTTAAACATTTTACGAAAGTGGGACGTTTAAACGTATTTTTGTCGTATAACTTTGCAAGCCATCGAGTTAAATGAACACATTCCCACGGGATAAAATGACATTGTTTCCGGTTAACCCATTGTTAGTACCACTCCGGCAAAGTTAAAATAAATTGTCAATGTCATATGCACACTTGTATTGTTAAAAATAAATTTTATAAAAGTTTGCGAGTTGTTTTTTTGTTTCAACAGAAATGAAGAGGCGCACTGACGTAGATGGTGTTTAATTTAAGTACAGTTGGACAAAACCCAAGAGCTCCAACTCGATACACAACATCTATTCATCGATTTTAAGGTCGCGTATGACAGCATCTATAGAGACGAGCTATACAGAGCAATGTTTAGTTTTGGCATCCCTGCCAAACTCGTCCATTTCTGCAGGATGATGATGGAGAATGCACGCTGAATGTACCTTTGATGTCAAAAAGAATTTTGACAAGGCGATGTGCTGTCATGCGACAGAATAGTGAAACACTCACACGCCAACACAAGAGGGACAATCTGTCAAAGCACGTCCAAATACTCGAATACGCCGATGATATTGACCAAATCGGAAGAAAGCAGTGTGATGTCAGTGAGTATTGAGATGGAAGCGGCAAACAAGGGTTTAACGCTAAATGAGGGCAAGACCAAGTATATGCTGTCAACAAGAAACGACACTCAACAGTCAACACCGACGACGTCTCGGACAGAACATCCCCCTCGACAGATATAACTTTGAGGTAGTCAAGGACTTTGTCTACCTAGGCTCCGCTTTCAATTCAGACAACGATACCAGCGTTGAGATCAGACGAAGAATAACCCTTGCCAATCGCTGCTTGTTTGGGCTATGAAGGCAATTGACTAGCAAAGCCCTCTCTCGAACAACAAGAGTGACCCTATATAAGACCTTAATAATCCCAGTCCGGCTCTACGGCGCAGAGGCATGGACTTTATCAAAAAAGGGTGAGGGTGATCTTGTCAGCTTCGAGAGGTAAATTCTTCGGGTGGTTTTTTATCCTGTCTGCATAGATGGTGATTGGAGGAGGAGATACAACGACGAACTGTACAGCGACATCAACTTAGCCAGAAGAGTGAAAATCCAAAGACTGAGGTGGCTGGATTCCGGCCTGGAAAATCTTTGAATCCACCTCCGAGGGACAGCTAATAGAGGAAGACTACGACTCAGGTGGCGCACGCAAGTTGAAGGGGACCTCAACCAACTTAGCGTGAAAAACTGCCGGCAGCTAGCTAAAGATCGAGCTGGCTGGAGACGCTTTTTGGTTGAGGCCTAGGTCCACCTCGAACTGTAGCGGCACCTTAAGTAAATAAGTATGTGTACAGTAGAGCATGCAGTACCAAAAGTGAAGAAAGGTGTTGGAACACCACGCTGGAGTACTTAGATACAAAATCAGGTCCATTGTTCTACCAGCAAGTATAACCCTTCGTCTTTCTAGAAAAGTTGAGTAAGAGCTTCAGTGATACAAGCCAAGGCAGGACAATCATATAGGAAGTGTTCCGAAGTGTTGTCACCCTCTCCACAAGATTTTTGGCACAGGCGGAGTGTCCCGTAATAACACCAAGAAGTTGTTTGCAGTCTTTTCTAGAATTCGGCGGACGGACGTCTTACAGATGACGGGAAGGATCTGTTTAGTCCGCCTGCTTCCTGGAAAGCCACGCTACTAACATTTGTGTTTGCTAGAAACTTAACCATCAATAGAAGCCTTTACCAAAGATACAGGCAAACCTAACGTGGATACAGGGCCGGAGAAGTTCTCCTGTGAGTACACTTCGATGGGCAGTGGGATTGAATGTGGTGGGCTGTATGGACGATATGGCATCCGTGAAGGTCTGTTGTTGACGATTTTTAATTATTCGGACTGCAGCTTGTTGGTTGAGGTCTAGGTCCACCCCGAGCTGTAGCGCAGTCGTGTTTTGGGTTAAAACTTTTGAAGTCAGTCGTTTTCCTATGACGAAAAAACAAAGATTGCTTTATAGTCGTATGCCTGGCACTTATATTTAGGTGGCGCTACAGTCCAGGTTGGACCTGGGCCTAGATCAAGTCTGGCACTTGCATCCATTTTTAGGAAACTGCTACGGGTACTGTCTCTTGTGATACACTTTGGGCACGTGAATTGTCCTTTTTGGACCACGATTTTCGAGGTTCATGATCGTGTTTCCAAAAACTGAGAAAACTCTTGGAAAGCCTGTAGCTCCCTCTTCATTCCCAGTTTTTACTCCCGCAACTATTGTGTGCAGGCAGGACGTTTTAATAGCGCACATTCTGCAGGGATGTTCAAGTTTTCTTGGAATGATCCGTTGATGTACAACCTTTATGATGGAGTTGGAACTCCCTCAGCATGAATTACCGATTGAGTGGTGAAGAGCTTCAGCTAGATACTGAACAAAAGGAGTTTGTGATCATAGCTCGATGATCCCAGTTGCCCCTGTTAATGTGTTCCATCATATCCAATAGGCTTTTTAGTGTGCATTTCTCTTGCAGTCATACTCAACTCTTCCTTAACTTGAACCTCATCACCTTAGATCCTTTGACAAAGTTCTTGTCAGTTACAAGAGTTCTCTTGTATGTCACTTGTATGACTACACTTCCATCACCTTACATTACCTCACAACTAAAACCAACACTGAGTACCACCTTCCATGTACCAAATGAATCACAGTTAAGGCCTCCTTAGGCATCACCCACAAGTTGCGATTAAAATTAAAAAGAGGCAAACTACCCATCAATCCATCGAACGATTTATGTACGTAGAAGCATTTATGTCCTTCAACCGGTTGTTATACCAACTGCGACGCTATTCTTGGCCTGAAATGCCGGCCGTATATCTATGGCGTTACTATTCTCGTTCCGGCTTTGATGCAATGCACCAACATCACCAACATCATTACAAGGAACGTGAGAGTTCGTTGACACATCCTTTTGCCGCATAGAATAGCATCCTTGAAACTACATAGTTCACTGCAATGGTATGAGTGTGAGTGTGGATATTCCATGTACAATGCAACTACAATGCGGAGAGAGAGAGAGTGAGATATAGTGTGTGATAGACAGAGAAAGAGCGCAAAGGTTCGACGAACTTTATTTGGGTTAAAAATAGATTTTTTCACAATGACGTCATTGCTTGGAAGTGATGCGAAGCGCAGCATAAAGTTTCCATTCCACTTAAACGCGATGAAGCCTTTCTACTTTCTAGTCGATTCTCTCTGCAAAATCGGAGCAAGGACATTCGTTTCCATTCTACTCTTCGTTGTCATATTCCTCTGTGAAGTTTCCTTTTGAATTATTTATAGAAAGGGTTGGGTAGAGAGTGTGGGAACTGGGAACAGCGCAAGAGGTGTAAGAAGATACATTTTTGCATTTTTAATAGATTGGATGAATGTGGGACAGTGTCGATGGGGTGGATGCAGAGATGGAGTGTACTTCTACCACTCAGGGTTGCTTACTGCTGCTGTTGAATGCAATTTCATTCACTGCAAGTGTCAATATTCTACACGGAGTGACATTGGAGGGGATTATTCAGTCAAATGGAATGCGAGGAGGGGTTGGGAGATTGTCAAAAGCCTTTGATTGGATAAATGTTAATTGAGTCCAAATGACGGTAAGCAATTTGGTTTAGAATTGCCTTCTTTACACATGGTATCGTCAGAGTCTTTAGAGAAATTGAGAGGGGCAGAACTGTCAATTGATCACTACTTAGTGCTTTATGAAATGCATCCTCAAGGATAGAGTCCCTCCCTTGCCAATGGATAGACTAAGGATGATTACAAGCATACGGTGGGAGTTGTTACAGGACGAATCTTAATTCTTTTCAACAGCAGTAATTAACTCTGTGGAAGATGTTTGTGGATGCAAAGGATGTGATGGCTGCTGGTGGAAAAGGAAGTGCTTGGAGTGAAAGATGGCATCAGAGAGAAGAAGAGAGCCTTTAAGGTGTGGATTCAATGGAGGGACTTTGATTTTTGAAGCAAGTTAGCCTTGAGAGTTGTGAAAGAACAGTCTTGGAAGGAGTTCAGCGAGAAATGGGAACGTGACTATAGACCTGAAAACAATATGTTTTGGAAGACCATCCACCAACTCAGAGGAAGGAAGTTGAATATCTTCGAAGGAGTGAAATTTAGAGAAGAGTCACTCCTTTTCAAGGCAGAGGAGATCTGGTAAAGATGGAGCCCCGAAAAGGGCACTGAGGATAATAGACCGATGGTCTTGAGCAGGTAGAAGAAGTCGCTTTGGCGATTAAATCACCAAAAGTTGGTAAATCTGCTTGTGTGGATGATATCCGGCGAGAAAAGCTCAAGCCTTTACGAAAGAAGGGATCATAGGCGCAGGGTCATTAATCCACAGGCCCATTTGGGTGGGTAATAGGTTCACAATTGGTTTGTGGCATTAAAACCCACCCAGGTGGGTCGAAAGTCCATTATGGACTTTTGGCCTGTGGACTTATGACCCTGCGCCGGGATCGCAATGCCTCTCGTATGTCATTAATGTGGTCTGGCAGTGCGCAGCAGCATCTAGCGACTGGCAAATTGGGGATAAGACAGATTGTACCAATTCCAAGGGCATATCTCCACTGGAAATTCCTTGCTAAGATTTTAGAAACGCGTTCCAGAGCTGTGGTTGAGCGTAGGTTAGGTTTATCGTAGCACAATCACTACCTACTGGTTATTCACTCTCAGAATGGTGTCTGAGAATGCCTTGTCAAACCTGTCTACAGCTGTTTTTTCGATTTGGAGAAGGCATACGATCAGGTCCCTCGAAGCAAACCCTGGAGCATTTTGAACGAGTAAGGAATAGATGGTTCATTGTTTAAGGGCCATTCTGTCTTAACGTACGAACTGCAGAAGCTGTGTTCGGGTACCTTTCTCTGCAGGCATTGGACTCCACCAAGGGAGACATTTTGTCACGTCTTAGCTGAGTTTACTCATGGGCTCTACAGTCCGGGCTTGACTTGGGTTTTAACTAACGAGCGTCTTTAGTCAGCTCAATCTTCAGCGTTGACATCCATTTCTACTTGCGTGAGCTATCTGTGTCACGGTCTTTCTCTAAGCACCTTCGAAGACTTTAGCTTGGCATAGTCGTCAAAATTTACAAGTCGTCTTTGTCAGCTCCATTAAGTGCTGTATGGAACGTCCCAGCTAGTCCATAACGAGTCCATTACTCAAGTAAAAGGCAAGAATTCAAACTTCTACCCACTCGCTGTGAAAAGTCTTTTGAAGGATGCTTTTCTATCTGTTCTCTGAGTTGATAAACCTTCTGGGATCCTCTGGTTTCTAATGAACAAGACGTTGGTTGTTGACTTGGAGCTTTTCGTTTGCAACGCAATGAGATTTCAGTCCATTATTCCAATAGGATTTGAGCGGAAGAGTATCGAAGCCTAATCACTTTTTCAAGGTCGACAACATTGGCTTGATTTTAGCTAAAGATGTCAATTTCATGAAAAGTTCCAATATTCGTATTCTCTGCTACTGTCATCCACTGGAAAGCTTGTCGGACATGACCCACCATTAAGTAAACTACTTGGCGCCACAGCTCAAAGAGAGCCAAGGCCTAGCTTCTCACGACCATCCATGTGGTGTATGTTATATTCTTCGCAGGAATGGAAGCATTCGTCTAAAAAATAAGTATCTTACCAAACCTCACGTTACAACCACCAACAGATGGTCAGATGGAGTCACATGTCATGCCATTAAGAACCATTTGATCAAGGACTCTTTATGGACTAGAACTACTATAGAAAATGAAGAGGAAATCCTTCAGTTGGTGTTCATTCGTCTAACTCTCCCTTTTAGTAGCTCAAGTGTTCCTCTTCATCAACCTGGTCTTGGTATGAAACTTAAAAGCTTTTAGCTTAAATTAGTCCCAAGTCCCATTCCAGAAATCCATTCCTGTCTTTCCAATTGTTTAAGTGTGCTTCGCACAATGATACCTTCCTTCCACATCGGTGTCATCCCTAACCAATCTGAATAACAAATGAACAATATTCCTCTACGGTATCAGAAAACTTTTCTGAAGGAGTATGGTGAACTTTTATCACTATCCACACCTTCATCGTCAACTATCCTTATCAGGATATTCGGAAAACCAATCAGGAGAGCAATGAACTTTCCTCAAGCAATACGTACTGAAATAGAACTTTAATCAAATCCATGCTCCAATAAACTGCAAACCACTAGTCCCTTAGGGATCCTTTCTCTCATGTTTATCTAAAAGAAACTTTCCGCATAGTTTTTTGGATTGCCAGAGGAAGTCCTGCAGCTGCACACATCGATTTATATTGGCAAAGTGCCACACCTATTTTTTTTTTTATCAAAATGCAAATAAGTGATGAGGATAATCACTGAAGGATATGAAATGCATATGTTTTGATACTCCATTCGATGTAAGGATAAAAGGACCAACATTGTGGTATTTATCAGTCTTCCTTCCTTCTTACATACAGGATATCCATTCTGATTCAACAGAAATAAGTAAAAAAAAAAAAAATAAATATCCTCGCTCTACTTATGTAGTAGCAGGCAGCTTCGTAGTGCAAGGACCTCTGAAATGATGCCATGCTTCGAATGTGTGCAACATGTGATGTGAATTGAGGACACGAACGGATGATGGTTGTGCTCATTCGGCGGAAATGAGATGCATTTCATATGCTAAAAGGTCCATTGTGCAGCTGAGTAGGCCGAGTGATGATGAGTCTTGTCCTAGAAAAGAAAAGGAAAAGAAAAGACTTGATCCTTGACAGAGGTTTTTGTATTCTTATGGGGTGAACCGAATTTAGAGCATGAAGTACTAGTGCAAGTAGTTGTGAATGCTAATATTTTTTTTAAATTTCGGTCAAGGTGATTGAGCGCGGTAAACAAAGGCTTAGAGTGTTGAGATGCTTTTGGCACACTTCATGCTATAAATAGGTTTTATTGTGTTAAGTGTACTGTAAAGCTGATGCAACCAAAAGGAACCTTGGAAGGTCTATTTATTCTGAATCGGCTTACACCAAGCGGCAGATCAAAAAGTGACCTCATTTTTGGTTTTGTATGAACAAGTCTTCAGTGGGCTTTGAATGGAATCACTTGCTGATCTCAATCACAATCTGGGGGCATGAAGACCGAACCACAGGTGCTCCAATTTCATCTTTATTTTAGGTCGAACGCTAGCGGCATGCTGACATCCTCAGCATCTGCATCAGCATCAGCATCAGCATCAGCATCAGCATCAGCATCAGCATCAGCATCAGCATCAGCATCAGCATCAGCATCAGCATCAGCATCAGCACCAGCATCAGCATCAGCATCAGCATCAGCATCAGCATCAGCATCAGCATCAGCATCAGCATCAGCATCAGCATCAGCATCAGCATCAGCATCAGCATCAGCATCAGCATCAGCATCAGCATCAGCATCAGCATCAGCATCAGCATCAGCATCAGCATCAGCATCAGCATCAGCATCAGCATCAGCATCAGCATCAGCATCAGCATCAGCATCAGCATCAGCATCAGCATCAGCATCAGCATCAGCATCAGCATCAGCATCAGCATAGGCATCAGGATCAGCATCAGGATCAGCATCAGCATCAGCATCAGCATCAGCATGCTTCTCCTAGGCTCCTCCTCCTTTTGCGCCAAAAACTATGTCAACGTCATCTGCAAAGCCCATGATTTTTGCAGTTTCCGGAACATGAAGCCCTAGAACGCCTTTATGTTCCACAAAAAGAAACCTAATCCTCAGCCTTGGAGACATGTGTGGATTGCTTTCGTTCATCGTCTGTTTTCAAAGCAGCTCGTCTACGGCACCGTCATGGACTCGATTGTTCATCAAAAGAATAAGTCCATGCACAAGGATACACAACCTTGTGGAACATCAGAAAAATGCATGAGACTCTCGTTCGAAATTCAGTACCTCTCTCTCTCTCTATCTCTTTCAGAGGGACTCACCTTGGATCTAAATATGGCACCTGTAATCCAAGAAAATCAGAATAAAATTTCAATATTTATCCAAAATGTCCTTCCGTCTTGAAGTCTTCTCCTGTATCCCTTCTATGACATCAAATGATTTTTGAAATATCAACTGACGTCGTCGTCGTGTCGAAGGTAACCTCTTTCGTATAAATGTTGGGCTACGCCGCCTGCCTCATGGTCATTTCCAGTGTAATACATGAATCTACAAGAAAGCTCAAAGCTCTCAGGCCATGGTGCAGTGTTCTTAATTTAAATTCTAAATATAAATTTCCGCACACACTTGCAAACTGCATGCCAAGTGCCGAGTAAGGTTACTTAAGGTCCCTGACCCACTATCACTACCGACAAATGGATGACGTATGCATGCACCAAAGTGTCGACGTCACTGACTGTTTGTTTGCTTACTGTCAAATCTTGCATTGAAATTGTTTCCCCAAAAAAAAGGACACCAACACTGGTTTACCCGGCTAACTTCACACGCTGTTAGTGTGTGTCATTGAAACATCAAGTACCGATTGATTGAGTAACTCAGTGAAAATGTCCTTCGACAGGATATTTGGCATGTGTGTATGTGACAAATTTATGATTTATAAATCGTCTCTGTGTAAGCACGACACTGCATGGCAATTCGTGTAAACATCAAACAGCGCTTCGGTTTTACATCATAACGCCGATAAATCCTATTTCCTGTTCTCTCACCTCCCTCTTGCATCAAGGATGCGCGAATATAACAGTAAACGCAGTGCTAGTTGCAATTGATGTTACAACAAAGCACGAAATGCCAAACGGAGGCCAAAGACTTCGTCATTAGGGTGGGTGGTTCAGTTGGGTGGTTGGTTGAAATGCCATTCGGTCACTGGGTCATGAAATAGACAGCAAAAGGAACGGAGCACAGCACTAGAACATACCAGAGGGTGATTGTGGGGTAAAGTTTGTCCTTGGTTTTGATGTACGCGTTTCTGATTCGGATTCCGATGACTTGGTCAGTAAGGGCTGTGTGAACCGGATTTGTCGGAGGAATGTGTCGTATGTGCCACATGTGGTGTGGGTGAATGTTTGTCGCATGAAAGGTGAAGTGTCAAGGAGTGTTAAAGGACACTGATTCGATGGAAGACCGTACAGGGGTCCTTGGGATATTTTTACGATCCATTTGTGCTGTTGGAATTTTATGTGTTAACATGAAAAAGAATCCAAAGAGTGCGTAATGCTTAGAATTATTGTTGCGGGTCAATGATTAGGCGATGATCTCATCCTGTAAAGTGGGATTAAGGATTTCAAGGATGCGACAATAAACATTTTGATGAAAGTGTTGATGAGACTGCAGTCAGATTGATGCCGAGACTATGAATTACACTGAAGAGGGACGAGGGCAGATTCTGATGGCAAGGATCAGGACGAGATTGAAAAGGCAACAGCTGATGTCGATGCAATTGCGGGTAAGGATCGGGTTGTGGCTGACACTGATACTGATGCTGATGCTGATGCTGATGCTGATGCTGATGCTGATGCTGATGCTGATGCTGATGCTGATGCTGATGCTGATGCTGATGCTGATGCTGATGCTGATGCTGATGCTGATGCTGATGCTGATGCTGATGCTGATGCTGATGCTGATGCTGATGCTGATGCTGATGCTGATGCTGATGCTGATGCTGATTCTGAGGCTGAGGCTGATATACGAGCTGAAGATATGTGTCAGTCTGCAGCCGAGGACAATGATAAGACTAGAAGCTGTGTTGTGTCGTTTTCAATTCAATTTAAAGCGCTCCTTTGAGACTCCCTTCCCCCAACCATAACAATTTCATTGAAACTTTCATAATATTTAAGGATGTCTTCATCCCTTAACTCACACCAGGCATGCGTCCATCCTCCTTTGAGTAGCAAATGAATTTTTAAAATAATTCTTCAGAACTAATCCATTTCACCCTTTTATTTATGTGAAAGCTCACATGCAAGCCCATGTCCTTCGAATAGCTCCTGAAACACATCCCAACTCTAAAAGTCAACTAAATTAATTTTATTTTTTAGTTTACTTTCGAAATGAAATTCTCCAGGAACGAGGAGAGTGGTATCAAATAGATTTTTCGTCCACCCCCCCCCCCTACTTCCTTTTGGAAGCAACATCTGCAACAAAATACAAAGTTTCCTTCTTCGGGATACGTGCCATTCTATAAGGACACTTTTCGCACTTCTTTTACTGAAAATAAAAGCGACGCGCCCGCGGCAAAACAAAAGCCAACTATCAAGGACACTGGACAAAAGGGGGGATGTTAAATTCATCATCAACATGGCTACACTGATAAGAAGCGATAAGAATTCCAATATCCTTATCCCCTCCCCGTTCATATTTCTAAAAATAGAAAGTTTCATTGAGACTTCTGTTCTAAAAATAAACATCAAACACCAAAGGGAACATCGTGGTGGTTCCGTTCACCGCTCTGCCGTTTTCTCCCTTCTGCACAGGGCTCACCATAAACTAGGTCAATCGTTCCATACACTCGGTCAGATTGTTACAAGTGGTGCACATTTTGCCAAGTCGAACTTTTGCCAATTGGCGTTCCTTGGCGGCGGTGTGAGAGCAAGAGAGAGATATGTATACCAACACCGGTTCAACCTTGCAAGTGTGGTATAACCTTCTTGTAAAATGATAACCAATATCCTTGTTCTGTTGGAACAATGACGTCACTCGCTGACGTCACTGGATTGGTAAATGTCCTTAAACTGGAGTTGGCTACGTGACGGATGTAACGCGCGGGGCGTATACGCAACCTCTCCGATACAATATCTCTCTATCTATGGATTTCGGGATGCAGCAGCTGTGTATGTGTGTGTGAGAAGGGAAGGATAATGAAATTTGTTTCGGAAACTAGGTCACAGACATTTCATCGATTTCCATCCCCCCCATCACTGTACAAAAGGAATAGAGCAAGCAGGGGAGAGTGTATTGCGAGAGGAGAAGCATGGCAGAGTGCTGATACTGGTGGCACAGACCGGGACTGCTTGTGAATGAAAATGGGATTTCATCCCTGAATTCCCTGGAAACTGTTATCACCGGAACCAGCCCCAAATACCGTAAAATAAAAAAACAGTAGTCACAAAGAATACGCGTAATATTTCTGGAAATCGATTAAAGGCTTTCCATTCTCGACTCAAGCCAGTTTACACATATCCTTCGTGGAATACGAATGAGATATGTATGTATTCTGTGCAATCCTTTGGGTTCCAAAACGAACTAAAACGTAATTCATCCCGAGATTCATGGACGAAACGTACTCGCATTCTATCGGAGAGAATTTCCTTCTTTTTTATGCTTCAACGCTGCTGTTGTTACTGTCTCTGCCGAAGGACATATTTTGTGTGTGTGTGCGTAGATTTTATGAATGCAATATGAAGTGAATGTGGTGAATTTTAATATGAATTCATAATTTATGTGACGAGAGATGAATGCGCGGTTGAATTGTAAATGAGAAATTAGCGGAAAAAGTTATTTTTACATTGCAAGGCTATTTTAAGAAGACAAAGAAACCACAATGCAAAAAGAAAGGATCATCTCTGGAAATGAGAGACTTAAAAAGTAAACGTTTATATCCTCGAAATTGGAAGCCCGAAATGAGGGTAATCCACTGAAGGAAAATAGGAGAATACCAAGTCCTAAATCCTAAATTTGAAAACCTAAACAATTTGGTTTGGGTTTTTTTTTTTTTTTAATGCTTTGCATGTCCTTAGCCATGGATATGAGGACTTCTCGGTACTCGATGTTGTTGAACGTGATTTAGGAAACATGTTTCTATAAACATAATTGAGAGATCACGTCTTTTCTGAAAGTGGGACATGCCTAAGTGGGTATTAGTCGATTCAGGGTTGGAAGTCGGGGATAAGACTCACAGCTGAGCAACAACAAGAGACAGAGAGAGACTTTCACACATGGTTCATGGATTGAATTTAGAAGGGAGAACAGCTGTCGAAGAAGCACAACTAGGTACTCGAAATCTTTAGCAACTTCCACTACTATTCATCTAGTAGAGGTTCATTCGACCCAAAGATGTGTGGTGATAGGAAATTTAAGTGCAATATGGATGGGGATGGGGCATGGACGTGGCATTCTAGGAGCAAATATCTCTGAAAAAGCAATATGTCTTCGAAATACCAACCACGCCTCACATTTGAAATGAGCACAGGTTGAGGACTTTCTGGAAAACGATCTGAAAGACAGCTCGATACGTTGGGGCTTAGTGAAATAAGATGGCTCACGTGAGTTCCCATCTCACTCTTTTCGGAGAAACCGTCCAGAGAAAATCAGCTTTGAACTTCAGGACTAGGTGCAAAAAAAGGGCTTACATCATGGAACCCTTTAGTGACCAAATGTGGACAGAAAGATTTCGGACTAGAGAAAGAGGGGTCAATCTTACCAACTTATGTAGCAGAAAAGGACAATTTGTTTAAACAATTAGGTGGCACATGGTAAGGAACTGCAACGCCAAAGTAGGATATGACAACGATACTCTCAGCTTTGGCTTAAATGTTGAAAGATTTGGATTCTTTTGCAATATAAGCCTAAAACTTGACATAAAGTCAGATGAGATTCCACTGACTGGCAGAGAAGCTCGAATCCATGTGATCATATGGCGATCAGTCGATGGGATACCAGCAATGAAGTGGAACAAGATCACCACCTTTTGGTAGCTTATATTCACTTTTGAACGCACTGAACCCGCCCGGGACAACAACGATCCGGTATATAACTGAAAGACTGAGAGATTCTATAGTGCACTGATGGAAGAAACAAAAATCCCGAATTGCAGAGTCCTAGTTACGCATGAAGACTACCGAAGTCCGGTGTTGTGAGTGCCATCAAAGACGAAACTTTACTGACCCTCTGGCTACTGCCAAGTAGAACGCGAGGTGATCGATCTGTGGATACAAAAAGATCTTGGATCTTTTGATGAACTAGATTAAGGATGTTGGTATGCTCATGAATGGTAGAGAAAAACTAAGGATCACCAATTTAGCCTGCCATCTCAGTCTGGGAACAAAAATCTTAATTTACCAAGCCAAGATATTGACACTGTCATATGCATTGAACCACTTGTGTGAGGGATCAGGGGGATGGAGGAACGTATTCAAAAACTCAAAATGACTTGACACTGGCATGGGGGGACATGTCGGCCCTGAACCATTCGCTGGGATATGGGGATGGACATGATCGGTAAGTTGGCTATAAATTAACATCTGAAAATAAAAATGCCTGTCGTCACCGTGGCTTAGTGGTTAGTGCGTTGATCTGCAAAGCGAGAGATCATGGGTTCGAGCCTCAGCTACATCCAGACGTATTTCGCCGCATCGCCTTTTCGCAGGAATGACAAACTTGCAAGAGTATATACGTAGCTGTCATGAAGAAGCCTCTCAATCCGCCGTTCGGAGTTAACAATCAAACTATAGGTCCCTTCCATTTCTGCGAGAAATATAACACGCACAACATGAATGGTTGCGATAAGCAACCGCAGGACCGAGTCTGTGAGCTGTTGCGCCAAATATTTGTATTTTTCTTTTGTCGGCTGCACCGTGAGGAACTCCCAAATGGGTAGTAGTGTTGCCCAATGGATTCCGAGGATGTGAGATGTGTTTCTGATTGAAGGTTACAGCTCACTTCCACATCTAGTGAAGAATTTGGATTAAGGCCAGATGTCTCAAAAGTGGAACAAGCTTTTCGAACGCAGAATTACTTATGTATGCGTCTTAAAACTGACCAAGTTGGTTGACGGCGACCTTCCCATATTGTCAATTCAAAACGGTATCCCACAAGGCTGTACACTGTCTCCATAACTATTTTTCTTGATTATTTGGGACATTCTTCGTAGTGCTTTGTCGGTGTGAAGATAGGAACAGAACATGATGGTGTACAGGCAGTTTTGATGCCCCTTACCCTAACAGTAAGAAAGATAAATCGAAATAGATCACCTCAGTGGGTCCCTTTTCGTGTCTCTCTTTCACGAGTCGTCTCTGTCGAAGGTGTGCTCCGCATTTTCTGGCAATTCCAACGACTAATGTAGCTTTACAGAATATGTGTAGCTTTTCATGTGCATTCCAGAAACAGGATCCAGGTATCATCTTCGTGAATACATGTCTTCTTTAGATGGTATCTGTTTCCGTGTCATGTGGATAGCTCAAGCTTAGGACCCTATTTCTGGTGCAGTTGGCATATATTGTGTTCACCATTTGGCCTTATCTCCATTTTGTCGTGCTTTCTCACTTCCTCAGACTTATCCATCATGTTAGGACCTAAAAACCTTTGCTTCACCAGATTGTCCATCTTTTCGTTTCCTTCGAAACTTACTTGTCCTTCAACCTAAGCCAGTGTCAAGACATTTTGAATTGAATTTTTGAACACATTCCGTTGTCAGTGATGGGTTGGTGTTTTGAAGTCATTGTCGCCAGACTGAGAAGGTATGCTAGACCTACAATCTATCATAAATCCATTCATAAACATGGTTAAGTTTCGTAATCCTCTGTTCGGAAGCCGTCTATCCCTGACGAGAGTTCTGTGGTACTTTTCTCCATCCACCATCCATAGGCATATCAGGGATCGTTCCGTACCAGTGTCACATCCTATCTCAGTGCAGCCAAATGCCGTGTGTGCTTTTGTTTAATCAAGTGGCAGGATTCTCAGAATCACTTCCATAGGACATATTGGTGTCATGCATTGGTTCTATGATTCCAACATATGGTAGTCATTTGCACCCTATCCAACCCCAAAACGGGTAGAGGGAGCTCCCAGTTCTTCATATCCAATTCGTGTGAATATCACGGGGCAACATGTATCATTTTTTGATCTTAACATCATCTTTGCAAGAGTGGAAGTAGAAATGGAAGGCGTTTCGCATCGTCCCACCACCAAGTCGTCAAGTTGACTACAACTACCAATTTATCGAATGAATATTCTCTTTAATGTTCTCCAGGCATATGCCATACCAGACTATACTACCGGATCCGATAGCACATAAGTCTGGAAGCAACCCCCTCTTGCAGTAAAAATAATCATAATAACATTGTTACACGTGGGATACCTGCTACAGTTATCATTATTCGTGTAACAGAAAACACAAAAGGAAACCATTGCACACACACGTGCCTATATACATAAAATTTGTTAATCGAAAACTTTGTGAAAGGTCCTTCATCGGAATTGTAGTCAGTATAGGCATTCAAAAGATTCCTTGACCCGAAAACCATACTTTTTTCTTTTTCAATCGAAAATTTTAAACGAAAAGAGGACATCCAAGTGAATAATCAAGAAAGGATAAGGTTTCCCTATCCTTCAGTGAAAAAAATGTTCAAGACAGAGTTCGTTAGTTTAAGTGGTGTGATGGCTATGAAGTTCCGAGACGACACTCAGTCAAACCTTGTCAAAACCCGACTTGATATTAATTTCTGGCTAACCCCTTACCTAACCACCAGCATCCAATGAAGCATCTGCCTCAGCCTCAGCCTCAGTCGCAAAGTGATTATGAATCTATTTCTGTCAAATCCAAAAGTTGACAATATGTTCCACAAGATCCATCCAAAATAAATCCATTTGTTTGGGGGGCACAGCACAATGTCCGCGTGTCACAAATTGATTGATCCCATTTGAAAATAGCTGTAAATTCCTATAAATAACTTCCACACACACACACGGAGACCACCCAACGCATGACAGCACCACAATCTTAGTGGAGAACGTCAGAGTGAATCTCATCAGAAGAAGGATTCACTCAAAATGTCCTTCGAATCGAAAAGCAATGATAATGTATGGGCCACCAAATGCAAATGGAAGGATGTACAAGGACGGATTCGACAAGTAAATTTAGTCATCCAGGATATGTATGTGTGTAAAAATAAAAAAAAATTATATCGAAACGGTCATGTCCTGTCAACCGAAATGTTCCAGCCTAGTTGGAGAAAGAGTAATTCCTTTTATTTTTATGTTGTCCTTCTTCTCGGTGTGGTTGGGTACGAAATCAGGTCAAAAGGATTTTTCCACGAAACATAACGGATACGGTGGGAGTAAGTCAAAACCATCATATGTCGCAATGAAAATAATTGACATCGCAACTGAGTCCTGTGGTGAATGGAAGGAACATTTTTAGAGGATGGAGAGCTGGGTGGTGTCGGTTTAATTCGTTCGTTGATTTTATACGTTACGAATGTCCTAGTGTTTTACTGTGATTTCCTTGGAAGACGAAAAGTCTATTGGGCCCTATTGTGGGTGGATGGATGGTGGAATTGGGTCAATTGATGTTTTATTGGACAAGTTTTTGGAAATTTTTATGTTGATTAGTCTGAATTTGGATCAAAGTCACTCATAAGCGTCCGAAGGAAGTTGTATTGTATGATTTGCAGGAAGGAAATGTGAACTAGATGTAGACTAAGGCATGTTATAGGAACGGGAAGGTATAAATTGGTTTAATCTACTTATTTTCTCATGCGGGAAGAGTTTTAAAGAGTTTTGTTGATTTTATGGGTTCAGTTTTGTGGACTAATTAAATATAAGTTTACCACTGGTTAGGAAACTTTTGCGAAGGAGTCAAGATTTGGAGTAGGCCAAAGTGTAAACAGTTTAAACATTTCCTTAAAAGAACTTAGTTTTCTTGAAAATCTGTGGCTGCGAATCTTATTTTGCCGGAAGCTCTTGACTATTTCAGATCAAAGGATATATAAGTCCAACAGTGTGTAGAGCTATATTCTTAGACTAAGCCGGAAGGTTTACAATCAGGCTCTAAGCGGCCGTGTACTTAATTGGAAGAGATGAGGAGAGCACTGCGACCTAAAGGATCTGTTGTCTGAAGGAAGCTTTCCTTGTTATCCTAAGTAAGATCGATGTCATGAAGGAACCACAGGATTATGTTTGCAGCTGAACTGTGCCGAAGTGTTTTTGAATGCTTCGAGCAAGATGTGCTCAGCAGTTACGTGATCTTCCAAGCAGAGATGGTACATATCCAAAGGAGTTATGCCCAGCTTGTTGAGATGGTAGTTGAGTGAGTAATGCCCCGTAAAGAAGCCTGTTAGGATCTTATGATCACGCTTGCTTAGTGCGAGGATTCGTTTGACGAAGTCCAGTAGTTGAGTTCAATTTTGAGAGCTTGTCCTGATAGATGATGGCAAATCTTCAGAAGGGAAGCAAGCCTATTTGATTGCTTTCAATGCCCATGTGTTGGGGATAGGAAAACATGGAAATTTGGTTGTGAAGAGCTAGCTGTTGCTTAAGACCTCGTCTGAGGTGGTGCGCGTAAGTAGAAGATGATCCAACTAACTTAGCGTGTGTAACAGGAGGTACCTAGCTAAGGATCGGGCTGACTGGAGAGGCTTGTTGGTTGATGCCTAGGTTCACCCTGAACTGCAGCACAATCCAACTAAGTACGTTAGCTATTATAGGCAAGTTTTGAGTCGAACAGATAGGAGCTCAGATTAGGCTTTCGGAAAAGATGGCGCAATCTTTTTTTAAACATTTTCTCCGGACTCTTGCCTGAAAAATAGAAGTGGAGCAGCCTATATACAGCGCTGCTTTCTATTGAATACATCAAGAGCCAGGTTGCTGCTTCCCGGATTGACGTCATGAAAGAAACTGCATTGGTCTGGCAGTTTCATCACGATTTCTTTCTCAGGCCATACGGAGATCACCTTCGCATCCCGTCTTAGATCCATCGGTACAGAACTCTTTTGCAGATTAGGTAAGAGCAGCACCAAACCCCCCCCAGGGGATTCTGGCTTTGTGCATAATCTGAGAGTGGCCAAACCCTTCACTTCTGCAAACATAGTTAAAGGAAACACCCATTCTAATAGCCTGTATAGCATAACATGTCTACCTATCAAGCAGGGCCCCTTGAAGACACTTACAGAAGTCATACACAAAAGTCGTTCCATTCTCTTCAAATTCAGGTAAAACCAGATCTGCTTCGACAAAGGACGAGTACCGATCTGATTCGACCAGTTAGCTTCTATTAAAAGTGAAACTTGATCGATTCTCAAGAAGCAGATGGCTCCTTGCTGTTTTTCAGGGAGATTCTGACCAGCACCTTCCTTTGCTAGGTCCCTCGCTTTCTCTGCAGTTGCCCAGCCATTGATTTACCAACTGCCAAGGCTTTTATAGCCAATGGAGCTTCTGGGATTGTCGTAATTTTTTACTGAAATACACTACAATGATCCAGCAGACATCTGGTGATCTTCATGCCAGAAGATCCTTCTATCCTCGTACCATACGCTGTTTTAGGTTCACAGATTCATTTAAGATCCTCCAGACACTCAAAAGGTCCGCTAGTAATCCTGGTTTTGGATCTCACTAAGAGTGACTTATATGAGGTGCGGCTCGTATGAGTGTTTGTCAACTGTGGAGATTCCTAAAGACTTGATGCTGTTTTAGTGGAGCGGCTGAGATGGCTGGAACTCATAGAGCAAATGAAAATTAGCCCACCGGCACATCGAGTCTTGAATCTGTCCCAGAAGGACAACGCGGCAGGGGAAGATCCTACTTTAAGTGGCGCGCATAATCGGAGTGTGAACTCAACCAAATCAATGTGCGAGACTGGAGGTAGCTGGCCAGAGATTGAGCTGGCTGAAGACGCATTTTGGTTAAGCCCATGGTCCACTCCGGGCTGTAAGCGTAACCAAAAGTGAGTAAGTAAGTGAAGTATTCCCTACAGCGCAGTGGTGGGATCTGTTCTTAAAGCATCAGTTCTACAGACACAGAAGAAGTTCAGTGTAACTCTTCTTGTCCAGTGCTGTCTACTAGACTTGTTTTCCGTGCATCAGGATCGGTATAACTATTTTTATAAAAATCCAGTGCACTACTTTGTTATGAATGTTCCATTTCGGTCCGACACCTCTTCGATAGGAATAAAGGGCTACAAAAGCCTTCTTGCTACGGTTCTGTTTATTCAGTCTCCAACTGTGCATATTCTGTGAATTGAAGTTCCGTGGACCTTTTGTAAACGAAACTAGTTCATTTTTTGCAATGCAAACTAAAAGACTGACCTTTTAAGTCCACTTAACGAGTATCTGGAGAGCTGATTCGATCAGGTCTTCTATAAGCCATCGCAATGTCGTTCGCTTCGTCTATAACATTGTACCCCTCTTTTTCTTAAAACGTAAAGCAAGTCCTGCAAAGATCGATAGTACTCTGTCTTTCAGAGAACCCCTGTAGACCCTGTAGACATGGACCAGTTCTTTGGTACAGAACTGACTGAGATACTTTTAAAACTTTTTTTTTATGATCATTCGGGATTCAGCTTCAAGGATTTGCTGCAAACTATTCAACAGACTCTAAGGAATACTTTCCTTGATAGATCCATTGACTTCTTGGTATTAAAGCGTCTTTTTAGTTTTAGAAGTGTTCACAGCAGCAGTATTCCAAGGATCCTAGACAGTTTTGCAAATCATTTTAAACCAGAACACAACTTTCTTATAATTTTTCAATGCTACTTAATGGAAAACAATTCTTGGAAAATTCCACAGGATATCTCAGCGGAGATAGAAAATGTTGCCAACAAAAAAAATCCTTAATCAGAATTCCCTCGAATTTGTTGTCAGTCTCTATACAATTTTTTTTTTTTTTAGAAATTAAATTGCCTGACATCATCATAATGTCCTTGCTCTGGAAGTCACTTTGAATATGTTTACACAGATTAATCAGTCAGCATATCCTAGAAACTTTATCCTTCGTAGACTATTCGTCAAATTTATCACAATATTTGTGTCTTGAGGGTGAGCAAATCATTTATCAATTAATCGTCATGGTTGTCCGATCTGAAGGACCTGACCTGTTCCACTGTGTTGCATTAAAACTTCGACTCAGATTTCTGAGTCATCGGTTATAAGGTATATTCAGTTGTGCAGTTCAAAAAGAACATGCATCTGGACAAATACCGATAAAACGGATCAGTGTCCATCATAAATCGAAATTTATGAGTTCCAGTATTGACAAAGCCTACTCTTATCGATGTGTGAATTGCATCTGTGACCCAGACGTTCACTATCGATTTTAGGCGTCAATGACTAATAAAGATTTTATTAGTTCAGCTGGGGACCAAAGTGATAATGATATCCTTTCTTGTACGGTTTACAACCGTCGAGTGGTATCGTATTGCTGTGCACCATATGTTGGTTAGCGTACGGTTGTCCACAGGATGCCATGTCCTAAAATAACTCGCACAACTGAGATAACCTATGACCGATTCTAGGTAGTCTGTGCGGTCGAAGATAATTGCACCCTTCCCAAAACAAACATTCGAAGTTTGAAGCGAGCGATCGGTCTGAAGATCGAGGAGTCGTTGGTAAGCAGTGCGCGAGTTAACATCGTTGAGTAGTAATAATAATAGTAATACTACATAGTGTAAAATAAAATAATAGTTTTATTTAAATAAAAGAAATAATTTAAGTAAATAAAAAGAGTGTTGTAGTTTTAATCAAAAGTGCGTGCCTGTGTTTTGTACAACACAAACAACTAACAATCTCAGGTTATAAGTAATATAACAAATTGGCGCAGCCGGTAGGATTAAGGAAGCGTCAGTTGAAAAACTGGTAATAGCTTGAAAAGCCTTAATCCCCGAACTAATACTGGGCAAGACAACCTTACCCTTAAACTCGAAACTGAGTCTGGTTTCGAGGGTATGTTCAAATAATTATAAAAAGTGAAATAAATTCAAACAACTTTAATAAAATCTCAGTGCACCACTATTTAAAAACACCACAAACCAACACCACTAACCCAAAACGATCTACTCATCCTCCTCCCTCACAAAGAAAGGCAGGAGAGAGATCATCAATGTCTCCTCATCCTCCTCCCTCACAAAGAAAGGCAGGAGAGAGATAAAAACAATATCTCCTCATCCTCCTCCCTCAGCAAAGAAAGGCAGGAGAGAGATATTAAAAAAAAAACGCATCTATTCAACAACAACGATCCAGCAACTGCAGCAGAATAACACCAGAACAACGGAAACAACAGCGATTCCAGCACCAGCTACATCAACTCCAACAGCAACGTCAACATCATCAAAGGAACCTGCTGGGACCACTCGAAACCTCTCACCAAGACGAAAACACTTTCATCAAACAGTAAGTTTTAGTTTAAGGAAATTAATATTTAAATAAAAGTGTTACGAATCATAAGTTCCTAGACAATGTAGGTGATTTAAGGGCTAGAGCGGTTGTCCTTACTGCAGAATCCTACTTCTAAATTAAGTCCCGTCAAAAAAAAAACAGAAATACTAATAACTAAAAATGGCTGTCGATTATATCAAAATCGCCAACCTCACATCCCAGCTTGTCCCACTATTTTCGGGTGGACACAACCCTTCAGTGGCTACCGAGCTGCAACATTTTTTGGGATGTTGCAAAAGAGTTTTAGAGTGCCTACCTCAGGAAGAACACAAAGCATTTGCACACATTTTCCCAACGAGACTTCGTGATGAGGCGTACCTTTTAGTCGAAACAAACCCAACAGCATCTTTCGAGGAAGCTGAAATGCTCCTCACCAGATTTTATTTACCCAGGGAAACCTACCAAGAGCTGGTAAATAAATTAATAACAATAAAACAATGCCCCTTGGAAGCTCTTATCGCTTTTACCACGAGGATAAAGCAGATGCTGATGCTTTGCAAGGAGGCATCTAATGAAAAATATGGCGCAATGGCAGCTCCAGCTGAAATACAACTGGAAGACTTTGCCAAAAATGCCCTACGAAGCGGTGTCACAAACCCTCATCTCCGCCAATACCTTTTAACCATAGGGGATGAGACGTTAGATAAACTAATTCAAAAGACTTTGGACATGGAAACGTTACAACGGGCGGCTTTCCATACACAACAGAATAGTAATACACCGTTTTCTTCTACTTCCCACCTTCCCAACAGTTTTTTCCCACACTTGAACCCACAAGCAGTACCCTTTGGTTCAAATATTACACCACCCCCAGGTTTTCAAAACGCAAATGGCTCGCAAATGCAAAATAAAAACAATTTCTGTCGCAAAAAAGGGCATACCAATAGCGAATGTATAACCCGAAAAAATACACCATTTTGTAACAATTGTAATATCTACAATCATGATATTCGGGATTGTCGGCGTTTAAAATCCATTTACACAAATGCGCCAACTGTTCGCAACATAAACAGCCACGTTTATAATAGGTCAAACCAAAACAGACCAAATTCTAATACACCACAGGTATTTAATATAATCAAAAAATGTGATTTTTGTGGCCGAATCGGTCATACTTTGAAAGAATGCCACCAAAAGGCCAAATGGGAATCACAGAATCCAAGAAGCTTTAATGTAGAGCGTCCAAGCCACCGCCTTAAGTTTCCTCGCACGGAAACAAATTCTGAGAAATTCAGCATTCCGCTGGATTTTAAAGATAAAACCAATCGCGAACGGGCAGTCGAAGTGATCCACGTTACAGACAAAGCGAGACCTGAAGAGGTCAGAACCGCCTGTAGCGTCTCCAAGGTTTTTCCTACTCGAAAAACTGACTGTGAAACCTCAGCGAAAGTGATGATGGTGAGCAAGGGATCTGACAAAATAGTATTACAAGAAACTGTTTGCGTGCCTGCACAGGCACAAAGTGTAATAGCTGTCTCCCTATCGAACAATTCATTGCCCAAAAGCCAAAAAGTATTACAAGTTACGCTCAATGAAACAAAAGAGCAAACGACAAATAAATACTTGAAACTAAAGAAAAAAACTAAACGTTTAAAACCCCAGAAGAAAAAAATATCCAAAACTGAAGTTCACGTACAACACATAAGATACCTTTTCCCAGAAAAAGACGACCCGTACGAATTAAGCAGTAAATTGCATTTAAAACAGTTCAAAAATGAGCTTCAATTAGGCAAAAATTTGCACTCGGAAAAAGTTGACTCTATTACAGAGCTCTGCAACAAATACTCCGATACATTCCACTTAAAAGGTGACAAGCTCATGCACATAAAATCCATCACACACGAAACACCACAAATGCAAAACCAAGCACCTTTTAATCAAAAAGTTCACAGACTTCTCGAAACCCAGAAGCAAGTGAACAAAGTTCAACCAAAAGTAACGCTTGAAAACACTATAATTCAACCAAGCAAAATCCCATGGAACTCACCTCTCCTAGTAGTTCCTAAAAAAACGAACCCATATGGCAAAAGAAGATGGAGAATCGTGTCTGATTTTTGTAAACTCCATGAAAAAACTATTCGCGACGATTATCTTCTATCTCGAATAAAGAATATTTTAGACCAACTCGGTCATTCTCGCTATTTTTCCGCACTCGATTTAGCCAGCGGTTATCACCAAGAGTATGGCGAACAAAACACTCAAAATCTCGGGATCAATCTCTGCAAATAGCAACATTCGTTAACAACAATAGCTCCCATGAAGGCACAAAACTCACGCCAATGCGGAAATTTCCTCTAACCAAAGCCCATTTATACCATCCACTAGAGTCACAACCATTTTGAAACCCAACCATATTTTCTCATGAGAAACTTTCGGGAAAGAATCAAACAGTAAACCTCTAGCCCGATCACTGACGTTGTCAAAACAATTGTTGTCAACAAAAACATTTCATTTATAAAATAAACTAACATTGTAAAATCATAATTACAAATACATATTTTCAAAATTAAAGACAGATACTTAGTCAAATACGAAAAAATGTTTCGCACAATTATATAAAAAGGGAATTTAACAAAAAAAATAACTATAGAACAAACAAAATGTGTTCACAAATAATTAAACAAAAATTATTCCTTCAAAGAACAAATATTTCAAAAAAATCTACTAATATTTGAATCAAACAAAAAAATATATAAAAGAATTAATCAAAAATTATATACAAAAAAATTAAATGAATGAATAAATAAAGAATACCTCTTAAAAATAAGTATAAAAAAAAATATTTTAAAATACATATATAGATTATCTTCCCTCTAATAAGATTTCCAAATATAAAAAAAAAATTAATAAATAAAAGAATTTTCACCAATTATATATTAAAGAAAATTCAAGTAAAAAAAAAACACATATCTATTAAGGAAAAAAAAAATAATAATAATGAAAATTATTCATGTAAACAATCTCCTCATCCTCTTCCCTCTGGCAAAGAAAAGCAGGAGAGAGAAATTCAAAAAAATTTTGATTACAAATTACATACATATATAATAAGAAGTTAATAAGAAAAAAAAAATATTTATGTAAAACTATCTAACAATCTCCTCATCCTCCTCCCTCTACAAAGAAAGGCAGGAGAGAGATATTCAAAAAAATGTTTCAAAACAAAAACATAAATGTAAAATGAAAAACATACAAATGTAAAATTACACAATCAAAAAACTTAACTAAACAAAAAAGAAACATTTTTTATACTACTCATATATTTTATACATTTTATCATTACTAAAGAATAATAATTAATAAAAATTAAAATTATTGCGAAAATTATAGTATAGAAAAAATTAAGTAAAAATCTAAAAAAAAAATAAATAAATACATAAATATATTTAAGACAACTAAGCTTCAAATCAACTAGTCTTCAAAACTCTAAAGACAAATCGCCACTTCAAATCAATCGAAAACCGTAAACTTCACTTTTGCTTCAGATGATTATTCCTCTTCAAAGAATAATCATCATTTAAATACGGGGAAGGTAAATGTTGCATTAAAACTTCGACTCAGATTTCTGAGTCATCGGTTATAAGGTATATTCAGTTGTGCAGTTCAAAAAGAACATGCATCTGGACAAATACCGATAAAACGGATCAGTGTCCATCATAAATCGAAATTTATGAGTTCCAGTATTGACAAAGCCTACTCTTATCGATGTGTGAATTGCATCTGTGACCCAGACGTTCACTATCGATTTTAGGCGTCAATGACTAATAAAGATTTTATTAGTTCAGCTGGGGACCAAAGTGATAATGATATCCTTTCTTGTACGGTTTACAACCGTCGAGTGGTATCGTATTGCTGTGCACCATATGTTGGTTAGCGTACGGTTGTCCACAGGATGCCATGTCCTAAAATAACTCGCACAACTGAGATAACCTATGACCGATTCTAGGTAGTCTGTGCGGTCGAAGATAATTGCACCCTTCCCAAAACAAACATTCGAAGTTTGAAGCGAGCGATCGGTCTGAAGATCGAGGAGTCGTTGGTAAGCAGTGCGCGAGTTAACATCGTTGAGTAGTAATAATAATAGTAATACTACATAGTGTAAAATAAAATAATAGTTTTATTTAAATAAAAGAAATAATTTAAGTAAATAAAAAGAGTGTTGTAGTTTTAATCAAAAGTGCGTGCCTGTGTTTTGTACAACACAAACAACTAACAATCTCAGGTTATAAGTAATATAACAACTGTGTCAATGCGTGCTCCCCCCCAATAATAACTAAATTACTATAAAGAAAACAAAGTAAGTAGGACAAATGAATAAAATATCCAAATATAACGATAAACAAAGAGGTCCTTGCGGATGAATTGACTCTAGTCCCCGTGGGGTTGATGGCGACATCAATGTCGAAGAAGCCTCTAGAAGGCCGATTCCATTGCCTGAATACGTGACTGCTGGCATGCTCACACATTTGGATTTGTGTGCTACGCATTCTTAAGGATTCCGATATTTAATCAGATTCGCGGTGGCAAGTGGGCTTGTTTATTGTTATAGAACTTTGGTGGTTTAACTGTAGACATGTATTCCAATGTGGGTTACAGACAACCTATCAAAGGGTAACAGTAACGAGGTACTGTTGCTATTTTTAGGAGAGTTAATTTTTTTTTGGTGACAACCAGCATCAAATTGGCAAGGACAACGCCTCCATATGACATCGAGGTGATGGGAAATTTCCATCGCCAATTTAGAATTGAAAAAAAAAAAATAAGTTGCGTATACGTCAGAGTGGAATAAACTTGTCACTGTGTGGACAGTCTCGGAATAGAAATCATTACCGTGTTTGAATGGGCAAACTGAAGGTGGGTATGTTCGAGCGTGTGTCCTTGAGAATTCACATCATTACAAACAGAGAGCAAATGTCTTACGCAGTTTTTAGCGAGACATCCTCATGCATCGTTCTCGCGAATTTAAATGTGACGAAATTGAAATAAAATGACGAAAATCCTTTGTCCTTAGAGATGTGCTGTGTAAATAAATGTTGTGTGCTGTTGGTGGGAAAATTTATTCGTTTGGTTCAATGACTCGACAAGGATACGTGGTATAAATAGGAATATTTCTTATTCCAGCTTTTATCAGGTGATGCTATGCTGAAATTAGCCCGACAGAATGTATTTGTAGGCGTGTCCCTTGGGACGAAATAAAAGATCTGGGAAGGGTAAATGTTTTCTCTTTGACGGTTTCCTTTTTGCATAGTGGTCAGCGGGATGAATTCAGTACTCTGACTTAGAAAGTTCTTTCAAAACGAGGAAACAAGAGACGGATGATGGTAAGCTAATGGTTGTGTCCATATCCTTATCTGACCTGAGTTTGGACCTTCTGAGAGGATTTCGGCACAAAGAGTCCTCGGTTAATCCATGATTTACAGTGGTCAATACATCACTGTTACTTGAAGAGGATAAGCAGGTTTCGAAAGAAACGAAAAGGCGAACAATCTAGCGAGAGAGGGTGAACCTCTGAGTTCCGGAGGGCTGAACTATTCACAACTCTTAGTAGAGGCAGGGGCAAGAACGTAAACATCTGAGAAGATGGAAAAGCGTGACAAAGTATAGACACTCGGATTTCTAATGGATCCATTGTGCTCCTCCGACGTTGAATGTCCATTCTAAAAAGACAAGAAAGAGTGGAAGGTTCTGGATGAGTGCAGTTACGAACGTTCAGCCTCCCTGAACCATCCCGAATTCGTCGCGAATTTTAGAATGGCTTTTGCTGGCTTGTTGGACAGCTCGCCTAGGTCGTTGAAGTTGTATTCACCGAGGGCCGTCTTCCTTGTTCTATATAGGCTGGGACATACGCATAGGAAGTGGGTTGTATTCTCTTCCACACCTGTATTACCGCAGCCTCTGCATAATTCGTTTGTACTTAGACGCATTCTTCTACGGTGGGCCGCCAGTAGGTTGTGGCCTGTGATAATCCCTATGAAGAGAGCTAAGTTTGATCTGTTTAGCGCAAGAATGTGCCCCGTTTTTATCTTGTCGATGTGTGTCCAGAGTTTACTGGAGGTGCGGCATGATGAGAGTGCGCTCCATCTCTCATCAGCTTGTCTATGAAAGTCTAGTGCAATACTAGATTTGACGAGAGCTAGGGGGGGCAGAACTGAATGATCGACCATTGATAGGTCCTGTTCCGAGCCCTTCCTGGCTAGTTCATCCGCCATTTCGATCCCGTGGATACCTTTGGGTCCCGGGATCCAACAGAGTGTAATGTTGTGATTCGCGGTACATGACGCAAAGAACTCTCAAATTGGTGGTAGCGTTGTTCATGGGACACAGGAACTTCAGGTTCTTGAAAATTATACCTGGAGACTATGTCTGGAGGCCGAGGAGACAACAGCACATACGGTGTGAGTGCCCGGCATATGGATTTAAGCTTAGAAGATTAGCCTTGACATCAGCAATCGCGGGCAGGGTAGAACTGTTTCGAGGGTGTCTAAAAGTTGCCTTCTGATTTCACCGACTTGTGGAAGAGATGAAAAGGGACCAAATTAGGTGTCCTGTTGCGATAGTGGAATGATTGGGTCACACTTTCTTAAAAATTACACCGAAAATGCAGTCATCGTGTATAGCATTGGTATCCACACCATGATAACCATCTTTTGTTGCTTCAACTGATCGGTATGGACCTTGGACACATGTGATTCTAGCTCACACCGCGTGAGAAATAATTCAGCTATTATGGCATGAATGTCCAGGCTATGTCATCTCTCAAAGAGTAGACAACATGTGATTTGCCGTCGTTGGACTTAATTTTTTGAGGTTTTGTAAAATCTGAAGTTAATGTCAGTAAACCACAATAAATTTTCGAGATTAGGGTCGATATCCAAAGCGTAATTGGTGCGATTATGCTATATTTGAGTACTGATCGGGTCTGAATGTTCATAAATTTGCTGATTCAGATGGAACTGGGCCAATATGTAGTTCTAAAGTGGCATTCTTCCACGCAAGAAAAACTATTGTGCAAGCTTTTCAATTCGTTCTACTCTTGTGGTCTCTTGACGAGTAGATAGAGAGCTGTATTTGATCCTAACCAATCGCATCAACGTCTCTTCTTCCCTAGGACATGAAATAACTGATAAATAGTGAGCTTTTGAAATATCTCGGTAGCGACAGGTCCATTGGTGACAATCTCACCGAGGAGTTGAACGTATCCCTTCATCACTTGGTGAAATGAAGATTGCTGCTCTTGATATTTCAAAGGCATTTGGTAGAGTTTGCCATCAATTTCTTCAGACGAAAATGGATGCATATGGCATCAATTGGCAATGAAATTCAAGTCGTTTATGGTGGTTTCAAGTTTGCAATCCTACTAATATTATAAATGTGAAAGTTTGGATGTTTGGATGTTTGTTCCTCCGTAACGCCTAAACGGCGGAACAGATTTGGATGAAACTTCGTGAGTAGATAGTTTATGTCCAGGATTAGCGGATAGGCTAATTTTTATTTCGTAATTTTTATTTTGAAAAATTCATATTTCCTTATGAAACATCCATTTAGTGACCTGCGCAGCACTCAGCCAGTGGCACATCGTAGGGATCGTAAATCATGATCGTGTGTGCGACAAGGGTGGTTTTTCCTTTTTTCCTTTTTTTGTTGCTTCCTTTTATTTGTGGTGGGTATGTGTATCTTTGCTTCTAAATGATCGGAACTCGCTCGCTTTTCGCAGGGAAAAGGGTTTTTATGGTGGTGTAGTTGTTGGTGTGGCAGATATTCAATTTTTCGGGTAGGTAAAAAAAAGTATCCCACTGCAGCAATAAAAAATGACGAAGGGTATGTAAAAAAAAAAAGCAAATTACTCATGTTGTATGACTATGTTAGGTATTTGAATGGATCGCATAGTGTTCCCCACTGTAGAAGGAATTCGAAAGGACATGAGAATAATGAAAGTGTGATGATTGAGGTGGGAAAGTTTCAGCTTGGTTTTGTTAAAGACCCATTGATACACCCACGTTTAGGATCTTAACTGAATATTGGCGTAGTAGTAGGAAGTACGAGTATTATCCGAGGGTCATCCTTCTCTTTTTGCTGAAGATTGGGCAATCAGAGAGAAAACTGGGATGAACAAATCGTCACAGCCTGTTCTGCAAAAGTTTGTTATTCTTAGTCGGCTAAGGTAAAGTGACGATAAATATGCAATGCGATCGCTGTGGCTCAGCGCTTAGTACGTTGGGTTGATGAGCAAGGATCACTGGGTAACATGTGTATCAATGCCTAGATGGCAATGAAATACAGCCTATCTGAAACATGCTCTAAGAAAAAAGTCATACTTGATACGGTTTCGCTGCGGTTTTACAATTGAGGCTAGGCATTATATTTGTTTTTTGCTTAAATGTATCGAACACGCTGGCACACGCATGCACCCATGTGCGGTATCCTTAGGCGCACATTTGTTCTTTTGCATACATTTTCAAACCCGGACGTGTAGGGAGACAGAGAGAGGGGAGTACCGTGGGGAATAGGTGTTGGAGGCGAAGGTGGTTTTAGTTCGGGTTGAAATCCCACACTAAGGCTTTCGATGCTTTCCACCTTTCTAAACAACAAAACCCTCTTCACATCAAAAAATCTGTGAGCTATGCCACATGAACGTATTCGCGGGTCAAGCTTAACGGCAAGACTAGGTCAACGCGGACGAAGTCGCGGGTACAGCTAGTGATCCATATATGTAGCCTTGTGTTTCTTTATCACTAAAAGCCGCAAGCATTCGAAACCAACATGCGTCGGGATCTCCTTTGACTCTCTTCTAAGGACATTTCATTCAAAAATTGATTGCAGCTTGGAAAATAAAGCATCATCGCTCATTCAAGGAGCGGTACTTAAGGTTGCAATACAGTCCGGGGTGGGCCTGGGCCTCAACTAACAAGCGTTTTTGGCCAGCTCACAGTAGATCCGTTTATATCCGAGGCTTTTTGTTGCTTCGTAACTATAGATTTTTCTTATGGTCGGGCAGTTACCCCGGCGGCATAACCCCCAAGGAAAGATGCATTTTGTTTCACAATTACATTCCCAGCTCCAATTGGGCCATTTTTTGTCTTTGAATCTTCCTGTGGCCTTCACCTAATGTAAGTACAAAAAGCGCTGAATCAAAATTCATATGAACGCCAGTAACTATCTTCCACACACGTCATCCCTAAAATTCATTGTTCCATTGACTTAGACACGTGGCTGTTGTCTTAAAATAGACTTTCAAATGCTTCTCGCATCAAAGCAGTTTCTAATTGAATCGAAATCTCACACAGACACAATTGATATCCTTTTTGAATTCCTTAAATAGATGTGACATTTAACAAATTAGTCTTCACTACCAGGTGACTGAGAACACAAAAATAATGAAATGTCCTTTAAATCAATAAAAACCATACCGGGGAACCGATTCCGAACTCACACTCTATTGAGACATCATTTGTTTTGACCCAGTTCCATGTAAATAGAAAAATAATCCGTTTCCCCAAAACTTGTCAAATATTCCCATACATCCGATGGATACGTGTATCGTCTAGGATTATTACCTTTTCAAGATTTATTTTTCCAACGAATCCAATGAATGTGTAATCTGTAGTGAGTCCTTCATGGTGATGAATATCTAAATAATTAATTCACACATATAAAAAAGAAAAACAAATCGGATTGAGGGTATATTCTCTTTAATAAGAATTTATTACTTCAATTACTAATTATAAATGATTTTGTATATAATATTTGTTTTTTAATTATATTTATTTACACAATTGTTTTCTTAAGTGATAAAAACGATTTTTATATAATTTTTTCGTAACCTTATTGGAAATATTGATTTATTTTTCTGTAGTTTCTTTCTACTTAAAGTGCAGTTCATAAGTATTTATTTGATATTTAGTTGTTAATTTTTATCAAAAATTTAAACTGCAACAGAATAAATGTTTGTATATTGTTATATATTGGCACTTTTATAGTTTTTTTTTTTATCAGCAAATAATTTAGAGTTTTAGTGTGTTTATTTTATAAGATAAATATTGGTGTTGACATTGGAGTTTACTATTATATATTTTTTATTTTTTTTAGTTTTCAGCTCTAAACAGAGTTATGTATAATTTTCTTTTTATTTAACAATTATTTTACATATTTGCTTTTAATATTTTTTTTTTTAAGAATAAGGTTATGTGGTTAGCTAGTTTGGCTAGTTTTTCTTAGTTTTTGTAATAGAAAATGTTATTGAAATTAAATTTAAGCATATTAAGAAGAAACGTTTGGTTTTTGATTAAAGAAAAAACTTTACAACTTTACTTTTATGAGTACTGTTTATTATTTGCAGGTAGTCTTGGGTACGCTTGGTGCGTACTGTACCATTTGTGGTTCAGAATTTGTTTCCAACTGATTCAGTTTAGCATCGGAACTCTTTTTACTTTTGTTGCATTCTAAAAAGTTCACATCCTTGCCCAATAAAGGCAAAAATTCAGGCGATGGTGAATGTGAAAGAATTTTTTAAGGCTTTAAGCTGTTTAAGGCTTTGGACAGCTAAACGACCGAAAGTTATTTGGCCGGAGCATCTCTTGGCAGGCAATGACAAACTTCCGAGAGTGTCGTCAGAGTCGCCAATGAAAACTGTAGGTTCCTTGCATTCTTGTGAGAAATGTACCACGTTCTGTCTTCAAGAATGGTAACGAGAAGCTAGGCGTTGATTTTTGTTGAGCTGTTGTTTTAGGCATTTACTGAGCCGACAACTTTTAATTATTATCGACAGGATCTGGATTCTAGAGGTGGCTATACCTCAAGGTAAAAGTCCAACAACTTTGCTGGCTGGGTCATGTCGAGCGGATGGAAACCAATGCTCTGGTCCGAAAAATCTTCGAATCCGACCTCGAGGGACAGCGCAGTAGAGGAAGACCGCGACTTCGGTAGCCAATTCTCAACCAATTTAGTACGTGGTACTGGAGGCAGCTAGCTATAGATCGAGCTGGCTGGAGACGCTTGTTGGTTGAGGCTCAGGTGCACCTTGGACTATACTTCTTGCTAATAGACAGTTCAAGAACAGGTCAAGTCAAAAAGATATTTTACGACTAACTATGATTAATCAGTTTCCGAATTTAAATCTTAAGGACACTTCAACTGGAGTATGCTGTAGCCTTCAATCTTAGTCAAATCTTGTTCAGGCAAGAGTGACGTAGCTTATTACACTCTTCATTGAGGCGGTATACCTTGGAACCCTTCTTATGTTTGAGCTTGCTTGGAAATTAAATATTGAAGACGGAACGAAAAAAGGTCATTCTTGATTATGTTATAAGAGATTGAAGCATAAGGCCTTTTAGAGAAAAGATGTAACTATGACATATAACACTTCCCCATGCCAACAAAATGTAGAAGACTTTATGAGCTTCCTGGGCCTAGCATGTTATATTAGTATGGAACTATTGCAAAGCCGCTGTCAGATCCTATCTGTAATGACACTCAAGGTATGACTTAGAAATTTCATCAATCTTCAAGGCATTAAATCATACGTCTTCTAGGTCTAAAATGGTGAAGAAAAGACAAAATAGTAGCGTCACGTACTGAGTCTATCAGGCGGAGGAATATGATGGTGAAGTTCTACAGCGTTTTGGATCGGAAGCGATGGGTTCGAGGATGGGTCATTATACCTTGTAACGAAAGGTTATATTAACAACGAGACTTTGAAGGCGATATTAGTTATTCTCAACAGAGGATCTTACGAGGACAATACTCATTTGTAAATGGTGTTCACTTGCTTTTTATACTAACGTCATTTCAAAAGCAATTGATTCTTGATGTCCATATCTCTGTTTCAGGGGTAACCAATGATTGCACTGCTTGCATACTTTTCACGAAAAGGTTAGGAAAGAAAGGTGCATTCCTCAATGCTACCGATAGAATGAAGCATTTACTCGTCTACCGCACAGAAATACCAATATCTTTTCGTTGGACCACGTTTTGCAACGCTCTGACCTTAAAGCTGACATTTTCGGGAACCCTCGTGAAATTATTTCGAATGGAGGCTCTACATTTACAACGAATTTTTTCAAGGAGTGTCATTTTTTCCCGGGTTATTGTGCACCACCAAACTACAACAGGAATTCCTCGTGGAAATGACCAAGTGGAAAGACTAAACCGAGTCAAAATTCAACTTTTCACAAAGCCTAAGCATTTCGGATCCTTTAAAGCGGTCTAAGCAAGTAGCTCGGGTGGAAAGGACGATAAATTCCATCCCCTCTAGAAGCACCAACCGAACACTGTTTGTTATTCTTTTTAGTGTTAAGATGTACAGAGAGACTGACCTGGAGTTAAAAGAAAGGCCCACTGATACCTCATCAGTGCTGTCAAAGACGAAGTTAAGATAGGTTTGGCTAAGTAGATCACTAAAAATGATCTACAAATAATTGTTACCCCTAGATAACATGGCTTTCTGAAAAGTAGGTTAATTACCAAAAATCTTGTTGAATTTGTATCCTGTTGATGCAATTGCAGCTGATTTAAGCAAGGCCTTTGATTAGATCTTTCATCTTTTCAAATTGTGTGCCCTCAGCTTTGAACTCATATTGTTAAAACCTCTCTAAGAACCTCTAGTTTCTACCAACCCATCACACCGCCTATGGCTTGAACGAACTGATCTTCTATATGCTACGAAAGATTAACTCAAGCCTTACTGTTTTTGACTTCAACCGCACCATTCCCTGCCTAAATACGATCTACTTCACCACCCCAACTAAATTTTGTTTTAAGTTTAAGTCTAATTTGAAGTTAAATGCTCTTAACTCAGCTTTTATTGAGTAGAAGTTAAAGAGACTTTTGATCCCATATAGGTTAGGTAAGGCTTAAGTGGCTGCAAGCTATTGCCAGCACAATTAGACCAGTGATATAGGTCCATTGTGATACCACATGAATCTAAAGAGATCTCCTTACCTACTCGGTGAACCAATTGGAGCTTCTTATGAAGCGAAGGGGGTTTCTCACATCGCCTTAGTCGTTAAAGTAGAATTCTTCTAAATGGAGCCTTCTTTCGCGGGAAAGAGCTGGATAGTTACAAAGAAGGTGGCGAATGGTTGCCTCCTCTTTTTCGTCTATTTAGCTTCTACAAAAATCGTTGGAATGCACGCCAAGCCTTGTTGCATTAGACAGTGTCCCGTGATGCGATCTTTGAGAGATATATAAGTATATTCCTGCGCAGGACCCTCTTTAACTAAGTCTGCTCAGATTTAACTTCTCGATTCAAATTGTACTTATATATATATGTAAAGTTCAAAGTTGAATTATAAAAAAATTAGCCTATAGCACGTATTTTTAATTCTTAAGAAAGGCACAATTAATACGTACAAATTTATAAAAAAAAAAATTGAAAACTTAAATTAAAAACCGTGTTTTTTAAAAAAGAAAAAAGTTTTTTAAAAGATTTACCAATTTATCTCGACTTATAAGTAGTAAACATTATCAATAAGTTTTTTTTTTTCATATTTATGTTATATTTAAACATAATTTTTGCAGTCTTAAAAATTTCCTCATCAATTATTATTTTTTTTTTTTGTTTTAAAATAAATATTGATTTTACTTAAGAAAGATTTAAAATTAGCGGGGAGATATAATTTATTTAAATTTAAAATTTAATTTATAAAATTTTACTTTTAATATTGCAATTTGATTTTAGTTTTTAGTTTTTAAGACTCTTAATTGTATAAATTTAGAAATTTTGTTTTATTTTTTTGTTACTTCTTAGGGAGTGAAAAAAATTTGTTCGTAAAATTTAAATTTGTTTTTTTATTTTAATTAGTAAATCTACTTTTAAGTAAATTCGGTGTGCACTTTGTTGAAAAAATTTAAAAATATTTTAAGCAAAAAATGTACAGCTAGAACAGAAAATACCTTTTGTTGGTGTTTGTGGGGCCTGGTTTACCGGTGCGCATAGTGACAGCATACGGTGCTGCGGGGTACGCGTTGCGTCGGCAATCCCGAAATTCCCTTGAGATATGTATAGGACACTGGTTGTCGGAGTATTCTTTGAGGTGGTTTCTTGTTGGTTTTCTTCGTTGCTTTTGTGGACTCCTTCGATGGAGTTCCGCTGCAGGATAGGGATCTAGACGAGATGGAGATGTTTTCGAATGCCCTTCGAATGGATGATGTGGAACGACGATGGAGACGAGAGGTAGAACGTACGGTTTTTTCATTTTCGTCCACTGTGCTGCTGCAGTCACTGGATGCACAGGACAGTTCTAGACTAGAACCGTGAACATCTTTGGTTGGTACCGGACTTGGTAGTACTCCGTTTGTCGAGGAACACGAATCGGTGGACGAACTGCGGGAATCATCTTCTCCATGGAAGATGAGATCGTCGTTCGAACGAAGGCCAAAGCGACGGCTTAGGGCGTGGAAGAAGCCCAAATTACGTTCGAAACGTGGTGACGGTGTCATCGGCGAGAGTGAACGATTACTTCCACCGTCTGTCGCTCTTGGGATATCAATGTAGCAGATGCGGTTTGAATCCATTTGGGTTTTCGTTTTTGAATTCACTTCACCGGGACCACGCACTGGACAGAGGTATTTTTTATAAGTCCTTCGATTTATATGCACACGTCATAGAGACTGGTACACACACTCGCACAATCAGTCGGCAACACACACAAAGCAGTGCACTCCAAGGATACACTGTGAAATTTTTTGAAAATTTTCAGTTATCTTTTGGGTTTTTTTTTTTTTTTTAAAATTTCCTTCGAGTAGTGTCCTTATAATTGCGGTCAACACTGTTATAACACACAGAATGGTTAGTGAACGAATGGAAAAGTTTTAGATTGTGGACTTCCATTTATACCTTTTGTGGTGGGGATTGTGTGCTTTGTTCAAGGATATGCGCAATGATTGTGTTCCCCTGATTGGAGCTTTGAAGGATAGTGCAGTCGACGATGTAAACAATGAAAGAGTGCGTTGTCCTTTGTGCAATCGTTGGTATATAATAGGTAAACGCCATCTGGAGGAGTGCATTTCTTTTTCTGTTTTTTGTCATTGGGGGGGGTGGTTTGATTGTGTGCAGTTTGCAAATGGTTGTAGATAGATGTACTCGTAATAAAAAGGAGATACGATGCTGGCTGGTTGCATAGTGTCATTGTCCCGATAATTTCTTTATAATATCCTGGCTACGGTTTTTTTTTTTATTTGATTCTCTTTCACATAACTCTTCTTTTTTTTTCAATTTACGTTAGAGGATTAAGAAAGGTACAGTTGGATTCGCTTGACGTTATCCTTAACGCGAAAGAATTGGATTAGGATGTATCAAGAGTAATGAGGAAGTTAGTGTAAAGAGATCATTCGATAAGGGTTGGGTTAGGTTAAGAAGGTGTGGTAGCTTGAATCTTTCAGATTAGTGCAGAGGCACGTTTGAAGTTCGGTAGACAAGATCCTATGGCTTCTTATCCTATGATCCCATTAAGTGTTAAGCAGAAAAAGAAAAAAAGAAAAATATATGCAAGCCGGCTTGGGCGAGCTTAAACAAATAAACAGATTCCGTCTGATTTTCAATTTGCTACGTATTGTTATCGACGTCAACGGAGATGTGACCTCTTTACGTTTCAGTTAACCAATAGAAAATCATATCGAAGGCTTGAAACAACAGCATGCCTCTTGAACCATTCTAGAAAGTAAAGGAAGCTAGATTAAAGAGCATAAAGCAGAACAGTAAATTAGAGCCATAAAAAACTCACTCTGAGGTAGCGGGTTCACCCGAAATTTGTTTATTTAACTGGGAAACCGAGATCAAGACCAAGAACAAGATCAAGCAAAGACCAAGGAAAGAGCATTGCTGATGCAATGGAAAGTTCTCCCTAAAGGAAATAAACCACCAGGAGCTTCATTATACATTATGCACCGTCCAAAAAGCGATTGAGAACACCAACAGGCTTGCCGAAGAACAGAAAGGCTTTTAGAAGTTGTATTTAACATGGACATCAAAAGGCTGTAAGTGGTACCGACATGTTATGTCCCTGGACAGGTTAGCTTAGGTTGGAGTGGTTATCTGCACGTAGGCACAGTCTATTGTAATACCACAAGGATCCAGGTATTTTTCAGTCTCTACCCGCAGAATCAGGGAGAGTTTTGCATACCCAACATCCATATTTCGAGATCATCGAAGAAGCAACTCCCAGGTGAAGATTTGTTTCTAATAGTGAGCGCTGGACAAGTTCAGAGAAGATGAATAGTTGTCTCTTTCTTTTCTTCATCCCTACAACTCCTACAGAAACCATAAGAGAAGACACCAAACCTGATGGAGTGCCTTTCGATGACACAGTGACTAGTTATTTTGTAGTGCTGATACGTCTTATTTCCACCGGAACCAGGCTGCCAACGGGCCTAAGATCTAGCTAATCTTGTTAGTAGCATAACTTTTAGTGCCACTTGCCCAAAAACGGTTGTTATTTCTGATCGTATCCATCTGGAGAAAGGCGTACCGAGATTCTCTTTCTCCGGTAGAATCCTTAAATGTGTGCCATACGTGAGTTCATTAGCTATATAGTTGCCCAAAGTGTCAAGCTGTTCAGTCATCTTTTCGAGGGATAAGCAGTGTTCTAGGGCGATTTTGGAGTCCCTAAAATGCAAACATAACATTCCATTTAAGCCACGACGGGGTCACTTTGATCGGCATAATCTGCGCTTGGAAAACATTACAATGATCTGGAAGGCGAAAGGAGATATTGATGTTAAGGTCTTTTGAAAATACTCCTCTTTCCACCCCCCCTTCTTTGTCCATAGAGCCGCAGTTATGCAAAGGCAGGCTGCTCTCTGTGCCTTCCGGATATGTTTTCATTATATAGCCTTGTCCAAGGCCGTCCAACATACGATAATGCCATATATTTGGATGAGCTTCACAACAGAAACGTAAAGTCTATAGGTTAAACGGGCTTACAAGCCTCATTGACTTCCGATGGCTTTTTTGCAGGAGTATGAGCAACTGTAGCTTTCCTTACAGGTTCTAGTAAGTTTAAGAACTCAAACAAGGTTAGAACGATACAGCTTAGTAGAATCTATAAGAGGTTTCTTGTACTGTTTGGTAAATAGGACTTATGCAAGACTCATACTTATTTACCCATACGGAGAGCTAAGGGACGGTATTATGTAAGAGTTCTCTTAGCATAGTGCGAAGCTTGCCAGAGACAGCTATAGCAATGTCATCAGCGTAGGCGATAATCCCTCAAGCTACAGGATTAATAGTTGCAGAGAAGAGGAGATAACACACCACCTACCGACAGATCTTCCGGTGCCGCCCACTCTCACGGTTATCACTGCTTGTGAGTAGTTGATTGGTGAATGCGTCCACCTCTGGATTCAATGTTGTTAAAAGCTCCCTCAGCATCAAGGAAGGCTGGCTTGGTTTACTCCTCTAGGCTTGGTTAGCTCCATATTTGTACGTACTGGTGAGTGAAAAGCTATTTACACTGACCCTTGGCAGCAACAGCAAGAGCGTTTTAAATTTCGTTGGGAGAAATCGTATTTGATAAGGAATTCCATATATGAGGGTGTTAGTAAATGCAACTGAAATTGTTAACAATTTTTCTAGACCAAAGATCCTTATGTACAATATCGGCAAAGGTACCAAGGCATACAAGACTACATTCCGCTTTCCACAAGGGTGCATTTTGGGATCACTTTAATGCGCATTAAAACGTTTAATGATGTTACTGTGACTATAAAGTGACTGAAGATCGAAGATTTTCCCGAAGCCGATTATTGTAAATTTTTTCGATAGTCACAGGTCCTGCAACGAACAGATAAAATATTGGATCATGGTCTAGGAAACTGCGTTGCTTAAAATAACTTTTATTATAACGAGACTAATACCTCCAAGACTTCTTTAATTGAAGCACGAATAGTGAATGCGTTAATTTCCTTTTGAATATCCTTATCCGTCCACCGCAGCAAATAAGAAACATACAATACAAATAAGAATTACGCCAGTGTCTCTCACTCTCTCTCTGTTGTCCTGTAAAAATAAAGATTTCTAGTAAAGGACAAAGAAAATTCCCAAGCAGAAGCAGAAGAAGAAGAAGAAGAAGAAACTATTAAATCTCGTTTAGATCCTGAAATACACCCATGAGTCTTAATTAGGGTTAAAGTCATTTTTAATGGACCCTATTGCCTAGATGTTATTGCACCGCGCAGTGCAAACAATTACCACAAAGATTAGTTATTTGTAATCCTTTATGGGGATGAGGATAGTGTTCCGGGGGGTAATCAACGTAAGGTTATTGACTTCCATTGGACAATGTTTACCTGCTAATCACAGGAAGGATAAAGGAAAATAAATGCTGATGGATTTGAGATGTTTTTTGTGATGAAATCCATCCGAGAATGTGGCCTTACGGTGGTGCATTGTCATTTGGTTGCAATGTTTGAAACAAAGGAGAAAACTACACCTCGGGGGTTGATTGGAACATTAGCTTTGTTATGTGCCAGTGAAAGAGGGGTGATTAGACTTTTGACAATAAAGAGAGTAATGGAAGGTTCTTAAATTAAATCCTAGGACTTATTGAGTCATTTAAATTGTTTGGTTAGACATTAGAATTAAAATTACAATTACGACGAGTGTATATTGTCTATCGTAGATGGTCTTTCGAAAGGCTAATGTTACATTTTTCAGCACTAAATCTTTAGAAGAAGGTTTCAAAAGTTTCTCAATGCAACTCCTTCAATGCTGATGCGAGTCTACTGAGAACCAGGCTTGCGGTCATGAAGAGTCTTTTTGAAGTCCACACCATTGCGGGAGAGGGTATACCCGTCAAACTGGATTGAAATTACACTTCTAGGGAAAGCTTTTCAACACTCTGGTCCATAATGAGCAGAAAGGGTCACGACGACCACCTTTCATTGTCAGACAACATATTTGAACTAAACAACTTTACTATTAAGAAAGTCTTACTGGCACTCAGAGGATTTCATAAAACTCAATTCTAGCTTGTGTTTTAGGTTGAAACTAATCCCAAAGAAAAATCTAGATCCTCCAAGTCCTTTTCAGACATGCATGACAAAAACGTGGCAAATTTGAAAAAAAAAAACAGATAAAGGTTTGAGTCTTGGATATCGCAGGATAATGTATTCCATTTTCTACGGATCCTCATCGGAAGCCACTTGGCCACTCGTTCAAACTCTTTAACTAGGGTAAAGGCTGACTATCATCTATTTTGTGGCGTGTGTGTTAGCTAGGTTTAGGTTAGATGTTGCTAGGTGTGGGTACGAGTTGTGTTTGTCTTCCAGAACTAACCTTTGCTTCAATTAAATAGCCTCATCTAGTCTTAGAAGGAAGCATATATCTTTTGTGAATACCTTAGGTTTCAATCTGAGATCACATCGATTATGGAGAGGATGACCTACACTGATAGCCAGACGGCAGTCAAGGAACCAATTCAATTGAAGTTCCATAGAAGCTGATAAAATTTAATGCGATAGCACTCGTGTATATACAATGAATTAGAGGATAAGCGAGCGAAGAATACAAATTCTGTAACGCCGGGTTTTTGGAACAACTAGGCAACCTTTGAAAAAGAAGAGATCTGTCTACCTTTGGTTACACTAAGTCGCAAGGATATTATATGTTATCTCTGTTATCCTAAGGGTACATTTGCGTAAAGACTCACTGGTGGAAGTTGTTTTTTCTTTAAGCTGAGGGACGGCGACTTGCTTAAGAATAAAAAAGAAGTAGGGGCTAGACTATCGATAAATTATTGGGGTGAAAAGTGGTCGGCCATATCGCACCGTGGCCATAAATGAGACTCAGAAATCATAGCTCGTTGATGATACCGGAGTTGGTGTTGTATCCATCAATGTCTTTGAGATTTGCACCTGAAGAGGAAAGATACATCAGTTACACAGTTCTACTTGCCTTTTAATGCTAGTGTAGCTTCATCGTCTTTTCGCTAATGCGCATAGGCACTCAAAAAATGTAATAAAGGCGTGTACTTACCCTCGTTTCTGGATAATTCAACACTAAAGCAGAGCATCACTAAATTCTACTGATGGGTGGATATGTTGAGTGAAGGTATACAAGAACCGAGCCGAGCTCAGAACATCTCTGAGTTATGAGCGCAATGAAGACCCATGTATATAGGTAGGTTGAAGGGATGACTGCAATTCATATGATGCAGCCTTCACTCGGATCTCCAAGGATCAATTCTGTCCAATCTGAAAAAGAAGACAGAGAAGAAGAGTCTATGTAAGTTGGTTGCTTATCTTTCGGCCTGCCGAATTCATTATGAATTTTAGGACAGTTTTAGGGGACTTCCTAGACAGGTGTTTGAAATAATATTTACGAAAGGCCGTCTTTCTCGTTCTCCATAGGCTGAGGCATTCGCATAGGAAGTGGGTTGTGTTTTTATCTGCGCCATTAATCGTTTGCACGTAAACACATTTTTCTAGGGTGGGCCGCCTAGGTTGAGGACTTGGTCGGCAGTGAACTTAGGCAACCGCTGCTTTTTTAGTTTGTCCAAACAACTTGTGTCCAAACTCCTAACTCGAAGGTCCAAATCATGCTTTATAAAACTCCGAACTTGCCAGTCTTGCTTTATGGAGCTGAATGCTGGACGATAAGTAAGACAGCGGAACAGATCTTGGGATCCTTCGAAAGAAAAATTCTACATCGCATATTTGGCCCTGTCTGCGAGGAGGGTGAATGGAGGAGAAGATATAACCGCGAACTCTACGAGCTATACAAAGATGTGGATGTTATTCCGCTCGCTACATCGAGCGAATGGACGAGAATGCTCCAGCTAAGAGGATCTTTGAATCCCAGCCACCTGGTTAACGAAGAAAAGAAAGACCTTACCGCAGGTTTAAAGATCAGGCAATCGCGGGTACCAGAAACCTTGGTCTATTAAACTGGAAGCACCGTGCCCAGGACCGTGAAGGATGGAAAGCGGCATTAGTTCAGGCTCAGACCCTCCAAGGGTGGCTGGCCGAATAAATAAGTAAGTAAAAGAGTAAGTAAGAACTTGTGAAAGGATTGACTTTGGTGTGGTTTTCCCTAGAGCCGCACAAATATCCAGGCTCATCCAAGTCGAAAGGGAGCGATAGATCATTTATGTACTGAACGTTTTTAACAAGAACATATCGGACTACAAGCTATTACAATTCACAAGAGATTGAACGAAGGCCTTTGGCTCCCAAAAGTTGCTCTCACTGTCAACGGCAAGGAGTATTGTACAATGGTTGGATTGTTTGGCACAGTTCAAAAATTATAGATCATGTCTACATGCAGTTTCAAGTTGGCAGCGCTAGATGTCGCATATCCTCAGAGATTTTGAAATAACTTAAGTAGCGCTACAGTTCTGGGAGAACTTACGCCTAACCCGGTCCTTTACTAACCATCTCACGTTACGAGCTCCAAGTGGGTTGCAGTCTCCTTCTTCTTTTGGGCGCTACCTTATGCGATGCCTTCCTCTACGGAGTTGCCCGTTCTCTGGATTAGATTTGTTCCTCAAGATTTCAGATTAATTGAAGAAAAAAAGTTCAAGGCCTTATTATTTTTTATCTGGAATAAAGCCTTAATCTACTTACAAGTTGTGTATTCTTATCGACGCACTTTTCTTTGTCAGCTTATCGTCTTGGAATGCCAAGAGTCCCAAAGTCATGTTCCAAAGCCATGTGACATAATTTGGAGGAGTTTGTGTTTAAATTGTTCTTACCAGACAATCCGTCCAAGAACCATATGTTTACCATCAAAACACGAAACCCTTACACTCATCCTAACACCAAAATCAAATCTCATACCACACTCCACCTAAGAAGCCAAGAAAGAAAGGATCTCCCTCTCCCCCTCCATAAGTTGAATTACAAAAGCATTACCGACACATTATTAGTTTTCTGATTTACTATATTGTCCTTCCTTCCACATACCACTGCTGTACATAGAATTCGCCGCACCTGTGTCGGGTGTAACAACAAATCTCACGTGCGTTTGCTTCCATTGCGCAGGACTCGCAATTGCAACCAACTTTGCCCCAATAAATGCGTCCAAGTGCATTGCCCTCATGTAAATAGAATGTACTTCCCATATGGCATAACGAAGGGGAATCAAATCAGCAAAGAGAGGAGAAAACAAGAAAAGCTTTCAAGGATATTTCTTCCCCTAAGTTCCTGCAACTTTTTGGGAAATTTTTTTGAAAAAGGATTCAAGAACAAGACAATCATTTGATTTTTTGGATTATTTTCTGAATTTTATTTTCAAACAAAATTTTGTTTTTTTTTTTGTTTTTCAAAACTAAGTTTAGGTATAAAAATCCTTAAAACTAATTAAATTCTTTTTTTTTTCTCTTTAAATAAAAATTAAAAGTATTCATTGTTAAACTTAAGTCCTTTCAGTTCACTGAATAACAGTCTGAGGCACTATATCACTCTTTTCAGCAACAAAATCAAAATCTGCATCAGTTTTGGGGTGTGAATCCTTGCGGGAAGCGCTTATCTGTAGGCATAAGTGCAGCACAGAGATGAGCGGGGCACACGACGTGTCGGCAGACCAGACATACCTTTCAGGTAGACATAGTTCACTGGTTGGCGGAGTATCCTTTGCGGTTGTGGCTGTGGTTGCTGGGACTGCTTGCTGGGCTTGCTGACGGGTTTTTTATTATTATTTTTCAGCGGTGTACTGTTGCAGGACAACGAGCGGGAAGATGGTGATAAATTTTGTAGGACTCTGCCCACCGATGAGATCGATATGCAATTGAGATGGATACGTTTTAGCGGTGTCCTTGTGGTGGTCTGACTGCTGCAATCTTCCTCTTCCAATTCGAATTTATTCAAATGACAATTGGAACTGGCCGACGATACGCTGGAAAAGTCGATGCTTGAGCTGCGGAGACTCTTTTCGGTTTGGTCGAGACTAAGCGAAAATGAATCCGTCGATGAACTGCGAAGGTCCTCCTGACTGTTGTAGATCAAATCGTTTTGGACACGACGACCGAGACGTTTGCTGAGACTCTGCAAGAATTGCATAGCTCGCTGACGACGCGGCGATATCGCTTTGGGTTTTTGTAAATCACCAAAGTCGAAGGTATTTTCACTGCGGTTATCCATGGTTATAAGGTAATCCGTTTGGGGTAGAGTTAGTAAATCCTTTTAAAGAGAGTTCTTAACGGTTGAAGCGAAGGGAAACTTCTGAATTTCTCATCGACTGGCATCGGCTTTTATAGGAAAATCGTCTGCAGTCTACGGTGGGAAAAGCTTTCGGTGGTGGGAACTTGCATTTGCGTAGATGAGCTGCTGTGTCCTCGGTTTAAACTTACACACACACACACATGGATACACTAAAGCATCATTGAGTTGAAGAAAAACGTGAGTGAAGGCATCATAGCTATCGTGAACGACTACCGTTCAATGAAACCACACAAGGGTTGAAGCGAAAAATCTTAGAATTCCATCACCTCTTCCTCTGGTGATGGGGCAATCAGCCTTGCAGGACGATTTGAGATTTTGTTGCATTCGCCTTGAGATATGATTTTCTTCACACCTGTTGGGTAAAGGAATCAAAATAGCACGTTGCCGACGATGGGATAAGAATAATGCTTTGGTATGGTACGGGTGACGGACTTGGGAACTTAAAACGTGAGAACGTGGTTTCGAAATAAGTTTTCATCCTTAAGGGACAACTTGCTTTGTAAAACGTGTTGACATACGTCTTAGTTGGTTCCAAACAGGGGCGTAACTTGCAAAGGAATGCGTGTCACTTCAATGTCATACAAGGTATTCATGAACCACTGCAGCATAATTTTGCATGAGGGATAGTTTTGATTCGTGTGTTGCGTGGGAATAAGAACATCTAATCTAAAAGGTTTTGGCAAATAAGGACGTAGTAGGTAGCGTGCGAAGACGTGTGCTTCCGCGACGGCTGCTTAGTTCGGTGAACTAAACACGTTTGGATGCGATTGAAGGAATAACGTGACATGCGATGGATTGATGTGTGGTATTTAGTTTAGTAAAGAATGGGAACGAACTATGCGGAAACTTCGCAGAGAATGGTGAGACCACGAGACTTGTTTAACATTGTTTTGTCCATAGTTTGACGCATCTTTTGGTCTCATTTGAGAATTTCCATCACACGGAGATTGTTGACATGTCAATCTAGAGTGACGTTCGACCTAATCTGAGGCGTACATTTTCTAAATTTTTGTTAGGATGCCAATATGCAAGTGACGTCTTGAAGTGCATCATCGAGTGCACATGTTCCAATTCAGATTCTGTTCTGTGTGGGATTATGACCATATATAATAGTTATGAGTTTTTTTTAACGTCAAAGGATACACTATATCCTCCCCCATAGCATTAAAGCATTCAACTTGTGGAAACTGATAAGAAGGCGTACGTTAACTCATTGCGTCGGCATGTATGACTGTATTCCCGTTTTTGGAATCAGGATAAAGGAGACTATTAGGGGATAAGGTGCCTGGTACCACTGAAATATCCATTTTGCTACGGTACGATGCGTTTTGACCAAAATTGAGCCCTCAGTCGGATTGAGTTGTCCAGTGTGTCAATTCTTTGACTCTGCAAGTATCAGCAACAATGATGACATGAAGGCATTCCTGTAGAACTTTCACCAGCGGATTCAACGGTGGAAACCTTTTTCTTTGGATAACCCTATATATCCAAACCAAGACAAACAAAAGAAGCATCAATGGGGCTTCCTGTCAGAGGTAGCAATTTAAGTTACGAAGTTGAGGCAAATAGAACTGAGTTGTGCAGCCTTTCGTCAACTTCTCCAGTCACTCGATGGACTCATACATTCTAATGTCTAAGTGACTTTTAAACCCCAAAAGACCACCACAACATCGCATGATTTAGTGTGAAGAACAGGGCAAGCTTTGTAGGTTTGAAAGCTGTAAGAGAACCTTGGTACAGCGGAAATGGTCAGCAAAGCAAGCCTGAAACTCATCGCGTAAGTAAGCACTGTTTGGACAGCCGATAGAAATACAAGCTTCATTCAACTGTAGGATCGAACAAGGTCCTGTTTGTGGAATTGGCCAAAGAAAATCAGTGGCGGACTGGATAAGCAATTAGCCAACGCATGAACTTTGCTCCTTGAGTTCATTTTGTTGGGTAGTCCAAGAATGGTTCTTAGAAACTTGCCTCTAAAAAGCCCTTCAATCAGAGAACGGATTAGAGTCTTACGTCGCATAGAACTAAAAGAATTTTATAAAAACTACCACGAATGGTGGTGACAGATGTAGGGATGGAGACTCTTTCATGCCTAGGCATCAGATTCCCTTAAGACGTAGTGGGATATGTGAAAGTATTAAATTTCCTTACAAGTAGAGTCCTGGATTTTATGTCCTACCAGTGACATCTCTCCATTCCTCATAGACAAACCAATATGACACGTGTGCATATATCACAACCTTCCCTCAGACATACCGTCTCCCATTATCGTCCATATTTCCCAGAAATCCTTAATACCTGACATTATCCTGAAAAAAAAGGAAAAACCCTAACAACCACCATCAAACCTTATTAATTTGGGGAGTAGCAACTATTTTCCCGAACACGTTTAATGCACTGCGTTCCGTTATATGATACATTCAGCCCACATTAGTCACATAACGTTGATATGAACTGCCGACCCAAAACCCAGGATCCACACTAAACATAAACGTGACTCCAAACAGACACATCCAGCTCTCTCGCATTATCCTATCATTAAGTGTCAACTTTTCTCGATATTTATAGACCAACAACAGCAGCTTCGCATAACTTTTCCACTGCAACGGGTGACTAAAAATATAACCTGACTTTTCGAATCTAATTATAGTCTTGGATAACGTAGTCCTGTTCTGTATAGAAGTGACAATCGAATCCTTTAACAACAGGTTGCGCTGAATGAATGTATTTCTCTGTCAACCTTATGCCGGATAAAGGATGCGAATTATTGTTCGTCAGAGTTAGTGAGGGTTGAAGATGTTCATCCCCTAACCAGACGGTTATGGATAAGCCAATAACCCACTTTAGAATGAAATTGTCCCCTCGTCTGCCTGCTGAATACTGCTCGCCAGTTCAGTATGCAGAACAGGCAACATTTTCTAAGCAAATTCTTGGAAATCCTCTCGACACAATCTAATCCTGTCACCGACTGTGTTAAGGATTATATCTCATCGTGGCGACAGGACAAATGAAAAACCAACTTCATTACCATTCAAGTGATTTTCGTCGAAAAGGTTTTATTTTTAAGCCGGACAATGTTTACAGAGAAATTGGTAGCGATCTGTATCCTCCGATGTAGTTGTAGGGGTAGGGAGCTGCATAGATGTGAGATCCATAGTAGACGGGCGATGCATATTGCGGGAGGAGAGAACCGGCATTGTAAGTGACCACTGGGCTGATTGGATGTATAGGGCTGCCAGCGGCAAAGGCCAAGAAGAGAGCGAAAATCATCTGAAAGAAGAGTGCAAATTGATGGATTTATCATTGAAGGACAAGCACACAGTTTAAGGGATATTTACTTACAAATTTAAACATTTCGTTTGCAAATAACTAGCCTCGGTTCGTCTTGGAGGAGAGTAAACAACAAATTGGTATGCCAATGGATTGAGTGGACACCCTTTTATAGGCCGATGGTGTTGCTGTGTGTCCTTGGAATTTTCTACAAATATTTTCTTCGTTTTGTTTGGTATTCTTCGTCCGTGCGCCCCAAGGTTCGCTTGCGTTGTCCAAACAAGTGGACAAACAGGATTAATGCTCAGTTGAGTAGGATTGTCGGTGAAGAATTCCATCGTGGAGTAGGAAAGGCCAGGAACACTGTAGTGATGTGATGATGTGGCATTAGGCATATGGACGCGTGGATAACAACTACTGTTGCTGACGTTTGTTGCAGGATCGAGTTAATTGTTTCTCATTTCTCTGTGCGTGATGGCAGTAGAATTATGGAATAGATTGGGACATGTATTCCAACGGAGCAACTCGATTAGTCGTGGACGGTGGACGGTTGATTTGGTGAGATGACGGAAAAAATGGAACCCCTGCTTTGGAAAATATTCATCGTTGGGAACTAGGCAGATAAGACCAAAATCACTTGGTAACAGGCTCTGATTCGCTCCATGGATGGCGGTGTGAATTGAATTTTCAAAAGAAATTAACGACCGTGGCCATTGTTATGAGCCAGGACCGGCCCATGGAGGCATCTCGGTGTAAGCGGGGGGAACGGCGGCACGCTCGCGGTTGCACGTCGGGGTAGTTCTTGTCCTCCTCCAACATACACAACCTGCTCAATTACTTTTAATTCGTGCCTAGACTGGTTGATAGAATGAGAAAGATGATCCCTAATATCCTACTCGGACTTCGGACGGACATAGATAAATATAGGAAAGAGAAGATAGGAAAAGAAGATCTCTAACTCAACGACCTCTGCCCCTACAGAGGAGAGAGAATGGGAGGGGAAACTTACACTAACCTCACTAACCTAATCTATCCCTAAGCTAACCTAAAGCTTTAAGCTCAAACCCTAGCTTAAGTCCATTCTACTTAAAACTGTCCTACACGATCTCTCCCTTCTTCCTCCCCTTCCATTGTCGCTCTCCCATAGGGGTTCATCTCGCTCGGAGACAAGCCAGATGACAGTGGCGTCTGCGTGGCCAGCCCTCAAAACCGTTGCTATCCCTCTTGGCCTATTCAATGGGAGATAGCCCCTTCTCGTCGAAAATCAACTTTTGGATTCTTCTTTAGAGCGTGCGTTCACACGGTACCCCTCAGGCTAAGATGCCTGATTGTGGATTTTTTTTTCATGTAGTTTCAACTAAACTCTCTAGCTCTGTGGCTGTAGCTTAAAATATAAGACGTGGTCCAAAGGATATTTCACTATACACTACCACTTAAGCTAGTTGAACCAAAAGAACGTCTGATCTGTGGCAATGTAGAGCAAGATATCCTTGGTCATGTTCCGAGTATTTCCCTAAAAGCGCATAGCTATTTGGATTGTGCTTGGATGGTCTAACTGAGAAAGTTTCGTGTGGACTCCCTTCGGCTAGAAGTAGTTTATTCACTCCTTCCCAGTCAACATTCCAACCGGCTTACCACTGAGCCGCGCCAAGGAGTGACTACCTCCGTTCAGGACTACATCAATATATTTAAAGCAGCCAAGGACTCTCGAGAATCTTTTTGAGATTTGGACGAAGGACGAAGGAGGTCTTAAAGGAGCCAGGAGATGCAGTCATTTAGGCTACAAATGCCATACGAAAGAAGACGAGCCTTGGAAATGCGTAATTCGACTTGGCGATCTCGGTAAGCAGTAAAAGGACACCTGGTTTCGGACAGCATAGTGAGAATGGACCGCCTTCTACCGATTACCTTGCCGAGGCTCTCGAGGAGCACACATCCAAAAAGTGTGGAAGGATGCATCGAGTATGAGAAGGAATGCAGGAAAGTGCGACAATAACTGTTATTTGCATGTGGATTTACAGTCAAAGGGAAACGCTTATTCAGTTACATTGGCCTGGATCCTGGGAATAAAGGTTGCAAGGGAAATGAACGAGCGAAAATGGGCAATTGTCACCCTTATTTTGGAGTACAATCGAGCGATGTACACTCCAATATAACTGAAGCCATGTATACCAACTTACAGTGAAGTGAGTCAACTGATGTGGAACATTCTGTACGACCGTGTCCTATGGCATTTGGATTTAAATTGTTGGCCCAAAAAGAATCAAGTTAAATTTGGGCTGCAGCCATGAGGATGCGCATTTACAGCGAGCTATGCACTCCGCAATATATTATGAAATGAAGTCCGTTTTATGGAAAAGAGTGCCTCCAATTTGGCTGTGTGCCACCAATCGATATCCTGGCAGGGGCGACTGCTATTTCTTATAAGGAAACCACCATACATTTCGTGTGACGTTGATGTTGAAGCAGGCTACGATGGCAGACCTCAGAAACACTAAAAGTCTTTCAGAGTTCGAAACGGTTTACAATCGTCCTTGTCTGTTAAGAGTTGCCTTTGGCATGGGCTCGACATGGCTTCGGCAAGTTGCTGAAATTTCTCTCTATAGCAGGGAAAGCCATCAGTGGAAATTTCTCGGTAATGGGAGGTAGAAGTCCCAATGGAATTGTCTATGAATCGGTCTAAGGACATTTAGAGATTGGGTGACACCATGCCTGTCTTGGCTATATAAGTTTCGTTCACTTCCCCTTTAGAGAAATGGCTTTGATTGCCAGACAGTCTTCTTTCTAGGCAGGCGACTACTGAAGTTGCACATAAAAATCGGCTCTCGACATCGACTACCTAGTCCAACGCTCGTCTTCATTGAGATGACTGGGGCCATTGGTAGGTTGGCACTGACCTAAGATGCGGATAATACTTGAACGCACTATCTGGCTTCTTAAACCTCCAACAAAGTGACCGGATCATCTCTCTCTCTCTATCTTAGTAAATCTTTGCAAGGAGTCATCACTTCAACTAGACCAAGTTCCACCTCTTGAATTGTCTGCCTTTGACAACAAATGGTGCGATATGACCGTCTCCAACAGCCAGTCCAAGATGACTTGCTCTTGCATAAGAGCACCCCAACCGAGGAGTTGAATGACATCCAATCAGTTCGTATCAGAGTTCATTGGATGGACTTGCGAAAGGCCAACAAACCATCTCTCTAGCTAAGTGTGAAACATTCGATGACCTATGAGGGGATCATCTTACCATGACCAGCAACCCCGTTGCTCGCTATTAATAACGAATCTCATATTTGAATTGCTCTTCGATTCTATGAAATGCTCGAACAACAAAAGGACATTTTTGGAAATTTCCAGATAAGGCTGGCTGCCAGCGTTACCCAAATTGACGCTTCAAGGCCTAAAAGTCAAATGAATCCAAGAAAACGAGAAAAAATGGTGAAATTTTGCATTCAACTGTCGTCCGACGTACTTAAGCAAAAGTTTTCCATTACCTCTACGCCACTACACCTTTGGATGAACTTCTCGGAACGCAACTAATTTAAGAAATATTCCTGTTCCTGTTCCTTGTGATTCTAATACGTCAGAGTGCAAGGGTGTCTACGTGATTGAAGGGATTCACTTTGCAATGCGACTGAGAGAGAGAGCCCTCACCATGTTTCTATGTGTGTGGTACGGAACCACCTTAAGTCTGGGAAAACGTGACTTGTGGAGTCACATGTTTGGTTTACCTCAATGTAGCATCGATGCTACGTTGAACTTTGATGTTGTACGCTGCACTTGGCGTCGTATGGGGCAACTGCTAAGAATTCATTAAATTGTCCATGCCAAGGATGTACGAAACCCTATCCGACTATATTTGGTTACAAGCAGGATACATGGGCGAGAGAGGAGAGAATCTCGGTTGGAAACCGGTCCGTCAGGTTTTTGTTTTTCTCCATCTAGGTGCGACAATGACTACGCCAACATTTTCTTTTTGGGTGGGAGTATGCCACCTCGAAACGTTCATCGTATAGCAATCGAAAGTTGAACTCATGTCATGTGGACAGAGCAACGGGGTGAGGTATGAGGAGCCTTGGACAATTGTTTTTCGGTTTTGTGGGATTTTCAAGTTCAGGTTCAATGCATGTGAACGAGAGCTGGGCTGGACATGTTGTTATTGCGGATCGACGCACGACTTGGTGGAACGAGTTTTTTTTTTTTGCTTTGTGAGGAGTTCCACAGCGTGAGCAGGTCATCAGCCTGGTTTCGGTCAGAGAAGCAAAACAAAAGCCTGGCTATGCCTATGTTTGTTCAGGTGATGGGATGGAATGGATGTGACTATCCATCAGAAGGACTATTGAACTGCAACAGTTGTTTTTAAACTGCATGGGGCCAACGAAGGTGGATGTTTTTGTTTCAATTGTTCGGTTAAAGGTTATGACAGAGGAGGAGGACTATGACTTTTGGTACTTTATTGAACTGGTGCAACATGTGCTTTTGTCTTTTGAAAGGTTACGGACTCTGGTAGGTGTTCACCTCACGAGGAAATGATGCTTTCTTGTTCTGTGGTATAATGAGATGAGAATTTTATTTGAGGATTGGTTAGGTCTGTTTGTCTGTAAACACTGGAAACTTCAGCTTTGAATCAAGCTATACAGAGCCATGTCTAGTCTTGAAATCCTTCTTAAGGTTATTTATCTCAGGACTGCAATGGAAGGTGTTAGGAATGTAGTGCCTTATGTGACTACATTGACTTGTGCATACTTATTCCGTGCCAAGTCAAGTCAGCTCAAATCGGCTTGATCAATTCGGCTTTAAGGCTGTCTGGTTCATCCGCTTTGTTGGACCGTAGTTAGGATCCACTTCAACCGAGTAGAGTCAATATTCAATCTAAGACAAACGAGACAAAGAGGCTTAACAACCTTAAGTTATTTTTTCTCGCTGTTCAACGTTGACTGCTTGAGGGGTTGCCAAATACCATAAGTTGAGTTCCACTTTTAAAGCTTCTCTCACTTCCCAGAGTTGAGTGTCAATGTGACTGATCGATAAGCCACAGAAGGAAAGTGGGCTTTTAAACGTTGATTGAGCTCCTTGTCTGGAATGAGAAAGTCTTTGGATTAATCTCTTACCGAAGGTGGCATCTTTCTCCTTTGTACCCCTTGTCTCACGCTCATTTCTTCTGTAAACTTAGACTGCAACCTAGTGATCGTCAGGCGGGGACACCCATTCAACATATAAGATGCCCATAGTTTCCAAAATCATTATGTCAGGAGGTTCTATGTAGAAAGGCTTGAATTATGGAGAGAATGTCTTAAAATGTTTGTACAGGTTAAACTCTCAGCAGCAGATGAACTAGATTACACCATCGAAGTTGAAGCTTACATTCGTCGAACTAGTGCAATCTACAAGCAGAAAGAGCTTATTAATCCAATTCCAGAACCTGAACAGACGAAGACTCCAGGGTAGGAATGCAATCGATGGCATCCCGGCATTGAAAGTCAAAACTTCGTTAAAGGATAGTTTGCGGGATGATTGACAGTAATGGGTGTTCATGGTGTCCTTGGTTGTGTGGACGGTCTTAAAGCCGAAATTTCCGAAAGCATGCTCAATGTGAAGCAGCACCTATTGTGTTCAAAACTATTTAAAGGCCACCTAGACGGTCGATAGAGGAACAATTTTTTGTCTTGGTTAGGTTAGGTTAAAGGTATGGTAGCGTGATGTGATTTGCCGCCTCATTAGGGTCTTCATGGAGCTATAGTGTGTCCCCGTTGTGGACGTTGAAAGGTGTAATTAGTTGATGTTGACAGTTCGCCTGGGTCGCTAAAGAAAAATGCGTCTAGGCCGCTGTGAGGCTGTGGCCTGTGAGGATACTGATGCCAGACTGCGTGCACTAAATCAACCATTCTTCGACGACCTAAATGACATCTCGGGTAATGGACTGAGAGACTTAATCCGCTTTCTTAACTCCACAAGCTGGATATAGGCACCGACTGTCCCACAGCCCCAAATACACACATCACCAACCAGGTCACACGAGTCGTGGTAACAAAAAGGCACATTCTAGTGCTATTTGGGTTCATGTTGAACCGCCATCTCTACCTACCAGTCTATTGATCTTTTTTGTTGATGATGCTTATAGGGACGAAGTGCTTAAGTCATTTGTCTTAACATATACATATGAGGAGTTGGTCCTGGTCCTAGGAAAGGATATCATTATCCCACTCAAAGTCAATGGCACACTTCTGAGCTTTTCAGAATCATTCCAGACAGGAAGCTTGTGTGGAGAAAAAATACTGCCAAACGCGCTACGAGATCCCTGATAGATCTTAACTCATGCAAGAGAAGCAATAGGTACCAGATTCGGCCTTTACGCCGAAAATCAGGCTCTGAATTTGCATACATTTGGCGTAATGGTTTGATTACCGGTTCTAGAAAGGCAAACTGGCATAAGACTTCTTGCGCTGAGAACTTTTCTTGAGAACTTTTCCATCCCAAACTGCTATCAGATCTCTTGTTTCCAACACAGAAGTGAAAGACTGTCTCTAAAGGACTTGGCTTACTAGTATAATGTCATACTCTGTTGGGCTCCTGGTCACAATAACATTCTGGTCAACCAGACAGGGCTCTATAGGAGTAGGAACCGTGACCGTATCCGTAAGGTTTGTTAAACACGTGATTTACGCCGATGCTCTGTCGCAAGCAAATCATAGATGAAAACATCTTGACTATTGCAACAATGTTGGGCTAATCTGGCCCGCCCTCGATCCTTTGAGATCGAAGCATTAATTCGACTAAAAAGAAACCAGATCTCATGCTCAGCGTTTTGACACTGAATGCAAAGATTTCTGTAGGAGCTGCAGAGACGAGGAAGGGAAGAATAATCTATCGCTTACTTCCTCTGCATGTGTCCCGCCCTTGCTAACATCGAGAACCTCACCTTCGCCGACTATTTCTTTCAAGATCTTGATCTAAACTCCACTAGCTCGTTAGGAAATATAAATGGTTTCGGGAGTAGATTGGGGTCCAAACCCAGCACTCAATGGTGTCACAACGAACCTATTTTGGGTCTAAGGGTACCTCTTCTCGGACGACCACTTCTAACTAACTAACTACGTTTCCATTTAAAGGACATTCACATCATCAGTAGAGCGGGATCGACTAAATGGCGTCAACAAAATAACTCGCTCCACCACCTACATCTTGTCGAAACCCTCTAAATGTTCATCTTTTAGGTAGAAGTAGCCGGGCCAAGTCACGTCCTTTTAACATTATGATTAAAATTTTTTTTTTTGCATATCAAATGAGATGACCCAGCAAAAGGCTTCTATCCTCTTAAAAGGTCACCAATAACCATTTCATTATTTCAGCTTCCTCATTGTGTTTCAATATAAGCTTAGGACATCCCTTAATTTGATTACAAGAAATCATCCCCTCACTGGCGGTCACCGATTATGGCAAGTGAATGAACTCTAGAAAGACCCAACCCAAAACGTTTCCCCCCCAACAAAAAAAAAGGTCATCTAAACTGTCCTCACTTTATTGTTATCGACTATGCGAATGTCAAATGTCAAGTCAATCGTCAAAGAGGACATCTTGTCTACAAAAATCACATTACATTCGTCTTAACCCTCTCCAACAAGGATCAATATCGGTCCCCGAGGACAATTTCCTGTATGAGTTTTAGAAATTCAAAAACAAAAATGTTTCCAATCCAAATTTGGGGTGAAATTACAAATAACACGTGTGTTCATACGTGACCCGACATTTAAAGGACATTTATGTGGTTTCGTGTACATTTCTTTCAATCATAAGACCAATCAATGAGCTAATTAACTAGTAGATCTTATGTTTCTACGAAAATTGATGTCAGGCACCACGAGTATGTGGTGATTCCTTTTGAAGTTTAACCAAATCAAATGAATGTTGTAATTAAGTTTCCTTGCGAAGGGTGCCAAGCAAGGAAAAGCTTGATAATTGTCCTTTATGTGTGAAATAATAATTGCTAGGCAACAGTTTTAGGTACGAAAAGGACTTTCTTTGAATTTTTTCGAAAAGAAAAGAGACCCTTGACGATGTAAAATGGGGAAATGAATGAGAAATTAGCTAAAGCAGTCACTACCTTCTCATGGAATGAAGCTCTTTTCGGTGCAAGAAGGGAACATGGACAGATTCCACTGAAGAATCAATAGAACTCCTGATGAGTACCCATTTCCCAGAATGCATCCAACACACGATACGTAAACCACAGGAAAAGATTTCCTTGGCCATCAATAGATTTTCCCACCCCTAAAAGTCGCCAGATCTTGACGGGATTCAACCAATTATGGACCAACGAAACCTGGAGAAGGTACTATTCTGATTGGTGGCCATTCATCATGACTCCATATTATTCAACCTCATCCCCTCCACCTGAAGAACGGTTCGAGTCGTATTGGTTCCTCAAATCGGCAAGCAAGGTCATGAATCGGCCAAGGATTTCAGATCCATTAGAACGTACCCTGGACTGCATATCCGGTAGTTTTTGAGAAGATCTCCTCTTCCCAATTCTCAACATGTTTAGCCCAAAGGTTTTCCATGGAAACAGCCCTGCATGAGGTTCTGCAGGCGATTGAGGGATCTATCCACTATAAAAGGTATACGTTAGCTACCTTCCTAGACAAAGAAGAAGCTTTTAATAATGTACACAGTGACTCCATTCGAGAATCTCTCACCAAGCTTGGCACAGAAGAATCAGAATCATTCAGTCACTACTAGGGAACAGCCTCATAACCAAATCCGAAGACAGAGGCACCCCGCAGAACAGAGTTATTTCACCTCATCTATGCCTTCTGGTGATCAACAATATCCTGACGGAGTCCGAAAGCATTGGAATCAAGGTAGTCGCCAATGCAGTTGACATAGTTGTTTTAGTATCAGGGATGTCCCCCTAAGTGATTACGGAACTAAGGAACTCTGACTAAGCTAAGCGCTTGGGCCAATAGTTGTAGACTTGTCGGTTACCAAACTAAAACCAAGTTTTCACGTCCTAACAACAAAACACGTTCTCTATCCTCCAGTGCAAGGTATCATGGCGTTATCCTTGACCCCAAGCTCAACTGGAAACTTGAAATTCAACACAAGGCAAAGAAAGCATGTGTCGTTTTCTACAACAAAAACTTTGGTAAAAGGTCAAGACTCCAACCTAAGATGGTCCTCTGGATGTCCACTGCCGTAGTTTATCCCATTCTTACCTATAGATCGTTCGTTTGGTGGTCCGTCTGAAGCAAATCCTACAACAAAACAGCTGGTATCGAAACTTCAGGAGTGCTACGATCGAGCCCGACAAAAACTCTTAAGGTGCTCCTTAGATAGAGCCGATGCACTAGCCAGATGTGACTCAACGTTTGATGGTTCACTTATGGAGCAAGTCTGCTCTCGAGTGGGATTCATTAAGGACTTGTTGAAAGTTCTCCAGTACATTCCCTCAACTGCCAACCTTAGGTGGAACAGCTTTGAAAATTGTGCTTCATCCAGACAGATTTGGCCCAACGAACGACCAACTCAACAGAACTCGCATCGGGACTGACCATTTGGCTCAAACGCTGCAAAGTTATACATTACCTCTACCTCTCATTGTTGGATCTGCAACAGGACACAAGAAAAGGGAACCTACTACTAGTCAGAATCAGGCATATCCCACTTGGTGAAGCCTTCTTTAAGGAATTACCAGAGATCTCTGATTAACTTTCTCAACTCTGCAGAATGCATTCGAAAACTACCCCTGTTAGTCACACACGTGAGTTGTGGTATCAAAAAGGCACATCTGCGCTACTTGTACTTTTCGAAGGACTTACCAGAAAGCTACCTGCCGACCTATCTATGTTTAGACAAGAAAAGGACTTTTTTAAGTCAACTTGTTGCTTCTCTCTTCGAAAACTCTAGTCGGCTGCCAGACAATTTAAAGATATAGACACAAGATTTTTGTCCTTCAAGAGACTCTTCATCATTCCAAGTCTTCTCAACACCGTATACGAATGATAAAGTCCTCGTAACCTTTAAAATTTGCCACGACAAGACACCAGTTGATGCGTATTTTCTTCCAAATCTCGAGAAATTTTCACAAAAATAGAAGAAAAAAAAAAACAAAAAAACCACAAACCCTTCTCTTTATCTCTGTCTGTCAAGATTCCAACTGACAATAATTGGCCTCCTCTGTAGTCCTTCTTAATAAATACTACGTCATCACATTCGACAGTCAAAACATGTAGGCATGTATAGGTATCCTTCCCTTTTACAATACGTTTTGTTGTGCAACTTGACGCCCATACCCGAATCGAAGGATTCATCTCAACACAAATGAAGCACCATACATTGATTGGATATCCGTATATTCTAGATCCAAAAGGATCCTTGATAATCCAATTAACTGAAAGAAAAAATAAATAAATTTGTGTTTCCAAATTAGAGTCAAGCTCCCCTCCCATATGTCACGCTATGCCAACTGAGTAAATTGTGCATAATTCAGTATGTCCTTGATATTACAGGACACCTACAATGCTATTCATGTTTATTTCGTTGCTGAATACAACCACTTATCCTGTCACTCATAATCATTTATGAAAAAAAAAAAACACAACAAACTGCGATGGATGGATGGATTTGCGTACAATCAAATTCTGTCATCGTAACTCAATACCACAACAAAGAGTCCCAAAGAGACAGACAGCAAAAGGATAACAAAAAAATGCAAAGCACTCGAAAAAAAAGGAGGAAGACAGAGAGAGAGAGAGAGGGAGAGAGAGAAAAAAGAACTCCTGTCCTCAGGCAATGTTGTGTATTTTTAAGATTTGTCTACGTATTTTGGTCGCGTTATCCTTTTAATTTCCTCGAAGGGTCCTGCGTCAGTTAACTAATCGTGATCAATTGAATTTTGTAGGCTACTCAATGTTATGCATGAGCGATACGAAGCAGGGGTTCCAATACCAACCAAGGAGCAAATGTCAAAGGATTTTGTCCTAAAGTGGGTCATTCAGGATGTAGTCTTCCTTGTCGGTGATTACAATTAAGATGAACTCTTCTTTCCTTTTTTCGATTTGATAAACAAAACACAAAAATAGCCCCTTCATCGACAGACAGACAGACAGGACATTTGGTTACGTGTCGTAGGACCCCGTAGGCGTAACATCGTATCTATTTCTAGTGATTTCATCAATTGCCTTAAGTGTTTTGTTTGAATTTGAATCTAATTGTGGTGCTCTGTTGATGTCCTTTTTTTTGGCACTTTGCCGAAATGCATTGAAGTCACGTCCTCATGTCCTTTTGCTCATTCCTTTGACCTTTTTCTTCGTCTTCTCTGTCGTAATCACAAAATTTATATTTAGCTCTCAATAATGTATACGCAAGCATCAGGTATGCAAATGCTCCTTGGCTCGTGGCCTGTCATTAAAAAAAAGGAACGGAACCAACCGCTTATTAAAAATCTCTGATGCAATCTACAAGGACACTTTCATACACTTTCATAATTTTCCAATCTTCAACGGTGTGCGGTATAAATTGTCTGTAAAAAGCGGTTTTCATTGGTTTTGTTTTGAGAGAAAGGGAAGTTGGTATCCTTAACACGTGGAAGTGATTTATATATTTTGTTCCGAAGACAAGGATACAATTTTGAAGAGTTGACACAATTGCGTTTTTTTACTTCGTTTTTTTGTTTTCTCTATGCAAGGAGAATAAATGCTGGAATTGTCATACCTTGAAGGGATTCATCGATTTCAAATTGGAAAGCTGTGTGGCTGTAAGTGGGTTACTATCTACCTACCTACCTACCTGTTGGTAGTAGGAAGTAGCGCGTGTAATTGATTTGTGGATTTTTATCACTGAAGTCCTTTGTTTTTTGTTTACATTCCTTGTGGGTGGGTGGAAGCATGGCAAAATTGTATCGCATTTCTAAGTCGTAGAAAAATGTTTTGGACAAATTAGGGACTTATCAAGGTCTGCCTTTGAATAATAAAAGTTAACTGGTCATGTGAAGCTTTTAACAACAATGTTCGGGAATGAGATCCTTATTATGCAAAAGGAAAAGGAAAGTGTTCTTAAATGGCAATGTAATAGGATACAGATTGGAAAAGGGTTTCTTTTTTTGTGGACTTTATGGGATCATTGGAGAACTTGATAAGGGAAGTTGACTTCACAAGGCATAGTCGCATGCATCTATGTATGTATGTGGGTGAGCATTTGAAGAAGAAATATTGGCCAAGTTGTTCCTTTTATCCTACAGAGATGGGATTAAGGGGAACGGAATCCAGACCCGTGGAAGATCTGCAGCCTTCCATGGTCTTCGGTTCTGGCCACGCTGTTTTCTGTTCTCCAGTCCAAGCGTTCCGAGTTTTGATCTTAATTGAGGGGCTCCTCATCTATCTATCTATCTGAGGCTAGTGTCTCTCTCATTATTTGACATGGTAAGGAAGTTACCTCAACGGTACAATCCCCATCCTTAAGGACCAGTTCCATTGCAAAAAGTCCCTAGAATGACTCTTTGGTTAATTCGATGTAAGTAACTACCTACAGAGATGTGAGCGCTGCCATTAGTTAGCCCATGAAGGGCTCATCCGCCAACATATCTTTTCCAAGATCCTTATAGGCCTGAGCTTCAAATATGTCCAAGTAGCACAGATAAGGTGCTATTTTCCTTCGGAAAGTTGATTCCATCGGGGGAATTCATCCGCTGCCGTATCTCTTTTGTCTCTTGGTCAATACTCGCTTATAAGTTCAACAAGTCGAGTCCGGATGGACCCGGTAACTAGCAAAATATATCAAGTCGAAGCAGCTTGGCAAAGCTCGGATAAAGAATGATAAGTTTTTGTCGCCCGTTAGGACTCTCTTCAGACTCTCTTCTTCCCACCAAAATAGAGAAGGAGTAAGGTACCAATTCCCAAAGGGTAACCCTGCCTTGATTTACAAATTGCTGTTACCCCGCTACGGTACGCAAAAGCCACGTATTGTGGACGGTATTTCAAGGTAGAGTAAGAAAAGTCATTGGCATGCAGTGCAACTGAGGATGAAAAGGATAACACCTACAGGGTGACATGATGGTGATATACGTATGGCAATTCAGATGTAAGGGGTTTTAACCTGGTGAGGACTAGGTATGAACCAAAGCCAATCTAAACGAATGCTTTCACGACTTCAAGGCCCAGTACTACCTTTATTCTTCAGTATTATGTAGATCCTAGGAGTACTCCTCGAAACAAATCGGAATTAGGAACTAAATATAGTTTATCTACGCTTACATTGAAGGCTTTGATAGGAAGTTGGGATTTAAGCCGAAGACGGTCTTTTGGATGTGCAAAGCCGGAGTACCAACCAACCCATACAATCGGTCGCCAGTTCTATGCCGTGAGTAAGGGGAACAGTATGGAAATACCTAGCAGTGCCCTGAGAATAGGAAAGCATTACCGAGGCCCTGTCGTCTTGTTTGACCAAAGCTCTGACCATGCTTCGGTACCTCTTATCAGTTGGAATAGATTTTAAAAAGTGCAAAGTGGTCAGACATAGGTAAATTGTGTGTAAAGCCTTACGGTCACTTTGAAGTCGCAACCAAACGACTTGGTGAAGATTTCAACGGATCATACTTCACCAGGACAGAACGAAAGATTGATGCGATGCTGAAGAAGTTCGAATAAGCAATCTTTACCAACAATTCTTAGATGGACTGTGGAATCGTTGAACACTGAATGTGTAGGTATGTCGAAACCTCACCGGCTTCTGGACTTTTCTGTTGCCCCTAAGGCGTAGCTAGTGACAATCTGGAAGGATTCTGGTATACAACTCTGCAGCCAAACAAAGTCAAGCTGCCATCGAAGCCCTTGATTAGGCAACTATTTTAAGAGTTATCGGCTCAGGAACCGTCTTCTCTGAGCATGCTTCGATGTGCTTGAGTGGCAGGGTTCACGTCTCACAGGAAGCTGTTTAGCGGGAAACCTTTTTAATTTTTTTATCAGGGCCCAACTCCAACTGAGGAAGCTGGTCCAGCTGCAGAGGGTCACTGGTTAATATGGATGCATGCGTTCAATATTATTGATACTTTTGAAGCTGTAAGAACGAGAATGAGGAATGAGGACAGTACTGCGCTCAAACAAGTGACTGCCCTACGAGACCTAGCTGTCCGTGTTACAATGTCAATCGTCTCATTGGAGGTGCCTTGTTGGAGTATAGGGCTTGCCACTAGATCAATTGTGTCTCCATCTATGTATGTGCAGCCAATATCCAACCGGATGGTTCACTGGGCGCGAACAGCAGTTACCTAGTGGACGTCTATAAAAAGCGTTAAGCCAACGTTAGAATGGGACGTCTTTTTGAAGGTATCGAACCAATATGTCCCCGTTCAATATGCTTTGGTATCGAACAGTGTGCTAAAAATTTAGTCAGGATTAAGGAAAGCAGTCCAACCTGTCAAAAAATGTCTGCCAGTGCAAAACAGAAGCCCAAGAGAACCGGATGTTCATGAGTAAATTCCTAGAGGGGGATTGAAGAGTGTAAACAAACGAAACCACATCAACGCCCTTGTAATGCATAAGCGCGGTAGAAGGCCCGTTTATAGAATTAGGCGACAGAAGGCCCCAAGGAATAAGTAGTAAACTCTCGACTTCGATCAAGGTTTCTTTGAATCCTGTCGATCATCCAAGAGGTCTTTGTTTCTTGACTGACATCGAGGAGGTTTTTGAAAGCTTGAATTGATACTTCATACGGCGGTACTTTACACTGTAGAGGCATCTCCGTAAAACTATTAATATCACATCGTGTGCAACAAATATCCTGCAGAGTGTTCCAAAGTCATATGGAGTTCCATCAGAAGCTCCTCTTCACTGGATACAACAGAAGTGATTATTTGACGACAACTTCATTCCAGAACCGTTCGTGTTAAGAGATTTAGAACTATTCTAAAAACTCTGCCCAGGATCCGTATGGTTTCTTCAGAGATGGGCTTTTGGGCATGGGCTTCTCGCAGGTTGCTTCCCGCTCGGCTTTCACAGTCCTGATCCAGCACTGAAATTTGATCTACTTTTCTGGAAAAAGAAGTTGACACACACAATGTATCTGATGCAACTTTTTTTTACACGAAAATCCATAACAAGTTTCAGTTGTGTTAAAGCGGTCCAATCATCCATCACGTCCTTTAGTTTTCTACAACAGTTAAGAACAAAATCAAGCACCAAAACGAAAGAGGAATTCCATGGAACTGGACTTGCTGCAATGCAAAGAAAACAAGAAGCAACTTCAAGATAAAGTACATCATTCTCACCCTCCTACTCCTCGTGGTCGCTGACCATTGCCGATTTGAACCCTTTCCCAAGGCCATACCTTCACCTTGAATTACAAGAAAAATAATTTCAAGGTTTCCAACGATTTAAACGCTTGTCCATTCAAAGGAAGGTGGCCACATTGGATGTGTAAAAAAGGATAACACGGGTGTAGATGCATTTTTTAAACCTATTTTGCCTTTATTGCTGCCAATCGAGCTTATTTTGTTGTTGTTGTCATCTCCATAGCTACTCTGTGGCATGTTGTGTAGAATTTTACAACAACAAACCAGAATTGAGAGTCAGCGGGGAGCGGCACCAATGCGAGGGCTCACATTTGGAATGCGAATAATCGGACGTGACGCTGGCTGGCGCAAAGCTCGAGCTCCATATGCAATTGTTGGTATTAAAATGCCTGCTGGTGCAGCTAAAGCACAGGCGATGATACAGAAGAATACCAACTAGAGGAAGAGAAAGATTCTAGGTTATGTTCGATGTAAGATAGACGCAGAGTTACTTACGTATTTGAACATCTTGACAGATGTGATTGCTGGTGTTTAGGGTTAGACGCTTAGAAATGAATTGATACCGTTCCGCAGCAAGTGAGACATTTTTATATGATTTACTGCAATGAAGGTGCAATCCGACGCCACAGTGTCTTAGACAAGGTTGTGCGTAGCCTTGAAGGTCGGTATTGGATAACAGTTGAGCGCTCCAGTTCTGATGTAAGATTTATGATTAACAGGCAACCGATGGGGTGTGTGTTCGGTTAGATGGTCAGAGATGAGTAATTCAATGGTATCGGAGCAGTAGGTTTCAATTTCACTTTGTGTACAAGGGGTGGGGGGGGGGGATCCAGATTGATTGTTACTCATTTTGCATCTGGAAGTGGAACATTAAGAAGCTTTCTGGGATAATTGCTAGTAGATAATGTCAACAAATTGATGGTTGTCATTGCGTTGTTAATGCGATTGCAAGTGAGAGGTGGATTAAGTGAGACTGGAGAACAGTTGAAGGATTTGATTGTAACTCGAAGGTTCCATAAGTGACGGACAAACACTTACTTTGGAGACACCATGAGGCTTGCGCTGTATTCCATTTGGTGATGATGGCTAATATGAAGCATGTTATAACCTACAAAAAATTGTGGAAAATATTTCAAGAACTTGTTGCCAGGACCATGTTTATGTGGAGGTGAGACCCTTATAAGTAACCTCCAAGCTGATGATGGACAGCTTTAAAAAAAAAAACTACGAGGAGGTTGGTACCTATAGCTTTAACCGCCTTTAGTACAAGACCATTAGGAAGACTTTGTTGATACCTTTCCTAGTCGCTGCTGATATCCTTGAAGGTCAAACTGTGTGGATAAAAGGTTCATTAAGCTAAGCAATGTACCCAATTTCAGAAGACGAAAGTCATAAACGATACTTACTTACTGACTTAGGTGGCGCTACAGTTCGGGGTGAATCTGGGCCTCAACCAACAAGCTTTTCCAGCTAGCTCGGTTTAGCTAACCGCTTCCAGTTACAGAGTCCAAGTTGGTTGACGCCCCTTTCTGCTTGTGCCCGCCACCTTAGGCGAGGTCTTCCTCAACTTCGTTGTCCCTCCGGGTTGGATTCGAAGACTCTTCGGGCCAGAGCGCTGGTGTTCATTAGCTCTACATGTCAAAGCCATCTTAAACGACCAATGTACAGCTCGTATAATTCGTCGTTGAACCTCCTCCTCCAGAGCCCGTCAACGCACATGGGATCGAATATCTTACGAAGAATTTTTCGCTCGAAGCGACCAAGGGTATCTTCCATCCGCCTTTGATAAAGTCCGTGCTTTAGCGCTATAGAGTCTTGTACAGAGTTTCCTTAGTTCTTTGGGGAAGGGCCTTACTACTCAATTGCCCTATCAGCCCAAAGAAACAAGAGTTACAAGAGTTATTCGTCGCTTGATTCCTGATCAGATGTCGTTTTCAGAAGTGATAGCAGAGCCTAGGTTGACAAAGTCTCCGACTACCTCATTTTGGCCGCTTCTTTCAAAAGTCTGTGCAACTACTCGTGTACGATATCTACATTGACGAAAGCAGACAAGCTCACCTACAGTGATCCAAAGCCATGCTTCTCTAAGCTATGGACGCGGTATTATGAAATACTTGCATTCCACAAACACGCAAACGCCGTACAGTTGAAGATGTGGTCGATTTGCTCTGCAATTGGCTAAAGCTCAGTAGATCTCGAGACTTCTTTAACGATTTAAGAGAATTGCAAACCAATCCACCAAAAACTATTCTTAAAATCATACTGAACTCGGATGGCTTAGGTAAGGCTCAACCTAACTTAATCCAAGACCTTCCTTGAGCAATCTACTTGACTTCAGGATTCGCTCGAACACCGAAGAAATGTTTCCTGCCTCTCACTGTTCTATCGATTCTTCCCAGTTGCTTCATCATGTTTCGAATGCACATCAGTTTATCCTTAAGCCTACTTTCCTTCCTAACACGAATGTGATATGATCTACAAAAGCTCTTTGCTTACTCATCTCCACAACCCACAAGCTGGCAGCTGGCTTTTATCAATGATTAACATGGAGAAAGCCTACATACAACAACAAACAAGCCTGTTTACCAAAAACACACAAGAAAGGAGAGGTAGGTTTAAGGCCAGTGCCACAGGAGCTCCTTTGGATGCGTTCCTATTTGGCCGCGCGGCAAGAGTATACAGAAAAGCAATGGAGCTGTTCACATGAGCACCTCCAACCAAATGGGAATCAGTGTGGTCACGCTCCCAAAATTTTATCGATTGATTTCCCCCAAGGATGCGCGAACTGAGGGGAACTGTTTTATATTGATGCTATCACACGAGCGTCCAAATGAGCGCGCGTCCATATTGAAGCTCGTAAGGCACTGGCCTAAGAAGGATTCTGCTTTAGTAACCCTAGACAGAAGGAATGTTTAAATACCTCCGAACTGGAACTACATCTTTGAAAAGCTTTAGCCGACTGTTCCTTTCGCACAAAAGACAATAAAATCAGAAGTGGAGTTCCACAAGGCTAGGAACTTGGCCCCTGATTGCACAGTGTTAGACAAAACCACAGTCCCGGGCTTCAAATTCTCGATAAGGTAGACGTTATGGGTATAGGCAGACGGCCTTACCATTGTTATAGTTGGGAATTTCAGGAAGAACTTATGCTGAAACATAGGAAGGTAGGTTTGGTAGGATTTTATGCTAAGGAAGTCATAGAAACTGCTTTTGGCGAAGTCAGTTAATCATTAATTTCAGGCTTAAACCTAAAGACTAAAGGCTCAAAGCACAGGTGGATACATCTACTTCCTCTGTTTTGGCACTTTATGTAACAGGAGCAAGCAATTTATAACTTAAGCAATGCTGTCTTCAAGATTTAACCAAGCCTTGATTGCACTTTACAACCTAGTGTTTGAAGTCGAAAAAGAACAGAAGACACGACCTACACTCTTGGTGTGTATATCGATTCCATTTCCAACTCCACTAGCAGAGACCTATTTCATCTTGTCCCAAAGACTACTAATTACGTGTCAATGAGGTAGCGTTTGATGTTGAGGTTGAGAGAGAGGCTGTCCGCAAGATGGAGTCCTTTCACCTTTACTGTGGTTCATAGTCATCGATCATCGATTCGCTGCTCCTGCAGATGCATCATTCGGGACCAGACATCCAAGCTATGTTTGCGCACTGGTATCCCGAAAGTCTTTTGAGAGTTGTTCGCTATAAAATGCGAAAATGGATAAGATCTAGGACTGGCTATCTATCAACAGAAAGAAAACGCGTAATGGCCTTGATGATTCTTAAGTTGAGCGGGGTAATCCAACCACTTACTGCTGAGGTAAAATGTCTAGTTATTGATAGAACCTGTGAAAGTGCTTTCAGTAAGACGTGGGATCTGAGACTTCCTATGGTACACTGTTTGTACACAGCGATCATAAGACCAATTTTCACATATACGCCTGTAGTATGATGGTCAAAGATACTCACTAGATTGCAAACAGAAGTTTTGAAATGGCTGGAACCACGCGTACCACTCCTTGCGACCCTTGCTGGAATAAGTCATTCGGAAGGGGGCAACTTACAAAAAAGGAGAATCTGAAACGAAGGACATAACTTTCGGCTTCTGGAGAACTCTGTCGTAAGATGTTTGAAAAGATGCCAATATGAGCCCTGCTGTCATAGAGAGACAGCAGAACAACGCCTCCTCCTACACAGACGGTTCTAGCACCACAAATGGCACTAAAGCTGGTTGGTATCTAGATGGTGAAACCAATTATTCCAACGTTATGAATGAAGTCTTTGCCATACTCCGAGTAGCTAACTGGAAGATGGCTTGGTAAAAGAATCAGCATTTGCAGTAACAGCCAAGCCACACTGTTGGCACTAAAGGCTTTCACAGATTAGTCGAAGAAATTTCAAGGATGTTAGGGCAAACTAAATAGGCTTTCTCCAAATAGAACTGCGTCTATCTTACGTGTGTTCCGGGCCATAGGCAATACAATTTCTGAAGCTTTAACGAAAGAGGGCTCCCTGTAAGTCTGGAATTAGCAATTGCCATTAGTCACACAAAACTTATGCACTGGATCGACTCTCAATTGGTCTTTTACCAAAAAGAGAGATGATCTAGCTTAACTTCCTGCAGAACCACCAATTGTTTTGTGAAAAGACTGGAAAATTCCTTCACAATCTGGGCACGAAGGACTGCAGAACTATGGTCGCACCAATCGGACTTGTATGTCCTGTCTTCAAAGAGATGATGCAACGAAGCACTTTCTTTTTTAGTTACCTGCTTCCGCACCACACCAACTCAACTTAATTTGACTAAAAAAAAGTAGTTTAAGGACATCGTTACTCGGAAGAACTCTCCAATTATATCCGTGTCCTATTATTGAATCTGCTATGCAACAGATGATTATTTCGGTTCGATTCAACAGAATTGTTTTGGCACGCGTAAAAAAAAATCCCATGCTAATGGTTAAAAAAATCTATCATCCGCACTTAAAGAGTCCTTAAAAAATAACTAGCGCACAAGTTTCAAAAAAAACAAACACCCACATGTCAAGAAAAATAGAGAGACCCCCTCGCCCCCAGGCAATATTCAAGTTAAAATCACGTCAACACTTCCACAACCTGTGCGTGATATCCTGTATCGATTTCCACAACGGAATGTTTACTAATTTCCACACAAAAAAAAAAAAAAACACAACACTTCCTTCGAATTATTTTTGCCCACCCACTGAAGTGATTCCTTTAAATTTCCTAGAAACAACACGCCTTGCTTCTTAGTAGGCGGTTAGGCGCATCAAATCAATTTGCTTGCTTTAAGGTGTCCCTCCCTGTCCCTGTCCTGTTTGTTTACTAATTTAAATGCGTAGTACATAGTACGCTTATCCACAGGCGGGATACAAAGAAAACAAATGGCCACACGAAATCTAAACTGTGTTAGGAGTTCCTTTAGATCGCATTTCCTGGCCTTTGTTGTCCGCAAAAAAAAAAAAACAATTAATCACCGTTGCGATGTGGGCAATTTATTGTTCTCTCTTGGTCAAAACGCAGGCTCTCCATTACTCTTCTTCTGTTTTCCGCCATCGAAAACAAATACATAATCCAACGGAACAATTCTTTTAAGCGTGTCCTTGGACACTTTTGGGGTGGCTATGGCTATCATCGATATATTTCCGGTAAAGCAATGGAAATTGTTTTGGTGTTGATCATTTGATGTGATTGTGTGAGGGGGTGAGAGGGGGCTGTTCGATTCAATATCAAGGTGAAGTCCTTGATTCATTATGTTTGTAAACAAATTGGCCTATTGTGGGTGTTTATGTTTAACCCACTCGTGGGGTGACAAATGGGCTTGTAGTGTTTTGCGTAGTTTTTCAGTTTTTTCGTTGACGTATTGACAGCAAGGTGGATCTAAAAATATATGTGTGTGTGTTAGAATTTTTGATGGGAAAAAATAGACGTCCTTGTGGACAAGGATTACGTGACATACTTTGCAAATGAATTGGGCCACTGATGGTCTATTATGTGTGGTTTGTATTTATAGGATTTGCACGGCAATAGAATGTCACGCCATGCCATACCGTAACACAACAGGTGACATGTAGGGAACTACTGACTTTTTTTTGTGATATTTATGCTTCAATGGACGACAGGACACAGTAATAGTGAAGTTAAAAGGTTAAGCAGTAAAAATGTCGGAAGATCCAGTGGGGTGTGGTGGTTATTAGAAGTTTCATAAAGTCATTCGTGCTCCTATCACTGTTGTGGTTTCCACATGAATGCCGGTGGACGGCATTCAATTTTATTAGCTGAGCCGATAGGTTGATACTGAATGTATTCTCAGATCGAATTTAAATGGATGGCTGAGGCCCAGGTCCACCGTAGACTGTAGGGCCACCTTAAGTAAGGAAGTTAAGATAACTTTGAAGCTTAAAACAAGAATGGTTCAGTCAAATCTTGGCAAACGTCTCTTAACCAACCCAGTCAAGGCGGCGTTATCTCATCTCTACTGCGGCAAGTAGTCATTAACAAAATCCTATCGGGGATTGACAGTGACAAGGTTGTTTCTGCGGATGACATGACTATCCTAATGTCAGAGATGTTACGTTCCATGATTAGTGAAACCATGGAAGGAGCTTGGGACACTTGGTGGATGCTGTTCACCACTATAAGACAAAATAACGACCTTCATGCCTCTATGACTCCTTTCCCCTTCCTCCTAGTGCGAGATTTTAGGAAATTATCCACCACTCAAGGCTTAGACATAGACTTACAACAGAGAGCAGCGGGTTAGGAAAACATGTGCAGCTTACTACCCCTGCACTAAAACTTTTACCAAAAAATGTAATCTTCAACCAAACATAGTCTTGTTGATGATATACACTGCTGAGGGTCGATAGTTTGGTGTCCCGCTTTTAGTAGAGTAAACAACATCAAAACACTTAACAGAGTCCAAAGAGCAGCAGGATTGAGCGTTGCAAGTATCATGCCGTCATATCCTGAACGAGGCTCTTAAGGTGTTATCCAACACCTTACATACTTACTTAAGGTGGCGCTACATTCCGGGGCTACTCCTTCTTAATCTGTAGGTACGTCAAAAATATTGCGTCGTGTAGCGCACTCGGATTGAGAGAATCTGGGTGTTGGTCTGCTAAGCCCTATGTGCTTAGGAACATTTTGGATTCACTAACAAGGGGCCTGGTTGCTCCCTCCGGACAGTACCTTACTTACGTCTTCGACTGTACCACAACCAAGCTTAACTTCAAAAAAGACTTAACAAGAAGGTTGTCTTTCGGGGAGGAATGACAGGCTGAAAAAGTGACCAAAGACTCATTTATAGCTATCTTCATCGACATTTCAAAGATGGAAGGCGGAGTTGGTGCCGAATCTTCTTCAATCGACTCTAGATTCTAGATTCGACTCCGCATCTTTCAGGCGGAGTAACTGGTAATCTAAGAGGTGCGGATCATTAAGCTCAACCAAAACTAAGTATAGGTTTCTTTAGTGATAGTCAAGTCGCTATCAATGCCATAGACTTGGCAACTTCATCCTCAAAATTATCAGCGGAGTGCAGGAGGGAGCTCGCCCCCGTCGATTCAAGAGCAATCTTCTTTGGGTTTCAGGTTACAGTAAAATAGAAGTAAATTAACCAGCTGATAGACTAGCCTTCACAGATCTAAGTGGAAGAAGTTCATATTTCGCTGGTCACTCTGAAGAATCAAATCTTCTCACAGGCTCTGTTATGGCCAACACTAGATGTGCCAGCTTACACAACACCAAACAAGGAGCTCAATCAACATTTATAGGTACACTTCCCTTTTGATGGTCATACAAAGTTGAAGCTCTTCTCTTGAGGAAATCAGGAGACGCTATGAAAGTGGAACTAAACTTCTAAACTCCATCAACAAGAGAAGTCAAGAAATGTTCGCATTAAATAAGCATAATGGTAAACTTCTGACGGACTTCCTCATTGGACACTGCTTACTCAACTACTTTTTTAAAAACCTGGAAGATCAAGAAACTGCGGAGCACATTTCGTCCACATCTTGTCCAACCCGTAGCTCGAAGCGGATGAAAGGCAAAAGATTGATCTTCACTGCAACAGTTCACCATTCATCTGAAAGCAAGATCTTAAGGTTCCTCAATAACCTTTTTCTCCACCACCATATCGAGGAATATATGGCCGACCTACGACAAGATTAGAACAAAAGACCTACTAAACGAAAACCCGCCCAGATATCGCCAGATTAACAGCGATAACCACGGGGCATTGGCCAATTGGAGACCATGCGGCCAAACTAGGTATTCCATACAATCCTCACTGCCTATTTCCTCTGTAAATGCCAGACGGCGTACACTAACCAACCATTCTTCGACGACCTAAACAACATCTCGGGTAAAGGGATACGAAATCTAATCCGTTTATTTAACTCCACAGGCTGGATCTAGGCACAGACTGTCTCACATCCTCAACAACATACGGCATCAACGAGATCACACGAGTTGTGGTAGCAAAAAGGCTTTTTGGGTTCATGCTGAACCGCCACCTCTACCTACTTTTCTGCCCTTCATATGGATAGGTATGATCCCCTGTAGCAACTTATTCTGGTACCTTTGAGTACATACCTTCCTGCTTAGCAAGAGAAGGTAGCACTGTTTATATTATTGTTGCTGAGCAGGATGGCACTGATAGCCGTCAGTAAAAGTATAGATCATAGGACAGAGCCTGTAGATCCGAGTGAGGCTGCACATAAGTGTAGCCACCCGTATAACCTAGTACAGAGCCTTGTGAGACTCCGCTTTAGCTCCAAAACAATCTCTTTGATGCAGCTCATTGCACAAAGAAAATGAAGTTTTGTCTAGATCCATCAGCCCATGGGGCTTAAAATAAGCCTCTTCAAGACCCAAAGTGTCATCTCTTTTTAACTACTTGACCTCTGATACGATATAGTCTTCATTGGCTTCATTGTCTAAGTACTGTCGCCGGCCTTCCCACCAAGCTAAAGGAGGTGGGTTATACAAAGAAAAAAACGTTTGAATTATAGAATGCCGAACCAACTGTAATGGCAAAGGAACACCGCCATTCTCCACATGGTGATGGTAACATGACACGCTAGCCACTATAACTGCCTCCATGAGGTCTTGGTGCAAAGTCATGTCATTAAACCACAGAACCTTCCAATCGCAACAAAAAAGTACAATCCGTGCCGCGACTAACATGACCACACTTCATTGCAATTCCCGATCACTAATGATCCTTTGTTTTGGTCTCTCGCTACCTCCATCCGTGCAGCTTCTTCGAAAACTAGTTTTTCTCCACGTAAAACATGAGCCTATCGATGGATGTCCCTTTAATTGCGTGGTATATAAAGAAACGAACTCGCCAACAGGATCGTAGTTCAGTTTGTCCACTAGGACAAGACACATCACCACAACACATCCAATATGTTGAAAGTCGTAAGTTCCATCACACAGCTGTTGACCATCCCCAGATAGTTTAGCAATACAAATTTGTATTTCTTCTTTGTAGTACTTCCTCGCATGCCTGTTGGCCATCGCCTCTGCTAACCCAGTCCTCTACTCACCGGCATACTACACCGCAGTGGCTGCTCCCAATGTACCTTATGCCCTACCCCTGGCCTATGCAAAACTCAGTGCACCAGCAGGTTCTGAAACCTACAACAGTGTGGCAACACTTAACTCATTCCAGCAGCAGTACCGATCCGATTACAAACCGTTGACCTATTCTGCCGGTTTGATTTACTAATACCACACCTGGATACGCGATGCAGTGCATGTAATGTGACACCTAACCAACGCTAGCTATTGTGGAATAAAACTGAAACTGATTTGATGGGTTACATAAGTTGGTTTTACTTTGTTTTACAGTTTTCATTGAGGGAATTAGGTTTCATAACAAGTCGGGCCTTAAGAATCAATCTCTTACTTAAGACGCTTTCAAGGTCAATACGCAGTTTCCAGTGAACTTTTCTTGTTTGTCTATAAAAAGCGGGACAAAGATTGAGTTAGGCATCAGACAATTGTCGGCATTCAACAAGAGTTTTCGAAGCCCTCCTCACAACAAGAACCACTATCTCATCACTCATCATGTTCAAATACGTAAGAGGACTTGAAGGCTTCTTGTCATCCTTAATAATCCTAAATCTTCCTTTCAGTTGGTATTCTTCTGCATTATTGCCACCGCTTTCGCTAAGCCAGGAATACTTACCCCATCGTTGAGGATTGCTGCCGGTCCAGCTATTGTATCCGCACCGATTGTGAGGACTGCTCCAATTGCTCTTGGTGGTGGATTGGTGTCTGGAGGATTGGTTTCCGGTGCAATTCTGAATGGTGGACTTGTATCTGGTCGATTGCTGTCTGGAGGTTTGGTATCCGGTGGACTTGCTTCCGGTTTGATTCACTAAGTCCAAATTGTGTTCCTAAGTCGGTTTTGACACGGAAGTTGAATAAAATTGCTTTAGCTGATTTGAAGACTTTTTTTATGGGTTCTGTGATCCATCTGTTGTGGGGTGGTCTAGCTCAAGAGTCGCTTACGACCATATGATTGAAAAGAAGAGCAAAAGCTAGAAGGGTCGTCAAAAGTACTTGTGGACTTATTCCAATAAGCTTCCACTATCCCAACTTAGCTTAGACTGTGGAGACAGTTAACATGGATGAAAAATGTTACTAACCGTGCTAGGAGATCGCTCGTTTGGATCACATGGACTTATGTAAGAGGACTTGTGTCATGAGGACAATGAACTGACTGCATACTTCCAGGCTAAGCCTTGTGTCTTAGACCAGCATCTTGGATCGCTCTACAAAAGCCTCAACGAGTAGTATCTTCTTCCTGAGCCTCTTTCAAAAGACACAGTCTTTCAGCAGTTGCCTCAGTTGATTTAAGTAGTGGAAGAGCACCGAGGATCCTAGAATCATATTGATCTACCGTCGGTCCTGTCCAACGAAACTGGCTTCAATCTGGGCTGCAAATATTTATTGCCAGGCAATCCTTTACAATGTCGGTTTACACTAATTTTTTAGGCTTCTTCCTAGGTGGCTCTTAATCCAATCTTAGACCATTCATTGCAATTGGAAGATACTTAGAGCACCACAGGATCTAGATCGGTCCAGATAGCTGTAGAGTTCAACTTCATATTCTGCTAAGCACAAGACTACTGCAATCTTTTGCAACTGATGATCTCGCTAGACTAGATTCTTAACGTAGTTAAACCGTCTCAACTTTGTGACAATATTATGGACCTACGTTACTTTACGTGTACTCTTAACTATTCCATGACATTGAGGCTACTTATCGAGGCTTCCGACCGGTAACTCGTTTCTGAATGAGACACTGCAGCCTTTCATTATCTTTGATCTCAGCCGCGCTCCTCCTAGTTAGTCTTTTGCCTCCCTCTGTGTAAAAATTTGGTCTATAGTCGATCGGGCAAATCGAAACTCATACTGGTACGTGTTTCTTGATGTGCTGTTGGAAAGCTCTTCCTATCTGATACCTGCAGCCTTTCATTATCTTTGATCTCAGCCGCGCTCCTAATAGTTAGTCTTTTGCCTCCCTCTGTGTAAAAATTTGGTCTCTAATCGATCGGGCAAATCGAAACTCATACTGGTACGTGTTTCTTGATGTGCTGTTGGAAAGCTCTTCCTATCTGATACCTGCTTCTGGAAATGCTGCCTATAGACACAATTCCTTGCATATTGGTGACTTGAAACCCTCCGCTGTTTCGAAGACCCTGCATTCCGGGTTTGAAGTCAACTGCCAGTTGCTTGGTTTCTTTTAAAAGTTCCAGATGTGATTAAAATTTCGAGACTCCTCGACTTCTATGAGCTGGGAGGCCGCTTGGGCAGTCTTCATTCTACACAGAGCTTGTATTTCCTTCTTTTGGCTCAATACTCATCTCTCGCTGCCCAAGTAAAGTTAAAACCTAAGTATCCTTTCGAGGGTCCATTTCACCGAAGATTTAAGTGATGCATACAAGTACAAGCCATGGAAGTGGAACACCTGACAGGAAGGAAATGAGCGTTTTTATTAAAGCAAATGGCGGATGTAGAACAGATGCACACTTGCACTCCAGTCCAGGGAGTCTTTGATTCTATCCCAAAGGGGGAGACCGCGACTCAAGTGGCGGGCGCAAGCGTTAAGCTTCCTCAACCAACACTGCATGCGAAACTGGAGGCAATATGTTGCTGGAGATCGAGTTGGCTAAAGCTAGTTGTTGGTTGAGGTCCAGGTCCGCTCCGGACTATCGCGCAATGAGAAATAAGTGAGTTAATACGTTTCAGTCTTTAGCTGTCCTTTCACTCTTGACAAGACATGGGCTGTCGTTAGTTGTCTATTGGAACAAGCTTTTGCACAAAAACTTGGCTTATATTTCCGCAAGATTCAAAAGAACGGTTTGTTTCGGCTACACTTTGCGCTGGATGCAATGGAAACTGTAGCCCTTTGATGACTAAATCAGGAAGGGAACTATCAAGTCCAATACGCACTGGAATTGTAAGGATCTTGCACGAGGAATATCCTACGACTTTGCCTAAAACGATGGTTCTGGAATTAGGAATACTAGTCTTCACCAAACATGGGGAGGGAGGGTATCTAGATGCGTTTGCCAAACCTCAATAGTTTATGTGCTGGAGGTGAAGAGAAAAGACTTATTTGACTTAAGTATGCATGCGCATGTCTTCCAAGCGAACCGTGTTACACAAAGCTTGTGGAAAAGGGGGAGCCTATGGTTAAAATGTTACTTAATCTTCCAACTAGATTCAAAAAAGTTCGAGAATGTAGGACAAGCCTGAATGCTATCTTTGAGAAATGAGACCTCTGTTGAGCTTGGAAATAATGATTTAAGCGGATAACTTCTTCGGCATCTTCGGTAAGGACTTCAACTCCAGGCCTAAAACTAGTGTCTCTGCAATTCTTGTAGGGAGGGTGGCAATGTGGGGAAAACTTGCTAAGTGACTGTTCCTCCTTTGTATGCTCGTATTAGGTCACGAACTTTTGAGGCTGATGAGGTGGGTGCTGTGAGTTTAAGTTTCTTGTGACAGAAGGCCCTACTTAATACATCTAGGACATGATGAAAGTAGGTGCAAGGAACCAGTTTTTATGTCTGAAGATTTAGGTTTTGGATGCACTAACCTCGATTCCATCTAGGTAAGCTACGTTTATATTTTGCTTACATTGTAAGACGAGCCATGGTTGGTATGGTTGTTCTGAGACTAACTTGAACTTCTGACGAATCCATTTTACCTATAACAATTACACATAGAGTCCGTGCAAAAACGGCTTATTTGGCAACCACCTATAAAGGGAAAGGAATATAGGGAATTTTCTTAAATCAGTGATTTGGAAGTCCTCCAATCCTCCACTGCCAACTACTCTTACTCAATCTTTTGGTGGTTAGTGCAGAACAGTCGCAGAGCAAGTGTCATATGGATTGTAGTCGTTGGAGGGTGATCCAAGTCCTGACGGTTTTGACAACATGGTTTGATTCACATTTCCGGCTTTCGTAATTTTTTTGAGTTCAAATTCTTACGAAAAATCCACCGAAGATGTCTAACCCTAAGTCTTAAAATTCAAATCCAATAATTGCGTAATAAACTCACCCTAGCCTAAAAAAAAAACAAATTAGAGACTCCCTTTCATCGTAAGGTAAAACTAGCAACGCCAAGTGAAGGGGGTTGTGTTACTAGCAAACCAATTCTTTCGCCATAACAACAGCAAAGACAGTTCACTTACCCTACCCACTTGATGGCACATAGGAATGTTAACTAGGGCTAAACCGCACACATGTAGTGCACACAAGCAAATCATTTGCCTATAAAATGCGAGACGCACTCTCGGTTAAGCATCAGACACATATCAGCATTCAGCTACAGTTTTCATTAGCCGTCAACGCAAACATCACCTCAACAATCATCATGTTCAAATACGTAAGAAGAAAGGATACAAGGAGTCCTTTCATACTAATAATTCAAATATCCTTTCTAGATCGCCTTCTTCTGCATTATTGCCGCCGCTTTCGCCAAACCAGGAATACTCTCCTCACCTTTGAGCCTTGGTGTCGCTCCAACTATTGTATCCGCACCAAGTGTTGGTATTGTCAGGACGGCTCCGATTACTTTGGGTGCCACTATTGGTGCTCCATTGGCACTTAGCGGTGGATTGGTATCCGGGGGATTGCTTTCCAGTGGATTGGTATCGAATGGATTGATCTCCAATGGTTTGGTCTCCGGTGGATTGGTCTCAAGTGGACTCTTGTCCAATGGATTGGTGTCCGGTGGATTGATCAACGGTGGACTTATCAATGGTGGACTTATCAATGGTGGACTTATCAACGGCGGTTTGGTATCTGGCAAATTGCTGTCCAAAGGATTGGTAGCTGGTGGACTAATTCGCTAAGAATCTTCCAAAGTCTTGTTGATAGATAGTTCAATTGAATAAAAAATTTTAAAAATATTTCAATTTCTTTATTTATCAATTAACCACTGGATCGGGGAAGCTTCTCTTCGCAAGCCTCATCTTCGTTGAATTGCTGCTTCACTTACCGCCCATTCAGGTAAGATAATAGATCATGCGAAGGTTTTTTTCCTAAAAAAAAAAATAACTACCAAGGACGACCTCATCCATTCTTGACAAAGTATTATACATGCTTCTCCACGCCATGGAGCAGGACAAGGACTTGTATAGAATCACTTATGTCTTCCGCGGGAGGGCTTTGCCTTCTTTAGCCTAAAGAAACAGCATTTTGCAAGAGTTATTCTGCATTAGAACTCAACGCTGGTGTCATTGGTTAAGTTAATACCGGAGTCTAGGTATCCAAATTCCCTAACATCCTCAAAATTATGAATATCTGCCTAAGGTGACGTTCTATCTGACACCTCAGTGTTGGGTGTCTTTTTTCGTTGACAGCTCTTTGCTCTTCTTTCGTAGACTCGCCGATTCTGTTACTGATATCAAGCAGCCTTCTTTCGATTATTTGGACGGCAAATTTCAAAAGATGATGCCTTTTGGCATGTGAGTTCTGTGCGTCGCTTTGCCTAAATCCTCGGTCTTGCTGAGGTTTTTAAGGACTTCAATGGAACAGTCATTTCCATGGTCATCCTGCATAGATGGATGAGTTTGGCAGGGATGCCAAAACTAGATATAGCTCTGTAAGACTCGCATCTACAAATGTTGTCATGTTGTCCTTATTAAAATCAATAAGGATAAAATCAATAAGGATTACATAAAGATTAGAAGACATTTTGCACTATAGTTGGCGCAATTTAGAGGAATGTACTCTTGTATCTCCTCGAGAATTCCCTGAAAACATAAGCTTCTCTTCGTTGTGGTTAAATTGCCTTCGTAGTCCTTCATCCTACAAAAGTGGAAACTGACCAATTTTCGTTCCAAGTCTGTAAAACTCATTTGAGAATGTCAGCGGCATTCACCCAACTGTTGGACATCACTATCATGATTCTGCATATAAGCTCTGTATCGACCATTCTTAGGTAGGTAACAGCCAGCTAATTGTAGCCAATGTCTGATAGTCCATGTAGCTAAATTAGGCTTTTTGGTGAGCAGACTTAATCTATGAAATTTTGTTGAAAATAACCATCCAACCGGTATCTCCTTTGTCCCTCCTCTAATTTCCCTAATGCCCGTGCTCTTGTTTAAGGGTGGACCTAGTCCCTTAAGACCTTAAAACCTTTAAAAACAAACTAATTCCATAAGACTGCAACCAGTATGGAACCTTAGGGCACTTCATCAGCTTCAAAGTATTCCTGAACTGCATCAACCCCATACAACAACTGAACCCTACTTCTGAAGCCGGTATTCTGATTTCTTATAAGGGACTCTAGAAGTCTTCCCTGTTAGATACCTTTTAGGGCTTTTATGTTGATAGACCATCAAGACAGAATAATCTGTCATATTTGTCAAGCTCTCTTACATTTTAAAACCCAAAGCTTCGTAAAGGCTTAATGGAAAGTTCAAATTGTTATTTTTTTTTAAGGATTTTTTATTCGAATCAACTATCAAAAAAGGACGAAGGAAGAGCCTTAACGAATAAGTAATTTACCAGATGCTAATCCACCATTGATAAGTCCACCACTGATAAGTCCTCCATTGATAAGTCCACCGTTGATGAGTCCACCGTTGATGAGTCCACCATTAATAAGTCCGCCGTTGATCAAACCACCGGACACCAATCCATCGGTGACTAACCCCTTGGAGATTAATCCCCCGGTGACCAATCCATTGGAGATCAATCTATTCGATAGCAATCCCCCGGATACCAATCCACCGCTAAGTGCCAATGGAGCACCAATAGTGGCACCCAAGGCAATTGGAGCAGTCCTGACAATACCCACACTTGGTGCGGATACAATAGTTGGAGCGACAGCAAGGCTCAAAGGTGAGGAGAGTATTCCTGGTTTGGCGAAAGCGGCGGCAAAAACGCAGAAGAAGGCGATCTAGAAAGGATGTTTGAATTATTAGTACGAAAGGACTCCTTGCATTCTTTCCCCTTACGTATTTGAACATGATGATTGTTTGCTTCGAAGGCTAAGGAAAACTCTTGTTGAATGCTGACAAGTGTCTGATGCTTGACTGAGAGTGCGTCTCGCATTTTATAGGCAAAAGAGACTAATTTCCTAGCTTCGTTGCAGATGTGGGGTAACACCACTCTCTGTGGGGTAAGTGAACAGTGTCTACTGTTACAAGAGACATTGTGGTGAAAGAATTGGTGGTGACACCCTTTGCGTGCAGTTTCTTGACGCACATTGTACTTTTATAACAAAGTCAACGTACACTATGTAGGTTAAGCTGGTTATGTAAATTTTGAACACAAGCTTTGAGACTTAAATTCAATCCAACAAATGGTTGAAACGCAAAAAACCCTAAAAGGGTCTTCTCTTGACGTAGCTTTCTTTAAAACCGAATTGCGGTCTTCCGATTCCTGTAATGGTCTGTCTAAACTGAGGGGTAAATTGAATTGAATCATATGCTGTGAAGCTAGTGATCAGCTCTGGCAGCACAGATTAGTAGCGAAGCCTCTTTTTAAACATCATGGATATTTCTAGATAATTTTACTCACTCGAGATTAGGTCGGAAGGTCTTTGCTCCTTTTCGGGTGAACGGCAGTAGAAGTAGTTCTGCAAAGTGTATACGGTCTACAAATTGAGTTCGAGAACCTATTTAGTGTGTGAAGACGCTTTACAGTAGGCAATGCCCACAGATTGCTGCGCTCATGATTCTCTTATTTAAAATGTCGAGAATCTTTGAACTAGGGAAGTGTGTGTATATTCATTTGGTCCCTTGCATTAGGAACAAGTAATATCTAGGAAAGATTTTACCTCAAACTTGCATTTTTCCAAGATGGAATTGACTAACTTAGGTATCCAAGCATACATTAGCACAACCAGCGCTATAGAACCTTCTGAGTGATCCTTGAAACTATACCTATACTCATACAGTATGACGTATGCACGGAGGAATCGGCAGCAAAGAGGGAAGTACGCTTTCAAGTATTCAACTTCTAGATGGAGGGGCGCATAGGACACACTGAAACCGCCATATCCTGACTTCGTCTCATTTTCACTGACGACGATCAAAAAAATGATAAAGATACAGGCTCCGGTATCTTCTCAGAAGAACCTTCTATTCCCCGGACCTGTTATTCCTAAGAACCTGCTATTCTCCTTTCAAACCACAGGAATGTGCTTCCAAGTAAAAGTTGTAATGATAGCTGAAGCCTCAAGAGAACTATTCTCATAGCTACTCCCAGGAGAATGACATAAAGCCGTCTCTACTCAAGATCAGTAAAGAGGTCTCGCAACGAGCCTAAAGTCCAAAGACTTAAAGCATAAAGTCCCACCCTTTTGGATCCACGGATACAAAGGTGACAATGGAAGACTGATAAACTGGGAAACTGTGCCCAACAAAGGTCGATCACATAGTTCTTTCTGACCACCATAAAGGCACTTAAACACGAAATAAGCGTGGACTTCTGAAAGCTTGTTCCGCAAAGAGAGGGTGCACTCCCGCCATGTCGCATTTCAAAGACATTGCAGCCAATGACTGCATCTTAGTATAAGCGGCATCTCCCGGGACTAAGACGGAGGATGCGACTAATCTCCGTTGGGACTGTTTACCTCTAAGAAGAACCAAATAAGGTACGAGTAGGTACTATTTACCCGAGTCCCACAACAAACAACACAATAGGGGTCTTTGAAGATCCAATTAAGGCGGCACGATACATAACGCCACCATTCGTTTAGCTTAACTTATTCTAAGCTGTGGTGCCTTACTTAGGCCTTACTGAGGCTGTGGAAGTAGTAGCTTTAATAGAATAACAATTAAGGATGTAGTAGGAGTAATTTGACGACTTCAAAGGCTCTCATGCAAGATTAGCAGGGATACGATCATATCGAGTCGATGTCCCCATCACCTATAAGTCTTCGAAAGTGCTGAACAGATTTTGATGCATTAGACCAGATGTGAGCTTCATACTCGAGTTTTCAACGGATAAACATCTTAAAGATTGACGCAAGATCAGAAGGCGTGAAGTATTTTTTCTTTTTTTGCATCGTTTAATGAAACCTAGACACTTCGCAGCACTTTCGGTGACGTAATTGTGTCGAATTTGCTCATTAAGTCCGACATAGTTGGATAATTCCTGGAAAATAGGTGGGATTACATCTAAATCTGAGATAGGCAAGACCATACAACATCGGCTGAGGATGAAATTAATATGTTTTCACCCCCGAATCATCTTTAAAAACTATGTCTAGGATCCGTATGAGCTACAAGATATTTAAGTCAACATACCTCTTCAAGACCGAAAGCGGAATAGAAAAAGAAAACCTTTTAAATATGTTTAAGCATTTTTATTCAAACTTCACTATCAACAAGTCTTAGGAACTATTTGTTTCAGTCATCACATCCTTAACGAATTAAACCACTAGATACGAGTCCATTAGACAGTATTTTACCAGACACTAGTCCACCCTTGATGAGTCCACCATTGATGAGTCCACCATTGATGAGTCCACCATTGATAAGTCCACCGTCGATGAGTCCACCGTTGATGAGTCCACCATTGATGAGTTGACCGTTGATGATTCCACCGGATACCAATCCATTGGACAACAGCCCACTTGAGACTAATCCACCAGAGACCAATCCATTGGACACCAATCCTCCGCTTAGAGCCAATGGTGCACCAATAGTGGCACCCAAGGTAATTGGAGCAGATACAATTGCTGGAGCGGCAGCAAGGCTCAAAGGTGAGGAGAGTATTCCTGGTTTGGCGAAAGCGGTGGTAATAATGCAGAAGAAGGCGATCTAGAAAGGATATTTGAATTATTAGTACGAAAGGACTCCTTGCATTCTTTCCCCTTACGTATTTGAACATGATGATTGTTGTGGTGATGTTTGCTTTGAAGGCTGATAAATGTTGAATGCTGACAAGTGTCTGATGCTTAACCGAGAGTGCGTCTCGCATTTTATAATGAGAATGTGACGAGAAATGGCATTCCCCCAGACCTAGGTACGTCTTGCATGATAGGGGGTTCGTTTCATCATGATGTGTCTGTGGTGTTGCAAGTGAAATTGTGGTGAAAGATATCGTGGTAGGGCTCGTCTTTCAATCTACAGCAAACGTGTGGCTACATTCGTAAAGAAGGGATGGGAACAAAGCCAATGAAAAAGGGCTCTGATCTAACAACGAAGCCTAATGACTCCTAAGTAGAGTCAGTCACAGTACTGGTTGCATTAGGAAGTGTGAATTGCTTTGGACTTTCAAGAGATAAACGAAGAGCTCACAGTTTTCATAAGGTGGAGCTGTTGATACAATTTTAAGACACAAACCTTAGAATGAAAAGAGTTCATAGCACAAAATGATGGTTTCAGGACTAAGAAGCGAACAAAGTTGAGAACTAAGCTAAGCTGAAGCTCTCAGGTCTGACAAGAAACTAACTAACGTTTGCAACATCTGACTGAAAAAGTTGGTTTTTTGCGGTCCATCATCTGAATCTTTGAGTCTCAAATCCATTCAGATCCACATTCAAATGGAAGTAAGACTTTGTCTACATAGACTGGTCCATCAATGCCCGTGCTCTAGCGACCCTTAAGACAGCGTTTTTCTAGACGGCAATCTGGAAGGCGTGCAGATTAATTAGACTCAACACTTTACAACAACTTAACATAACTTATGCACTAAAGTGATAGTCAGGTCCTCCAAAACTTGACCAAGGCAGCCTTGTTTTGATGTCGGTTTAAGGGTTCCTGGTCTCAATAATATAAAGAAATATGAGCAGGCAGGCGAGAGCCAACTCTCAACATATCCGCAGAGGAAGAAGTTCATATTCTCCTGGGTAGTGGAAAGGATGCAATTTTCCCTCACTTCCAAAAACCAAAGAGGAGGAGGAGACGATTCTCCACCTTTTTTGTACACATCCGGCTCTCTAAGCTTGAAGAAGGGCATACTTAGGAGCAAGTTTCGTTCACAACCTAAGTGAACTGGCATCCTCCAGCGCTTCATAGCAAGCTCCGCCTGGTTCTGCGGGTAGTATTTCCAGTGAAGTACAGATCCATGTAGTAACACAAAGGACCATATCTGGTCTAAGTGAGGTTGCAACCTGCGGCCTGCCACTCCTACCTAACCTAACCTAAAGGACAACGCCAAGCTATACAGTTTACACAATTGTGTCATATCCAAGAAGATGTGACGCAGACATTGCCAAGGCCGTAGCTATCTGCATGGGCCACTGGGTAGAAGGGACTGTTTTCCACTTGATATGCGGATGCCCGGCACTAGTCAGAGCCAGACTTCGCACATAAAGCAAGCTATTCTTCGACGACCTACGAAAAGTCTCAAACAATTGGTTTTGTGGACCCTGGGAGTTAGATTTGAGAATCTGTAACACTCTCTACGATACTAAACACACTTTCAATAGACAGGCCGCGTAAGTCGTGAATTAGGAAATGGCCCTTTGGGCCGGGTGGCTTTGAATTGCCACATTTATCCATCGTGGTAAGCCTTAAGCATGTACTTTTTCATATAACATTCTGAAACCTGTGGTAGGGCTAATTTCTTTGACAGAACGCCCTCAAAGGACTTGGTTCAGCTTCAGTGGTTTCAAGGTTAGTCACCGAGACTATCACAGTTTTAGTTAGAAAAAACCTATCGTTCTGCACAAGACTTTAACTTACAAAGGGACAAACCAAGCTTGAAGTGTGTGACTCTTTTGTTAAGATTAAAGGGGAAAACTATTTCACTCGACTTGAACTTAAGACACATCAGGGAAAATTGGTCACGTTTTCTCCCTCGATGCAACCAAGTTTCGAGTTAATTTGAACGGGAACGTCCCTTGATTCATCACCGATATAACAAGCGGTAATTGCTTCTTAAAGAAACATCTCCACTCATTCAGACTTCCGTCTGCCAACAAGAGCTGGTAAGATATGAGACTTCTATGTACCTTTATTCAATGCCTTGCTTTTGTTTGAACAAAAGAAGAGTATTCACTTCGAGTATCAGTGTTTCTATTAATCAGGAAGAGACTATAGACTTTCTGATGCTGCATAGAGTGAGTAAGTATCCTTTTAGGAACATTCAAAAGATATAAGTTGTGTGGTAAGTTCAAAAAGCTAAAGGTTAACGATAAGAAAAACATTTTATGTATTTTCACTTATTTTTATTTATCTCTACTATCAACAAGGCTTAGGAACTATCTGTGTCAGTCATCACATTCCTAGCGAATTAATCCACCAGAGACCAGTCCATTAGTGAGTATTTTACCAGAAACTAGTCCACCGTTGACGAGTCCACTGGAAAGCAATCCGCTGGAACCCAATCCATTGGACACCAATCCACTGGACACCAGTCCTCCAGAGATCAGTCCGTTGGACACCAGTCCATTTGACACCAATCCTCCAGAAACCAAACCACTGGACACCAATCCACCGCTAAGAGCCAATGGAGCACCAATAGTGGAACCCAAGCCAATTGGAGCAGTCCTGACAATTCCCACACCTGGAATTGATACAAATGCTGGAGCGGCTAAAGCTGTGGCAATAACGCAGAACAAGGCGATCTAGAAAGTATATTTAAATTATTAGTACGAAAGGACTCCTCATATCCTTTCCTCTTACGTATTTGAACATGATGATTGTTGAGGTGTTGCTTGCTTAGAAGGCTAATGAATGTTGAATGCTGACAAGTATCTGATGCCAAACCGAGAGTGCATCTTGCATTTTATAATGAAAATGAGAAGAGAAATGGCATACCCCCAGACTACGTCTTGCATGATAGGGGGTTCGTTTCATCATGATGTGTCTGTGGTGTCACAAGTGAAATTGTGGTGAAAGGCTGCTTTACTAATCTAATGCACCAGTTGACTATTTGCGTAAAAAAAGACATGGGACGTCGGTGAAATAGGGTTCGCTATGTTGTTGATTCTTAATGGACTATGTACGAGTAAATGTGAATTGTGATCGAAATGGATGGGAGACTGCACTGTCTTTGGCAGACATCTTCCACTTTGCATGCATTCAACGGTCGGAATATGTATGGTTTTCATTTTACCAGAGTCCTTTAGTAAAGGCTGCTTCAGGTGATGTTAAGTAAAACCATAGTTTCCTTTTAGATAATTCTGTATGAGTGTGGGAGTGTAGAGGTTTAAAATCAAATTTTAGGTTTTGTCAGAATATTTAAGGGTCTCTGTACACATTGAAGTAGATTCAAGCTGAATGCAAGGGTTCATTGCAGAATGTTGAGCTGTGTCTTATGTTATGTCATGTCACTCTTCGTGGGGCTTTTTTTTTCTTATAAGGGCGGCTCAGAACAGTTGGTCCTTGATTTTTCTTATGAAGATGAGGCTTGAGAATGACAATTCTCTATGCGTTTTTGATATCTCCAAGCATCAGGATGTTCTTAAGGAAAACGAGCCCCCTGATGTAACAGAGAGCCACACATACATAAAATGTGTTTCACTTAGAAGAGACGTCACTAATTTTCATTAAGTTTCCAATGCATTCAAGAGCTTTGAATGACATCAGGCCAGTCAACAAGAGTCGATAGCAAGTTTCAATTTTAGGAGTAAATGGGCTTCCTTCCATCCGGCTTTGCATCATTTTTTAGTTCCAGATACCTAGTTGCCAATCCGTCACTTGAATCATCATGACCCCTGCAATACGTTGGTTTTTAAAAGAGGGGTTTGGTCTTTTTGGTGAACTTGAATTCAAAGTCTGTGATTCTTATTGGGACTTAACTTCGAACCCATATTGTTGAAATGGATATTTTCTTACCTGGAAAACCGTGTTTACAGTGTTCGCTTCAGGTCCTCCCAATCTGCTGAACCTCTGGTGTTCCATAAGGTTTTTTAAACTAACCTTTAACGACCTTGGTGGGATCATCAAACGTTCGTCTGTCTGCCTTTCCGCCGACGATACCAAATTTTTTAAAACCATTTCCTCACCCCAAGACTCCATTCTTTTTTGACAAGACCTCGACAGTTTTTCGTTCTGATGCCTCAAACTTAGCTTGAAACATAACATCCCCAAGTGCCAATCCATCACCTTTTCACATAAGCGTCACCAATCCCCTCCCTGTCCCCCCTGTTCAATTTCTTCGGGACCTCGGCATTTTGTGTGACAGGGAACTCAATTTCCGGCCACACATGGACAAGATAATCCTTAAAGCCAACTCTTAACTAAGTTCTGTAAAACGGAGGTCCAAAGAACTCACCAACCCATACATGACCGGGTCCCTCTACATTACATTCGTCCGTCCCTTCCTAAAGTACCCCAGTCAAGTATGGTCCCTGCATCATCATGTTCATGTTTTGAGAATCGGGAGTATCCAGCGCCGTTTTCTTCGATTCGCTCTCCGTGGTCTGCCCTGGAACGATCCTCTTATCTAACCTCCCTATCAAAACCGCCTCAACCTCATTAACTTAAATACCCTTGAGGAACACAGAGATGCAGCCGACATTCTCTTTACTCATCGACTGCTCTCAGTTCCCTTCACAACTCTATTTTTCTCAACACTTACCCTCGCAATCTACGCACCCCTCGTCTCTTTTATTTACCGACCCACCACACCTCTTATGGCTCGAACGAACCAATCTCCCATATGCTGCGAAAGATAAACTCTACCCCTACCATCTTCGACTTCAACCGGTCTACGCCTACCCTTAACCACCCTAAGTGGTGCTCTCAAGCGTTATCATTTGTCTCTGAATGTTCTTTGTCACCTTATGTCTTAGGTCCTGTCCTTAAGCGTCAGCCTATTAGGTACATTCTCATTTTTAAAAGCTCTTGTCAACTTAGATGCATGTCAGCCACCTTGATTAGGTGCCTGTCTCCGCAAAGGTAGGGATAATTGACGCTCTTTTCAAGGAGAAAAAGGAGATTATTCAAATTAGTTTTTAAAGTGGAAGTCTATTGGGATCAACTTTTCCTAAAGTTGTGTGATTAAACTTAAGCTCAAGGCACGGCAAGTCCTAAGCAAGAATGATTGACGATGAAAATCAAAATATGTTAAGTATTTTCAAGCATTTTTACTCATCTCTACTATCAGTAAGGCTTAGGAACTATTTGTTTCGGTCATCACGTTCTTAACGAATCAAACTACCAGAGACCAGTCCATTTGACAGTTATTTACCATACACTAGTCCACCCTTGATGAGACCACCATTAATGAGTCCACCATTGATGAGTCCAGCGTTGATGATTCCACCAGATACTAATCCATTGGACAACAGTCCACTTGAGACCAATCCACTAGAGACCAATCCACTAGACACCAATCCACCGCTAAGAGCCAGTGGAGTCCTGACAATACCAACACTTGGTGCGGATACAATTGCTGGAGCAACACCAAGGCTCAGTGATGGGGCGAGTACTCCTGGATTAGCACAAACGGTGGCAATGACACAGAAGAAGGCGATCTAGAACGGATATTTGAGTTATTAGTAGGAAAGGATTCCTAACATCCTTTCCTCTTACGTATTTGAACATGATGATTGTTGAGGTGATGTTTGCTTTGAAGGCTAAGGAAAACTCTCGTTGAATGCTGACAAGTATCTGATGCTTAACCGAGAGTGCGTCTCGCATTTTAAAATGAAAATGAGAAGAGAAATGGCATTCCCTCTGACTAGGTACGTCTTGCATGATAGGGGGTTCGTTTCATCATGATGTGTCTGTGGTGTCGCAAGTGAAATTGTGGTGAAAGATATCTTGGTAGGGGTCGTCTATCAATCTAAAGCAAACGTGTGGCTAGATTTGTAAAGAAGGAATGGACACAAAGTTAATGAAAAGGGCCCTGTTGTGATATGGATTTTATAACGAAGTCGAATGACTCCTAAGCAGATTTCGTCACTAGCTTTTGTAAAATCTTATTTTCATTGGATACTTCAACAACACTAGTTGCACTAGGAAGCGCAAATTGCTTTGGATTTTCAATGGATAAACGAAGAGCTCACAGCTTTCATATAGTCTATAGCTTTTGATCAAATTTTTCGACGCAGACTTTACAAGGAAAGGAGTAAACACCACGATTGGCAGAATGATAGTTTCGGGAGCTGAAGTTAAGAGTTTCAAAAATCTAAACCTTACGAGCAGCTTGTATCAATAAAAAAAAAAAGAAGAAGAACTTGAAGCTTAAGCTCTCAGAAATGAGAATATCCTTCCTACTTATATTATAAAAGTGAAACGTTGTCCGTTTGTTTGTTTGTTCCTCTGTAACACGAAAACTACGGAAACAATCAACTTAAAATTTTGTTCAAAGAGTGGATATACCTCAGGTCGCAGTATAGGCTACTTTTGGTCATTAACCCTAGAAAGATAATCATATTTTTGATGACGTAAAAGATAATCATACGTCTCAGGGACGTATGGCACTTTGTTAGTGTATTAAATGAAACCCATGAACTTTTTATAAAATATTAATGTTTTATTCATTAATTTAGTTCATATTAAGAGAAATGAAGCAATGATTCAGTTGAAATAAACATTAATTTAAACAGTACAAACAAAAAACGCAAACTTCATTACGTGCCATACATCTCGCAGACGTAGATTACACAAACCTACAAATTAAATATTTTTTTTTTCCTTTTTCGACTTTAGCACTGATTTTTTGGATTTCGGGACCTCCTAATCACGAATCTGAAATAGTTTTTTTTTTCTATCACATCAGAGTTTTTCACAATACACATTTATAAAAATCATAAAAATTGAGGTAATCAATATAAAATAATATAAAAAAAAGTAAGTGGGTAGTTAGTATTTTTTATATATAGTTATAGATAGTTTATATCAATATGGACATTTTAAAATACTACAGAGACTTGTGGAACCTGTTCTTTTTTTTGCAAAGCTTTTGTTGAGCGATTTTCTCCTGTGAATGCGGTTTGGATCATCCCGCTTCAGCATCCAGCAGTAATCAGCCATCAAACTAATATTTCACTTTCCTTGGTACCTTCGCTCTATTTCCTTCAAATCCTAATGAAAACTTTCTCCTTGTTCTTCACTAACTGCTCTTAAGTCTTCGGGAAAGTAGCTCAAATGCGAATGAAGGAAATGAACTTTGAGACTCATAAGGCAACCTAATCTTTGGAAATTTTGGAGCATGTTATTTAAAATATTTTCATATTCGGGACTTTTATGATTTCCTAAGAAGGTTCTTATAACTTATTTTAATGATACCCGTGCTGCCAATTCTATTGGAGTAAGTTTTTTATCGCAATTTTAATTTTTCATTAGTTTTCGTATGTCGGGTCCAACAAAAATACATTCCTTCAATTTAGCTTCAGACAAAGATAGGAGTACTGTTTGTAAATACTTAAAGCCATCGCCTTGTTTATGTAAAGCTTTCACAAATTGCTTCATAAGACCAAGTTGTATGTTTTTTCAGGTGGAACTAAAACGTACGACGCCTTCAAACTGAATTCCTATAGTAGAAATTATGAAATAATAAAAATTGAATTTCTTCAAAATTCTGGCGTAATCGGCACATAAAAATATGGAAGAAACAATACTTGAACATCAAAAAGGTCTGTGTTATCTTTCAAGGGTTAAACTGTAACTTCGCAATTTATAGGTGAACGAAGCCGCGGGTAAAAGCTAGTCCTACTAATATTATAAATGTGAAAGTTTGGATGTTTGGATGTTTGTTCCTCCGTAACGCCTAAATGGCTGAACGGATTTTGATGAAAATTCGTGAGTAGATAGTCTATCTCCAGGAGAAGCGCATAGGCTAATTTTTATTTCGTAATTTTTATTTTGAAAAATTCATATTTCCTTATGAAACATCCATTTAGTGACCTGCGCAGCACTCAGCCAGTGGCAAATCGTAGGGATCGTAAATCATGATCGTGTGTGCGACAAGGGTCGTTTTCCTTTTTTCCCTTTTTTTTTTTTTATTGTTGTTTACTTTCATTTGCGGTGGGTATGTGTATCTTTGCCTCTAAATGATTGGAACTCGCTTGCTATTCACAGGGAAAAGGGTTTTTATAGTGGTTTAGTTGTTGGTGTGGCAGATATTCAGTTTTTGGAGTAGGGAGAAAAAAAAGTATCCCACACAGCAATAAAAAATGATGCTGAAAAAAAGCAAATTACTAATCTTTTTTTTAATACGTCAGGAATTAAGTAGTAAGTATTTTAATGGATCCGTAGTGTAAGGACATAAAAATAATGAAAGTGTGATGAGTAAGGTGGGTAAATTTCAGCTTGGTTTTGTTTAAGACTCATTGAACTACCCCGAGCTTAGGATCTTAGCTGAATATTGGCATAGTAGTAGAAAGTAAGAGTATTATCCGAGGATCATCTTTCTCTTTTTGCTGAAGCTTGAGCAATCAGAGAAAAAACTGGCCGTATTCGTCCAAATCACCACAGCCTCATATACAAAAGTCTGCTATACTTAGTCGGCTGAGGTAAAGTAATAATAAATAGGCTGTGCGATCGCTGTGGCTCAGCGCTTAGTGCGGTGGATTGATGAGTAAAGATCATCGCTTAAGATTTGTATCAATGCTTAGATGACAATGAAATACAGTCAAACAGAAACAGAAACACGCCCTAAGTAAAAAGTCATATTTTATGCAGTTTTGCTGCGATTTTACAATTGAGGGTAGGTATTATATTTTGTTCCTGCTCTAAATACATCTGACAACGCCTCGAGAATATGAAGTAGCTCATGTCCGCAAACGACGCTTCCACCTACTAAGTAGGGTTCTTGGTGCTTAGAGTGGTGCTAAAAGTTGGTGTTTCGGTTTTGCTGATCCGTAACCTTGATGCTCCAAGACTATGCAACAGTATCAGGAAAAGAATGTGATCAAAGCTACAATTCTCACGGGAGCGGCCAGAGGAGAGATCGCACTAATTCCTCGCATTACTATAATACCTAACAATTTACTCTTTCAGTTTAAAAAAGCGGTAATGTACTACAGTAAAGTACAAAGTGTCATGCAAGGGAAATAAATTTAGTAATTTTGTGATAGACCTGCCCTTGGATAGAATATTTTACACGATCTTTACAGAGGAGTGGCCAGGAAGGTGAAGTGGCGCACGATGAGGAAGCAACAAGGAGCATGAGAGAATAGTAGGTCAGTTGGAACCTGTCAACCAAAGGTCGATGGACATATCGTCTTATCCTTATTAACAAAACTTAGACAAGGCATAAGCATGAGAAAGTATACTTCTAAGTAACATAGGTCTTAATGGGACATTGCTATTTCGGATCAAATCGATCGGTTCAATAACGCAGACTTTCCAATTTGCAGATACAGTAGAGGTAGGTAAATAGAAGTGATTGCCTGGTAAAGTCCAATGAAGACACAATTAGCGTGGGCGCGATGTTTTGATATCACAACTCGCGTGACCTTGATGTTGATGGGAGTGGTAGGAAGACGCAGTTAAAGACGTGGGGCATGTGTTCCTCCAGTGACAGCGGGTCTATACTCAACGTAAGATATAGATATAGACATTTTTACCAAAAGCATGTACCTACGTAGAGCTGACACGCCTGGAAAGGGAAAGGGAATAGGTATTGGTGGCAGAGGTGGTCTTAGTTCGGGTTGAAATCACACACTAAGGCCTTCGATGCTTTTCACCTTTCTTAAAAAAAAAAAAAAAAGCAATCCTCATATCACATAATCTGTGAGATATGCCACATGAACGTATTCGCGGGTCAAGCTTGATTAGCTTAATACTAGCTACATGGCACTTAATTCTAAAAACTTAAAGTAATATAGTGGGGAGCAGGAAACTAACTGATTTGATTATTTCTTTATTTGGTCTTATGAAGTAACAGTTAAAAACTAAAACTATGGAGAGAAGGTAGAGGGAGTGAGCGGGTCGAAATATGATTAAGAGGGGGAAGAGGGATTGTGGAGGGCGTTTCTCAGAGAGGATCTACTAAAGTGAAAATTAAAATTGTAATGCATGCCGTTAGCCCTACGTAGCATTCTGGACATTGGGTCGTGAAAACCATAGTTGGTACGGTGGGAAACAAGATGAAGGAGGGTTACGTGGATTCGTGTTGAACGAGATCAATTGCAGTAATGCGGGGCAGTCGATGTTACCAGATAATAACTGATGGATAAAGAGTATATCAGCAACATCACGACGTTTTTCGAGGGACTGTAAGTTGATCAGCCTCAGACGATCTACATAGGGTGGTAAGTTGAAATTGTCGATCCAAGGAAGGCCGCGTAAGGCAAACCGAATGAACCTGCGCTGGACAGCTTCGATTCGTAGAGTGTGGATTTCGTAATACGGGCACCATACTTGGCTGGCATATTCAAGGAGAGGCCTAACGAAGGTGATGTAAAGGGATTTAGTGACGTATGGATCAGAGAATTCCTTAGACCAACGTTTTACAAAGCCAAGTGCAGAGTTGGCTCTACTTATGATGTTATCTATGTGGGCACGGAAATTGAGTTTCCTATCACAGATAACGCCTAGATCGCGTAAAGATGCGACGATGGGAACTGGTTCGTTACAGATAAAGTAGGGACTGGGAGTTGTGGGGAGACGTTTGCGAGAGTATGTGATTGCTTGGCATTTAGTCACGTTAAGCTACAAGAAATTTTTATGGCACCACATTGAGAATCTATTTAAGTCATCTTGGAGTAGGCGAGAGTCAGCGAGGCATGATATGTGCTTAGAGATTTTCATATCGTCAGCGTAGATCGATATGAAAGAATCTTTGATGATACGGTCAACATCATTGATTGATAGGATAAATATCAATGGTCCCAGATGGCTGCCTTGCGGGACTCCTGAGGTGGCTTTTATAGGATCGGACATGGAAGATCGAAAAAGGACTTTGTACTGGCGATTTATCATGTAGGATTTGATCCACATAATGAACCATGGAGGAAAACCAAGAGCCTTGAGTTTTAGGAGAATTATGCTGTGCGAAATTTTGTCGAACGCTTTACTGAAGCCGGTGGTAACAACATCAACTTCTTTGCCATCCTCCAGTGCACATAGGGTTCGAGACACGAATTCTGTGAGATTAGTGGTTGTTGATCTACCCTTAAGAAAGCCGTGTTGATTGGGGAGCTTGAAAACAGAAGATGAGAGTTGGATCTAATTTATCTGTGCGGTATCCAAAAAACTATTGGGTTTTTATCTTCTTTTCGATGAAATGATAAAAAAGCCCGATTTGTTGAAAACAGATTCTCTAATCCAACGTTTCTCAACCTATAAGTGTACGCGGATGCGGAATGCGGACCCCAGCATTTTTGACACATATATTGCAATGCCTCTCATTTTCTCTCTTTTTTCTCAGTAATTTACTTTATTTACCTCTTCTTTACCTTTTTTACGAGTTTTTTACGTTTTTTACGGGATTTTTACGTTGTTTAAACGTAAAAAAGGTAAAAAATAGTTTTTTACACAGATTTGAACATCACTGGTCCAGACTGAGGCACAAGTAATACAAGGAGATGGAGGAACAACCTTGCTTTTGCTTAAAGTGTGCCTTCAAAGTATTGTCCACAACTTAAAACTATCTGTGCCTCAAAGCTATACAGCCCTATAAATTCTTAAATACACTTGAGCTGCACTTTATCTTTATGGTTAAATTGTTTTAAATGGGTCCAGTGGAACTCGATGACAAACTGTCAAAGTCAGGAAGAACATTACAAAAGATTGGGTTCAGCTCTCTGTAAGGTTGCTCATAAATAATGTAGCTGAGGTGCGAGAAGGACTTTGTAGATTTTTTTCGGTATTCGGATCTGCCGTTAAGAAAAGCACTGGAGAATGCTGGTTGTTAGACCACAAACTAGTTGAAGGCTGCAACATCTAACCGAAATGGTTCGTTTTTTGAATGTCATCCAGCGTCTTACTTCCATATTCATTTGCAAGTGGACAATACAATAAAAGCCATCACAATATGATGTGCTCTAGTGTGGGTTATGTAGCCCCTGTCTTCCATGCGGAATTACTGGCAATCTTGGAGGCGTGCAGATTTATTGAACACAACACTACACCACAACTTAGCATACATTACTTTATTGATAGTCAAGCCGACCATAGATTCGGCAATCTCATCCTCAAAATTGGTATCATAGTGCAGAAAGGACCTCGCCAATTGGGTTGGCGATGGCTTAAGGTCAATCTCCTCTGAGTTCCTGGTCACAGCAACAAAGAGGGAAATTAACAAGCTGATGATGAATCGCTGTATGCAAAATGGCACAACTGCGCTAGTGACTAGGTGGCTTTGTAAGCCTAAGTAAGTTCCACACTCTGTTACCCGGGGGAAGACCGTTTTTCTTCCGACAGTCAGAACGCCCTCAAAGCACTTGGTGAAGATACAATTTTATCAAAGTTAGTCACCTAGACTATCACGGTTCAAGTTGAAAAAACCTAATCATTCTACACTGGATTCTAGTTCACAAAGGGACACACAAAACATGAAGTCTGCCAACAACTTGACCGGTACTAAGGCAAAGCCATTGCAAAGGCACATCAGGGAGAAAGGATTGGATTCTCTAACTCTCTAGGTTTCTGATGAATTTAAAGAGGTGTTCTAAGGGCGATTGCTTTCTACAGAAACATCTCAACTAATTTTATTTGATATCGGATCGGATCGTATCTGGCAACGAACGTTGGAGAGTTATTAGAAATCTGTGTATTCTTCTTCATGTGAACAAGAGAAGAGTGTCTCTTCGATTATTCATGCTTCCATTTATCCAGAAGAGATCATAGACTTTCGGATCCTGCCTAGAGTAGATGCGTTTCTCTTAAGGAACATCCAAAAAAACGAATTTGAAGGTTTCAATGTTTTCAGTCACATTGTTCGAACTGTGCCACCAAATCTAAAAAGCAGGTGGTTAACAACAACAAAAACAATTCAAGTACTATCACGTATTTTTATTCATCTCCAATATCAGTAAGTCTTAGGAACTATTTGTTTTAGTCATCACATCCTTAACGAATCAAACTTCCAGAGACCAGTCCATTTGATAGTAATTTACCAGACACTAGTCCACCCTTGATAAGACCACCATTAATGAGTCCAAGTCCACCATTGATAAGTCCACCGTCGATGAGTCCACCGTTGATGATTCCACCGGATACCAATCCATTGGACAACAGCCCACTTGAGACTAATCCACCGGAGACCAATCCATTGGACACCAATCCACCGCTAAGAGCCAATGGTGCACCAATAGTGGCACCCAAGGCAATTGGAGCAGTCCTGACAATACCCACACTTGGAGCGGATACAATAGTTGGAGCGACACCAAGGCTCAAAGGTGAGGAGAGTATTCCTGGTTTGGCGAAAGCGGCGGCAATAATGCAGAAGAAGGCGATCTAGAAAGGATATTTGAATTATTAGTACGAAAGGACTCCTTGCATCCTCCCCTCTTACGTATTTGAACATGATGACTGTTGAGATGATGTTTGCTTTGACGGCCAATGAAAACTGTAGTTGAATGCTGACAAGTATCTGATGCTTAACCGAGAGTGCGTCTCGCATTTTATAATTAAAATGTGAAGGGAAATGCCATACCCCCAGACTACGTCTTGCATGATAGGGGGTTCCAGCCACCATGATATATCTGTGCTGTTGCAAGACAAATTGTGGCGAAAAATGTTATGGTAGTGCTCCTCAATAGCTGGGAAGTGAATACGTCGTTCTCTGGCTCATAGATGGCTTAATTCTGGTATTGGAACAGCTCTCAATAACTAGGTCAAAGAATCCGCTACGAAAAGACGTAGAAAACATGCAACAATGTGTGCTCTTCTAGTCCCAGATTTCTAAACCAGAAGTGCTCATGACATTAACCTACAAAATGACGAATAAGTTGATGACACATAACAAATCCAAATACTTCAGGATTATCCTTGCTTGCGAACACACTCAATTCGAATCCCATTACACAACAAAAAAATATGCAACTAATCCCTTTCTCCAGAAAAATAGAAAAAAATTCCACGTGATTCAAGGACTCATCCGCAGGGAAAAAATAAATGTAGAACACACCAGAGCTAGTGTACATTGTTGCTCGAGGTACACTTGTTTATCCTTTTCACTTTTTTTTTTCGTATTGTGCGTCCTTTCCATCGATGAAGCTTATAAATAAAATGCAGCACGTGGCTTTGGAAGAACGCAAAACATCCCTTTAGGAGGGGTTGTATCGTATACCATCTTCAGACGCGTTGGGTACAAAAAAAAAGTAAAAAATTTAAATTAAATAAAATAAGGATAAGCGTATCTTCAAGACGCACTTGAAGCCACCACTTGGCTTTCTGTTGTTCTCTAAGGATAATTTCTAATTGGATTCAAAATTAATGACGTGCAATAGTGAGGTACGTGAGACAAGTCTTCAATCCAAAGTGCTGGGTTATGTACGCGACCTTCGAACTTGGAATGACAAGGATGTAGGGTTTGTTCATTCCCAATATGGCACACGCCCAACTAATCCAATCTACTTCAGTCTTTGGCAATTAATTGGATTTATCAAAATACGGTTACAAAATGGCTTCTGTAAGCTCCACACGATGGGAAATTGAATCTTTGCTACCATGTATCACATTCTAATTGCACCATCAACCCTTAAGACGGTCATAGAGGCAAAGAGTTGATTGAGGCGGTTCACTTGTGGTTGCCCCTTCTTAAATGAAAATTAATACGCGTCACAGTGGATAGATATCAATGGTCTTCTATGACGAAAGACCGTCAGTCTCTGTAGACTGTAACGAGACTTATGATGGTTACGCCACACCAAGATGACGTATAGAAATGCATCGCAATGCAGCAACTATTTCTCTCAGTCATGTCGAGCGGATTAACCTATTTCAAGGACAATTGAGTTTGTCTATCCATTTGACGTGAGTATAAAACGAGACGTGATTTAAGAATTAGACATCAGACAATCATCAGCGTCCATCTAGAGTTCAAGCATTCACTTACAAGGAACTTTTCAGTCGAAAAAAAAACAAATCATCATGTTCAAATACGTAAGAGGATTATACCAGACAGAACGATTTTTTTAATCCTTATTCTCCTTTCAGGTCGTTTTCTTTTGCCTCATTGCCGCTGTTTTTGCTGAGCCTGGTATCCTTACACCAGCATTAAGGATTGCTGCTGTACCAACAATTGTATCGGCACCGGTTGGTATTATTCGTTCACCAATTGCACCAATTGGTCTAGGAGTCGGTGTACCCATTGGCATTGGCGGTGGATTGATTTCCAGAGGATTGATTCGTTAGAAATCTGATGAAGCTGTCGTACAGTGTTCCTTTGTTGTTGAACTGTTAATAAAGTTTTTTTTTTTCGTTCAGATTTCTTAGAAGAGAATTGTGTTCTCATTTAGTTGGGAAGTGGCCTTGATTCCTGCTCAACTGCTCTGCGTCACTCTTCTTTCGGCCTGTCGCATTGTACGGAGAGCCTGATCCAAGGCTACTTCCTAAGTCGTGTTGTGATTCCTATTATTCCTTCAAGACGCGATTCATCCAGAGAACCTTCAGTATAATACTTTTTAAACGCCTATCTTCGAAGGCTTATAGCAAAGGCTTGATGGATCTGTTATAAGAAAGACGGAACTTACTTTTAAAGCTAAGTTATCGGTCTTTAACTTGGTATTTGTTCCAAATCTGGATAGCGACTGAAAGAATAAGATCGCTGTTGCTCGGAGAACTCTCAAGGATCAAAGAAGAGCGCTAGAATATGCGAGAAGTTCAATGTAGAGCAGCTAGTTCTCCAAACGAAATGATCTATACTCCGATGACTTGGACATGTATTGCGCATCCCCCTTAATTTGCTTTCTAAATGTGCAGAAGATACAATGGTTGTATCGAATCCTACATCTCTCCTGGATCCGTCTGGCGTTTCCTCCTGATGAAATGGAGTCAGTGGTAGAAAATGGCAATCCTTATGAAAGAAGTTCACAGAAAGCAATTGATTTTCTCGACCTCCTCCTTCCAGCCATGTTTAGTTGAGTTCGAAAGGCTTAGAGTCTATTTTTTTTCGCTGCAATTATCTTCAGCCTCTACTCATCAAGCCTTTGTCCAAGAGCAAGCAGAAGTCGTCTGTGTACTCTCCCCTCAAGCTTAAGTTTCACTTACAATCACCAGAAATAGCAGATATGGAAGTATGCAGCACTATCTAGACCCGTTTTGGACTTAAAAGCCCTCTGACGTCCTGCCGTTTCGTAGATTGTGACACAAACTTACAAATTCGGCGCTACAATTTGGGGTTGACCTGGGCCTCAACCAAGAAGTCAGAACTTCTCCTAATTGTTCGGCTGCAGGCGGCTTTTAAGAATCTGAATGGCATCTGCATATCCGATGGTCCTTGTCTTTATTTCATCTGTCATGGTCAGTTAAATCATCCTTATCTGAGTTATCTGAGGCTTGGCGCTGGTTCTACTTACTAAGTTGGCATGGCACTACAGTTCGGAATGAACCTGAGCCTCAACCAACAAGCTTCTCCAGTTCTCCGATCCTTAGCTAACCGCCTCCAGTTACGCACTTCAAGTTGGTTCCGGTCACCTTCTACTTGAGCGCGCCACATTAGGCGAGGTCTTCCTCTACTGTGTGTCCCTCCGGGTTAGATTCGAACTCGCTAGTCCGTTTCCCGGATTTTGATACATGGTCGGACAATTGCTTTTGCGGTAGCCCATAGTTTAGGCTCTCTGCAGCTGTATCCACAGTTGATTGAATCTTCTTCCACTGTCACCTGAATTCAAAGGGAGAGCATCTTAGTGGAAACAATCTCAACTTCCTTCCACAGGGGTTGCAACCTTCAAGCCTGTTAAAATCCTAAATACAAGGGGTTCACCATGTAAAAATGAGAGTAGGACTTGGTAGATAGAAGAAAGTAAGAAAAAGAAAACATGTAGAAGCTTGTGACGTCTTTGCCTATTTAGCTGCCTTTGTGCGGCGAAAAGGCTCTAAGAGTCAAAGACCTCTACCACCCTAGGAGGTTCCTTTTCATTTTGTTTTCTACAGTGATCCTACGCGTTTGTGGAACTCGAACCTAAGTCTACTCAACCATCCAAGGCACTTGTCACTAAGTTAGAACGATCACTGAGAGAAGTTTTTTAAAGACCCGAGGCTTCCAAACTTTGACGTTAAATTATTCAAAAGAAAGTACGAAGGAGCAACGTATAGATGTTTCTACAGACAGAGGCAACGTGTCTCGTGCCTCATTTAATACAAGGCGCTGATGCAGGATTTGAAAGTTTCTTATAAGAGTCAATTAAGGAATTAAGGTACGATGGAGTTGTTAGAAGCAAGTGCCTAAAAGTCTGTGGCGGTGATGGCAAAAGGAAACAGATAAGTGGAGGGTACTCAAAAACAAATCTATTCATCAACCGATACCAATGCTTTCTCATGGCCTGAAGGTGCTGCAACCAACGAGGATTGGTGTATCAATGGACGGAATTAGGCTTGCATTGGGAAGGCTGACAAGGACAAAGCTTGAATCACATAGAACCTGTTCACGGAAGTGAAATTTCTGCACTAGCTTGTGAAGACTTTTGAAACAGGTGCGGATGCACCTACCAACGAATTTGTAAAGCTTCAATTAGGACACCTCAGATTTGTTGATGCCGAACAGGTTAGTAGTGGAACCAGACCAAGACTAGTAAGGGGGTTTGTTGAAACCCGACAGTAGACCATATGGTGTATAGTACACATGCTGTGCTGGAGAAGCCGCTCCATTCGTCTAATCTAACTCTCGTCTTCCACTCTCAGTTTCAATGCCTATACTTCAGATGCGCCATGCTTCTTGGAGCTTATTACCTAGCTTTTCCTGACCCGCTTTTAGGCGCTCGAATTGCTCGAGTAGATGTGATTTTTCCAAGTCATACTTTAAGTTGTTTGAATAGTGGTTTCGCATGGTGTTAAGCTTGGATGATGTACAGACGCACGATACTGCCTCATTGAGGCTCAGAGGTTCCAATAAAAATCAAGATGCGATAGTGGAACATCGTTTGCATTCTAATGAGCTTGAAAAGTCTTGACTTTCTGACAAGTTTACCGAGCAGGATGCTCTCTCTTTCTATGGGAAAGAGTTAATTTCCAATTCCGGTTCCCCACCTCCGACATTTGTATTCTGCCCACTTTTTCGAACCGGGGAATCAAATTTCGCATTCGTAAGCCCATGTCGTCTACATTATTCCACATGAATTACTCGACCAAGCTATTAAAGAGTCATAAAAGCCATTCGAGCGGATCCACCAGAGAATCCACATTAGATCCACGGGTTCAATATGTTTTATGCTGGAAATGGAATTCTGTCAAAACAATCTTTCGTTGGGTATTCCCGCGTCAATCGATGGATAATTAATTTTGGACACACTTGCGATTCGTAAATCACTGCGTGCCTTTAATCCGATAATTAGTATGCAAGACGGACTGTTTAGACCAGGTAGTCCGTTGCATAATCAAACACAAGTATCTGTGTCTCGGAGGTGTGTATGAGAATATTTTTGGACAGTGATTGTGTTTTTTTTTTTTCACTTTTGCCGGTTGCCATGTCTTCACTTTCGATTTCGGTGACGAAAAGTGCTTTGAAGGTCCCTCTACTTGATACGATTGCAACGAAGGATTTGTCACTTTTTTTTCCATTTAACTATAAAACTTGCTAACGTTGCGGTAAATGAAACATAGTTCAGTTCGTCTTCTGTTCGACAACACAAGCAAATTCAATTAATTCACTCGATATGTTCAAGTTTGTCGCTGTTACTTTGATGGCTTTGGTTGGTTTGGCTGCTGCCAAGCCAGGTGTTGTGGCTCCATTGGCTTATAGTTCGCCATTGGTTGCTGCTGCACCAGCTTCTGCTGTTTACTCACGGGAATATCATGGAAACTTTGCTGCACCCTATGTTGCTGCTCCATATGCTGCTGCTCCGTATGCTGCTGCTCCAGTTGTAGCTTCTCCATATACTGCTGCTGCCTATGCTGGATATGCTGCTCCATATGCTGCTGCCCCATATGCTGCTCCTTATGCCGCGCAATATGCTGCTCCATATGCTGCTCCATATGCTGCTCCATACTCTGCTGCCTACGCTTCGCCATACTCCGCTGCCTATGCTTCACCCTACTTGTTGAAGTAAACGACTGGAATAAGGAACCGATTGTTGAATGCATAAGTTTATGGCTTAACCATGTGAATAAATTAATTTGACAGAAGAACGTTTTGAAACTTATTTGGGTCTTTTACTTTAAAAGGTTGCATGAGTTCGGCTTAAGTCGATTTCCTACGGAATCCCGAAAGGTAGATTGATAAAGGTATACAAAGTTGTCGGCTTTTGGAAACTACTCCGCACTCTCAAGGCCTGAGTTTTCCAACAAAGCCTTCTTGGTCTTGCAGGTCACCAGAGCAAACGAAGAGATTTTCAGTATTTATCGTACAAAAAGGTCTTTAATGTGAGAGTCCTTGTCCGACAATTTGGTAATTTGCAAGTTACGTAGTTCCAGTGTGAACCTGAAGTTGTTTCCTTCTTGACGATGGTCCTTCTTCCGATGAAACTTTCTTACTATTGGATGCCTGGTCACAGAGACATTCTGGGCTTACTGTAAGGCTGATGAATTCGTCAAGCTTGGTACACATTTAAGAATTCTACCGGAGAAGGAGCATCTTTTACTGAAGCTGGATGCGATCAGCAGAACCTACTTACTTACTAGACATATTTGAACCGTGCTGGATCAGAAAGGCTCCAGTAGCCTTGAGAAGATCGTTTAGTAGAACCACGTCAAAAGACAATTGACTACTTTTTCGTGAGCAGGAAGGAAGGAAACTTGACGTGGAAGCAGACTTTTTCGATCATCTTGAGAACCTGGAGAGTATGGCCAGCGAGTAGGTTCTGGGAAAAGCCTAGATCCTTATGACATAACAATGGACAATGGACCTACTTCTTATCTTTGTGTGTCCTTGTCTTGCCGCTGAAAGTCACTCTAGAGTAAGAGTTAGAACAAGAGCTAGTGCAAGAGCCAGAACAAGATCTAGAGCAAGAGCTAGAGCAAGAGTTACAGCTGGAGTCAGACCAAGAGCTAATGCAATAGTGCGAGCAAGAGCTAGGGCAAGAACTGGAGCAGGATCTAGAGCAGAAGCTAGGGCAGGAGCTAGAGCAAGAGCTGGAGCACGAGCTAGAGTAGGGGCTAGATCGGGAACTAGAATGAGAGCTTAAGCAAGAACTATAGCAAGAGCTGAAGCAAAAGCTAAAGCAAGAGCTGGAGCAGGAATTAGATCGAGAATTTGAATAATAACTTAAGTAAGTGCTAGAGCAAGAGCAAGAACTGAAGCAGGAAGCAGGGTAAGAACTAGAGCAACAAGGGCTAGAGTAGGAGTTACAGCAAGAGCTACGCCAAGAGCTGGAGTAAGAACAAAAGGAAGAACTAGGACAGAGCTAGAGCAAGAGTCAGACCAAGAGTTGGAGTACGAGCTACAGCAGCAGCTAAACCGAGAACTAGAATTAGGGCTTAAGCAAAAGCTAGAGCTAGATCAAGAGCTTAAGTAGGAACCACAGCAAGAGCTAGAGCAACAGCAGGAACAAGAGTAGGAGTTAAAGAAAGGGCTACGCCAAGAGTTAGAGTTAGAACTAAAGGAAGAACTAGGACAAAGCTAAAGCAAGAGTCAGACCAAGAGCTAGAGCAGGACCTAGAGCAAGGCCCAGAATAAAGAGCTAGAGCAGGAACCAGGGCAAGAGCTTGAGCAACAGCAGAAACTTGAGTAGGAGTTAAAGAAAGGGCTACGCCAAGACCTAGAGTTAAAACTTAAGGAAGAACTAGGACAAAGCTAGACCAAGGGCTGGAGTTGGAGTTGGAGCAGGAGCTAAGTTGAAAACAAGAACTAGAGCTTAAGCAAGAGCTTAATCAGGAACCACAGCAATAGCAAGAGCAACAGCAGGAACAAGAGTAAGAGTTAAAGCATGCTCTACGCCAAGAGAGCTAAAGCAAAAACCAAAGGAAGTACAAGGGAAAGAGCTGATGGTTCGAATTATGAAGTCCAATGTGCTTTCGGAACAAAATATGAACTTGCTATACGCTAGACAAATGACTACTCAAAGTGTCCTCCGAATCAGAGAAGCTGTTCAAGAAACGATGTCGAAAAGGACAGCTTACATTACTCCAACACTATTTAACAAGGATTTCCAGCAGGGCTTGGACTTGGACTTGGACTTGGACTTGGACTTGGATAACAACCTTATCTTTGAAGAATCCGCAAAATGTACCTATGCTGACGGTTTCAAGGCAATGGCGGGCACGGTTGCGTCACCTGAAATCAAACTTTCATTCTGACTTTCAGATCACTCTAGTGTTTCTCAGATTTTGAAGTCATGACCATTTTAGAAGGCCGTTCATCATTGTAATCTTCACTAGACAAGAACAACGATAAAAGCAGTATTCTGTCTGAGCTGAGGCTGCTTGTAACTTTGAATTTGAGTTACATGACGGTCCCAGGTTCTACCCGGATTAAAGCGCCATCTAAAGTGATGTCTTTTGTAGACACACAAAGAACTAGTAAGTCTCTTTCAAGATCTAAAGGCAAACTAAACTGTTTAAGAACTGTATTCACTTTGAGCTCAGAAAAGATTGAGTTCCCGATTAAATGTTATTTCGACACACTAGGTCAACGAGCTCGTCTCCGATAAAAATGTCCAGACGCTCAAAAGTGAGAATAGCATTCGCTCGCTCCAATGCTTATCCAATGTTCTTCCGTTTCTCGTAGGTCACTTGTATCTTTTTTAGCTTGGTAAGCATTCATTTGTATGTACAACAGATAAAGGCGTCTATTAATACACACTTCCGAACGAACACTACCACAGTGTCAAGCTGGAGATATAAAAATCAACCCCCAAGGCCATGAGTAAACAAACCCCTTCCCGAATTGAAATCCAGCCGAAGGTCTGGACATTGGGAAGTTGCACATTCTGCACTTTATTGCTGGAGTTTCTCCTTCTGCAAGTCTCGTGCTCAACCTTCGTCGCAATGCAGTTTTCCAGTCGCGATAAATGCAACCGAATCCCAGCTTGAACTTGAAGCTGGAAGTTCTTTTGTGTTTTGCTACTGTGGAAAATTTATCTCAAGGCAGGGAATGAACGCGTGAATGTTTATCATACAAAGCACTTTGACCGGGCCACAGCTTACAGCGCACAACCATGAGGAAACCTTATCTGGCCGCTGTTTATGGAACAAAAGAAATATTTTCTGCACTCAAGATAAGGACCAAGATGCAATTCCTCCTTCTTCTGGCAGTTATTTCCTCTTTGGGGTTCAGTTCTAGATTGTCGGCTGAACGGGATAGTTCGGGTTTCGAAATTGAAAGCTATGCGGATCGAATTTCTGGTGTTTTCGTCGGTGACACTGTGCCTGTCAGCGGTCCTGGCAAATGAAATCCCACTCAAGTGCGATGAGTCCGAAAGTGCTTATGAGAGCCAGGAGGCGTTCTGTACGGTCAGTGGATTCTATGTGAATCACAATCATGATGTGAAGATGATGAACTACACGCGGGCAAACATGACCAAATTCATGAAGTTCTACGACTCGAGACTGTTGTATCTGCCTTTTAAGTTGTTCGAGCACTTTCCCAATCTGCGGACATTGGATGTATCGTTTACGGAAATTTTGGACATGCCCAGGAATACATTTGCTTCGGCGAACAGTCTGTCCTTTCTCAACATGAGCAACAACAATATAACAACCATCAAGACGTCGGTGTTCATCGGAGCTAGCTCCCTGATCCGCATCGATCTGAGCCGGAATCAGATCGTGGAGATCAATGAGTTCAGTTTCCGTGGATTGACCAAGATAGACAAGATTGTGTTGTCCTACAATCGGATTAGGACACTGAGCAAGGATATTTTCTTGGAGAATCTGTACCTAGAGACGGTGGCATTGGAGAACAATCAGCTGGAGAGTCTGGATCCGGAAGTATTTTCGAAGTTGCGACGGATTCGGGAGGTAAACTTGGCAAACAATCGATTGATTCATCTGAATCCGAACACGTTCCAAGCGGCATATGGATTGGAAACGTTGCATTTGAATGGAAACCAGTTGAAGAACTTTAGTTTGACGGATAAAAGCATCCTTCTACGGTTGAGTTTGGACAACAATCAACTCACTTCGTTGGTGGTTAACACCACAAAGACTGTGCGGGCGGAGAATAACAACATTTCGTCGATCACCACTCTAAATGCGAACTTCCTGGAGAAGCTTATCCTTGGCAGGAACAACTTGAAGGATATTGCGAACATCACAAACCTGACATCACTCCAAGTGCTCGACTTGTCGTACAACAACATCGGTCCCTTGAACATCACCAGCTTTGACAAGTTACGTCGGCTCAAGGAGCTCTACCTGCGACAGACCAACATCTCCAGGATCACATTTGGTATGTTTTCAAAGCAGACGAGTCTAGAAACCTTTGACTTGTCGTTCAACAACATTACGGACTTGGATCTGAACATCTTCGTTCCCTACATGTCCAAGATCAAGAATTTCTACATCGACGGGAACAATTTAACTGAAATCCATGGAAAGTCCACATTCGCATACGCCTTCCCGGGTCTGGTCAAACTTGGCTTGTCCAAGAACAATTTCAACTGCTCCTACTTGCACAACATCCTATCGCCGCCGTTCCTCTCCACCTTTGTCGAGCTGCACATTGAGCCAGAGTTCTCCACCGAGGAATCCACTCACATTCGTGACATCAACTGCATCAGCACCAAACACAATGACAACAGTCACACGAACACTCGAGATGATTCCGAGATTAAGGTCTTAAAAAGCGCCATCACACACCTAGAGGTCGTCGGCCAGAGTTTGGAGATCTATCTGTTGGTTTTGAAAATCCTCCTCCTCATCCTCATCTGTGCTTGCGTCGTCTTGCTGATCCTGAAATACACAAAGTATCAGCGTCGACGCTATTCGGGACACTTCGGCCGGAACGGGAGCATTGTGTTCCGATCTAGCGCGACCATGAACAGCGGCATGGAGTACTGACATTTGAATGTAAATTTTATGTATAATTAGTTTGTAACAGTTATTAGTGGACGGCTGAGGCTCGCTCATCGGTCGTGGAACGTATACACGTACTTAGTATTCTAAGTGGTTACCAATTTTTTTTTTTTGACATTTTTGTGTTGTGGATTACTTATGGATTAACTGGCATTGAACGGTCTTCAAGGTGAGAAATTTAATTTAAAAAAAAATTTTTTTCTGATTTATTAGTTCGTGGGAATAATTATGATTGTGTGTGTGGGAAAAGCTTTGATTCAGATCACGTTTGCATCGAGGTTATGGTTAGATGGGTTTGGTTTTTGAAGAAAGTGAAGTGGACTTGGAGCTTGAGTCCTATAGTTCAGTACAACTTTGGCTTAGTTGTGGTTCTAACCAGAGCAACTGTCAAAGCCTAGTGTTTAGGCTGAGAGTAGTGCTTGCCCAGATCCTTGACAGAAAACTGAGCTCAGCTTTTACTTGCTGTCCGCAGTGAGTTCGATTGAACAATGAAGCTCAGAATACTGAGAGCTTTGAACAGTTCGTGGGCCATTTGATGCGGGTCATGGTTTTCTAACGCCAGTAGACTTTTTGCTCAGAAGGCTTCACTTTTCCAAAAGTTCAGAAGGCCTGTTGATGCATTCTACGACGTTTCAGCTAGTGTTACAAAAAAACTGTTAAATCCATCCAAGTTTTCTAACTTCAGTGCCTTGCCTTGATCACAGTTTAGACTTAGATAGGTTAAGTAAGGCTTGTTGGCTGTTTCAGCGTAAGCAGGTGCACACTTAGACCAACATGAAGGTTCATTGGGATACGACTTTGAGCGGCAGATTACTAGCACCAGGAACCTTGCCTAATAAATTTCTTGGTTTTCAAGGAAAATGCTATGGGTGGCCGTATCAGCGCAGAACGTTGCCTAGGTAGGAAGGTAGAGGTGGCTGTTCAGTTTGAATGTGCCTTTTTGTTACCACGACGTCTGTGACCTGGTTGATGATGTGCGTTGTTGAAGAAGTGAGACTGACGGTGGAGTTAAGAAAACGGATTAGGTCTGGTATCCTTTTACCCGAGATGTCATTAAGGTCATCGAAGAATGGTTGGTTTAGTAAATGCAAACTTTCCTAAGTGCAGACCCACAGACAAAGCTCTTTATTTCGAAAATATCGTGCTTTGTTTGGTCGTTGAGGTCTTCATAAAAATAACTTGCTTGCACAGGGCAGATGTAAAAAAGGTGAGTTACCTTTTCTTGCCCTTCCTCGTCTCTACAGCTTCTGCAGAAATCGTTGGAAGGGGCACCTAATCTAGTGGCGTGCCTGTCTATCAAACAATGCCCTCCTGTGAGGGCTCCCATTATAGTTCTTACCTATTTTCTACTTATGGACACAAGTCTTTCTGCTCGCTTCAGATCTAGATGGACCTAAGCGTTGATAAAAAGTGTAAACCATTGATTACTGCCCATGCTTTCACAAGTGATCTGAGTCCCTTGGAAGTTTGCCAAGGCCTATGCGCTCTCTTATGGATTCATACCTCATGGATGGTTGTTAGGAGGTTTCTTTTTGATGAACTCCCCTCACTCGGCATTTGCTACTCATGCTTTAGCTTACATATCCTCTGATGTATACTGGACCGCTTAAGGTCTTGGATATGCCTTTTGGTCACCATACAAATATCTCAGGTATTTAGGGAGCGACGATCTGCTGCTGTAGCCATTTTTCTGTAACTGACCTATTCATTGTCTTGGCGTTGTTATTGGAACTGATTTCTCTCTGGCTTTGCGTTGACACACAGCTATACGATAATACCTTCTCGTTCAGATCATTTTCTCTTCAAGGGGTGAACCATCTTAGACTTAGCTGAGAATGGTATCTAGAATCATCACATTTGACAACGTCGTTTTGAGAAAGAATCCCTCCTTTACCAGAGCCATGGTCAGTCCAGATTTAGGTTTGATGTTACAAAATTGAAGTACGACTGTTAAAGTAGATAAAGAACCACCCTGTGAATTAGCGTATAGTTGGGACCAGGGAATCGGGACTTGACGAACACTTTCGTCTTTAAAAATGTCAAGACCTCTTGTAAATTTTAGATGATGTGACCCTAAACCAACTACGAATAGTCATATGACTGTGACTGGCCTTATACACTTCTTCAAACTTTGCCAGGCTATCTTTTGAGTCAAAGTTGTCATTGCTACAAGGCCTTTAAAAGTGTCTTCCTACTGTTGAAATCAGATTGAAAAACCCTCTTTGAGAATAGCTTATCAAACAAGATGGTGACATTGCAAGTGTCTATATGCGAGATGGTAACGTTCAGAATCAAAAGTAGGGGACCAATACCTTCTCTTTAACTAGGTTCACCTTGTTGGAAAAGGTTAAATGAACAATGTAGCATCAGTTCCTTTCATATACACATAAGCAGCATGAGAAGTTGTGGCCATCGACAGTCCTTCAGCATGTTGAGATGGTACAACCAATTTGCAGAAAAGCAAGAGCAGATGTTGATGCGTTTAAAAAAGCATTTGTTTCAGAGTCTGGTGTCTAGCTTTGGATTTGTGATTTTGTGAAGAAAATTCGTACTTTTTTGTCTGTGCTCCGTCCGAGAGTCGAACAAGCACACATAGCCCAGAGAAGTATAGCACACATACACCATCGGCACCTAAGACAGAATATCTCTCTGAACTATTATAACTTGGGTTGCGAATGAAGTTTTTGAGAGAAAAGTCTTACAATCTTATCTGTCTTCCAGATTCAAAAGGAGGAGATTCAACAACGGACAGCGTAAGAGAAAGACCTCTTTGTAAATATAAGTCAATTTGACGTACGCGAATGGAAGCAAATGGCAAAGGCTGGTTGTTCAAGACTCAGATCCAGACATAAGGTCCATCCATTGAAATTTTAACCAAGTTTTGATTTGATCCAAGACTTAAGGCAGCGTTTGATGCGAAGATGCATCAAAAGCGTCTCTAATGGCTTTTTGGCTACTTGCTAAGAAGGCGCATTTGTCTGTATAGTATAGGTAGTCTACTGTCACTCTAGGCTAATGTCACACAATTTCTGATCTAGTACAAAGGCAAAACATAGAAAACCTTCTTCCTTGTCGGTATTCAAAGGAAGCATTATGCGTCACAATTTGATCAATATTCTAGGGCATTTCAGCTCAACCATCTTGCAAAGATGACGAATGCTGCCATTAAACCTTTAAGGCAGATGAAGAGGAAGGAGTTTTCCAAGACATGTCTTACTAAAAGGAACTTGATGCTTAAGTTAGAATCTGTCATGTGTCGCAAGACACAGAAGCTGCTCTTAGATGTCCTTAAAAGTAAATGTATGCATTACGTAGCCAGTGTTCCGGCTTTAAGTCACTTGCTCGGTCTTTTTCAAAAATTCTTAGGTTTTGTTTCAATTGCAACACTTTTTGATCTTTTTCAGATGGGAGACCATGTAGATCTTCTTCTTTTTACGCACGACTCTTGTTCAACCCTTCCTCTACATTCGCCACGTCTTAGGTTAGGTTAGATATGTGGGCCGGCGAAGACCCATTTGACCCATTGTGCTACCCATAAGGAGGGGAAATCTTACCCTTAAACGTTACCCGCATACAAAATGTACTAGTAACTACTTACTGCGTTAGTGGTGGTAACCATCCTGTAGATTTAATAAAGCTGTTCAGGTCGTTCACCGGTTTACCAAATAGTTCCTCGAGATCCCGGAAGAAATGTCGCCCGAGGAACTTGTGTCTTAGATGATACAGGCCTGGGCAGTGGCAGAGAAAGTGGGTTGTATCCTCATCAACTTCCTCGTCTCCGCAGCCTCTACATAGGTCTTCTTCCGTAATACAGAGTTTCTTCATGTGGTACCGCAGAGTGTTATATGGCCCGTAATCACACCAACAAGGGTGGAAAAGGATTTTCTATCTTTTTGTATAAGTCTGGCGGTCCTAGCTTTGTCAAATAAGGGCCATAGCTTCTTTGTGATGACTCAAGTGTCTAGAAAGGACCATCTCTTGTTTGCTCCTTTTATAGCTTTGTTCCCTGTTCCGAGCTTCAAAAAGCAAAGCGGGATATTCACCGTGAGGTTGGCTTGTCCTAGACTTAGTGCCGAGCCATCTCTAGCCAATTCGTCAGCATTCTCATTCCCTGGTATGTCCTCATGCCCAGGGACCCATTGCCACGTCTTACTCAGTTTATCGTTGGTCTTGTCATGTCATCTTCACAGAAGGACGACCATTTCTATCGACTTTACATTTTCTAAACTGAAGTCGGTTCCTACAAGTCTATTAAGGGGTGTTGAACATGCTCTTTGCAACTGAAAGCTTGTAGTTTTGTGACACAAAATATTTTGCCACCCAAAGGCATTCAACAGCACTATTATTGGCATTTCAAGAGCCTCGTATCTTGGTCCTTATGAAGGTCATTTATCATCAAAGATTGAAGTTTGGCATTTTGGATTGTTCTGCTTCATGCTCTTATCAGTTTATCACTCGATTCCATAGACCTTTTCAGAGTTCATTCATACTGACCCACTTATACTAATCATAAGCGCAACTTTGCTTTCCAAGGCTCATAAACTACACAAAGCTATATGAACATATGCGCAAGCTTATCTTGAACTATTTTGCCATACAATTCCCCACCCCACAACGATTTATTGGCAAATTAAACCCGTAACATGTAACTAAGTACGTTCCAATTTCCAGACCACACCACCTGGCCACCTGAATTGTGTAAGATCCCATTAAGCTGATAAATTAAATTGAAATTTCTGCAACAATTGCATGCAGAATTGAGTGCCAAAAATTGCAGCTCTCGGCCAACAACGTCACAATGAATTAAAAAAAACCGAAAGCCATCAGTCAAATAGGCCTCCAGTGGGTATGAAAATGAATAAATGTGTCAAATCGTCGAGGACGTGACTTGAATTTCTAACCGAGGATCGACTGACATTTTGACTTGGTAAGCCAATCAGGCCCCACTGACTCTGGCGGGAGAATCTTTATGCAAATGACTGCTCGTTGACGTTATAGTGTGAATATTCCGATGACAACCGACAACGACGACGACGACGACGTTCCAAATCCGATCTTGATAGAACAATAAACAGTCAGTTGTGTTCGAGGACAGAGTTTTCTGGCTCCGCTTTTGGTTTTCGGTTTTTTTTTCATTTGGGGGGTGAGCTATAAAAGCCAGAGTTCTGGGGTGGATGGGTGTAGTACAGCTTAAGCTTACAAACTAGTCAATTGCACTTTAAAGTCGAAAAAACTTTTCCAAAAATCATCAAACATGTTCAAATTGGTATGAGGACATCCGCCATATTGTACATCAAACTAAGAATTAAATTTTTTTTTTTTTAATTTTTCATTGCAGTTCGCTCTTGTTGTCTTGGCTGTGGCCTGCACTGTCTCTGCTAAACCTCAGGTTGCTTTCACTACTCCAGTTGTGGCAGGTCCTGGTGTTGTGACTGCTACCAGCTCACAATATATTGCTAGGAACTATAATGGAGTTGCTGCTGCTCCAGTTGTTGCTGCTGCCTATACAGCACCAGTTGCTGCTGCATACAATGCTGCCTATGCTGCTCCAGTTGCTGCTGCTTACACTGCTCCCGTTGCTGCTGGTTATGCTGCCCCATACTCTGCATACTACCCATACAATACTGCCGCTTACACTACATACTTCTAAACCCTGGACGCAGTAATGAGAGCTGGAAACAGACGGACTGATGACCTGATGCCATGATGCCAATTTACAATTTTGTGATTTACCACCCCCTGAAATGGAAACTGTATTCTGGAGCAATTATTCGTTTTTTTTTCTTGTTTTATTGTTTAAAAATAAAAATTTTATGAAAATATAAACATTTTGCGTGTTTTTTAGTTTTGAAAAGAGAAGGTTCCTCCATTATGCCAAGTGACGAATGAAGAAGATAAGATGATATCAGTTGAACTAAGACACCAAAGTGTGACCTATTGGTCATGGGGTATTCTGAAATACACTCAAGGGTTAAGATAGCCATCTATTTAGGTAAAAAGCTTTAAAATTAATAAGTTAGGACTCTAAGCTTGTCTGAATGACAGCCAGGCATCAGGCAGCAATAAAAGCAATTTCTGCTATGGAAATAAAGTCGAAGCTTGTGAGGTGCTGTCGAAAAGAGTTCAGGGTTCTTGGAACACAGCACAAGGTTACGCTCTTCTGGGTCCCTGGGCATGAAACCAAAATGTTGACAAATTGGCTAGAGAGGGCTCGGCACTAAGTTAAGAACAAGCGGACCTCGTGGTGAATATCCCGTTTTGTTCATTGATGCTCGAAGCAGAGAACAAAGCTCAAAGAGAGGCAAATAACAGATGGTCCTCATTAAACACTTGTGCCATCAAAAGGAAGTTATGGCCTGTATGTGATAAGGCTAGGACCGCCAGACTTATACAAAAGGATAGAAAATCCTTCTCCACCATTGTAGGTGTGGTTACGGAACACAACACTTTGCGGTACCATATTGAAGAAGCCCCATATTACGGAAGAAGAGCTATGTAGAGGCTTCGGAGACGAGGAACTCCATGAGGACACAAATCACTTCCTCTGCCACTGCACCGGCCTTTACCATCTTAATTCTTCGGGCGACATTTCTTCCTGGATCTCGAGGAACTATGCGGCAAACCAGTGAACGATCTGAACAGCTTTATCGAATTCACAGGATGGTTTGTTCCACTGACGCAGTAAGTACTCCTCTTCGCCGGCCCCCATACCTAATCTAATCTAACCATGGCCATGGTGTAGTGGTTGCATCATCGCTTGTCACGCTGAAGGTTCCAGATTTGAATCCCGATGTCAAGAAAAAAAAATTCGATCTGACGTCAATTCTACTGCATAGGCATAACACTGGCAGTAGGGTGGTCATATGGCTTGAAAGTGTTGATTGTACTTATAACATCGAGATGTTCGAAAAAAATACTGTGAATTATAAGCAATGGCAACAGTACCAATAATTCTCCCCAGTCATTCTGGACACCACCCTCGGAGCAAAAAGACTGAAACCTTATACTATCTGAGTTTCAAAATCACAACACCAACACTGACGCTGTGTGAATAACATCATAAGGGTATTCATAACCCCTTTAGCGCTAGTGAATTAGAAAAAAAAAAAAAGAAGATATCTATAACCTGGTCAATGGGAGTCTACGCGACGAAAGTCGTTATACCCTTCAAAGTTTTACACTTCATGTGAGGATGCTCTGTACTTTACAAAACTACTCTTCTGCGCTAATTGGGTTCCTAGTCGGGTGTCTTCAAACCACTACATCCTCCTACCTATCATCTCTGGACCAGTCAAGACGCGAACCTGATATGGAAAGTGTTTCTCGCTTTTTTTTCCGACGCGCCCTCTTTAATAATTCTTGAACGCTTGCGCACACCAATATTTATCTTGGATTCTGTATGAAAATATAAAGGGTGACTAGGTAGCAATGATACTTTTTCCAATTGTTATGTTTCAGCAGCTATCAAAGTTACCAACGACATGAGGTCGGTCGTCATCATGGCCTTAGTGAGCAGGCAATTCGTCGCACTGTGGAAAAATTTGAGCGTGAGTACACTTTTTTGGACCTTAAGCCACCAACCAGACAGAGATTAGTGCGAAATGACGAAAACCGCCGTAGCGGTCAGTATCGAAGAAGACCCAGAAAGGGCGATTCGGCGCCGATCAACTGAATTGGGCATCCTCAGAGAGTCAACCCGGCTTATTTTGCGGTTGGATTTGGGGCAACATCCATTACAAGATTGTGCTGACGCAAGAATTGAAGCCGGGACTACCATAGACAATGCCGTGAGTTCGCTAATTGGGCGCTGGAAATGTTGGCCTGTGATCCGGATATTGGCCAAAAAATCATCTTCTCGGACGAGGCTCCTATTTTTAGCTCAGCGGCTATGTCAACAAGCAAAATTGTCATTATTGGAGCGAACACAAACTACAAGTGTTCGATTAAGCATCATTGCATTCACAAAGATTGACTGTTTGGTGCGGTTTATGCCATGACAGCATCATCGGACCTTATTTCTTTCAAAATGAGGAAGGAGACACCTTTACCGTCAACAGTTTCAGGTATAGAGCGATGTTAACCGACTTTCTGCAGCCAGAGCTCGGCAACATCGATTTATCCGAGCTGTGGTTCCAACAAGACGGCGCAACGGTCGAAGTTGTGAAGGAGGCATTTGACGACTGGATCATCTCACGGCGAGCGTTCATCAATTGGCCGCTGCGATCATGCGACTTGACACCGCTCGATTATTTTCTCTGGGGCTACGTCAAGTCCATAATCTACGTTAACAAGCCAGCCCCTTTGGATGAGCTCGAGGTCAACATTCGAGACGCTACTGCCAGAATAACGCCGTAAATATCGAGTCATTAAAAATTGGACCGACCGCTTGAAGAACTGCCAGCGAAGCCGAAGCTATTCCACACATAATGGCATGAATATAGCTTCAAAATAAAGCTTCCTATCGTTCTTATCTGGTCACCCTTTATAAGTAAGTCCCAAAAGGATCTATCAAAAGTCACGTTGGGTGTTGTGTCCTATCCACACGTTGACTTATATAAACCAAACTAAATGTCATGACGAATTCTTAATTAAATTCAATTCATTTAACACTTCTATTTTCTTTTTTTTTAAAAAACAAATATTATGCAACAATATATTGCAAAGAATCCGTAGTTCATAATGTTGCGGTGAAAACCCCCAAGGTTATAGCATAAATTAGTTAAATCATTTAACTTTATGGAACATTTTACTCACGAACTTGCAAAATGTTCATCTAAAACTTTTCATCTTAAACGCATGATGCATATTAATTTGTGAATTAAAATTAGATCAACGCTATACGATTGTCTAAATGTGATATAAATCTATTGTTGGAAGAATTTTATAACGTAAATACTCCTCTATCACGGATCTTTTTGGGATTTTTTCCCCAAAATGTTGTCCAAAAAAGTCTTTTTTTTTTTTTTGAATAATTACTTTGAAATCCTGGTTTTAGTCAAAATTTATTTTTAAATTAAACTTTAGTTAACATTCTGAACGACTTTGAGTGTTTGTCTCTAGGTGAAAAAATTAACAATTAACAATTCAACTAGCAAACTGCGGTAGGTGACAATAAACATTTAGAATTTAATGCATGATCGTTTATTAGAACAGATTTTTATGTGTACAAAATATAAAATATATAAATAGAGACTTTGGAATTTGATTTTAAAATAGAGGATGAGACTCACCAGGTCCGGAGTGGACCTGGGTTTCAACGAAGGAGCGTGTCGATAATTAACCAGTTTCGCACCACTATAACTGACTACACGACTCCTATACTCAAATTCAATAATAATATTCAAGTTCACCTTCTAGAAAGGTCGGAATGGAACAATAACCTACCCCTATCGAAATACCAAGTATTGATCTTCACCGACGGCTGTAAGATGGAGTGTGGCGTTGGAGCAGGTGCTTTCGCAGCGGAACTGGACGTATCTAAATCGTTCCGCCTTCCAGACTCTTCGAGTGATTTTCAGGCGGAGGTACAAGCGATTAGAGAGGCCTGCAAGATACTTAGCCTCAGCCCTTCTACCACAAATAGGAATCTTTATTGACAGCTAGGTTGCCATAAAAGCGTTCCACTCACTTACTTAAACTTTAACTTAAAAACAAAGATTAGTTGAGGTGGTAGAGGAGATCGAATTTAAGGGAAGGCGTAGAGCGATTGAAGTCGAAGAAGGTTGAGGTAGAGTTTATCTTTCGGAGCATACGGGAGATTGGTTCGTTCGAGCCATAAGAAGTGTGATGGATCGGTAAATACAAGAGACGAGGGGTTCGTTAGGGTTCGAGGGTTAGTGTTGAGAAAAATAGAGTTGTGAAGGGAACTGAGAGCAGCCGATGAATAAAGTGAATGTCGGCTGCATCTCTGTGTTCCTCAAGGATATTTAAGTTAATGAGGTTGAGGCGGTTTTGATAGGGAGGTAAGATAAGAGGATCGTTCCAGAGCAGACCTCGAAGAGTGAATCGAAGAAAACGGCGCTGAATACGGACGAAACGGACGGATTCTCAAAACATGAACACGATGATGCGGGGACCATATTTGACTGGCGTACTCTAGGAGGGAGCGGACGAATCTTTTGTAGAGAAATCTGGTCACGTATGGGTTGGTGAATTCTTTGGACCACCGTTTTACAAAACCAAGTAAAGAGTTGACTTTAAGGATTATCTTGTCCATGTGTGACCGAAAATTGAGTTCCCTGTCACATAAAATACCGAGGTTGTGAAGACATTGAACAGGGGAGACAGCCCCTCCCTGTCTCCCCTTGGTGACGCTTATGTGAAAAGGTGATGGATTGGCATTTGGGTTTGTTAAGTTCCAAGCTAAGTTTGAGGCAATAAAAAACTGTTAAGATCTTGTTGAAGAAGAATGAAGTCTTGGGGTGAGGAAATGATTTTTAAAAATTTGGTATCGTCGGCGTAAAGGGAGACAGACGAATGTTTGATGATCCTATTAAGGTCGTTAATGGTTAGTATAAAAAGGAGGGGACCAAGATGGCACAATAAAAATACGTCCGAACGCGATGAAGTACTGTGTTAAACTTTAAACTACAACGCAGGCAAACGCTCGGTTTAACATCACTCTTCTCTGGGTTGGTGAGCCGACGCGCTACCCAGATGTGGTTCTATCATAGATGTCTCTCTTGCGGCGTTTGTCTGCTCCCCGATGGGACTCATCAAGGGCAACATTTTCCAACACCTGTGCCATATTCAGACAGATATGGCCCGCCTACAATAAAAACAGGACGAATGACTTAATCAATAGAACCCGCACCAAGACAGCAAGAATCACAGTAATTAGCACTGCCCACTGGTCAATTGGTCCACACGCTGCCAAGTTAGAGATCCCGTCTAACCCCCACTGCCGTAGTTGCGACAATTCCAGCCATAGTGACTGCCAGCACTAGCCAGAGCTGGCTGGCTCTGAAGGAACTATCAGAGATTTGTGACATAAAGTTCTGCAACATTATTAACTGTGGATCTGAAAACTACGTTTTTAGCCACGTCCATCAACATCCAGATCACGTGAGTTGTGGTATCAAAACAGAGCATCTGCGCTACTTGAGTCTCTGGCAGGTTCCACAGTTTCAAGCACTTTAACCTATCTACCTACCTTCGCACTCTTAGTTTCTTGAGGATGAAGTACCTTTTCCTTTGCATGAGTCAACCTTAGTTGCGGGTCTTCCTTTACTGCCTGGTCCCTTTGGGGTAGATTCGAAGGTTCTACTGGGCTTCTACTTCTACATGCGCTCTACACGTCCCAGCCATCGCATAATGCAGCTTTCACTCTGATCTCTATGGATCCATTGTGTCCCTCTGTCGTGGAGTGCCCAGTCTGAAAAGACAAAAATATGGGAAGGGTCTGGGTGAGTGCAATAACGATCAGTCGGCCTCCCAAAGTAAATTTTAGAATGGTTTTTGGTGGCTTCGCAGACAGCTCGCCCAGGTCATTGAAATAGTATTCATCGAGGGCCGTCTTCATTGTTCTGTGTATGCTGGGGCATTCGCATAGAAAGTGGGTTGCCTTCTCTTCTGTATTCCCATAGCCTCTGCATACCTCGTCTGTATTTAAACGCATTCTTGTAAGGTGGGTCGCCAGTAGGTTGTGGCTTATGATTATCCCTATGAAAAGTGCTAGGACAACTGACTAAAGACTTTTTTACTTGAAGATGCTTGTTGGTTCAGGTTCAGGTTACCCTGCACTGTAAGCTGCATTGGTTATAGTAGAGCATGTAGCTTGAAGACCAATAAGAGACTTAAACTTCCTGTAGCTTCGGCTTTGACGAGATAGGAGACCTATGTAATGCAAAGCTGCAAAGTCTCTTATACTATTCATCTCTATCTGTGTTGTTCTCAATTATAGGTTTCACATGGAACGTTTTGCTTACTTACTAAGACTTTCATGTTAGTCAGTTGTCTTCATGCTTTTATTGACACGTTACGGCGGATCGAGAAGCTTTTTCATGACAAACTTAACGAGGTTTGTCATTAACTGTCTAGGGGAGATGCATGAGAAAACTCCTTTTTTTACTAAGACTGGAGCCCATGAAAGCTCGATCTGTACTAAGACCACTCTTAGTCTTTTGATCATGTCGAAATCGTTTACAAAGTCTCTATCGGTCTATCGTGACGATATTAAGAGTCCTGTCTCCTTGACAATACTTTGTCTTAGTCTTGTTCATCTTTACATTTTTACGCAATATTTACCTTACAAAAGCCGTATACTGGCAGAAGTTGCACTGAAAAGTGTCCTGAAGTGGATTGCAGATAGGCTTCCAACGTAACTGCGACATTTTCCAGGAATATTGGCATAGAGGGCTGATATTTCTGTCATTTGGCGTGCTTTCTCGACGTTGATTGGTAATTTAAATAGGACTCGGCTACATTTTGGATAATGGAGCGACCAAGTGCCACTGAGCACCAATGTCAAGTGTTCGAGTCATTCAGCAACGTTTTTCATCTAGCCTCTGGCATATCAAGGAGAAGAGCTTTGGGTCCGATGTTTGCTCTAAAAAACATTAGTTAGGATGCCTGGCTGCTGTGATAAAAAGCAGATGAGCTCAAAACACAAAAATTGAACAGAAACTTTCCAGCTATTCTCAAGACCGTAAATATGTAGATTGATAGCTGGACTGTGCGAAGCCTCCTTCTTGACTGAAGAAGAGTTTTGTGCTTGGTTTCCGTCTTACTAACTTACTTGGTGATAGATGGCATTCAATTGTGGAATGCTCGGTTGTTGCCTTCAATGACAAGCTTGAACGTATGATATCATTGTCGACCTTGGCATTGAAATCATTGCATTGACCATGTCCCCCGATAATAATTGTTGACTCGAGGGCATCAACATTCTGAAAATGAAAATTTTTGACACGTACGTTGATTGAGTTCTCCTTCTCCGCAATGCTTTCTCTTAGGTTAGGTTCAGTTGTAGGGGTAGCTGCACCTTACGTCCAGCCTTACTCGAATCTCAAAGGTTCCATTCTCTTTAGGTAGGACGCCAACAGGTTATGATGTGCGTCCTCTTGATGAAGATATTGTCCAGCTTTTATCGCTTTTTTGGAACTTCTTCAAAAATGAGGTCGCACTGTTCGAGTCTTTTAAACATTCTCAGAGTTGCTGAGGCACAACCAAACTGCAACATGTGCTATCTCGCAACAAAGGACTACGAAAATAGGAATCCCCCCATTCACTGTGTTAAAAGCTTTAGCGTCTTGCTGTCTTCTTGGCCGTCTTTCATCCATAGAAAGACACATTTTCTGTCTATCAAAACCGTCATTTCTCACTTAAATCATCGGTCCTCCGTCCAGCCCCCCCCCCCAAATGGAAACAAAACATGTTTCATAACAATAATCACAAATTTATATTTTTGTTTAACAAAACACAACACATAACAGTTTAAATAAAACAAAATAATAACAACAACGCGAAGGGTCTAGTTCAGGTTCAAATCAAAGTTCATACGTCTAGAATAGGATTTCAGCGGCTGCATCTTGAGGTGGTGCAACTGGAGCTACTGGTGCGACTGGAGCTACAGGAGCGGCATAAACACTTGGATAGGCAGCAGAATGGACAACGGAGTGGGCAGTGTAACTGCTGGCGTACGGAGCGATCACAGGAGCAACAGCATAGGCTGCGGTATATGGCGCTGCAGCGACCAATGGCGCTGAGAAGGCAAACGGAGCGACAACTGCCGGTTTGGCAGCAACACACGCGATGATCACCATCAGGCACAGGACAATCTGAAATTTTCGAATAACGATTATGGTTACCGTCTAGGGGAGCACTGGTATCGCTCCTGCTCCTCGGATATCTATGACTTACGAATTTGAACATTTTTTTTTTAACGAGCGTTTTTTTCTTTATCCGTGAAAATATAACGAGTATCTGCGATTCGGAATTCACAGCGGCACTCGTTTATATACCTCACATAGCTTGGCCACTTTTTGGCATGTTGACAATAGGCTAACGTGTCTTCGTCATTACGAATGCAGGCGGCGAACACAATCGGACGAATACCTTAACGAGATACACGTCAAACTGAAAGCTTTGAGTGGGCTAATGAATTCGCGGTTCGGATTTGTTCATTTTTCCTTGAAGCACCCCCGTCTGGGTGTCGTTTTGTTCTAATTTGTGCTTCTTTATGGCAAAGGTAATGGCAGCCTTGCCAGAATCACATGTGTGTGTACGTGAGTGGCGGTCAGTAACAATGGGCAATGGAATTCGGGTATAAAAGCGACTGAGTTGGTTGAGGAAAGACATCACTTCTAAGAATCAGCTCTTCATAGAACGACCTTAAATCCCCAAAAAAAAAAATCATCATGTCGAAATTCGTAAGTTACTCGGAAAGGATACCTCCACACAGGATGGACAAGGATAACAAAGTGTTTTTTTTAATTCTAGTTCGCTATCTGCTTGTTGGCTATCATTGCCGTTGTTGCCGCTAAACCAGCTGTCATCACTCCATTTGGTTATTCAGCGTATTCAGCACCAGTGGTTGCTGCTCCATATAGTGCTGCTTACACTGCTCCATACACTGCCGCTTATTCAGCACCTTATGCTGCCTATTCAGCTTACCCATACGCATCTGCTTACTCAGCCTACTCAGCCTACCCATATGCTTCCGCTTACTTCCGTTAAGCTTTTGAAGAGACCGATCCGACCCTAACATTGCGACCTGACACATGCGACTTAATTTTTCTGCTGTCTCTCTCTCACCACCAGTAGAGAGAGCAATACTTGTGGGTAACACTTGTGTTCCTTCTCTCTCTAACAACATAAAAAAAAAACCTTTTTACTTTGTGGCTTTTAGTCTTTTTATTTAAACTCAATAAAATGATGTATTTTAGAGCTTGAAAATAACGGCATTTTTCATTGTTAAGACAGGAAATTGGGTTGCAAAAAATAATGCAACAACTTGGGCCTAGAATTAGTCTTTTTGAAAGTTCTAGGCAAGTATTTCAGAGTTCTTCAGGCGGAAACTCACGTGATAAGAAGGCGGGCTCAGGATAACATTGACGTAAACTTTCTTAAACAATTGAATCCTACAAAGGCTATTCGACCAACTCACTACATTAGTTGATAGACCAAGTTAGAGTAAAGGGAAATGGAACAAGGAGTTCATTAACCTGTCAAAAGAATAAGGCGAAAACCTTATTAGTTCAATTGGAGCCTTCTTTGTCATGAGAAGATAGGAAGAGGAAGTCAAAAGATCTAAAAAGATCCTAAGGCAATCACTTCGTCAAAACTTTTATCAAAAAAGGTTTAAGGTAAAAATAAGATTGAGTAGAAATGGCCTAGGAATACATTGAAAAGCTTAAAAGGGCGGCTCAGAGAATAGGGTCTTCAAAGTGACTAAATTCAGATTGCATTCTAAGAGAACCGTGTGTCTTTTACTTGCAACTGGGTAAACTGTTTGGTAACCTACCCTACCTTGGTTCACCTTTAAATCCACCGCGGACACTCCCCGCTAAACGACGCTGCCAGCATCTGGACATAACAATGTATCGATTCAAACTGCCATCATCTTCAAGCCCGCCGTAATTCGGCCATGACCATCACCGAGCTAGGCAAATCACTCTTCGCAAGACACGTCTTTACATGCAAGAATCTGGGGAAGTCTGGCTCAATACACCAGGACAAGCATGTTAAAAAGTGTTACTCCTGGTACCGTCACAAAGAAAATCAGACTTCATTGTGAACCTCGATAGGAACAACCTTAGAGCATTAATTGGACTTCTTAGCGATTACTGCCGCTTGAATAAGCACCTACATTGCATGAACCTTACAACAGATTCAAGCTGTAGACTCCGCCTTGAGAGTGAGGAAACCTCTCTTCACATCCTAATACTTGGAGGCGAATTCATATCTACAGAACGGGTAGCTGCTATCCATCCAGAGAAGTTCATTAACTTCCTGATATCTTCTGGAGTGAAACAATTCATCTAGGAACACTAGGGAAGGCAAACTAGGATTCGCTAGAAACCGCAGTGCCAAGGACTGATCAGCTCTTCCGAAACAATAATAAAAAAAAAATCACCGGGACCATCTTGATGCCTCATGAAGATCATTGCCACGTTGAGTCGGAGGTCACTTCTAGCTTGCTACCTTCAAGAGTACCCGCCTCATTCCATTCGTAAAAGTCTCTTAATTTATAGAAATCATATCGAAATCTATACACAGCGTTATCAGTCGTCCTAAAGAGAATAAATCACATGACAGTGTTCCATATGATATGGAAGCTTTGCCCCAACACCCGTCGCCCACTACTCATCGCTGAAGAAGAACGTAATCTTCGTTTGGGATGAAGTAACTCTCATGAACGCCTCTATCGAGGAAAAATGTTCTAACTGCGGGAATGATTCACAAGTTACCAGACATTTGTTCAACTAAAAAGCAAAACCAACCAATCTTGTCGTCGACCTATCGATGTAGTTCCTGGTCCTTAAAAATCGACCTGTCTTCAGCGTAGTAGCTATTACGATCTCCAAGTAGAAAGCCTTTAATTGGAAAAATATGAAGTGTGGTCGTCTAAGGATGAAGTTGACAAGACGTGGGACTTATCACGCCAAAATATCCTTTGGATTTTTACGATCTTTCGTAGCTTATGCATTGGGAGAGACTTTCGCGTAAATAAGTGACAGCCTGACATGACTGCTGGGAGCTTTCTCAAGAACCCTTAATAGTAGGGTGCACTATCAAAGCAATCAAACGTTATAGACAGGGTGGCTTCTGGTATGATTCACACTTATCCTATGACTCTGGTGGTGGCCATGTAAGGAACCAGTAGAAGAGTCGGAGGTAAGTTTAGATTCTTTCACTCTTGCTAGATAATGCTAAAAGGAAGAATCGGAACTTGTTTTGGGTCTTCGCGCATCCTCTCTTGGGGCTTGAACACGTCTCATTGACGATTGAACACAATTGTGATTTCCAGGATGCGGACGGACTTAAAGAATCCGCCCTGACTTAAGGTGGCGCTACAGTCTGGGGTGGACCGGATAGTAGTACTTTGCACTTCACTTTTGCAAAGCACTAGGACTTAGTGCCAATATAGCTTGTGATGGTTGTAAAGAAGGTGACAGCACTGCGGAGCATTTCACTTGCAAGTGTCTTACTTTTGCTCGTATCGGATGGTGGATCTTAGGGGCAGATTGTCGGAGTGTTGTTAGGATTTTGTTTTTGTTTTTTATAATTCACTAGTGCTAAAGGTGTTATGAATACTCTTATGGTGCTATTCAAACAGCGCTAGTGTTGGTGTAGTGATTTTGAAACTCAGGTGGTATTAGGTTTCAGTTTTATGCTCCGAGGGTGATGTCTGTTTAAACTCAACTTGCCTTTATTATCTTCACGAGAATATCGATCTTTCTTGGTCGGACTTTTTTTTTTTTGTCGGGCTGTTGGAACACCACGCTGGAGCACTCAGACGCAAAAACAGGTCCATTGTACTACCAGCAGGTACAACCCTTTTACTGTGTTTTCTTCGTCTTTCTAAGAAAGTCGAGTAAGAGCTTCAGTGATAAGGAGCTTAAGTTATCAGCATTCATCACATCAGCCCCAAAAATCTGCCACCTGATACGAGCAAAGGCAGGACAATCACATAGGAAATGTTCCGCAGTGTCGTCGCCCTCTCCACAAGCATCACAGACAGTGGTGTCACTTAAACCTAACACGTTGAGATGTTTGGCAAAGGAGAAATGTCCCGTAATAGCGCCAATACGTTGTCTGTAGTCTTTTCTGCTGAGAGACAGCAAGAATGCAACGGATTTCTTACAGATGTCGGGAAGGATCTGTTTAGTCTGCCTGCATCCTGGAGAGTCATGCCATCTACAGTTGTGTTTGCTAGATACCCAACCATGGATAGAAGCCCTAACCAAAGATACGGGCAAACCTAACGTGGGTTCGGACTTCTTTATGCTAGAACCAGGATAGGTATGTTGAAGCCCGGTCTGAACTTTTAAGACGTCTTTCTGAACTAGAAGGTCCCTTCAATAACTTGAACACATAGTCCATTCAAAAATCTCTCACGAAGCTTGGCATAAAAGGTTTTGTCATTAAACCAAAATCATACAGTTACAATTAAGAACTGGCCTAACCACCAAATCCGCAGATAGAGGTATCCACCAGGATGGGGATATCTTACTTATTCTGCGGCTTATGGCCATTAACAAAATTCTGTGAGATTTTGATAGAACTGGAATCAAGGTAGTTTTTGTACGGAAAGGGCGCTGAATGGCCACAAGTTGTAAACTTGGCGTAAATCTGAGTAAAACTTAACCAAGAACAAAATATCGACTTTAGCGACCCAAACCTCAAAAGGAAGTTCTCCATAGAACATCGAGTATGGAAAGCATGTGTCGCTTTCTACGTCTTCTGTAAACATTTTGCCAAAGGTGGGCACTCCAACCTAAGATGTTTCTGTCGATCTATACAGCCGTAGTGCATATATATAATTGGCGCGACAGCTCATGGAGAGCCAAGACCTAGCTACTCACAACCATTCATGCTGTGCGTGTTATATTCTTCATACGAATGGAAGGGATCTACAGTTTTAATGCCGACTTCGAATTCTTACAGGTTTCTCATGCCTGCGAAGGGGTTTGGTGGTTTTGAGAGTCGAACCTTTGTCTCTCGCTTAGCAATCCAACGCACGAACCTCTAAGCCGAAGCGACCACGGCGTTCAATAAGGCTGTGCGTTTTTGATACCAAGGGCTGGGTTGGATCTTTTTTTTTTTGAACCACCGTCCCGATACCTAATTCCGCTTTTTGGATCAGTTAGCTCAGCGATAGTCCGACAGCTTGTTACATCTCTAGACAAAACTCTCAAGGACAAATTGATTTGTATGCCAAAGCTTCCTAGGTTCCTAAATTCCATTTGTTTGCTCATCTTAGATCTGCTAGACCAAAATCTAGACGAAACAAATCTTGTTAAGTCTTATTACACGTGACAAAAGGACGATTTCGATCATCTTCAAAACCATCAAACTTCCGTGTTCCTTTGCCTACCTCACGGTCTAAAAGTTTGATCTTGCTTTAAAATCTTTCACTATCACGTAACGAATTACATAGTTTCCCACATAAGCAAACAATTTATAATCAAGAACCGGAGCAGCTTACCGGCTTGTTATACAATCTTTGCCGGCAACAAGAAGCAATTTGGCATTCCAAGACTTCCACCACGGGCCAAATTATGCTGTAATAAAACACTCGGTTGTCAGAAGACACACACTCAAGCGCACACCTCACTTTCAATTGGAAGCTACTTATGTGGACGGTGGATTTTTATTTTTTTTTATGATTCTTGGTTTCTTAGCAAGAGTGCTATCGGACTTTAGGTTTTGGTGCGGGGGTGATGGGAAGAGCCAGCCACCAGCAGAAATTCATTATTCAAATCGTCGAACCTCTAAAGAATTTCTCAATTTGACCGTGAGATCGTACGTGACCGAGCATTAATGGTGCGTCATTAGTAAATCGAAGCGCATCGGTACGCGAATTCACTATCAAGGATAAACCGACATCGGCCATTAAATATCTGGATACGGTATATAAAGGGAGGAGTCACGATCAGACCACATAGCATTCCAATTGTAGCTCTTGCCTGGGTAGCATTTTCAAGTAATCCAACAAAAAAGAAAAGAAAAACTCTTCAACATGTTCAAGTTGGTGAGTAGTAGTTTGAAACAGAAGAAGGACTTCCGCAAGGATACTGTTACATCTTTGTTTTGTTTTGGTTTATCTTTCAGTTCGCTCTTTGCATGATGGCTATGTTCGCTTATGCCGCAGCTAAGCCTGGTATCATAGCCGCACCTTTGGCCTACTCTTCACCACTTGCCTACACTGCCGGATATGCACCAGTGGTCGCTCCTTACGCATCCAGCTACACTGCCCACAATGTTGTCCACTCTGCTGCCTATCCAGCCGCTTATGCAGCACCTGCCGCCTATGCAGCACCTGCCGCCTATGCAGCACCAGCCGCCTATGCAGCACCAGCCGCCTATGCAGCACCATTCGCATACAACGCACCACTTGCGTATAATGCACCACTTGCTTACAGTGCACCAGTAGCCGCTCCAGTTGCTGCTCCATTCGCTTACACTGCTCCAGTTGCCCGTGCTGTGCCAGTTGCACGTGCCGTTCCAGTAGCCCCGATCGCCCCGGTTGTGTTGAAGAAGTAAACGAGTGTGTGTGACAAGTGCGATTTCGTATTAAAAAGTTGAAGAATCATTGAAGTGAAAAGGAACATTTCTTGTCTTTCATTTGGCATTTGTCCTGCGTTCGTGTTCCGCTCGGAGAAGCATATTAAATGTCAACGGACACGTAATGTTTTCTGGTGATGATTTGATAGCGTTGTCCTCTGGAGTAATGTAGTTTTAATTGTTTCGCTGATAGTAGCTCCTGACTTGTATAATTGTTTTGAACTGTCTGGAATGTTCCAAGGCACGCCATTCATGTGGAAACTAATCGTTGTGTGCCGACACGGTGGCTGTGGAAAATTTTGAGATTTAAGATGTCGGCTTTGCAACTTTGGACGGTTATGCTAATGACCGTGGACCTTTTGTTCCTTGGACGTGCAGGAGTAACTTGTGTGAGGAAGGGTGGATTTGGTATGGATGGCGTGTTACGTGGATATCAGCGAGGAGATAGTAGTGTTTTACAGTTGGTGACCAACTATATAACAACCATTGAAAGTCATGCGGTCTTTCTATTCTAAGCCGTCTTACAGAGGAACTCTATGATTTCGAATAAACTTCAAGGTTTCGCCACTCTGCAGGCAGAGCCTACACTTCGGTTGAACCACAGGGGAGGATTCCATTTCTTTTCAATGTGTGGGTGCATAGGGCAATTAGGCTGTTGGCCTCTCTAAAGCCTGAAACTTGAGTTTAAAGGACATGAGACAGTGACCTTTGTCGAGTGCTGATAACATGTAACAAAGTCTATTAAGTTAAGTGAGGAATTAGGCCTTATAGAAGCACACAACAGCTCAGTCCACAATGAACTCAGCACTGAAAAACTTCTAGAAATGATTCCCTACGGTTAGGGCTGCCTCTTTCTTTTTAAATGCCCACAACTGAAGATAATCTTATCTGAACACCTCTCTGGCAATGCTTCAGAATGGTAAGAACCGCCAAGGAGTCCTTATTCTTTTTTAATTTAAGCTTCAAGAGCAAGAGACACTTTCTTCTTCGTGGACACCACAGTGGGTCTACACTACATTGACCTAAGTATGTTGTGGGAAGTGTCTTCAGGAGGTCATGTAGAAGCTTTTAGGAAGACTTAATCTGTTTCAATGTAGTTGCACCTCTACCACTTTTAAAACTTTTGATATAATTAGAAGACTACCCTTGTACACAGACACTGAACGGCTAGGTAGACTTAAATTCAATCACTCACTTTTTTTTTTTTGTTTTTTCATCGGTTGAGGTAGGTGGAAATCTTCATAGATACTGTGGGCCCGTGCTCATCAGCATGCGAGATTTTTACTCACTAAAACCACCTCCCTTGCACTGCTTCAATAAATTCCACGGAATCACTTCTTGTTGAAAACTATAATGACGTAGTTCCGTTTATTTCCGTAGGAAGGGCCCTAACTCGAATGAGTTCAAACTCAACCTAACACATATCTCCTATCTAGAGCGTAACCTAACCTAAGTCCTAGCTACTGTATCTAACGCATAGCTAAGGAGTGCCGGTACACAGACTCGCCTACCATCCATAGGGAGTATTCCCAACCTCCCTCCCAGTATCCGCATACTGCTCCCAACCGCCCGTAAGGAGAACTTCCTCGCCTACCGTCCGTAGTGAGGGCCTAACGCGAAAGAGTTTAAACTCAACCTAACACATATCTCCTATCTAGAGCGTTACCTAACCTAAGTCCTAGCTACAGTTTCTAACGCAAAGCTAAGCAGTGCCCGTACACAGACTCACCTACCGTCCGTAGGGAGAACTTCCTCGCCTACCGTCCGTAGTGAGGGCCTAACGCGAAAGAGTTTAAACTCAACCTAACACATATCTCCTATCTAGAGCGTTACCTAACCTAAGTCCTAGCTACGGTATCTAACGCAAAGCTAAGCAGTGCCCCTACACAGCCTCACCTACCGTCCGTAGGGAGAACTTCCTCTCCTACCGTCCGTAGTGAGGGCGTAACGCGAAAGAGTTTAAACTCAACCTAACACATATCTCCTATCTAGAGCATAACCTAACATAAGTCCTAGCTACTGTATCTAACGCAAAGCTAAGCAGTGCCCGTACACAGACTCACCTACCGTCCGTAGGGAGAACTTCCTCGCCTACCGTCCGTAGTGAGGGCCTAACGCGAAAGAGTTTAAACTCAACCTAACACATATCTCCTATCTAGAACGTAACGTAACCTAAGTCCTAGCTACTGTATCTAACGCAAAGCTAAGCAGTGCCCGTACACTGACTCACCTACCGTCCGTAGGGAGAACTTCCTCGCCTACCGTCCGTAGTGAGGGCCTAACGCGAAAGAGTTTAAACTCAACCTAACACATATCTCCTATCTAGAACGTAACGTAACCTAAGTCCTAGCTACTGTATCTAACGCAAAGCTAAGCAGTGCCCGTACACAGACTCACCTACCGTCCGTAGGGAGAACTTCCTCGCCTACCGTCCGTAGTGAGGGCCTAACGCGAAAGAGTTTAAACTCAACCTAACACATATCTCCTATCTAGAGCGTTACCTAACCTAAGTCCTAGCTACGGTATCTAATGCAAAGCTAAGCAGTGCCCCTACACAGCCTCACCTACCGTCCGTAGGGAGAACTTCCTCTCCTACCGTCCGTAGTGAGGGCGTAACGCGAAAGAGTTTAAACTCAACCTAACACATATCTCCTATCTAGAGCATAACCTAACATAAGTCCTAGCTACTGTATCTAACGCAAAGCTAAGCAGTGCCCGTACACAGACTCACCTACCGTCCGTAGGGAGAACTTCCTCGCCTACCGTCCGTAGTGAGGGCCTAACGCGAAAGAGTTTAAACTCAACCTAACACATATCTCCTATCTAGAGCGTAACCTAACCTAAGTCCTAGCTACTGTATCTAACGCAAAGCTGAGCAGTGCCCCTACACAGACTCACCTACCGTCCGTAGGGAGAACTTCCTCGCCTACCGTCCGTAGTGAGGGCCTAACGCGAAAGAGTTTAAACTCAACCTAACACATATCTCCTATCTAGAGCGTAACCTAACCTAAGTCCTAGCTACTGTATCTAATGCAAAGCTAAGCAGTGCCCGTACACAGCCTCACCTACCGTCCGTAGGGAGAACTTCCTCGCCTACCGTCCGTAGTGAGGGCCTAACGCGAAAGAGTTTAAACTCAACCTAACACATATCTCCTATCTAGAGCGTAACCTAACCTAAATCCTAGCTACTGTATCTAACGCAAAGCTAAGCAGTGCCCGTACACAGACTCACCTACCGTCCGTAGGGAGAACTTCCTCGCCTACCGTCCGTAGTGAGGGCCTAACGCGAAAGAGTTTAAACTCAACCTAACACATATCTCCTATCTAGAGCGTTACCTAACCTTAGTCCTAGCTACTGTATCTAACGCAAAGCTAAGCAGTGCCCGTACACAGACTCACCTACCGTCCGTAGGGAGAACTTCCTCGCCTACCGTCCGTAGTGAGGGCCTAACGCGAAAGAGTTTAAACTCAACCTAACACATATCTCCTATCTAGAGCGTAACCTAACCTAAGTCCTAGCTACTGTATCTAATGCAAAGCTAAGCAGTGCCCGTACACAGCCTCACCTACCGTCCGTAGGGAGAACTTCCTCGCCTACCGTCCGTAGTGAGGGCCTAACGCGAAAGAGTTTAAACTCAACCTAACACATATCTCCTATCTAGAGCGTAACCTAACCTAAATCCTAGCTACTGTATCTAACGCAAAGCTAAGCAGTGCCCGTACACAGACTCACCTACCGTCCGTAGGGAGAACTTCCTCGCCTACCGTCCGTAGTGAGGGCCTAACGCGAAAGAGTTTAAACTCAACCTAACACATATCTCCTATCTAGAGCGTTACCTAACCTTAGTCCTAGCTACTGTATCTAACGCAAAGCTAAGCAGTGCCCGTACACAGACTCACCTACCGTCCGTAGGGAGAACTTCCTCGCCTACCGTCCGTAGTGAGGGCCTAACGCGAAAGAGTTTAAACTCAACCTAACACATATCTCCTATCTAGAACGTAACCTAACCTAAGTCCTAGCTACAGTTCCTAACGCAAAGCTAAGCAGTGCCCGTACACTGACTCACCTACCGTCCGTAGGGAGTATTCCCACCCTCCCTCCCAGTATCCGCATACTGCTCACCTACCGTCCGTAGGGAGAACTTCCTCGCCTACCGTCCGTAGGGAGGGCCTAACGCGAAAGAGTTTAAACTCAACCTAACACATATCTCCTATCTAGAGCGTTACCTAACCTAAGTCCTAGCTACTGTATCTAACGCAAAGCTAAGCAGTGCCCGTACACAGCCTCACCTACCGTCCGTAGGGAGAACTTCCTCGCCTACCGTCCGTAGTGAGGGCCTAACGCGAAAGAGTTTAAACTCAACCTAACACATATCTCCTATCTAGAGCGTTACCTAACCTTAGTCCTAGCTACTGTATCTAACGCCAAGCTAAGCAGTGCCCGTACACAGACTCACCTACCGTCCGTAGGGAGAACTTCCTCGCCTACCGTCCGTAGTGAGGGCCTAACGCGAAAGAGTTTAAACACAACCTAACACATATCTCCTAAGCTAAGTCCTAGCTACAGTTTCTAACGCAAAGCTAAGCAGTGCCCGTACACTGACTCACCTACCGTCCGTAGGGAGAACTTCCTCGCCTACCGTCCATAGTGAGGGCCTAACGCGAAAGAGTTTAAACTCAACCTAACACATATCTCCTATCTAGAGCGTTACCTAACCTTAGTCCTAGCTACTGTATCTAACGCCAAGCTAAGCAGTGCCCGTACACAGACTCACCTACCGTCCGTAGGGAGAACTTCCTCGCCTACCGTCCGTAGGGAGGGCCTAACGCGAAAGAGTTTAAACTCAACCTAACACATCTCCTATCTAGAGCGTTACCTAACCTAAGTCCTAGCTACTGTTTCTAACGCAAAGCTAAGCAGTGCCCGTACACAGACTCACCTACCGTCCGTAGGGAGAACTTCCTCGCCTACCGTCCGTAGTGAGGGCCTAACGCGAAAGAGTTTAAACTCAACCTAACACATATCTCCTATCTAGAGCGTAACCTAACCTAAGTCCTAGCTACTGTATTTAACGCAAAGCTAAGCAGTGCCCGTACACAGACTCGCCTAACGTCCGTAGGGAGAACTTCCTCGCCTACCGTCCGTAGTGAGGGCCTAACGCGAAAGAGTTTAAACTCAACCTAACACATATCTCCTATCTAGAGCGTAACCTAACCTAAGTCCTAGCTACTGTATCTAACGCAAAGCTAAGCAGTGCCCGTACACAGACTCACCTACCGTCCGTAGGGAGAACTTCCTCGCCTACCGTCCGTAGTGAGGGCCTAACGCGAAAGAGTTTAAACTCAACCTAACACATATCTCCTATCTAGAACGTAACCTAACCTAAGTCCTAACTACTGTATCTAACGCAAAGCTGAGCAGTGCCCCTACACAGACTCACATACCGTCCGTAGGGAGAACTTCCTCTCCTACCGTCCGTAGGGAGGGCCTAACGCGAAAGAGTTTAAACTCAACCTAACACATATCTCCTATCTAGAGCGTAACCTAACCTAAGTCCTAACTACTGTATCTAACGCAAAGCTGAGCAGTGCCCCTACACAGACTCGCCTACCGTCCGTAGGGAGAACTTCCTCGCCTACCGTCCGTAGTGAGGGCCTAACGCGAAAGAGTTTAAACTCAACCTAACACATATCTCCTATCTAGAGCGTAACCTAACCTAAGTCCTAGCTACTGTATCTAACGCAAAGCTAAGCAGTGCCCGTACACAGACTCGCCTACCGTCCGTAGGGAGAACTTCCTCGCCTACCGTCCGTAGTGAGGGCCTAACGCGAAAGAGTTTAAACTCAACCTAACACATATCTCCTATCTAGAGCGTAACCTAACCTAAGTCCTAGCTACTGTATCTAACGCAAAGCTAAGCAGTGCCCGTACACAGACTCATCTACCGTCCGTAGGGAGAACTTCCTCGCCTACCGTCCGTAGGGAGGGCCTAACGCGATAGAGTTTAAACTCAACCTAACACATATCTCCTATCAAGAGCGTAACCTAACCTAAGTCCTAGCTACTGTATCTAACGCAAAGCTAAGCAGTGCCCGTACACAGCCTCACCTACCGTCCGTAGGGAGAACTTCCTCGCCTACCGTCCGTAGTGAGGGCCTAGCGCGAAAGAGTTTAAACTCAACCTAACACATATCTCCTATCTAGAGCGTAACCTAACCTAAGTCCTGGCTACTGTATCTAACGCCAAGCTAAGCAGTGCCCGTACACAGACTCACCTACCGTCCGTAGGGAGAACTTCCTCGCCTACCGTCCGTAGTGAGGGCCTAACGCGAAAGAGTTTAAACTCAACCTAACACATATCTCCTATCTAGAACGTAACCTAACCTAAGTCCTAGCTACAGTTTCTAACGCAAAGCTAAGCAGTGCCCGTACACTGACTCACCTACAGTCGTCCATAGGGAGTATTCCCACCCTCCCTCCCAGTATCCGCATTCTGCTCACCTACCGTCCGTAGGGAGAACTTCCTCGCCTACCGTCCGTAGGGAGGGCCTAACGCGAAAGAGCTTAAACTCAATCTAACACATATCTCCTATCTAGAGCGTTACCTAACCTAAGTCCTCGCTACTGTATCTAACGCAAAGCTAAGCAGTGCCCGTACACAGACTCACCTACCGTCCGTAGGGAGAACTTCCTCGCCTACCGTCCGTAGTGAGGGCCTAACGCGAAAGAGTTTAAACTCAACCTAACACATATCTCCTATCTAGAGCGTAACCTAACCTAAGTCCTAGCTACTGTATCTAACGCAAAGCTAAGCAGCGCCCGTACACAGACTCACCTACCGTCCGTAGGGAGAACTTCCTCGCCTACCGTCCGTAGTGAGGGCCTAACGCGAAAGAGTTTAAACTCAACCTAACACATATCTCCTATCTAGAGCGTAACCTAACCTAAGTCCTAGCTACTGTATCTAACGCAAAGCTAAGCAGTGCCCGTACACAGACTCACCTACCGTCCGTAGGGAGAACTTCCTCGCCTACCGTCCGTAGTGAGGGTTAACGCGAATGAGTTTAAACTCAACCTAACACATATCTCCTATCTAGAGCGTTACCTAACCTTAGTCCTAGCTACTGTATCTAACGCCAAGCTAAGCAGTGCCCGTACACAGACTCACCTACCGTCCGTAAAGAGAACTTCCTCGCCTACCGTCCGTAGTGAGGGCCTAACGCGAAAAAGTTTAAACTCAACCTAACACATATCTCCTAACCTAAGTCCTAGCTACAGTTTCTAACGCAAAGCTAAGCAGTGCCCGTACACTGACTCACCTACCGTCCGTAGGGAGAACTTCCTCGCCTACCGTCCGTAGTGAGGGCCTAACGCGAAAGAGTTTAAACTCAACCTAACACATAGCTACTGTATCTAACGCAAAGCTAAGCAGTGCCCGTACACAGACTCACCTACCGTCCGTAGGGAAAACTTCCTCGCCTACCGTCCGTAGTGAGGGCCTAACGCGAAAGAGTTTAAACTCAACCTAACACATATCTCCTATCTAGAGCGTTACCTAACCTTAGTCCTAGCTACTGTATCTAACGCCAAGCTAAGCAGTGCCCGTACACAGACTCACCTACCGTCCGTAGTGAGGGCCTAACGCGAAAGAGTTTAAACTCAACCTAACACATATCTCCTATCTAGAACGTAACCTAACCTAAGTCCTAGCTACAGTTTCTAACGCAAAGCTAAGCAGTGCCCGTACACTGACTCACCTACCGTCCGTAGGGAGTATTCCCACCCTCCCTCCCAGTATCCGCATACTGCTCACCTACCGTCCGTAGGGAGAACTTCCTCGCCTACCCTCCGTAGTGAGGGCCTAACGCGAAAGAGTTTAAACTCAACCTAACACATCTCCTATCTAGAGCGTTACCTAACCTAAGTCCTAGCTACTGTTTCTAACGCAAAGCTAAGCAGTGCCCGTACACAGACTCATCTACCGTCCGTAGGGAGAACTTCCTCGCCTACCGTCCGTAGTGAGGGCCTAACGCGAAAGAGTTTAAACTCAACCTAACACATATCTCCTATCTAGAGCGTAACCTAACCTAAGTCCTAGCTACTGTATCTAACGCAAAGCTAAGCAGTGCCCGTACACAGACTCGCCTACCGTCCGTAGGGACAACTTCCTCGCCTACCGTCCGTAGTGAGGGCCTAACGCGAAAGAGTTTAAACTCAACCTAACACATATCTCCTATCTAGAGCGTAACCTAACCTAAGTCCTAGCTACTGTATCTAACGCAAAGCTAAGCAGTGCCCGTACACAGACTCACCTACCGTCCGTAGGGAGAACTTCCTCGCCTACCGTCCGTAGTGAGGGCCTAACGCGAAAAAGTTTAAACTCAACCTAACACATATCTCCTAACCTAAGTCCTAGCTACAGTTTCTAACGCAAAGCTAAGCAGTGCCCGTACACTGACTCACCTACCGTCCGTAGGGAGAACTTCCTCGCCTACCGTCCGTAGTGAGGGCCTAACGCGAAAGAGTTTAAACTCAACCTAACACATATCTCCTATCTAGAGCGTTACCTAACCTAAGTCCTAGCTACTGTATCTAACGCAAAGCTAAGCAGTGCCCGTACACAGACTCGCCTACCGTCCGTAGGGAGAACTTCCTCTCCTACCGTCCGTAGGGAGGGCCTAACGCGAAAGAGTTTAAACTCAACCTAACACATATCTCCTATCTAGAGCGTTACCTAACCTTAGTCCTAGCTACTGTATCTAACGCAAAGCTAAGCAGTGCCCGTACACAGACTCGCCTACCGTCCGTAGGGAGAACTTCCTCTCCTACCGTCCGTAGGGAGGGCCTAACGCGAAAGAGTTTAAACTCAACCTAACACATATCTCCTATCTAGAGCGTAACCTAACCTAAGTCCTAGCTACTGTATCTAACGCAAAGCTAAGCAGTGCCCGTACACAGACTCACCTACCGTCCGTAGGGAGAACTTCCTCGCCTACCGTCCGTAGTGAGGGCCTAACGCGAAAGAGTTTACACTCAACCTAACACATATCTCCTATCAAGAGCGTAACCTAACCTAAGTCCTAGCTACTGTATCTAACGCAAAGCTAAGCAGTGCCCGTACACAGACTCACCTACCGTCCGTAGGGAGAACTTCCTCGCCTACCGTCCGTAGTGAGGGCCTAACGCGAAAGAGTTTAAACTCAACCTAACACATATCTCCTATCTAGAGCGTTACCTAACCTTAGTCCTAGCTCCTGTATCTAACGCCAAGCTAAGCAGTGCCCGTACACAGACTCACCTACCGTCCGTAGGGAGAACTTCCTCGCCTACCGTCCGTAGTGAGGGCCTAACGCGAAAGAGTTTAAACTCAACCTAACACATATCTCCTAACCTAAGTCCTAGCTACAGTTTCTAATGCAAAGCTAAGCAGTGCCCGTACACTGACTCACCTACCGTCCGTAGGGAGTATTCCCACCCTCCCTCCCAGTATCCGCATACTGCTCACCTACCGTCCGTAGGGAGAACTTCCTCGCCTACCGTCCGTAGGGAGGGCCTAACGCGAAAGAGTTTAAACTCAACCTAACACATCTCCTATCTAGAGCGTTACCTAACCTAAGTCCTAGCTACTGTTTCTAACGCAAAGCTAAGCAGTGCCCGTACACAGACTCACCTACCGTCCGTAGGGAGAACTTCCTCGCCTACCGTCCGTAGTGAGGGCCTAACGCGAAAGAGTTTAAACTCAACCTAACACATATCTCCTAACCTAAGTCCTAGCTACAGTTTCTAATGCAAAGCTAAGCAGTGCCCGTACACTGACTCACCTACCGTCCGTAGGGAGTATTCCCACCCTCCCTCCCAGTATCCGCATACTGCTCACCTACCGTCCGTAGGGAGAACTTCCTCGCCTACCGTCCGTAGTGAGGGCCTAACGCGAAAGAGTTTAAACTCAACCTAACACATATCTCCTATCTAGAGCGTAACCTAACCTAAGTCCTAGCTACTGTATCTAACGCAAAGCTAAGCAGTGCCCGTACACAGACTCGCCTACCGTCCGTAGGGAGAACTTCCTCGCCTACCGTCCGTAGTGAGGGCCTAACGCGAAAGAGTTTAAACTCAACCTAACACATATCTCCTATCTAGAGCGTAACCTAACCTAAGTCCTAGCTACTGTATCTAACGCAAAGCTAAGCAGTGCCCGTACACAGACTCACCTACCGTCCGTAGGGAGAACTTCCTCGCCTACCGTCCGTAGTGAGGGCCTAACGCGAAAGAGTTTAAACTCAACCTAACACATATCTCCTCTCTAGAGCGTAACCTAACCTAAGTCCTAGCTACTGTATCTAACGCAAAGCTAAGCAGCGCCCGTACACAGACTCACCTACCGTCCGTAGGGAGAACTTCCTCGCCTACCGTCCGTAGTGAGGGCCTAACGCGAAAGAGTTTAAACTCAACCTAACACATATCTCCTATCTAGAGCGTAACCTAACCTAAGTCCTAGCTACTGTATCTAACGCAAAGCTAAGCAGTGCCCGTACACAGACTCACCTACCGTCCGTAGGGAGAACTTCCTCGCCTACCGTTCGTAGTGAGGGCCTAACGCGAAAGAGTTTAAACTCAACCTAACACATATCTCCTATCTAGAACGTAACCTAACCTAAGTCCTAGCTACAGTTTCTAACGCAAAGCTAAGCAGTGCCCGTACACTGACTCACCTACCGTCCGTAGGGAGAACTTCCTCGCCTACCGTCCGTAGTGAGGGCCTAACGCGAAAGAGTTTAAACTCAACCTAACACATATCTCCTATCTAGAGCGTAACCTAACCTAAGTCCTAGCTACTGTATCTAACGCAAAGCTAAGCAGTGCCCGTACACAGACTCGCCTACCGTCCGTAGGGAGAACTTCCTCGCCTACCGTCCGTAGTGAGGGCCTAACGCGAAAGAGTTTAAACTCAACCTAACACATATCTCCTATCTAGAGCGTAACCTAACCTAAGTCCTAGCTACTGTATCTAACGCAAAGCTAAGCAGTGCCCGTACACAGACTCACCTACCGTCCGTAGGGAGAACTTCCTCGCCTACCGTCCGTAGTGAGGGCCTAACGCGAAAGAGTTTAAACTCAACCTAACACATATCTCCTATCTAGAGCGTAACCTAACCTAAGTCCTAGCTACTGTATCTAACGCAAAGCTAAGCAGTGCCCGTACACAGACTCGCCTACCGTCCGTAGGGAGAACTTCCTCGCCTACCGTCCGTAGTGAGGGCCTAACGCGAAAGAGTTTAAACTCAACCTAACACATATCTCCTATCTAGAGCGTAACCTAACCTAAGTCCTAGCTACTGTATCTAACGCAAAGCTAAGCAGTGCCCGTACACAGACTCGCCTACCGTCCGTAGGGAGAACTTCCTCGCCTACCGTCCGTAGTGAGGGCCTAACGCGAAAGAGTTTAAACTCAACCTAACACATATCTCCTATCTAGAGCGTAACCTAACCTAAGTCCTAGCTACTGTATCTAACGCAAAGCTAAGCAGTGCCCGTACACAGACTCGCCTACCGTCCGTAGGGAGAACTTCCTCGCCTACCGTCCGTAGTGAGGGCCTAACGCGAAAGAGTTTAAACTCAACCTAACACATATCTCCTATCTAGAGCGTAACCTAACCTAAGTCCTAGCTACTGTATCTAACGCAAAGCTAAGCAGTGCCCGTACACAGACTCACCTACCGTCCGTAGGGAGAACTTCCTCGCCTACCGTTCGTAGTGAGGGCCTAACGCGAAAGAGTTTAAACTCAACCTAACACATATCTCCTATCTAGAACGTAACCTAACCTAAGTCCTAGCTACAGTTTCTAACGCAAAGCTAAGCAGTGCCCGTACACTGACTCACCTACCGTCCGTAGGGAGAACTTCCTCGCCTACCGTCCGTAGTGAGGGCCTAACGCGAAAGAGTTTAAACTCAACCTAACACATATCTCCTATCTAGAGCGTAACCTAACCTAAGTCCTAGCTACTGTATCTAACGCAAAGCTAAGCAGTGCCCGTACACAGACTCGCCTACCGTCCGTAGGGAGAACTTCCTCGCCTACCGTCCGTAGTGAGGGCCTAACGCGAAAGAGTTTAAACTCAACCTAACACATATCTCCTATCTAGAGCGTAACCTAACCTAAGTCCTAGCTACTGTATCTAACGCAAAGCTAAGCAGTGCCCGTACACAGACTCACCTACCGTCCGTAGGGAGAACTTCCTCGCCTACCGTCCGTAGTGAGGGCCTAACGCGAAAGAGTTTAAACTCAACCTAACACATATCTCCTATCTAGAGCGTAACCTAACCTAAGTCCTAGCTACTGTATCTAACGCAAAGCTAAGCAGTGCCCGTACACAGACTCGCCTACCGTCCGTAGGGAGAACTTCCTCGCCTACCGTCCGTAGTGAGGGCCTAACGCGAAAGAGTTTAAACTCAACCTAACACATATCTCCTATCTAGAGCGTAACCTAACCTAAGTCCTAGCTACTGTATCTAACGCAAAGCTAAGCAGTGCCCGTACACAGACTCGCCTACCGTCCGTAGGGAGAACTTCCTCGCCTACCGTCCGTAGTGAGGGCCTAACGCGAAAGAGTTTAAACTCAACCTAACACATATCTCCTATCTAGAGCGTAACCTAACCTAAGTCCTAGCTACTGTATCTAACGCAAAGCTAAGCAGTGCCCGTACACAGACTCGCCTACCGTCCGTAGGGAGAACTTCCTCGCCTACCGTCCGTAGTGAGGGCCTAACGCGAAAGAGTTTAAACTCAACCTAACACATATCTCCTATCTAGAGCGTAACCTAACCTAAGTCCTAGCTACTGTATCTAACGCAAAGCTAAGCAGTGCCCGTACACAGCCTCATCTACCGTCCGTAGGTAGAACTTCCTCGCCTACCGTCCGTAGTGAGGGCCTAACGCGAAAGAGTTTAAACTCAACCTAACACATATCTCCTATCTAGAGCGTAACCTAACCTAAGTCCTAGCTACTGTATCTAACGCAAAGCTAAGCAGTGCCCGTACACAGACTCGCCTACCGTCCGTAGGGAGAACTTCCTCGCCTACCGTCCGTAGTGAGGGCCTAACGCGAAAGAGTTTAAACTCAACCTAACACATATCTCCTATCTAGAACGTAACCTAACCTAAGTCCTAGCTACAGTTTCTAACGCAAAGCTAAGCAGTGCCCGTACACAGACTCACCTACCGTCCGTAGGGAGAACTTCCTCGCCTACCGTCCGTAGTGAGGGCCTAACGCGAAAGAGTTGAAACTCAACCTAACACATATCTCCTATCTAGAGCATAACCTAACCTAAGTCCTAGCTACTGTATCTAACGCAAAGCTTAGCAGTGCCCGTACACAGACTCGCCTACCGTCCGTAGGGAGAACTTCCTCGCCTACCGTCCGTAGTGAGGGCCTAACGCGAAAGAGTTTAAACTCAACCTAACACATATCTCCTATCTAGAGCGTAACCTAACCTTAGTCCTAGCTACTGTATCTAACGCAAAGCTAAGCAGTGCCCGTACACAGACTCACCTACCGTCCGTAGGGAGAACTTCCTCGCCTACCGTCCGTAATGAGGGCCTAACGCGAAAGAGTTTAAACTCAACCTAACACATATCTCCTATCTAGAGCGTAACCTAACCTAAGTCCTAGCTACTGTATCTAACGCAAAGCTAAGCAGTGCCCGTACACAGACTCGCCTACCGTCCGTAGGGAGAACTTCCTCGCCTACCGTCCGTAGTGAGGGCCTAACGCGAAAGAGTTTAAACTCAACCTAACACATATCTCCTATCTAGAGCGTAACCTAACCTAAGTCCTAGCTACTGTATCTAACGCAAAGCTAAGCAGTGCCCGTACACAGCCTCATCTACCGTCCGTAGGTAGAACTTCCTCGCCTACCGTCCGTAGTGAGGGCCTAACGCGAAAGAGTTTAAACTCAACCTAACACATATCTCCTATCTAGAGCGTAACCTAACCTAAGTCCTAGCTACTGTATCTAACGCAAAGCTAAGCAGTGCCCGTACACAGACTCGCCTACCGTCCGTAGGGAGAACTTCCTCGCCTACCGTCCGTAGTGAGGGCCTAACGCGAAAGAGTTTAAACTCAACCTAACACATATCTCCTATCAAGAGCGTAACCTAACCTAAGTCCTAGCTACTGTATCTAACGCAAAGCTAAGCAGTGCCCGTACACAGACTCACCTACCGTCCGTAGGGAGAACTTCCTCGCCTACCGTCCGTAGTGAGGGCCTAACGCGAAAGAGTTTAAACTCAACCTAACACATATCTCCTATCTAGAGCGTTACCTAACCTTAGTCCTAGCTCCTGTATCTAACGCCAAGCTAAGCAGTGCCCGTACACAGACTCACCTACCGTCCGTAGGGAGAACTTCCTCGCCTACCGTCCGTAGTGAGGGCCTAACGCGAAAGAGTTTAAACTCAACCTAACACATATCTCCTATCTAGAGCGTAACCTAACCTAAGTCCTAGCTACTGTATCTAACGCAAAGCTAAGCAGTGCCCGTACACAGACTCACCTACCGTCCGTAGGGAGAACTTCCTCGCCTACCGTCCGTAGTGAGGGCCTAACGCGAAAGAGTTTAAACTCAACCTAACACATATCTCCTATCTAGAGCGTAACCTAACCTAAGTCCTAGCTACTGTATCTAACGCAAAGCTAAGCAGTGCCCGTACACAGACTCACCTACCGTCCGTAGGGAGAACTTCCTCGCCTACCGTCCGTAGTGAGGGCCTAACGCGAAAGAGTTTAAACTCAACCTAACACATATCTCCTATCTAGAACGTAACCTAACCTAAGTCCTAGCTACAGTTTCTAACGCAAAGCTAAGCAGTGCCCGTACACTGACTCACCTACCGTCCGTAGGGAGTATTCCCACCCTCCCTCCCAGTATCCGCATACTGCTCACCTACCGTCCGTAGGGAGAACTTCCTCGCCTACCGTCCGTAGGGAGGGCTTAACGCGAAAGAGTTTAAACTCAACCTAACACATATCTCCTATCTAGAGCGTAACCTAACCTAAGTCCTGGCTACTGTATCTAACGCAAAGCTAAGCAGTGCCCGTACACAGACTCACCTACCGTCCGTAGGGAGAACTTCCTCGCCTACCGTCCGTAGTGAGGGCCTAACGCGAAAGAGTTTAAACTCAACCTAACACATATCTCCTAACCTAAGTCCTAGCTACAGTTTCTAACGCAAAGCTAAGCAGTGCCCGTACACTGACTCACCTACCGTCCGTAGGGAGAACTTCCTCGCCTACCGTCCGTAGTGAGGGCCTAACGCGAAAGAGTTTAAACTCAACCTAACACATATCTCCTATCTAGAGCGTTACCTAACCTTAGTCCTAGCTACTGTATCTAACGCCAAGCAAAGCAGTGCCCGTACACAGACTCACCTACCGTCCGTAGGGAGAACTTCCTCGCCTACCGTCCGTAGTGAGGGCCTAACGCGAAAGAGTTTAAACTCAACCTAACACATATCTCCTATCTAGAGCGTAACCTAACCTAAGTCCTAGCTACTGTATCTAACGCAAAGCTAAGCAGTGCCCGTACACAGACTCACCTACCGTCCGTAGGGAGAACTTCCTCGCCTACCGTCCGTAGTGAGGGCCTAACGTGAAAGAGTTTAAACTCAACCTAACACATATCTCCTATCTAGAGCGTTACCTAACCTTAGTCCTAGCTACTGTATCTAACGCCAAGCAAAGCAGTGCCCGTACACAGACTCACCTACCGTCCGTAGGGAGAACTTCCTCGCCTACCGTCCGTAGTGAGGGCCTAACGCGAAAGAGTTTAAACTCAACCTAACACATATCTCCTATCTAGAGCGTAACCTAACCTAAGTCCTAGCTACTGTATCTAACGCAAAGCTAAGCAGTGCCCGTACACAGACTCACCTACCGTCCGTAGGGAGAACTTCCTCGCCTACCGTCCGTAGTGAGGGCCTAACGCGAAAGAGTTTAAACTCAACCTAACACATATCTCCTAACCTAAGTCCTAGCTACAGTTTCTAACGCAAAGATAAGCAGAGCCCGTGCACTGACTCACCTACCGTCCGTAGGGAGAACTTCCTCGCCTACCGTCCGTAGTGAGGGCCTAACGCGAAAGAGTTTAAACTCAACCTAACACATATCTCCTATCTAGAACGTAACCTAACCTAAGTCCTAGCTACTGTATCTAACGCAAAGCTAAGCAGTGCCCGTACACAGACTCACCTACCGTCCGTAGGGAGAACTTCCTCGCCTACCGTCCGTAGTGAGGGCCTAACGCGAAAGAGTTTAAACTCAACCTAACACATATCTCCTATCTAGAGCGTTACCTAACCTAAGTCCTAGCTACTGTATCTAACGCAAAGCTAAGCAGTGCCCGTACACAGACTCACCTACCGTCCGTAGGGAGAACTTCCTCGCCTACCGTCCGTAGTGAGGGCCTAACGCGAAAGAGTTTAAACTCAACCTAACACATATCTCCTATCTAGAGCGTAACCTAACCTAAGTCCTAGCTACTGTATCTAACGCAAAGCTGAGCAGTGCCCCTACACAGACTCACATACCGTCCGTAATGAGAACTTCCTCTCCTACCGTCCGTAGGGAGGGCCTAACGCGAAAGAGTTTAAACTCAACCTAACACATATCTCCTATCTAGAGCGTAACCTAACCTAAGTCCTAGCTACTGTATCTAATGCAAAGCTAAGCAGTGCCCGTACACAGCCTCACCTACCGTCCTTAGGGAGAACTTCCTCGCCTACCGTCCGTAGTGAGGGCCTAACGCGAAAGAGTTTAAACTCAACCTAACACATATCTCCTATCTAGAACGTAACCTAACCTAAGTCCTAGCTACAGTTTCTAACGCAAAGCTAAGCAGTGCCCGTACACTGACTCACCTACCGTCCGTAGGGAGTATTCCCACCCTCCCTCCCAGTATCCGCATACTGCTCACCTACCGTCCATAGGGAGAACTTCCTCGCCTACCGTCCGTAGGGAGGGCCTAACGCGAAAGAGTTTAAACTCAACCTAACACATATCTCCTATCTAGAGCGTTACCTAACCTAAGTCCTCGCTACTGTATCTAACGCAAAGCTAAGCAGTGCCCGTACACAGACTCACCTACCGTCCGTAGGGAGAACTTCCTCGCCTACCGTCCGTAGTGAGGGCCTAACGAAAGAGTTTAAACTCAACCTAACACATATCTCCTATCTAGAGCGTAACCTAACCTAAGTCCTAGCTACTGTATCTAACGCAAAGCTAAGCAGTGCCCGTACACTGACTCACCTACCGTCCGTAGGGAGAACTTCCTCGCCTACCGTCCGTAGTGAGGGCCTAACGCGAAAGAGTTTAAACTCAACCTAACACATATCTCCTATCTAGAGCGTAACCTAACCTAAGTCCTAGCTACTGTATCTAACGCAAAGCTAAGCAGTGCCCGTACACAGATTCACCTACCGTCCGTAGGGAGAACTTCCTCGCCTACCGTCCGTAGTGAGGGCCTAACGCGAAAGAGTTTAAACTCAACCTAACACATATCTCCTATCTAGAGCGTTACCTAACCTAAGTCCTAGCTACTGTATCTAACGCAAAGCTAAGCAGTGCCCGTACACAGACTCACCTACCGTCCGTAGGGAGAACTTCCTCGCCTACCGTCCGTAGTGAGGGCCTAACGCGAAAGAGTTTAAACTCAACCTAACACATATCTCCTATCTAGAGCGTAACCTAACCTAAGTCCTAGCTACTGTATCTAACGCAAAGCTAAGCAGTGCCCGTACACAGACTCACCTACCATCCGTAGGGAGAACTTCCTCGCCTACCGTCCGTAGTGAGGGCCTAACGCGAAAGAGTTTAAACTCAACCTAACACATATCTCCTATCTAGAACGTAACCTAACCTAAGTCCTAGCTACAGTTTCTAACGCAAAGCTAAGCAGTGCCCGTACACTGACTCACCTACCGTCCGTAGGGAGTATTCCCACCCTCCCTCCCAGTATCCGCATACTGCTCACCTACCGTCCGTAGGGAGAACTTCCTCGCCTACCGTCCGTAGGGAGGGCCTAACGCGAAAGAGTTTAAACTCAACCTAACACATCTCCTATCTAGAGCGTAACCTAACCTAAGTCCTGGCTACTGTATCTAACGCAAAGCTAAGCAGTGCCCCTACACAGACTCACCTACCGTCCGTAGGGAGAACTTCCTCGCCTACCGTCCGTAGGGAGGGCCTAACGCGAAAGAGTTTAAACTCAACCTAACACATCTCCTATCTAGAGCGTTACCTAACCTAAGTCCTAGCTACTGTTTCTAACGCAAAGCTTAGCAGTGCCCGTACACAGACTCACCTACCGTCCGTAGGGAGAACTTCCTCGCCTACCGTCCGTAGTGAGGGCCTAACGCGAAAGAGTTTAAACTCAACCTAACACATATCTCCTATCTAGAGCGTAACCTAACCTAAGTTATAGCTACTGTATCTAACGCAAAGCTAAGCAGTGCCCGTACACAGACTCGCCTACCGTCCGTACTGAGAACTTCCTCGCCTACCGTCCGTAGTGAGGGCCTAACGCAAAGAGTTTAAACTCAACCTAACACATATCTCCTATCTAGAGCGTAACCTAACCTAAGTCCTAGCTACTGTATCTAACGCAAAGCTAAGCAGTGCCCGTACACAGACTCGCCTACCGTCCGTAGGGAGAACTTCCTCGCCTACCGTCCGTAGTGAGGGCCTAACGCGAAAGAGTTTAAACTCAACCTAACACATATCTCCTATCTAGAGCGTAACCTAACCTAAGTCCTAGCTACTGTATCTAACGCAAAGCTAAGCAGTGCCCGTACACAGACTCGCCTACCGTCCGTAGGGAGAACTTCCTCGCCTACCGTCCGTAGTGAGGGCCTAACGCGAAAGAGTTTAAACTCAACCTAACACATATCTCCTATCTAGAGCGTAACCTAACCTAAGTCCTAGCTACTGTATCTAACGCAAAGCTAAGCAGTGCCCGTACACAGACTCGCCTACCGTCCGTAGGGAGAACTTCCTCGCCTACCGTCCGTAGTGAGGGCCTAACGCGAAAGAGTTTAAACTCAACCTAACACATATCTCCTATCTAGAGCGTAACCTAACCTAAGTCCTAGCTACTGTATCTAACGCAAAGCTAAGCAGTGCCCGTACACAGACTCACCTACCGTCCGTAGGGAGAACTTCCTCGCCTACCGTCCGTAGTGAGGGCCTAACGCGAAAGAGTTTAAACTCAACCTAACACATATCTCCTATCTAGAGCGTAACCTAACCTAAGTCCTAGCTACTGTATCTAACGCAAAGCTAAGCAGTGCCCGTACACAGACTCGCCTACCGTCCGTAGGGAGAACTTCCTCGCCTACCGTCCGTAGTGAGGGCCTAACGCGAAAGAGTTTAAACTCAACCTAACACATATCTCCTATCTAGAGCGTAACCTAACCTAAGTCCTAGCTACTGTATCTAACGCAAAGCTAAGCAGTGCCCGTACACAGACTCACCTACCGTCCGTAGGGAGAACTTCCTCGCCTACCGTCCGTAGTGAGGGCCTAACGCGAAAGAGTTTAAACTCAACCTAACACATATCTCCTATCTAGAGCGTAACCTAACCTAAGTCCTAGCTACTGTATCTAACGCAAAGCTAAGCAGTGCCCGTACACAGCCTCATCTACCGTCCGTAGGTAGAACTTCCTCGCCTACCGTCCGTAGTGAGGGCCTAACGCGAAAGAGTTTAAACTCAACCTAACACATATCTCCTATCTAGAGCGTAACCTAACCTAAGTCCTAGCTACTGTATCTAACGCAAAGCTAAGCAGTGCCCGTACACAGACTCGCCTACCGTCCGTAGGGAGAACTTCCTCGCCTACCGTCCGTAGTGAGGGCCTAACGCGAAAGAGTTTAAACTCAACCTAACACATATCTCCTATCTAGAGCGTAACCTAACCTAAGTCCTAGCTACTGTATCTAACGCAAAGCTAAGCAGTGCCCGTACACAGACTCACCTACCGTCCGTAGGGAGAACTTCCTCGCCTACCGTCCGTAGTGAGGGCCTAACGCGAAAGAGTTTAAACTCAACCTAACACATATCTCCTATCTAGAGCGTAACCTAACCTAAGTCCTAGCTACTGTATCTAACGCAAAGCTAAGCAGTGCCCGTACACAGACTCGCCTACCGTCCGTAGGGAGAACTTCCTCGCCTACCGTCCGTAGTGAGGGCCTAACGCGAAAGAGTTTAAACTCAACCTAACACATATCTCCTATCTAGAGCGTAACCTAACCTAAGTCCTAGCTACTGTATCTAACGCAAAGCTAAGCAGTGCCCGTACACAGACTCGCCTACCGTCCGTAGGGAGAACTTCCTCGCCTACCGTCCGTAGTGAGGGCCTAACGCGAAAGAGTTTAAACTCAACCTAACACATATCTCCTATCTAGAGCGTTACCTAACCTTAGTCCTAGCTACTGTATCTAACGCCAAGCAAAGCAGTGCCCGTACACAGACTCACCTACCGTCCGTAGGGAGAACTTCCTCGCCTACCGTCCGTAGTGAGGGCCTAACGCGAAAGAGTTTAAACTCAACCTAACACATATCTCCTATCTAGAGCGTTACCTAACCTAAGTCCTAGCTACTGTATCTAACGCAAAGCTAAGCAGTGCCCGTACACTGACTCACCTACCGTCCGTAGGGAGAACTTCCTCGCCTACCGTCCGTAGTGAGGGCCTAACGCGAAAGAGTTTAAACTCAACCTAACACATATCTCCTATCTAGAACGTAACCTAACCTAAGTCCTAACTACTGTATCTAACGCAAAGCTGAGCAGTGCCCCTACACAGACTCACATACCGTCCGTAATGAGAACTTCCTCTCCTACCGTCCGTAGGGAGGGCCTAACGCGAAAGAGTTTAAACTCAACCTAACACATATCTCCTATCTAGAGCGTAACCTAACCTAAGTCCTAGCTACTGTATCTAATGCAAAGCTAAGCAGTGCCCGTACACAGCCTCACCTACCGTCCTTAGGGAGAACTTCCTCGCCTACCGTCCGTAGTGAGGGCCTAACGCGAAAGAGTTTAAACTCAACCTAACACATATCTCCTATCTAGAACGTAACCTAACCTAAGTCCTAGCTACAGTTTCTAACGCAAAGCTAAGCAGTGCCCGTACACTGACTCACCTACCGTCCGTAGGGAGTATTCCCACCCTCCCTCCCAGTATCCGCATACTGCTCACCTACCGTCCATAGGGAGAACTTCCTCGCCTACCGTCCGTAGGGAGGGCCTAACGCGAAAGAGTTTAAACTCAACCTAACACATATCTCCTATCTAGAGCGTTACCTAACCTAGGTCCTCGCTACTGTATCTAACGCAAAGCTAAGCAGTGCCCGTACACAGACTCACCTACCGTCCGTAGGGAGAACTTCCTCGCCTACCGTCCGTAGTGAGGGCCTAACGAAAGAGTTTAAACTCAACCTAACACATATCTCCTATCTAGAGCGTAACCTAACCTAAGTCCTAGCTACTGTATCTAACGCAAAGCTAAGCAGTGCCCGTACACTGACTCACCTACCGTCCGTAGGGAGAACTTCCTCGCCTACCGTCCGTAGTGAGGGCCTAACGCGAAAGAGTTTAAACTCAACCTAACACATATCTCCTATCTAGAGCGTAACCTAACCTAAGTCCTAGCTACTGTATCTAACGCAAAGCTAAGCAGTGCCCGTACACAGATTCACCTACCGTCCGTAGGGAGAACTTCCTCGCCTACCGTCCGTAGTGAGGGCCTAACGCGAAAGAGTTTAAACTCAACCTAACACATATCTCCTATCTAGAGCGTTACCTAACCTAAGTCCTAGCTACTGTATCTAACGCAAAGCTAAGCAGTGCCCGTACACAGACTCACCTACCGTCCGTAGGGAGAACTTCCTCGCCTACCGTCCGTAGTGAGGGCCTAACGCGAAAGAGTTTAAACTCAACCTAACACATATCTCCTATCTAGAGCGTAACCTAACCTTAGTCCTAGCTACTGTATCTAACGCAAAGCTAAGCAGTGCCCGTACACAGACTCACCTACCGTCCGTAGGGAGAACTTCCTCGCCTACCGTCCGTAGTGAGGGCCTAACGCGAAAGAGTTTAAACTCAACCTAACACATATCTCCTATCTAGAGCGTAACCTAACCTTAGTCCTAGCTACTGTATCTAACGCAAAGCTAAGCAGTGCCCGTACACAGACTCACCTACCATCCGTAGGGAGAACTTCCTCGCCTACCGTCCGTAGTGAGGGCCTAACGCGAAAGAGTTTAAACTCAACCTAACACATATCTCCTATCTAGAACGTAACCTAACCTAAGTCCTAGCTACAGTTTCTAACGCAAAGCTAAGCAGTGCCCGTACACTGACTCACCTACCGTCCGTAGGGAGTATTCCCACCCTCCCTCCCAGTATCCGCATACTGCTCACCTACCGTCCGTAGGGAGGGCCTAACGCGAAAGAGTTTAAACTCAACCTAACACATCTCCTATCTAGAGCGTAACCTAACCTAAGTCCTGGCTACTGTATCTAACGCAAAGCTAAGCAGTGCCCCTACACAGACTCACCTACCGTCCGTAGGGAGAACTTCCTCGCCTACCGTCCGTAGGGAGGGCCTAACGCGAAAGAGTTTAAACTCAACCTAACACATATCTCCTATCTAGAGCGTTACCTAACCTAAGTCCTAGCTACAGTTTCTAACGCAAAGCTAAGCAGTGCCCGTACACAGACTCACCTACGTCCGTAGGGAGAACTTTCTCGCCTACCGTCCGTAGTGAGGGCCTAACGCGAAAGAGTTTAAACTCAACCTAACACATATCTCCTATCTAGAGCGTAACCTAACCTAAGTCCTAGCTACTGTATCTAACGCAAAGCTAAGCAGTGCCCGTACACAGACTCGCCTACCGTCCGTAGGGAGAACTTCCTCGCCTACCGTCCGTAGTGAGGGCCTAACGCAAAGAGTTTAAACTCAACCTAACACATATCTCCTATCTAGAGCGTAACCTAACCTAAGTCCTAGCTACTGTATCTAACGCAAAGCTAAGCAGTGCCCGTACACAGACTCGCCTACCGTCCGTAGGGAGAACTTCCTCGCCTACCGTCCGTAGTGAGGGCCTAACGCGAAAGAGTTTAAACTCAACCTAACACATATCTCCTATCTAGAGCGTAACCTAACCTAAGTCCTAGCTACTGTATCTAACGCAAAGCTAAGCAGTGCCCGTACACAGACTCGCCTACCGTCCGTAGGGAGAACTTCCTCGCCTACCGTCCGTAGTGAGGGCCTAACGCGAAAGAGTTTAAACTCAACCTAACACATATCTCCTATCTAGAGCGTAACCTAACCTAAGTCCTAGCTACTGTATCTTACGCAAAGCTAAGCAGTGCCCGTACACTAACTCGCCTACCGTCCGTAGGGAGAACTTCCTCGCCTACCGTCCGTAGTGAGGGCCTAACGCGAAAGAGTTTAAACTCAACCTAACACATATCTCCTATCTAGAGCGTAACCTAACCTAAGTCCTAGCTACTGTATCTAACGCAAAGCTAAGCAGTGCCCGTACACAGACTCACCTACCGTCCGTAGGGAGAACTTCCTCGCCTACCGTCCGTAGTGAGGGCCTAACGCGAAAGAGTTTAAACTCAACCTAACACATATCTCCTATCTAGAGCGTAACCTAACCTAAGTCCTAGCTACTGTATCTAACGCAAAGCTAAGCAGTGCCCGTACACAGACTCGCCTACCGTCCGTAGGGAGAACTTCCTCGCCTACCGTCCGTAGTGAGGGCCTAACGCGAAAGAGTTTAAACTCAACCTAACACATATCTCCTATCTAGAGCGTAACCTAACCTAAGTCCTAGCTACTGTATCTAACGCAAAGCTAAGCAGTGCCCGTACACAGACTCGCCTACCGTCCGTAGGGAGAACTTCCTCGCCTACCGTCCGTAGTGAGGGCCTAACGCGAAAGAGTTTAAACTCAACCTAACACATATCTCCTATCTAGAGCGTAACCTAACCTAAGTCCTAGCTACTGTATCTAACGCAAAGCTAAGCAGTGCCCGTACACAGACTCACCTACCGTCCGTAGGGAGAACTTCCTCGCCTACCGTCCGTAGTGAGGGCCTAACGCGAAAGAGTTTAAACTCAACCTAACACATATCTCCTATCTAGAGCGTAACCTAACCTAAGTCCTAGCTACTGTATCTAACGCAAAGCTAAGCAGTGCCCGTACACAGACTCGCCTACCGTCCGTAGGGAGAACTTCCTCGCCTACCGTCCGTAGTGAGGGCCTAACGCGAAAGAGTTTAAACTCAACCTAACACATATCTCCTATCTAGAGCGTAACCTAACCTAAGTCCTAGCTACTGTATCTAACGCAAAGCTAAGCAGTGCCCGTACACAGACTCGCCTACCGTCCGTAGGGAGAACTTCCTCGCCTCCCGTCCGTAGTGAGGGCCTAACGCGAAAGAGTTTAAACTCAACCTAACACATATCTCCTATCTAGAACGTAACCTAACCTTAGTCCTAGCTACTGTATCTAACGCAAAGCTAAGCAGTGCCCGTACACAGACTCACCTACCGTCCGTAGGGAGAACTTCCTCGCCTACCGTCCGTAGTGAGGGCCTAACGCGAAAGAGTTTAAACTCAACCTAACACATATCTCCTATCTAGAGCGTAACCTAACCTAAGTCCTAGTTACAGTTTCTAACGCAAAGCTAAGCAGTGCCCGTACACTGACTCACCTACCGTCCGTAGGGAGTATTCCCACCCTCCCTCCCAGTATCCGCATACTGCTCACCTACCGTCCGTAGGGAGAACTTCCTCGCCTACCGTCCGTAGGGAGGGCCTAACGCGAAAGAGTTTAAACTCAACCTAACACATATCTCCTATCTAGAGCGTTACCTAACCTAAGTCCTAGCTACAGTTTCTAACGCAAAGCTAAGCAGTGCCCGTACACAGACTCACCTACGTCCGTAGGGAGAACTTTCTCGCCTACCGTCCGTAGTGAGGGCCTAACGCGAAAGAGTTTAAACTCAACCTAACACATATCTCCTATCTAGAGCCTAACCTAACCTAAGTCCTAGCTACTGTATCTAACGCAAAGCTAAGCAGTGCCCGTACACAGACTCACCTACCGTCCGTAGGGAGAACTTCCTCGCCTACCGTCCGTAGTGAGGGCCTAACGCGAAAGAGTTTAAACTCAACCTAACACATATCTCCTATCTAGAGCGTAACCTAACCTAAGTCCTAGCTACTGTATCTAACGCAAAGCTAAGCAGTGCCCGTACACAGACTCACCTACCGTCCGTAGGGAGAACTTCCTCGCCTACCGTCCGTAGTGAGGGCCTAACGCGAAAGAGTTTAAACTCAACCTAACACATATCTCCTATCTAGAGCGTAACCTAACCTAAGTCCTAGCTACTGTATCTAACGCAAAGCTAAGCAGTGCCCGTACACAGACTCACCTACCGTTCGTAGGGAGAACTTCCTCGCCTACCGTCCGTAGTGAGGGCCTAACGCGAAAGAGTTTAAACTCAACCTAACACATATCTCCTATCTAGAGCGTAACCTAACCTAAGTCCTAGCTACTGTATCTAACGCAAATCTAATCGGTATTCGTATACTGCGCACATAACTTTGGTAAAATAGAAGTTAACCGTCTCGTCGTCGGCTTAAAAAACGAAAGGAAACGTCTGAGAGCTGGGAATAAGTGGAATGCGTTGCAGAACTTTACACGCGATGATTGGAGTTCCAAACCGGGAGCTCTCATAACAAAAGGGATTCGGAGTGAGGTGAAAACAAATTGTTTGAGACAAAAGGGCCTAGAGACTTGGGTGGATGTATCAAGGGCTTTCAAAAGGAAAGAGATAAGGGTGTTCATACTAAGTGCGTTCGGAAGGAAGGCACTGCTTACAGACTTGGATGGGCATTATGTCAAGGGCAATATAGTAAATGTAAATTCAATATAATATAAATAAATATAATAAATATAAAAGCAATATAGTGAATATAGTTTTTATATAGTAAATGTTAAAAGAAAATAATAAATATAAGGACCACAGAACTCACCGGGTATCTGTGAAACAGGAACCAGGAAGGAAGTGCCATGAAGAGCTTGCACTGATGATGATGAACTCCTGTAGCTGTGGAATAAAATCACTGATTCTACGTCAAATAAGGCTTAAGGCCTTTGAATGAATTCAAACTGAAAGAAGGCTTAAGGCCTTACATAGTTCTGCTTATGGCTTGCAAAAGAAAAAGTAATAAAAGGCTAAGTGCCTTGTGTAGATAGTTAAGGTGTTTTCAGAAGGAAAGACGCTCATTATTTAGCATAAGCATGGGAAAACCCTGATAGGCTTGCAGACTTGGGTGCTGATGTCGAGTGCTTTCAGAAGGAAAGTCACTGATTGCAATGCAGAAAAAGCTTTGAGACTTGGGTGAGCAAGGGAAAGAGATTTGGGGTGTCTATCTAAGTGCTTTCAGAAGGAAAAGCACTGATTGCATTGCCAAAAAGACTTGGGTATTCAGGGGCAGGGGCAGGGGCAATGGAAAATATAATAAAATATTTGACTGACCTGGTTCATCAGTAAGCAAGGTACATGGCAACTTCTGATGATGTTGTGTCTGAAGATTTGCTGATGATGTATATTCTGATGATGTGTCTGAAGATGAGTTGTACGATGTATCTGATGATATATGATGTATCTTATGTGTTGTAGAATGTGTCTGATGATATATGATGTATCTTATGTGTTCCATTGTGAGGACTATGATGTATGTGTTTGGTGATGTATCCCACGGCGAATCTGATGGTTATAGGGTGGGTCTGTGTGTAAAATTGCTGCTTCTTCCTCTGATATGGCTTCACACAGAACCCAGCCTGTTGATCTGATTTTCAGGAACACACAAGCCCATTTAGAGTCCAAGGGCTACACACTGGCTTGAGGGCCAACACTCACGATTGCTGGTTGCAATATATCGCGTAGAAGAGTTTCGACGCTGCAGCGACCGAGATACGCGGAGCGCTTTTTCGTTTCTTTTTGCGTCGACGCATACGTTGCTCGGAGTTCCGACGATGAGAGCTCTCATATGGGAATGGGAATGGAAATAGGAATGAGGGGCAGACAAAAGGATTTGAGATTGAAGGGCCTAGAGATTAAAGTGGGCTAATATAATTAATGTCAGGGGTAAAATATTAAGTATAAAGGCAATATTATATATATAAAAGCAATATAATGAATTTAAAAGCAATATAACAAAAATAAAAGCAATGTAGTGAATGTAAAAGCAATATTGGTGTATAAAAGCAATATAATAAACATAAAAGCAATGTGGTATGGAACAGCAATAGAGTAAATAGAAACGCAATATAGTAAATATATGTGTAATAAATATATAAAAGCAATGTAATAAATAAAATAAATATGTGAAAGCAATATAATAAATGTAATAGCAACGTATTTAGTATTCAAAAGCAATATAATATATGAAATGATAATATAGTAACCATAGAACTCACCGGGTACCTGTGAATCGGGAACCAGGAAGGAAGTGCCATGAAGAGCTTGCACTGATGACGTTGATGCATAGCTGTGGAACAAAAGCACTGATTCTACGTTAAATAAGGCTTAACGCCTTAGATTGAATTCAAAACTTTGCCTCTATTTAATGAAAGAAGGCTTAAGGCCTTAGGATAGATTTGCTTATGGCTTGCAACAACAAAAAAATTAATAAAAGGCAGAGAGCCTTGTATAGATAGTTAAGGCGTTTTCAGAAGGAAAGACGCTTATTTATTTATAAAAAAAAGTGTTAAGAAACTATATTTGGCATAAGCATGTGAAAACACAGATAGGCTTGCAGACTTGGGTGTTGTTGTCAAGTGCTTTCAGAAGGAAAGTCACTGATTGCAATGCAGAAAAAGGTTTAAGACTTGGGTGGGCAAGGGAAAGAGAATTGGGGTGTATATCTAAGTGCTTTCAGAAGGAAAGACACTGATTGCATTGCCAAAAAGACTTGGGTGTTCAGGGGCATGGGCAGGGGCAGTATAGTATAAAATATTGGACTAACCTGGTTCATCAGTAAACAAGGTACATGGCAACTTCTGATGATTTGCTGATGATGTATGCTATGATGTGTCTGATGAAGTCTCGTATCATGATGTGTGAGATGGTGTATTCGATGCTGTGTCTGTTGGTGTCAGGTGTCTTCAGAACTCAACCAGTTGGTGTGGCTTTCAGGAACACACAATACACAATGTTCACTCACTCCCTACAGGCGGAGGATCGCATAGGCATAATGCATAAATGCGTACGGATAAGCATGCGAACGAGCGTGTAAATGGACGAATGTACGTATGGATACGTCCAACAACAATAAACAAGAATTCCTCCGCTCTCTCTTACTCTCCCGCTCTCTTCTACTCTCCCGCTCTCTTTTACTCTCCCGCTCTCTTTTACTCTCTCGCTCTCTCTTACTCTCCCGCTCTCTCTTACTCTCCCGCTCTCTTCTACTCTCCCGCTCTCTCTTACTCTCCCGCTCTCACTTACTGTCCTGCTCTCAACATACATAAGACCCGAGCTCCACGATGTGAACACCACGCCGGCCGCCTTCAGACTGAAATTATCCCCAGCCTCGCACCCCGTTTTATATAAAAAAAAACAACAATTTTTTCTTTGTTAAAAATTTCTTTGTTATTTTTCGTAAATTTTTGTTGTTTTTCGTCATTTTTGTTTATTTTTGAGGTTTTTCTTTTGCTTTTTATCCTTTTTTTGGTTTCTTCAACTATCCTTGCTTTTTTCCAACCCGTTTTCTATGGTTCCTAACTCAATTAGATGTCAAAAATGCCTATTCTTCCAAGTTAAATACTCCCCAATTGAGTTTTTTTTAACAAAGAAAATCCAAATTTCTCTCGACTACATCGCCTTACCCCGCCTCCAGAATGCGCTAAGCAACAACTTATGACAGCAGTATGACGATATCATTCGACGAGCCCACATATTTTGTCCTTAGAACTTTAGACGGAGAAAATCTGGGTGCTTGATTTTCCAGTTCCAGCTGATTCATCAACCACAGGCTTCAAGTCGCTTAGTGTCAAAGCCTCAGCTGGATCACAATGAAAATTTCATTTAAGCTGCCAGCAGTGAATAGATACTTCAATACTTGTTCTTCGATCGGGCAAACTGGAGAGGCTTGTTGGTTGAGGTTCAGGTTTACCCCGAACTGTAGCGCCACCTAAGAAAGATGTTCTCCGCGCCTCTCAGTCTTCATATGCAATTCATTCTTTGTCAATAGTTTACCGATTTGTTTGAACCGTTTCTGTTAAAATGATCAGCTCTTGCTCAAAATTGACTTACAACTTTTGTTTAAGGATGATTCCTGACTTGAATCTAGTATCCGAACAGGAATATACTCAGTAGATTTGTTTAGATTAGGGTTCTCCCTTGTTTTGTTGAGTCGAGTTTAGGTTCACAGTTTTCGACAATCGTTAGTGTGCGGCTGTCAAGTCATCTACAACATCGGTTTCGAAATCCTTGAATTAACTAGTAACATGTCATCTTATAAATTCTAATTACAAAGACTTCTAAAACGGGTCCACACACACCTGGTGAGAGATGGTGTCACATGACTTGTACAAAACTAGAAATATAATTCGCGTCCAATTAAACAAGTTCACTTGCGATTTACTCGTACGTTTCAATCAACTGGTACGACTCCACTCTGTTCTAGTCTCAGAGAATATATTTCTTATGTGCAATCACCAGTAGACTCACTGCCGTCAGTCCAAGCAGTCCAAAGAGGCGTTGCTTCACATTAATTTTGAAATGTAAATGCCCCGACCCGACCAGCCAGCGTGTGAACGTTAATTTTTTTTAATAAATTCACAATTCATCTAATCAAACTGTTTTCAGTAGTCAAGTCGGCGTGTGTCTCTCATTCCCTGGATCGAGAGCCGAAGACAAAAAACTTGGTTAACCCAACACAGCAGCTGATCATTTATTACGTCCATAAACGATCGATCCAAGATCGGAGAAGCTCTCAACAGAAGCATCACATTGATCGTGCGCCGCACAGTCAGATCAGGTGGAAGCGCCACAAACTCGAATGCATCGCGTCGGTTAAAACTTTTTTTTTTTTTTTAGTTTTTTAACGACCGATTAATTTGACAAATATGACACATGCTCTCCGGACTTATAGTGATGATCATCCGGACGACTGTGAAGTGACCAAAGAAACGAGTCAGCAGAGCGCCCGAATACCGCAAAGAATGCTTATAGAGAAATTATGTTAATTTTACGAGTAAATTCCTTGCCTTGCTGGGGTCGTTGAAAGTGAATTCGGATGTAGTGATCGCATGCGATCGATCCATGTGGTCGCAGAGAACATGGACAACAAGGAAATGTATCATACGAGTTCCACCTCAATGAAATCGAAAGGGGATTTCGGGAATTTAGAAAGGAACTGGTTTTTTGTCTTCAGACCGTGCGGTGGAGCTGGGATTGTAAGTCATTTGAATGGAGCTTGGCCTATATTCCGTGAGAAGGAGCAATTATAAATTGTCACATGAGCTCGTTGTGCATTTGGATTTGATTTTTGCACAAGAGATTGGTTACACTAGGTGCTGTACTGCTGTGGGTGTGCTCAAGTGTATCTAATTGTTTGGAGTTTAACATGAGAGCAATTGTGTCCAGAAAAGATTCCGTTTTCTTCATGGAAGACTGAACATTCCAAGAGGTGAAATGCAATCAAGCTGAATGAGGAGTCATGCGGTTTTTTATTGGCAAGCTAGGTGGCTGTGTTTTACTTTATTGGAAGTGCATGGGAAGTCCATTAAGGCATGTTTAAGGTGGCGAAGTATAATGGTGGTGGGAATACCTGCCGACTTTTCGGACAAACTGAGACGAATCTTAGGGTGATGAGTTACTAGGAATATTTGTCCACAAAGCTCCGGTTGATGTAAAATGTCCCAACTTATGCTTTTTTATGCTGAAATCCGTCAACGACCCTTATGTCCCGTCAGCATCAGTAGCCGAAGACCAATAGTAACGCTGCCAATAATCCGTCCAAAGGGCTGTAAATAATGTGCGGGGTTTCACAGGACTGCGATCTAACGCGAAACCCTTGGATTGACAAAAAGAACATGTAGCATAACAAGAGGCATTTGAAGTGGAGCTGCAATGAAGACTGGGAGCTGTTTGCAAGCTCTAGTATCCAAAGAGACGGGTAGAACATCGGCATCTCTAGAAGAAAAACAAAGAGCATGCGAAGTTCGCGATCGAATGTATTGGAGGATGGATGTCGTTCTAGGAAACATTTACAAAAGATGTTTCAACGGAATGAAGGTCGTAGAGAAATCTGAAAAGATGAATACGGAAACCTTGTTGTAAAGTCATAGAAGACAAACATCGCGCTATTAGGCAGAACAAACCATTCCTCCTTGACGATGATAGCCAAAGGTTTCGTCCACTTTATCAAGACGAAATGAGGATAGCAGTATTCAAGCTTAAACCAAACAAGGCTGCTGGACTTGACGGCTTACGGACCAACTGGAGATGACTTGGTAGAGAGCAAAAAGTGATCAAGACCAACGACTGGCATGACTTGGGATTACGGATGCGTTGAGAACTCCTCCGATGCGGACTTCTTTCGATGGTTTGGTTTCTAGCAAACACAACTGTAGGTGGCATGGCTCTCCAGGATGCAGGCAGACTAAACTAATACCACCCGACGTTTGTGAGAAAGCCAGAGGAAGACCGCGACTCAGGTAGCGCACGCAAGTTGAAGAAGACCTCAACCAACATAGCGTGCAATACTGGAGGCTGATAGCTAAAGATCGAGCTGGCTGGAGACGCTTGTTGGTTGCGGCCCAGGTCAACCCCACCTTAAGTAAGTCTGTAGGAAAACCGTGACATTCTTGCTGTCTTTCAGCAGAAAAGACCGTGGACAACTTATTGGAATCATTACTGGACACTACGTCTTTGCCAAACATCTCAGCTTGTTCGGCTTACGTGACACCTCTATCTATGATGCTTGTGTAGACTGAACTGTCCTGTATCGGGGGGGCCGATTTTTGGGATTGATGTGATGAGTGCAGGTAAGCTAAGCTTCTTATCACTGAAGCTCTTTCTTGACTTTCTTACAAAGACGATCAAAGCACAGTAAAAGAGTTATACCTGCTGGTAGTACAATGAACCTGTTTTTGTGCCTGAGTGCTCCAGTGTGGTGTCTTAGTGCCCGACAGAAAAAGAAGGCTGCGAGCCACTCATCAATCGCATTCTATTGCTTCACCCTCGCCTTTCAAAATCAAGTGATATGTTTCCCATTGAAATGGAACTCAACATCGGGCATAAGCACAGCCTAGAGTCAGCGTGAAGTACTTTATAAAATGTCGATCTTGATCCTTACAAATGGCTCTACAATACCCGAAGGGCTCTGTGCTAGCGTCTTTTCAAATGAACCTTTGCATTCACCGCTCCTTTAGTCTTTCTAATCGTGGAAGCGTTTTTCAAGAAGTCATAGCTCGCTTTCAGGTCTTCACACGATTAAAGATTAAGTCAGTATCATGCACAGCAAGGCTGTGATCATATCTCTGGTAACCAACAAAAACCAAATCTTCGACAGTGACGGTCTGTTGTTTGCCTCTGAACGAGATTGCTAAACAGCACAATGTCACATACTGTTGAGTCCCTGCTTACAGTGATATTGGGGGAACTGTGCGGCTGATAAATTAGCCAGGTAAAGCTCTCAGGGTACAGATGGTAGGTGGCTTGACAATGTCAAGGGGTTTAGTCGTTTGTTTAACGCTTGATACACACCGATGCTCTGTCGAAAGCAAAACACCGAAGGCTAGGCTTATCTGGCCTGTCCTCGTTACTTAGGGATCGAAAGCGTTAATTCGACTAAAACGAGACTAGCTGTCCAAACTAACTTACGTTCTAAGAGGGTATTCACCCTACGCAGAGATGCTCAACGTTCGTGTATGGTATGCAACAATTGCTGTAGGAGCTGGGACGAGGAAGAGAATGAATCTATCGTCCATACCTAAGTAATATGCAAACAATTCTGTAGGACCTGCAGAAATAAGGAAGAGGAAGACTACATTGTACACTTCTCATGCATGTGTCTCAGTCTTGCCAATATCAGAACAGCCATCTTCGGATGATCTTAAGCATAAAGCTAGAAACTTCAAAATAATTTCAAGAGTATACGGAGGTTCTTAATCCTAGCACTCATAGTGGTTTCATAAGGGATATACCTTTGGTCCAAGTGTAGAGGATAACTCCAAACTGACTAGCTAGCTTCTGCGCATCAAAGCTTTCTGAGATTCAAAAAAATCGTTACAGACTTCCACATTTAAACGTCCAACGAAGAGCTGTAGGATTTTTTTGTAACGACACAAAGCTTTCCTCACAAATAACCGCTCTGACTACGGTACAATTTCCGCTCCAACTAGAGCTACCTTTAACCTTTAAACACTTCACGTAAACTTGTTGTCCATATACTCGTTCATTTAATCATTAAACGAGTCCATAAGACCGAAGAAGGTCAAATAAGTTCGTGACTAGCTTTTCGCCAAAGAAGAAACCTTCAACACAACCAACCCCCACGCTTATCAAAGTCTATTCCATAAGCCCATCGGCTCTATGCAACTCGTTTTCAATGCAATTACTCCTAACCAACTCTGGCTTATCTCAGCGGTTTCATAAAAGACAACCTCAAGCATTCCTTATCATTTAAATTGAAACCCGTGTTCATTACTGTCTTCGATCGCAATTAATAATTTCCGTTACACCAAAATAGAAGTCCGTTTACAATTAACTCGATCACAGATAATTGCAACAACGATTACGCACGCATTATCGCACAAGTTGCGCTTTAAGTTAGCCAGCCGCCACATGACCCACCAACTCAATCGATTGACGGGGTGACTAAGCTCGAATCGTGTCCCAGAATCACCATGCACCATGCACCACACTATCTGGTCAACAACTTCAACACAACACAAGCACAGTGCCACCAGAAACGCCCAATTGTTGATGCTAGGCTAATTTATTTCTTGCCACTGGCATCCTATGCCGGCTGCACTACAACCCTAGATCCAACCCGCCGCTTGAAGGTCCCAATTTGAATCGAATCTTAGGTGCGGTAAACTGCACTCGAAGACCCCTATTACTTCATAGTATCCCCGTGCGGCAAAAAAGTAAAAGTCACCCGTAACCGATTTTCATATAAAAGCCTTTGCCACAGCCTTTAGTGTCATACTACGTCCAAGACCGTTCTCAAGTAATCAACTTGTATCCAGTCTCAAAAAACTAGAAGAAAAAATGTTCAAAATCGTAAGTTGAACCGTTATTCATTGGAAGCAGGTCAAGCAACATTGACTGTGTGTTTGTGTATCTTTTCAGATCATCATTGCCGTCGCCATGTTCGCCTGTGTTGCAGCTGCACCAGGACTTGCATCTCTTGGACATGGATCGATTCTGGGAGGACCATTGGCTTTGTCTGCACCGATTTCGTATGGTGCTCCGATCGCCAAGATTGCTGCTCCAATCTCATATGCTGCTCCAATTTCATATGGTGCTCCCTTGGGTGGACTCGGCTATGGCGGTATAATTGGTTCTCCAATTGCCAAGGTGGGATACGGTGCTCCATTGGGATTGAGTGCTCATGGCTTGGGCTTGGGAATCGCTGGTCATGGATTGGGACTTGGTGCGCATGGATTAGGTGCTCCAATTTGGTAAAAAAAAAAAAATTAAGAACGTTTGTGGCGATGAAGCTCGTTATTTGCTTTAGTGTTAGTGTCTGATTGGATATTAAACGATACCGCTAAATTGTACATAAGTTTTGAGTTTTTTCTTTTGAAACAACTTTTGGTGCCCTGGTACTGAAATCTTGAACTTGAAAGTGAACTAGGTGACAAAGGGAGGTCGTCAAGCGTAAAGCAACATCGATCACTGTCAAATATTTACCAACAACTTGTGACTGTCAAAAGGCTTGAAGCTTGACCAAGATGTATGCAAATTTATTGCAACCCGTTGCGAATCAATGGATGAAGTGACTTCCAAGTTCGTTTGTATAGCTTGGAACCATAAGACTGGTTCTAAGGCGATATAATCTGTGCGTTTGGAATCAAAGTTCCAAACTTCACTCAAAGTCAGCCAGAAACTAGTTTAAAGCCTTTTCAACGATCGACTTCATTGAAGGCTTGGTGTGCACCTTCAAGAGATCATTCTGCTCCCAATGTGGCAATTTTGTCAATAGCTTATGGAAACCGGTATGATTGGCCAATCTGTGTTACTTTTCACCTACCTAACGTTGGCAGTTATCTTTGGATTGCTAAACCGCCCAAACAGCAGCTTACAGGTGCGATACAAAGCCGGTCTTTTCTCTATTAATTTTGAGCAACATTTAGACTTGATTCTGTTTAAGCAGCAGATGTCCTACTGACAACCATTCTAGCTGTTACTGAACCGGTCTAGTCAAGTGGTTGCCCGTTGTGGTTAGTTTGTTGGACTGCTAAGCGAACTGACCCAGGTTCGAGACTCAGCATACTATAATTAGTAATGAAAAAGCTTCTCAACTATAGACCCCTTCCATTTGGTGAGAAGCTGGACTTTGGGCCTCTGAACGATAAAAGACTGAAATGGCAGCTTAGGACTTTCATTTTAGTTGACAGCCACCTTGAACCTACTCTATAGGCTAGACTGTCATCATGTTCAGAGTTTTGTAGGGAATGAGCTCTCTCAAGCTCAATTTTAAACTTTTTCTTGCTCCGACTCACTTCTATGGAATGTCTATAGCTTCCTGGACAATTCTTCAGAGAACTCAGAGAAATCCTACGCTTGACACACATTTCCGCCAAACGATTCTTAAGATCATATGGAGAAGTCTGTTTACGAATGCCAGTCACAGACTGAGTCACAGATACCAAGTAGACAAGACTGGGATGAAAAGCTAGCGTTCTACAGAGTCATGTCCCAAATGGATAATATATGGACGAAAGCTCACCCAGAATGACTAAGACTAAGTAACTTTTGTAGAAGCTGCAAGGAAGAAATAGAAATAGAATCCATACGACACCTACTGTCTTTCACTAGATTGAGTGCCTACTCTCGGTAGTAGCTTCTTCGATAGGCTAGATGGCATTTGAATCGTGATTTTTAGGAAACTGCTGCGGTTCGGGTTCCTTTTTAGGTGATTTCCAGCCATGTGACATGACCAGGACCATAAGAGATTAGAGCCCATAGAGGCGAAAGAAAAGTGGCACAATCCTGAAGTAATGCAAGGAGCAGTTCCGGGGCTTATTCGCCTGAAGATGCTGAGGGTCTATTAAGCACTTCCTCCTTAAAAAAATGGTTAAATAAAACCGCTTAAGTTCGCAGGCATGACAAACCTTCAAGAATATAAGTCTGTCACGAAAAGGCTTCTCAATCCACCGTTCCGAGTCGGCAATAAAACTGTAGATCCCTTCCGTTCGTGGTTGTGAGAAGCTAGGCCTTAGCTCTCGAAGAGCTGGTGCGCCAAATATTTGTTTTTATGTTTGGAACCGCCAAAAGTCCAAGTAGGTCTCTTACTTACTTACTTATGTAGATGGCGCTACAGTTCGCAGTGAATCGCAGCACCCCAACAAACAACGAAGCACAATCTTTAGCCAGCTGTATTCAGTTGTGTGCATCGTGTGTACGTCGTGTTTGTTGAGGTTACTCTCCAATTGGCATGTGCCATGATGATGTCGTCTTCTGTCGTCTGACTGGAGCGGGGTTGTTAATCGGCTTTAAGTGACCTAACCACCTTAATCATTTAACATGATGTCTCTGTGGTTGAATCTTTTTCTCTAGTCTAGATGCTACTAATGGCACACCCTTAGGTTAAGCGACATGTAAAAGTGATCCACCTATATTCTGAGCTAATCCTCATACAACATCAGCTGTAAGGCATCGCGAAGGCTGTAGGTACGCTGTGTTCTTTTTCGAGCTTCGACTTTGTTATTCCACAGTTGTACCTAATTTATGCTTTCGCAGCTCCTTCAGCGAGGAAGCTGATACTACGCCGTTTCCAAAACTCACACTCCCTGTCTTCCCTTCCGATACCTACTGTTGATGTGGCTGCCACTTGAAATTTTAACCAAATTCGCTTATTTTTTCCCGTCTAGAGACATGTAGACTCTAGAGAATCATGAGGGTCTGTCTATGTCGACTACGGCTACGACTTTCAAGCGCTTGTCTCCATATCTTATTGCATTGCTACTGCTTGGTGGTCATTTGAGCTACTTTCGCGATATGAAACGCCAGGATCTAGAAGCTAATTGATCTTGTACCGAAAATAGAGGGAAGACGTGCTGAAGCTGTCACAAGATGGTGCTTATCGAGCTAAAACCGTTCATTTGATGCATTATCCAGAGCTATCGTTTTTTCTGTTGGGGTAGGAGACTCTTCACTTAAGCACTCATAAGCAACTGGTCCATTGTACAACTTGGAAAGCTAACCCTATGTTGTCCCTATGATGCGTTGGGACGTTCACAAATGAAATCCTCCGCAGTATCGTCACCTTGTCCAAAAGTGCAACAGACTGTCAGGTCAGGTTAGATTAGAGCGGCAGACTGGATAAGATGTAGCGACACTTAGACCAATATAGGTCTGCCCTAACCGCAGAATCAGGCGGAGCTTGCTATGAAGCACAGAAAGTGATTTATGCTCATTCCAGGCAGTGAGTTCACTAAAGTTGTCGAAGAAATTGGCTCCCAGGACAGGTAGGCTCTTCTATCACTGGAGAATGTTGGACTCATGCTGAGAGGCTGGAGAATTGTTTTCTCATCCTGGTTGTCCATATAGATTTTGTAAAAATCATTTGAGAGTGGATTTGAGGGTGGATCCCGATAGGGCAGTGTCTGGTGATGAAACCTGCTGTAGTATACTTAGACAGGTGAAGTATTTGTGATCCAGCTCAGGGCAAATCTGTCTAAAAATGAGAAAACGTCCACCTTCAGTTTTAAGTAGCAACCTACATGTAGTGAGAAGCATGCTAGTGTTAACCTTTTCCGGTAGAATCGATGGGGTTGACTATGCCTGGCAAGTTCTTCGGGCACACAGATACCTAGAATGTCCTCATAAAGTCTAGCACATTGAGATGCTTTAACGGACGTCCGTGACCGTCCTTTTAGACCCTCTGCATACTGGGAGGCCATATGTTAGTAGGAGACCATATTGTCAATGGAAGCCCAAATTAAAGATAAAGGAAGACTTAAAGCGATTCCGGTTCGGAAAAGCCTTCATTTTAGCGCTGTTCACCAAACTTATAGAAGAAACCTTCGCTTGGAACCTATTGTGGTTGACTTCTATGAAAACACTATCAGCACTTCAGGGCAAGCCGGCTTGAAGGTGACAATGACTAGTGACTGGTGACAGTGCCGAGGTTAGTTGGTCATTCCCTCTGAAACTTATCCTAAAACTAACTTTAGAATCGTACCAAGAAGTTTGAGGATTAATCTTGTTATAGACAGAAGGGTAGTCTTCTCGCACAGGATAAGGTATAAGACGAACCAAAGTTGACCAATATTAGCTCAGAAATGGCATGATCATCAACGGATAGATTATCACTGGGTTCACGTCCTCCTTTAGCCTTTCTATCTGATAGCTCAGTCCGTATGCTCCAGGTTCCGACCAGATCTTCTCTTTTACATCGAGGAGCATACACTTTTCGTGTTCCACAAATGAACGACCTAACCCCTTTGGTAAGTTGAAAAGGAAAACCAGGTTAACTTAGCCTTTCAACTCGTTTGTATTTGTATATATTTTTTGGTATAAAAAAAAAGAAAAAACAGTTAATTTCTAGTAAAAATATAAATGCACATATGTATACGTATATGTTGACTATATAAGCAGCAAAGTCTAATAAGAAAAATACGGGTTTCGAGTTTCTTCACTCAACACCCACCACAATGACTTCTTACCATCCATGGCCGTATCCAGAACCATGACCAAAACCACCGTAACCATGACCAAATCCTCCGTATCCGTGTCCAATTCCACCGGCAAGTTTCAGAACCGGAGCTACTTTGATAACCGGAGCAGCCACAGCCACAGGAGCAGCTACTGCGGCAATTCCAATACCATGTCCAATACCGTGTCCATATCCACCATATCCACCATATCCTCCACCATATCCACCACCATATCCGTATCCATGACCGATGGGAGCAGCAACAATAGGCGTTGCTACCTTTGCTATGGCGGGTGCAACATAGCTAGTCGCAATGCCATATCCATGACCAAGTCCATAGCCTCCATATTCTGATCCTCCATATCCGTGACCATATCCATGACCATATCCACCATATCCGCCATATCCACCACCGTATCCACCATATCCACCGATAAATCCTGCCAAGCCGGACTGGGCGCACACCAGCAAAGTGAATGCAACAGCAATCTAAGAGTTAAATTAAGTTTTAGTCCTTTTACTCCAAGGGAGGTCGGTCATCTCCCTCTATACTCACAAATCTGAACATCTTGATGGAAGCGGTACTATTGATGGAATACTCCTTGAGTGATGGGCAACTGTTGAATGATATCGTCGAAGGCACACCTCAGTCAATTTATACTCAAAACCTCATGTCACCTTCCAATTAGGTGGACACAAAACAAGGAATTGGATCGTGTCTCTGCAAACTGCATAACTGCTGCGTAAATCACTGCAAAGCTTCCCATACGCGCACACGGAAAACATGTTGTGGTTGCACGACAACATGCGTCGCGTCATCACCATCGTCTGGCTAATCAACCTAATCAGGCTCTTGCCCCTTGCCCTCATTTGGATCGTTCTTACCAGCTGCTGCCACATTAATCCAATTACTTAATCGAATGCCACTTGTCCAGCCCGCCAAATCGAGTTGCACACCCAATTTCTTGCTCCTTGACGCGTCTGGCTGTGGTAAATCTCGTGCAACGAGTGTTTCTATCGAATGTGTGGCCGGTCCGATTGTAAACACGTAACCTGTTGGGAGCGGTGGACATAAACAGTTTTTTTTTTCGAATTGTTACGGCATCGGGAATTAGGTAATGGCCACAAGGAGGTGGTGATACAGGCGCTCGTGATTATGTGCTCCAGAGTGAGTTTGTTTTGAGAAATGTTCGAATCTAATGCCGTCGACGAGGATGGCCACAAACGGCTGTGGGATAATTTTTATGGGAAAGTCGTGAGGCAGAGTGGCCATTGTTTTCGGCGGACGGTATAGAGTGTGTGTATGAGCTCTAGATGATGAATGGTGGGTATGGGCGCACTGGATTTGCTTAATGGGCAAGAGTTTAACCCACTTTTGGCTTGTGGCGGTATCTGAAAAGGGTTTATTGGAAATATGTGAGTGGATTGTATCAATCTCCGATTTGGGTGAAGCATTTCCACTTTGATTGGAGCGGCAACTCCTTTTTTAAGGACATGCATTAGTTTATGCAACCTTAGTGTCTGACAACAGAAATGGTGTCATTCCGTTGGATTTAGAATGCCTTTCCGTGAACCTAACTCACGTCGAAAAAATACTCGTAAATTACATGCAGTCCAAGTCATTTGAATAAGGAATTGCGTTACAGTTCCTTGTGAGACATTGAGACTCTTGAGAGTCAAGATTTTAAAAGAAAGAAGAACTTCCTAGAACCTGAAAATGTTTAAGAACTACGTGCTACCAATCGAGGAAGGTTTCAGTTTACTCTCGTGCCGATTACAGCGAGGATGCGTTACGTTTAGTGACTTCTTGAAGTAACATGGAAATGGCTATAAGACTTCAAGAGATATTTGACGTTTCCATTGTTAGACCTCACTATTGATAGCGTCGATAGAGCCATGACTTTGAAACAAGATCTTCTCATACGACCGAAGCTGTGATGCCAGAAAGTGTGTCGCCTGTTCGGTTTCATCTGCCGTCCTACTATTCCTGTTGAATGTTCCCTCATTTTATGTTTACATACCTTCAGTAGTGTAGAGAGGTCCTTTTTCCAGGTCAAGTTCTTCGATGCTGATGTGTTGGTTTGAAGCCGAACTAAAGGGTTTGAGAAATATGTCTCTGCATGGTAGCTTTCTTCATAGCGACATTTAGGTTTTCCTTCGATAATCGCTGGAGACTCGGAATAGCTAGATTGCCGTCGTAGACGAACTCATGACGAGCAAAGTGTCTAACAATGTCTACCAATTGGTATTTTAAGGCTTTCTTTTGTGCTTAGGTCCTACAGGTGGACTTTTATGGGTTTTCCAAACTGTGGAAGAAACATATCCAATCTAGAGTGAAAGAGTTGTATGCACTTGTACCTAAGTCAAGTCAAGAAATGTTTGGTCTACCGAACTGCTTAGACTAGATCGGTTCCGTAGGTCAACATATTTGGATGGCCTGTTCTAGACGCTGCTCTGCATGCATTTGAAGACATCTGTCTAGCTGCTGAACCGTACAAACAATGGTGAATTCTGGGTTAAAAATTCTTGTAGTTGAAGAAGAGGTGAGAAAAGTTGGTCTTAGAGATGGCGTAGCTCTGCAACAGTTTCAGCTTTGGTCAAGCTGTGCTCTAAGTCCAGCAATATGATTCGAAACACTGGGTTTAAAATTAAGCAGCCTTTGCAAGTGCTAAGGAATGCGGTCACACGAAGGTTGTACTTCTAAGTTGAAGAATATTTTAACGACAATTGAACTCACGTGCTCTAAATTCGTGGGTCCCTGACGTGCCGATGTCTTAGCATTGCACTTGAGGACACTGCCTATTTCTTCTGTCAACTCAGAAACAGAAATCTAGGCAAATTCTTCTTCGACCATATCCATGAGCTATCAGATGGACCATCGTCAGAACTGCTCAAATGTGCCAGGGCGTCCGGATGGCTAGAAACAATACGGTAATACCACGGTAGGAAACAAATCATGGGTATCACAATGGGTCCACATTGACCTAAGTGTGATGAGGATGTACAAATTCTCATCAGCCCGCTAACCTAACTTAACCTAGCATTGCACTTATCTGTCATTCGGATGTCCTTCGCGGTTTGACTGTTTTCCCTGTATTTCTAAGGCTCTGGCTCGGCCAGATTGAGAGTGAGACGAGAATGCTCCAGCTAAGAGGGTCTTCAAAGCGCAGGCACCTGATTCATGAAGAAAACGAATACCCAACCTCCGGTTTAAAAATTAAGCAATTGCGGACGCTAGAAAACTTGGTCTAGTAAACTGGAAGCTACCTGGGACTTTGAGGGATGGTAAACGGCCTTAGATCAGGCTTAGAAGCTAGTAAGCCAGATATCCAGGACACCTAGGACTTGAGTAAGAGACCTAACTAAGGTCATGGAAGTGGAAAGGGACCTCAGCCAACTTTTTTTCATGCCACTTTTTACACCAGTGACTCTTCTTTCGGCGACAGACAACTGCCCCTTCTGCAACTTTGAATCGTCAGTTGAATGATGCTTACCATTGCAAATATATGAACTCTTCTCCTAAAATGTTTACACAAACCTAATAAGCGTGCGACTTGATCACACAATCAATCATCATAGCCCGCACTAAGACTTCCTTTCCTAGCTTTTACCCAACAAAGACCGGTTTCTCTTCGAATTCACAGCTAAATTTTATAAAACAACGGAAAATTATTAAAACCGGGTCAAGCCTTATTAAAATTTTATAGCCAAGCCAACTGAGTCTTTGGTGATGATTTGTCAAAAATTTCGCATTCATTAGTGTTTGTGTTCGTGTTTGGGTTCGTGTTAACCGCGGAATTAATTCCCAAGCCGTTTATGGGTTATACAGCGTCATCAATTAAAAAAATTTGTATCTCAAATGGAATCTTGAGAAAGAAAGTGAAATTCTTAGAAAGTTTGTTGTTGTTGTTGTTTGCCTTTCCGGAGCTTAACTATAAAAGTAGATGCAGGCGATGTTCCACTAATTGAATCATGATTTCCGCTCAAGCAAAGGTACTATAACTTTATTTCACTAAAACATATATTACTACCTACTCCTCTGTACAAATTGTTTAGGTTGTCATCCTCCTACTGCTGCAACCATTAGCATCCTCAGGTCATCCTTTTAGGAGGAAATCCAGTAGTCAATTCTATGTTGTTTCAGTGCCCATTGGTTATGGGGCATTAAGTGCTTACCATGCTTTACCATCGGCACTGCCTCATGCACCGTATGCTCTGAGGGGTTTGAATCGTAACTATTTGAATGCTAAAGTTGGTGCCGTACGTACGCTGGGATTTAATGGAGACTTTGGAGATGACGAGCAAGGCAAAAGTGTGGATACGAAGGGAATGGACCAAGATAATTACAGCCTTGATCTTAAAGCACTTGTAAAACTATTCGGTCATGAATTTCAAAGGCACGAAACTAATAAAAAGTTTTTTTAAATTTTAACGTGTTATTTTACTTGTAAGAGGTTTATGAGCTACAAGACTCATTTACGACTTACAATGGGTGTACTAAAGGTTTATGTGAAGGTTTTCTTTTCAAGCTAATTGATCAATAAAAGCTTTTAGAGAAGCTGATGTTACAGGCTACTGTTTCCTATTGTCTGAATCATTCCTTATGAAGGATTGGCTTCTTTTTGAGACTGTTTTGACACTAGCAAAAGGATGTGCCTTGAGGTTTGGTTGAAGTGGCTGCCAGCTATAACCAGCACACTTAGACCAGTGATAGGCCCATTGCGATGGATGTGCCTTGCTCTCTTTTCTTCTCTAGAGCCTAGTTCTTAATTCGAATTACTTTCTAGGTGGGCTCTCGACTCGTGGAGAGTCTCTTCCTGAGACAATGCAGTCTTCCATCCTCTTCGATGCCATGCACGCTGTTTCCACTTCTCCAGACCAACCACACTGGCATTCGCGATAGCTTGGTTCTTAACACGGAAGTTGGGGGTTCCTCATCGCCTGGAACCTAGAGGCTGTGATTCGAAGATCCTCTTGGCTGGAGCATAATTGTCTATTCGCTCGATGTGGCCTAGGGAGAATAGGACTACATCCACATCTTGAGACAGCTCGCAGTTGTATCTTCTTCTCCATTCGTGGCTCCTCGCATAAAGGACCAAAAGTTTGACGAACAAATTTTATCTCGAGAGTACAGCTTTCCTGCTCATCGTCGAGCACTCCGCTAAACTTTTTGTATCTGAACTTCTCTTAAGAAAGGGTTCAGCTACAACTTTAGATGGGATGTCTAACATTGGGTCTCGGAAGTTGTCTTAGACAAAAGATTGAACTGGAACTTGCACATCAAAGAAAAAAATTACTAAACAAACTAAAACATGCCTTGAGCCATTGACTCGCTTTCCCGACGATGCTTAAAAGTGAATACCATTCCGTGGGTAGTAGAAACTTATAAAAGCTGTCGTAGATGCACCTATATACCGTAAACAAAGAGGGAAGTCAAGGTCGTCTTCATCTCCAAGGCAAAGACATGACATCCACAACAATCAGATCCAGAACCGTAAAATGCTGCCACGATGAGCTCAAGGCACTCAGTGCCAATCACAATGTCACACTCATTTGGGTCCCGGGACGTTGGGACATCCCTGAGAATGAAAAGGCGGATGAGCTCGCAGGAATGGGTTCTGAGATGGATCTGACAACGCCCGATGACTCAATCCGACCCCCATTAGAGCTTAAAGGTTCCAGCATCACCACGAAATTCATAAAACTCGCGAACGAGAGATGGATTTCATTCAGAACTTAATAAGACAAAAACCAAAGAAATCATCGAATTCAGCAGGAGTCACCAATCACCTCTCAAAGATATTATGACAAGTTACAACCTGCTAGCAGTACATCTAAAAAGAATGCGTTTGAGTGCAACAGACCTATGCAGAGGATTTCCATGTGACATTCCACCTCCTATGCGAATGCCCAAGCCTTAGCAGAAACAGGAAGACAACCCACGAAGAATATTTCTTTAATAATCTCAAACAAGCCACCGAGAACCATCTTACAATTCCTACCGAACTCGGGTTGGTTCAGGGAGGTCAATTGATAACAATAATTCGTGTTCTATTTATTTTTTGGTACCCCATACCACACCGGAGAGTACAATGGTTCCTTTGAGATCCGAGTGAAGCGATTCTATAACCTAACCTAACATAGCCAACTAACATCATCTCAAAATATTTCAGACCAACAGGTCTCAGGTAATTTCTACATCCACATTCGCTTCAAATTGAACCCAGGGGGCATCTCACTTACCCAACACGCTCGCTTTGAGGGCCGATCCACCTTGTTCACGCGACAGTAAGTCCAGTGACCCGTGGAGAATGCTACCTGCAGACCCATCTTTGATTTATAAGAAGTGTGGTCAAGTCTGTCCTTGACAGATTCAAACGGAATGTGTACCCGTTCCGTAAGAAGGCTATCAAGAGTTGAACCTCGCTTGAACAGTTTATCGGTTGCTTTGCTTCCGCCTTTTTGTCCTGAGACCGCAATTAGAGTATCGTAGGACCCAGATTCCCAAGTTTCTTATGGCATTGCTCGCAGCTTAATTCTTCAGTTTGCAGTGTTTTCTCGGAAACACCCCTAATGAGGCTTAGGTCCACCCCGGAGTATAGTGCCACCTTAAAGCATGAAGGCGTTTCTCACGTCCAATGTAACGATGGCACAGTTCTGTTCACGCCCGCTCGTCGGTGGTGCTCCTTCGATGGCTTTCTCTACTGTTCTGACGACTTCATCGATGGCGTCAATAGTGGAACAATTCTTCGGGAAACTCCATTGAAGATCTGCTTAACTCCTACCTCCTCCATCACAGACTCAGTGGCAGACTACAGTACTACATACAAAGATGTCTGTATGACGAAGAATCACTCGAGGTTTTGCTCGCTTCAGGTAGTCGGACCAGTCTTTGTTTCTTTCATTCATCCGGGAAAACACCTTCCATCAAGTACGTCTGCAAAGTTATACCAAAGAGGTCTAATCGCAACTTTCAGAGCAATGTAGGGCATGCCATTGACGCCAGGTCCTTTTTCGTCTCAAATTTTCCTGCAAAATCTTTAAACATCATTCGATGCGGCAAGAGTTACGTCCTCATCGTGTTCCCGCTCTTCGTTTTTTGTTGCGGGTATAGGTCTACGACAACGTTTTCCAAAACCTCGTCGGTATGGGTATACGTTTTCTACAGCCTTTTAGCTTCTGCACAATAACCTGATAGGTTTTGCCCCGCCGGTTATGGTCGGCTTCATGGCATTACTGGGTGAAGCTTTTCTTCTTACTTGCTTTGATTGCAGTATTCTGTGTCTAAGATGGCCATGGAGATGGGGCAGGTACGTAGGTAGAGGTGGCGATTCAACATTAACCCAAGTTAATGTCACCTGGTTGATGATGTGAGACAGTCTGTGCCTGAATCCAGCCTGTGGAGCTAAGAAAACGGATTAGTTGTCGTATCCCTTTGTCCTTTAACCACTCCTAGCGAGATATGGACCCTTGAAGCGGCTGAGCCGTGTGGAGCTGAGCCTCGTCTGGCCAGTTTATCTGCACGTCTGTAAAATGACTTAAACAAAAGCTTCTTAGACGATAGGGTAAAGGATAAACGAATCCAAGTCTAGGGTATATATCCCGGTAGGCGATGGAGACCGGAAACAGTCGGAAACAGACCGGAATAAATGTCTTCCTCACGAATCACTTGTAAGACGGTCTCGAAACTTACAGCTGACTATCCTAGGCAAAAAATTCTAATTCGTCAAAAAGATGTTCTTGCAAAGGTGTACATGGTTGCAGGAGAGGTACCACTGGGTTCGGAATTGGGTCCTCTTTTTGGAACGTCATATAAACGTTTTTTCTACAATTCTTACTAGAAGATGCTAAGGCTGTAGGATTTGTCCTAACGCATCAGTCTTTAGAGAGACAAAGGGCTACAACTCAGCAAAATGAATGAAGTTCTGGTATACGTCAAGTAAGGGCTGATGGACCTATTGGCTTACCTCGCACATGTTGTCCGTTTAGCGAGAGGACTCAAGAAGACATAGAGCAATTCTGTTTTCATCGTCATAGATGGGGAAAGTATGAACGAAGAAGAAGAGTTACCTACTGTAAGCTATTTTCGGAACCTTAATTTCTATTGCCTCCACAGATCCGTCTGTCGTAAGAAGTGTACTTACAGCTATCCAAAGTCTTCTTGAAACTTAAGACTATCCGGCTGTGCCTGACCCTCTGCACAGTGAACTAACACCACCTCAAATCTGTCCAGACGCCAGACACTATTGCATCATTCTGTCCTGGAAGAGCAAAACTTTTTATGTAAGAAATTCCTTAAAGCCGTTTCGGAACGCATCATGAACTCATGATCGATGATCTTTTCAACAGTAAAATCAGAAGCACATCGGAATCATTGCCCCCATGAGCCTGTCAGTTCCGTTTGTTATGCAAAATAAAAAGTTGTGATGAGTAGTAGTAAACTGAGCTCAACGAAGAAAGGGATTCGAAGATGCTTCGGTGGAAAGTAATTACCTCTTGTGCATATAAAAGGAGATGCGATGGATGCACCTGACACACTTGTCCGCAGTACACTTTCCTACAAGCAACAGTCTGAAGAATAATGAATACAGTAAACTTTGTGGTGAGTTCGGGACCCTCAAATTGTTTCCATTTCGTTAACCCCTCTCTCCTTCATAGACACTTTGGATGGTTCTCAGTTTGATTTGTGTTGCACGAACACAAGGAAATTTGTTTCATCCTTCCAATGGATATGACTTCGTGCAGAGGAATTCCAGGCCACCAAGCACCACAGTGAATTCACCGTTTTATCAAAGGATTTCAGCAGCATTTGCAGCACTTCACCCGGCACATCATGACAACTCTGATTGTTTGATTAATCACGGACAAGATCCCGACCAGGGAGAGGTGGTACAATCGGCAGCATATCCTCATGTGACAGTCTACCATCCAAACTACCAACACTCGCAATGGTCTCCAGTTGTTTATAACCCAGTTGCATATCCTCAATCGCTTGGATATCCTCAAGTAAGTAGATTTCGAACTGTCCACAGGACTCCTTTGGGTATTCCCATACCAGCAGTACCATTGGAAGGAGTGCCATCGGCTGACTACGGATACCATCATCCGTCAGCTTACACCCAGCACTATTATTAAAAAGGGTTCCAGGAATATCCTTCGGAATATTTAATCCTTTTTATTATCCTACGTGTTATATGATTGAGAAATACAGTTAGTAGACGAAGAACTGTTTTTTCTTTTCTTTTATATGTGCGTCAGCACATGACTTTTCATCGATGCTTTCCCTTATTTGGACTTAGCACGTGACAGTTGACTTTGGAACGACCCAATCGATTGGGTGATTTACTGTCTGTTTTGGTCACGTCTCTTTGGGTGGGACTCGGACTAATTGAATACCAAATGCGAGTCAATTGGGTGACACGCAGTTGGCTACAAATTGGCAAATATTATGCGTTGTTGTGACCACGAGAAGGTCTTGGTCGTGGCAAGTGATTGGAGTCTTAAGCCTCGTTTGTAGCAAAGACAAAAAGTGTGGTTAAGCCACCGAATCAAGAAGATAAGGCTCTATTGCCTTTGAATGAGGATCAGTTGCGATGGTGAATGAAGACCGGAAACATTTGGAAGAAGCTTCCTGTGCTCAAAATACATAACTTAGCAGTGAACTGTACAGCGACATCGAACTGGTCAAAAAACTACGCATTAGTCACTTAAGATGACTAGGACGAATGGACACCAGGGCTCCGGCTCGAAGAGTCTTTAAATCCAACCCGGAAGGACAACGCAGTAGAGGAAAACCTCGCCTAAGATGGTGCGCAGATGTAGAAGGAGACCTCAACCAATTTGGAGTGCGTAACTGGAGGCGGTTAGCTAAGGACCGGGCTAACTGGAGAAGCTTGTTGGTTGAAGCCAAGGTTTACCCCGAACTGTGAACTGAAGATCATGAAGTGTTAGAACTTAATGGCATTCATGTCATATGACAACAACATGCACAGGATCTAGAAAACTAGTCTTGCTAGAGCAACCCTTTCCTAAAGAGTTTTGAAGCTAAATTAACTCAAAACTTGTGAAGAAGCTTTTGTACGGAATACCGGCACTGAACCCGCTGATTTTCATTCAACAAATTCATACTTGACAACTCAGGTTCCCTGTCTTCGTTATCATAAAAGCTTGGAAGATACTATGTGTACAAACACATGGCTAAGATGAAGCCCGACGTTAAAAGACCTTGACATAGGATAAGGAATCCATCGAAAATCACTGCTGCTTGTACCTAGAGTGAGACGAGGCTTACAAAAGATAAGCAGGCTATACGGAATCATTGTCTAAGAAGACCTACCCTATAAGCTGCATCGACTGGGAGGCGAATTGAGGATTCTTTAGCCCATATACAGGTTGAAAACTACGAAAATGCTTCCTCAGTCAATGTCTTCATAGATAAGGGAAGGAAACTCACTTCGAAGCTCGTTGGATCCTTGTGTTAAAGGTGTACCTTAAGTTCTGCACTACTATGGCTGGCATTCTCAACGTTAAACTCCACCCGTAATCTTTAAGTCCACGTCCCCAAAAATACCATATGCCCTTGTCTAAGATGCGGAAGTGCTGACAAATAATGACTTCTGCAAGTCTCTGTTCAACTTGTTTGGTGGGTTGAGTTGCAAAGGTAGTAAAAATGGTGTTCGAAACACTATCGAACTGAGTTCCAGGGAAGATCTGTCCAAAAGTCTAGAAAAACTTCAAAGACGGAGGGTGACTATACTAGCAGCTGAGGTTTTGTCAACCTAAAACAAATCTTTATCGATTAGCTTCGGAAAAGTCAAGCCTCTTTTGCCAAAACGACACATTCCTGCAGTGTTTTTTGCCGACAGGCTTTAGCCCATGCAGAACTTGTCACCAACAAAAACTGAGGACTACTTGCAAGTTATGAAGTGCTCTGGCTCGATTAGTCTGACTCCATTTATGCTGAAGAACTTGGAAAAACTCGAAAACCTACCCATAACGTATCAGTCCTAAAGACTTGACCAAAACCCTGTTCGGAACGCGTGAACTTTTGTAACCTTTTAAGAGCATGACCAACTCACGTCTGACATGAGGACAACGACACTGCGGGAGCACTCTATATATGTTTCTTGGGCATCTTGGGCGCTGGCTGATGTGATGACTGGGCCCGACTGGCCCTTCTGTGGTCGAAGGCGGGTCTTGGAACATGCCTGGTTCAGTAAAGAATGACTGAATGAATGTAAAGTATGCGACTTGCTTTGTAGATTCCTCAGCCTGGTCTACTTGGCCTACTTTTTGGATGCTTTTCGACTCCTGTTCTGACAATTGGACAAGATTTCGTAAGTGTCAATGTTGTGAGCCAGAATAGTGCCTGGAGGCCACTTGGGTTCTGGTGAGACGGACGGCGGCACCCTCATTGAAGCTCGGCTCATCTCGTCAGACGGGGGAATGGTTCTTGTCACCGTGCAATACCTGTTCAGAGATAAAAATCTCGTGCTTTGGTGCTAGTCAAAAGGTTACTTGGCTTTACTAGCTCCTGCTTAGCATATATAAGTGCGTTGTGGTCCATCTTCAATGACTGGGTTAGGCTTGTTGGAAAAGAGAGAGATGAATCTGGCTCGTCCTAGAAAAATTGTCTTAAATCCTTGTTAGGAAATTTAATGTCACTAAGCCTATCTCGCTCGACCAAACAAGTGACAACTTTTAGGTGAATGTACCATAACTGGTCTATCCAGCAAGGTTGCCTTCTCTTTGCGGAGTCCAATTGGGGTCCAAATAAAACCAAATTTCCACTAATCCGCTGTGACTTTTACGAAGCCTGTCGACTTACCGTGACAAAATGTACGCACTTTAATTTAATAGCGTTCACGCTAATTGCACGCCCATTGAGTGCCTCCGGTGGAAGACATTAAACAAATTGCGAACCTAACATTCCAAAACGCAACTCAAGGCTTCAGATTTAGATCTATGGCCTAAGATTTCTTTAATTACGGTCACAAGACAATTAAAATTGAAATATATCTCAACTCCGAGTCGGAATTTGATTAAGATCTCACATCTGGTCAGCAGAAGTTCCACTTCCATTCGAACCATGAAACAGTAGTGAAATTAGCGCAACAAGATCGAGAAATAATGACATAACCGCTGCGGCGACGATACGACTCCATGTACGACCTTAAGTTCAACAACTTTTACTGGATTCTGGTGCATGTTTTGTGTTGTTCTATGGCAAGCTCCCCGGGCGGCAGGAAATGATTAGCACTGGGGCCAGTGACTCACTCATCGATCTTTGTCGTGTGCCTCGTCGAGAAGGTAGACAGGTTTTTCGTGATGTTTTTGTGCCAAAAAACGTGACCATTACGCATGGCGGGAAGGTCTTTGGTGCTATAACTTGCACTACATCGCGCATAATAAATTCCCGATTGTGAGTAGGTACCTTTCGATACCTTCAAGAGGCTCACGGTTTATGGATTAGTGCGTTTTGGGCATTCGAAAGTACACGTAGTTTTTGTATAAAAGCCAAAAGTCAACTTGCTGATGGCACACTCTTCCGTTAGTTTCCAACAAGTTCACCACAAATAAACCGTAAACATGTTCAAATACGTAAGTTGGAGCAGGGACTCATGGAATACATTCGACTCACCTGTCTCTTCCTCTTTCAGAACGCAGTCATTTTCGCTGTCCTAGGATGCATTCGGTTTGCTGTTGGAGGGCTCCTTCATGGGGAGACTTACTCGGCTATTGCAGCTCCGGCAGAATACACTTATGCTGCTGCAGCACCATATGCTAAGTTGGCTTCGTACTCATCACCATTGCTGTCAACTCCATTGACTTCGTCATACGCTACTCCATTGGCTGCCACATATGCTGGACGGTATGCTGATCATTCTGGATATGCTACAAGCTATGGAGTTGCTCCTTTAGCTGCTACCTATGCTGCTGCTCCTATTGCCAAGTACACTACATCTCTGGCTGCTGCTCCATTGGCTCACGCTGCATATGCTGCTGCTCCATTGGAAAGCTATGCAGGTTACTCTGCTGGTCCCCTGATCGGACATGGTTCATATGCTGCTGCTCCTATTGCTAGTTATGGTGCATCGATTGGAGGCTATGCTGCTCCTTTGACTGCTCATTCAGCATATGCTGCAGCCCCACTTGCCAGCTATGCTGCTCCTTTGGCTGCTCATGCATCATATGCCAGTTATGGTGCTCCAATCGCCAGCTATGCTGGACATGGTACATATGGTTCCCTTGGACATGCTGCTCAATTGTCAGCTTGGTAAAGACTTCTAACTGTGATTAGGATTTTAAAATAAAGATAAGGGTGATAAGAGACCAATTTACGTGCCTAATTTTGGTAACCTCGGCCTCCAGTTTTGCAAGTCATTTTTTCTCTTGAGCGCTCCACCTAAGACGACTTTTGCCTTCGGGTTAGATTCGAAGACTCATCGGAACTGAACAGCCCATGAAAGTCATCATTGAAGGACTTCCATGCCAAATTCTAAGCTCCACATTTCTCCATTTCGCCAGGTTGTTCGGGATTTCTATTCTAGCACACTTTCTTTAACCCTTCTAAGCAGTGTCTCTCTATCTTGACTGCACTCTTCATCAAACGGTAATGACAGACGGACAACATCCAGTAAATCAGAGGCGATTTGTTGAACCGTGTTGCTACTGGTTTTTCTTAAAGGCTTTGGCAATTTTTCTGGCTGTCTCTTAGGTTTGCAGGCGTTCGACTTGGGAGTCCATACACGTAACTTGGCAGCAACTGAGTAGAAGCCCAAGCCGATGATAGTTGTTCTGCTTGTTTTGACGCCTAATACGCCGGATACGTGCCTATCGCCGATAGCGATGTGATCAATCTAGCTGAAGGTCAACAGATCAGAAGATTTGCGGGGTCACTGATGAACGCGTCCTGACTACTGTGACGTGCTACAAAAGATGGCTTCTAGTCCGATTAGAATACTTGCACGATTTTAATACCTCCTTGGGACATTTCATGTATAATTTATTGAAGCGCTTATAGAAGCAATCCTTGCTAACTTCGACTTCCTGAGCCCGTGTCTGGTTTACATTTTGGAAACTTAAGGCTTCTTATTCTACCCCAACCAAATACAAGGATTGGCATGCCTGCTCTAAGAGGGCCAAGGAGTAGCCTCAATACCACTAGTGGTTTCAGACAACTTTAACTTTGAGGTAGTGAACGAGTTCGTCTTCCTAGGCTTTGCTATCAATTCTGCCAACGACATCAGCGCGGAGACTCAACATAGAATAGCACTCGCCAATTGTTGTTCCCATGACCTTAGGGGAAACAATTTAGCAAGCCCCTTAGCAGACGCTATGTAGGACCCTCATTATTCCTTTCGTGCTGTATGGTGCAGAATCATGGACGTTGTCAAGATCAGATGAAGGTGCAATTGGAATCTTCAAGAGAAAAGCTCTACGTTCGATTTATGGTCCTGTCTGTGTTGATGGTTCATGAAGGAGAAGATTAAGCTGCGAATAATAGCGTCACCGACTTGAACAAAAATATAGGTGTACAACGACTTAGGTCGCTAGGTCATGTAGAGCAAAATGAAAACTTATTATCAAGCCCGAAAAATCTTTAAGACCACAACTGGACTACTTCTTAGAAGAGGGATGACCTTATAGCCGATAGTGTACGTAACTAGAGACAGCTGGCTTAGGATAGTACTTGTTGCTTGAGACCCTGAATTACCCCGAACTGTGGCGCCGTTAGTATGCACATACGTAGCTCTTTTCCAAAAATGACGCCATAAATGCAGAAACCGTGAATGGCACCATGAGAACCAAGCTTTTGACGCCTCAACTGGTTGGCATGGGTCTTGGTGACATGTGGTTCTAGGAGAATACCGCAAGTTGTCACACTTTGCAAGCAACAGTTTATTTGGGGTAACTATTTCCAGGCGCTGTAGTCCCTGAAGTTCAGTGTGTAGAGCCGATTTCAATTTGGCAGCAAGATGGTACTATTTGAAGCCGTGCTACTTCTCTTTGTGGGGTCTTGTGAAAGAGATATAACGCGTGTTTGGTGAGATTTCGTTGTATTTCGTCTCAAACGTCATCAGAAATTGCATCAAGAGAACACAACGGTGCTACCAAAGTCGTGGACGATAGTGTGCGTACATTTCCTTAGAAATTAATCGCAGCTTGTCTACTTTGCAACGAAATAGAAGAAACCCTCATTACTCACTCGAGAAGAGACGCATTTTACTCAAAAAATACATTGTACTCTCCTAATGGACCGCCCTTTACAATGTTCTCGTCCAACAAAAGGGCTTAGTCTAAGCCCCGCATAAACATTTATCATTTAGAGTTCACATCTTGAAGAGATTATGCCTTGATAGCAGCTTAACTATCTGACATAATCTTGCTGATGGCATCGATTAGCCCAAACCTCACTTTCGCTGGGAACATATTTTCCTTCCAAGACTTAATGATCCAAAACAAGTCTTCGACAAGGCAGAAGACCTCTACATTCCAATGCATCACTGTTTAACCAATTACTCATTCTGTTTTGTCAAAATATCTCGTGTACAAAAAAGGTTTATGTGTATCGACATGTCTTTTGTAATCTCTACACGTGTCAATGTCAATGACAGATCTGTAAAGTTTGATCTGCAGCTTCCAGGTACTTCTTTGACGATTTGTCTTCGGCATGTTTCCATGGGTGGAGCTTTGATCTCAATAGGTTTACCTATTTCTCACGTTCATTATGTGGATCTTTGAATAAAATTATTAAGAATGCTCTGAGATGTCGCCAATCACTTTGCGTTGTGTTGTCATGCAAGACTTTTAGATACAAATTAGTAAAAAACAAGTTTGCGTTGGTGGGCCTACTCTCGCCCGCCGACTTTAACGGATACATCGTCAAGAGAGAATTTTATGTGTTTCAATTAAATCGTAAACTGAACGCCTCCTCGTGGTTCAGTCTTTGGTTTTCAATTTCATTTAAATCGACACGCATCCGATTCCTGGGTTTTGATATATATTTTGACATTTCCAGCCAAGAAGTCGCACATAAATTTGATCTTTTGGGTGACAAGCACCGCTCGTATAATAGAGGAAAAAGACTAATGGATTTGGCCGTAGATAATCTGAGCCTTAATTAATGGTATACAACATAACCAGTTGTTATGCAGGTAGGTAGTGTGACAGACTATCTCTGTAAACAAATAAAGCCGGACGAGGTTAAATGGTTGCATGTCTTATGTTTGACTGCAGCCCATCAGTTGCATTTACGTCCCATAGGGAGTTAATGACCTTCCTGTCGGAAAAGCAGAAACAGAGCATACATCAAACTCATATTCCAGTGATTGCTGCTTACAGATACAGGTGAGCATTACGTATGCCCTAACTCACAGACTTTTGGTCAACATAAAGTTGTTAGATTATAGAATTACTGGTTGAGAGATCGACGATGTCCCTATTTTATTGCAAAGTAAAACAAGCTGCGATTCGCTTCAAGAAAAAAACCGCCAAAGGTCCACCAAAATCTGTGTTCTCTTGATGAGATTTCCAAAAATGTTTGTGCAGGGATGAGGCAAATTCTCACCAATGAATCTCAATCTTGAACTCTAGAATTATTGGCGTTTTGCTGTCATAAGTCGAAAATTTCACAAAACCCCGCAAAGAGAAGTCACACGACGTAAAACTTCACTACCTTGCTGTCCAATTGATATCGGCTCTACACATTAGACTTCAGGGACTACAGCGCCTGGAAACAGCTACCCCAAATAAACTGTTGCTTGCAAAGTGTGACAACTTGTGGTATTCTCCTAGAACCATAAGTCACCAAGGCCCATGCCGACCAGTTGGGGCTTCAAAAACTTGGTTCTCATGCTGCCATTCACGGTTTCTGCATTTCCGGCGTCATCTTTGGAAAAGTGCTACGTATGTGGGCACTTATGGCGCCACAGTTCCGGGTGATTCAGGATCTCAACCAACAAGTCTCTCCAGCCTCTAGTTACGTTTGCCATCGACTATAAGGTCCTCCTCTTCTAAGTAGCAGTCCAGTGGTGGAATTGAAGATTCTTCGGGCTTGACAATTGGTTTTCATTTTGCTCTACATGACCTAGCGATCTAAGTCGTTGTACATCTATCTTTTTGTCCAAATCGGTGACGCTATAGTCAGGACCATAAATCGAACGTAGAACTTTTCTCTTGAAGATTCCAATTGCACCTTCATCCGATTTCGACAAAGTTCACAATTTTGCACCATACAGCACGATAGGAATGATGAGGGTTTTACATAGCGTCTCCTTGGAGCCTTGCTGAACAGTTTTCCCCCAAAGGCAATTGTAGCAACGTATGGCGAGTGCTATTCTATGTCGGTACTGATCTACAAATCTTGGGTCTTCTCCTCGATTCAGTGATTCAGTCGATTGTCGCTTTTCCAGGTCTAAAACCGCACCAGTTCTTCGACGCATGATTTCTTCGAATAGTAGGTTCCAATAAGTTCCCCGTGACTCAGTATTTAATGTGTTAGACGGCTACACGAGCTCACACAGGTTCGAGTTGGTAAAAACTACCAAATTTGTTCGCAGCACCACCTCTCGACAGGCAGTGACAAATCTCCGAGAGTATAACTTGTCACGAAATTCCTGCGTAGAAAATGACACGCAAAACATTTTTCAGTTACGAAATGCTAGGCCTTGGCTCTCTACGAGCTGGCATGCCAAGTATTTGTGTTTGTACAATCCTCATGGGATAATGGCTTGTCGAGGATCTATCGATCTCTCAAGAATCACTTAATGATGTTCCGTGTCTCAAATTTGATTTGCACACCAAAGGGTTGTTGCCCTTCACAAAATTGTCGTCTTCCTGTTGACTTCCTCATCTCCCATCTGAGGTAGCAGATATGGAAAAACTGCCTCCAGACCTCAGCCAGCTTGGTAGTAAAGAAGTTGGAAACGTAGACCATGTGGGATATCCTCAGAGTCCACCATCGAACCAAAGCATTCCAAATTGACAACCAAGTGCCTTCCTGGTCTTCCGCTTATTCAAAAAAAGAGAATTGAATCCTGATACCAATCAAAAACATAGGAGCAACGGGTTTATTTCGAAGAATCTTTTCCAACAATCATCTGTGGAAGTATTTTTACCACACAGTGAAAGTACCAACTTGACCGAATGGATTCAAACCATCTCCATAGCTGGAGATATCAACATGACCATCATCAAAGCTGGATAACTCCAATGAAGTTATATCAGGAATCCGAGCTGAGGCTTTAAGTGCAACTGGAGCTGAGTATCTAATCACAGGAAGAGTTGGTAATACGTTTGTATGGAGGACACCACCAAACGACATTTGGACACAAGCAACGAATATCAGTACCTACAAGTTGAAATCACCGGTTAGGATATAAAATGGAAGATTATGGGTGTAAACTTACCTTGAGCATGTTTCCTTGGGTTCTTAACTTGGAAAGCTATCGGAAGAGAGTGTCACGACGATATGATCTGTGAACACCTTTTAAACAGTTTTGGGAGCCATGTTAGTTGGGTAGGAAGACGTAAAAACAATGAAATACTTTCGTGTTGTTAATGTCGTTACGTTATAATGTCACGCAAGTACTTTCCTACTGCAGATAGAAGCTGCTGGGCGAACGAAGGGTCTGATAAAATGATGTACATACGTAAGTTCCATTTCATTAAAATTATAACACCTCAGTGAGACCCTATTGCAGTGGTGTTATGCTGTCACATAAAAGTTATGAATTGTGACATGCTATCATTGAAGAACAGTTGCATGCAACAAAATGAAAACATGCTTGATGGACGTTGGTCTTCTCGATGGCCTGCGTTACTTTACGTCGCGCTTGAATCGAGTTCATTGTAAGAGGAGTAAGATCTGGGGGCTCAAGTTTGCTTTTACCAAGATTCTTACAGCTCCACGCATTTGCATTTTGCATTTTACCACGCTCTTCCCACTCTCTCAGCTGTTCATTGGTGGTTATCGATCATGTCGTTCACCATTCCTGTACCTATGGCAGCAAAGTGTTCGGAAACCAGCAATTCAACCTTTGAATCCTGCTTCGCCTTTTTATTTTCTTCGATACCTATGTGTCCCATAACTCAAGCCATTTTGGATTGAACACTCATTGAGTTTTGGAAGACTGAGATGGCAAGGTAGGTCTAGAAACTTTGAAAAGATACCTGCCCCCGGTTAAGTCTCCTTTTTGCCCTTCTGAAAACGCTCCATCACCAACAAGGGTTCTGTAATACTTTTCGGTAACCCTGACTCCCTCCTTACCATATATCGACATATCAAGATCCCTAATCGCGTTTTTCACATCTTGTGGCATCTTGGTTCCCATACGGGTACCAAAGCTTGCCCTCACCACACATATGTATGGATTATCTGCCTGCATGATTTCAACTTCTTAGGGCTAAGGACTATCAAGCTTGGACCGGCATCGAATAATAGAATTGAAGTTACAATCCAATCCAATAGTAGTCTTTGACAGAGTATTGGCCTTGCAGTGTTCAGCATAGTGCGGCTGAGCAGAGCATGAGTATCTGAAATCGAATATAAGGCCAATGTTTGCTATAGTCAGACTCCTTGCAGGAAGCCAATTCCAAGAAGTAAAACCTTGGACCTCAACTTAGAATGCTGTCATATACTTCCTTAGAAAGCAAACGCCCTTAAACAGACGCTTCGTATTTTTTGTCAATTGTGATCAAGATTCTGTGTCTTAAAGTCTTCAGCTTGTAGTCTTTAAAGCATTCTTGACGTCGAGGGAGTAGTTTTTTTCTCAAATCACTTCTTCATCTCTCATCCTGTTTAGCCCTTTATTCTGTCTTTTCCAAGCGGAGGCCTTAGCAGTGACAACTGCCGCCCGTGAGACTACGATGAATTGCAAGGAGGAAATGGTTTGGCATTAAGTCCGGAATAAGCCGACCCCGGGGTGAACATCCCGCCTTGCTCATTGAAGCTCGTAGCAGGAAATAAAGTTCTAAGAGAGGCCAACAATAGACGGTCCTCTCTGGACACCTGATTCATCACAAGGAAGCTTTGGCACACGTTTGAAAACGCTGCGACCGATAGAATTATACAAAAATATGACAAATCCCTATCCACCTCTATAGGTGTGACTACGGGACACAACAGTTTGCGGTTCATATGAAGAAGCTCCGCATTACGGAAGAAGATCTGTATAGGGGCTGCGGTGACGAGGAAGTTCACGAGGATACAACCCACCTTTGCTGTCACTGTCCTGGCCTGTACCAACTTACGCACAGATTCCTCGGACATCCCTTTTCCTGGGATCTCGAGGAACTATCCGACATACCGGTGAACGACCTGAACAACTTTATTAAATCCACAGGATGGTTTGTACCACAGCAGACACAGTTTTATAATCTTTAAGCGAATAGGGCAAGGGTATCACAATGGGTCTGTAGTACCCTGAGTAAGGCGTAGAGGCAGTTCCTCTTCTTCAGCCCACGAACCTAACCTAACCTATGCCAGGAATTAGCTGGGAATCAACGATTCATAGCTAGAGCGTTGTTATTCATTCGCTCACTGTGGCCGATACACTAAAGTCGTCTTTTCGCAAATTCTTGGACAAGATGCACCAGCTGGTATAGCTCCTGGCATACAGCCAGGACAGACAATATAGCATGCATGCGGTTTAAGACGCGACTGCTGCTTGCTTCTACCTCCTACTCATGAGCCTTCTCCTCCTCCACATCAAATCATTACAACTTCCACAACGTCTCAACCTTTAATATTTTCTAAAGAAGATTCTTTCAAAAATTCAAAGATGGCACTTCCTATGAACGTAACGAAAATTGAAACATGCAAAAGCTGGTCCAACTTTATTGTCGGTGGACCTTGTAAGATGTTGGGCGATCGATATTCCCCTCTCTTTTATCTCTCCCTGATTGTATGAGTGGAAGGTATACACGTTTCAGTTTTTGTTAGAGTTCTTACGCCACCCATTCTGTGCTCTCACGGCTGCTTTCAATAAGTGTTTCACTTTTCGTTACGCCCTTCACAACAAAAGATGTTTCACTTCAAAAAGTAAGGTAGCTTTTTAGAATCTTCAAAGTTATGGTCTATGCAATAAGAAGGTGTTTTCAACTCAACTTCTGTAGAAGCTATAGGAAGCAAGACATTGGGATTATGTCCGATAGTCAAGAAGCCTCCTTCAAACTTTACGTAGATGAACTCGGGACACTCAGAACGAAGTTATCCCAGCGAAACAGATGAGTCTTCGAGCAGAGACTGTGGAGGTCTGAAACATAAAATCAAATAACTGCTCGATGAAATCCCAGACAGAGTGGAGGAAAATTATCCACTTAAGACAGTTCAGATCTCTTTTTTTTCCAAAGGAATCGAGTCTTCTTTCGAATTGAAGCACTAGGAGGAGATGCTGTGGTGCACTTCATTTCGTTACAATCCTCGTTTAGTCACTTTTGGAGTCGTCACAAGTAACGATCCAATCCACAAAGTATAAAAATTTAACACAAATATTTAAAAGAACACTCAACAACTTTATTTAATCTAAAAAATAAAAAAATAAATACCTAGGTGCAAAAGCTCATCACAGTTTGTCAACATAATTCACTACACACAGGCTACTTCCTGTAGGACTCTCTCGCTTGATACGACGTTATTGGCAATAGTCCTGCCTGCCGCAGGTGTGTCTTCAATGGAAGCGGTCGAAATTTGATGGGAACCGCTCCAATGGGAAACGGCAACCGAGCATTGTATGACATCGGAAGTGATGCTACTGATGGCACGATTCGATATTGTTTTGGAGATGAACCCGCAAATGACTTTGGTTCAACTTGGAGGCTCACATGGGGATTGTAGGTTGGAGGAAGCAATTCTTGACTTGGAAATGACACTTGTCGATAGTCCTGTCCAAAAGTGTGTCTTGGTAGATTTTCCCCAAATGATTGTTGAATGTTGTACCTGTTTTCCTCGTGGAAGTTGGGAAGTGGCAGTGGGTTATGCGGACGACTTCGAGGATCAGTCTGATATGTTAGATGCTGGAAGCGACTTGAAGTAAACTGTCTGTAGAGATGATTTTGATTGGGAATAGTCGCTCCTTGATACGGATTGAAATGGTTGAGATCGTGATGTGATGACGGTGGTACTTGCGGTTCTCTAAATCGATAGCTCAAAGGAGTAACTGGATACTGCACGTTCGGATTTGAAATGAAGTAAAACTGATCTTCAGTCTCCTGACTAGCTGGAATGTTGATATAGTAAGCCAATGATGCTTGAACAGCTGATGGTGAGTCATGTTGTGGATGACTGTAAGAATATCCAGTGCCAAGATCGTTTTGTAATCCATTGATCCTGGCACGAGTTGTGACTGCAGCAACAGCTATCACCAAAAACAGCTGGAAAATGAGAGGAAATCCTGTTTTAGTCCAGTTTCGAGTAGGAAACCCTCCAAATACCTTAGTCCACATGCTGGTTTCGATGAGTTCCGTTCCCAATTCACTCAAAACTTTGCCGATGAAATGATCTCTTTAGACTGACACTTAAGTTTTTATATTGGAATCCCCTCCAAATGGATTCCTCTTTCACCACTCTCACTTTCTAATGGTCGATCAATTCCAAACATCGTCCACGATTAGCAAGAGATTGGTTTGGCCAAATTGAAACTGTTTTTTTGTTTTCCTCTAGGCAAACCATCACTTTTGATCTTCATCAGGCAGAGATGACAACCGATCGGAGAGCCAAGATCAGCGAGCGTTGGTGAGTTCGTATTGAGTAACTTATTTGGGACACTGGCGGGGGTTAGGTATAGTGACACCGATTTTAGGGCCTCGAATTGCATAAGATCACCAACAGATACAATGAAGAGAGTGTGAAAGGGTACATACGAGAATGTGATAAACCTTTCGTTTTGATTAATTAACCGGTTTAGGTCTTTCCGTTTGGCTGTGTCAGTGTGTGAGTTCATAATTTAAATTTATGATCAGTTAATTTGGTGCTCCTCTTGACGAATGTGTGATCAAAATTTGCATTTCGGATGCGACTGATCTCAGCGGCAGGGCAGCGTGGAGGAAGGGATCGTTAGATGGTAATTCGATGCCCCCATCGAGAATGGGTTTTTTTTTGTGGGAACCTGAGATTTTAGTTTAATCATCTTAAGCTTGTTATGCATGGCATTAGTGGTTTCATGGAGGTGTTATCGAGAAGCATGTTTGTTCAAACTTAGTTAAAGCTGCCTCAGGGGGTTGTGTCTCTGAATGGAATTAGTCTCTTTAGAGCTGCGGTATGCGGCAGACCGTGAAAGTAAACAAACATTTCGAAGCACTAATTATTTAATTATAATCTAGCTTGGGTTTCGAAACGTTGAGAATGTCATTTACAAGCATGCTTTGGACATTTGTGGCATTTTGAGAAATTTTTTTGGAAGAAAGGGAAAAAGTGAATGTTTTCGTGGAGATAAATATGTGACAAGTGGATCGTGGTTAAATAGCTTCATTCTGAGTAGGAAGTCTTTAATTGGATCGACCAAGATCTTTGGTAAAATTGTTTAATTTCCTGGAAAGTGTTCATCCACGTAGGAGGGTTGTTAAACCTAGTACCGGCGACTGAATGGCGCGCCATCAAGAATTACAAATCGTTGATATACTTGAATTAGACTAGTCGGTTGCTTAGATCTTCGTATGAACGTTTCATTGCATAGTGACTGTAAAGCAGAACGATTTAAAGTAGCTTTTCAAGTGCAAAGACTTAATCTTAACGAATAAGCCTATCTTTCCTTACTAGGGAGACAGACATGGCTTTGTTTTTAAAAATTCCAAGGTTCAGCACTGAAGATGTAGATGACCATAGAACTGTAGAAGTGCTTTAGGTAAGGTTAGGTGCGAGGGTTGGAGAAGACGAACTGCCTCTACGCCTTACTCAGGTTACTACAGACCCATTGTGACACCTTAAGGGAGAAATCTTACCCTAACCGCTTAAAGAGTATAAAATTGTGTCTGCTGTGGTACAAACCATCCTATGGATTTAATAAAGTTGTTCAGGTCGTTCACCGGTATGTCGGATAGTTCCTCAAGATCCCGGAAGAAGTGACGTCCGAGGAATCTGTGTCTAAGGTGGTACAGGAAAGAACAGTGACAGAGTGGGTTATATCCTCATGAACTTCCTCGTCACCGCAGCCCTTACACAGGTCTTCTTCCGTAATACGAAGCTTCTTCATATGGTACCGCAAAGTGTTGTGTCCCGTAATCACACCTATATAGGTGGAAAGGGATTTTCTATCTGATTGTATAAATCTATCGGTTACAGCTTTGTCAGGTGTCCAGAGACGACCATCTATTGTTGGCCTCTCTTAGAGCTTTATTCCCTGCTTTGGGTTTCAATGAGCAAGGCGTGATGTTCCTCGAGGGGTCGACTTGTTCCCGACTTAATGCCGAACCACTTCTTGCTAGTTCGTCAGCGTTCTCGTTCCTTGGTATGCCCTCATACCCAGGAACCCAGCAGAGTGTAACCTTGTGCTGTGTTCCAAGAATCCTAAGCTCTTAGGGTTCTAGGAGAGCCTTGCTTTAACCGGAATGTAATCAATTTGTTCAGGAGTTCACTGTGGATTTGTATAAAAACACTTTCGGTGGTCGTGTCACTCAGGCTGTACCTTCCCTCTATTTATACATGTCGACTGACCAACTTTTAATATGAAACGTAGCACACTGCTCATAGACCTTCTTGAGCAGATTATGGAAGCAATCCTTTGCGGCTTCGTGGTCTTTATGAGGCTAATTGCGACGAATTCGCTTCTATGTCTAACTTAAATCTGTGTTTGATAACTCATCCCATTCCTATCGCAGTGCTTGGATGATAGGGATACCTGCTTCATTGTAATCCGCTGGTTAAGTTTTTGAATAGAAGTGTAGTCTGGATGTCACTGTTGACCACACCATCCGTCCCCAGTTATCCACATAGCTACACTGAGTATGGGAATGACTTCCGTTTGGAAAACCACCATTGGCAAATTTTAGTCAACCAGACCAGCCAGCTCTTGTACCACTTTTGGTTCTAAAGCCGTCTGTAGAAGACATAAGTGAAACTGGATTCTCTCACATCTTTTGCCGAACATGACAAACGGGCTCGTATTGTCTATTGGGATCATGAATGAAAAACAGTCATGTTCTTCGTGCAAGACTTCGTTTTTTTGGAATCAACACACAGCTTTTCTTGCCTAGAATGAGGCAATGGACATAGTTAAGTCCAGCGTTCGCAAATCAAGCAAAACGTTTAGAGCAAAACCAAGAGTGGTGCATATGGCTCCAGTCATTCCAAGACAGACTTCTACTTGCAGGATGGAGAGAGAGAGAGAGAAAGATTTACCTTTGGCCACCGTATTCAGTCTGAAAACTGGTTTGATGATCGCTGTGTCAGTGCCAGCGTCAGGGTACTATAGAAGGTCTCACGCCCCACGTCTTACCAAAGTCTCTTCTACACTGGCGAAAGTTTTTGAGAGCTAAAGTCGGTTTCAGTTCGACAAATGTAAATGGTACCAGCCACAGAAAGGGCACTGAGGTATCCGGCTTATCTCTTCTAAAGGCGCATTCTTACGTACTTAAGGTGACGCTGCAGTTCGGGGTGGACCTGGACCTCTACCAACAAGCTCCACCAGCCAGCTCGATCTGTTTGCTAGCTGCCTCCAGTTTCGCAGGCCAAGTTTGTTGAGGTCCCCTTAAACTTGGGTGCGCCAGCTGAGTCGCGGTTTTCTTCTACTACATTCCTCTAGGGTGGATTCGAAGATTTTCCACGCCGGGAAATTAATGTCCAACCGTTCTACAACCTGCCACCTCAGTCGTTGGACCTTCACTTTCCTGGTTAAGTTGATGTCGCTGTACAGTCCGAAGAGCTCCTCATTGTATCTCCTTCTCGACTCACCGCCAATTCAGAGGGGACTGCCAAGAGCAACCTCATCCCCTTTTGTCAAAGTCCTTGCCGGACTCGGATTATAAATGGTCACTTCAGTTGTTCGAAAGATGGCTTCGCCATTTAATTCTCTTCTTAGCCCAAAAGAAGCAGCAATTGGCAAGAAGTATTCTTCGTTTGATCTCAGCGCTGGTGTCGTTGTCTGAGTCTTAAGGCACATGGTAAATTTAATTTCCAACTCAACAAGTCGTCAACTTGTGAATACAGTAACACCCGGATATGTACTCCCTCGCTAAGCTGCGTAATCCGCATTGCTAACCAACAATTTCAGGCTCCAAACATTTTCAGCAATGTAAGCGGGTACGGATAGGTAACTTCCCTTCTTAAGTGCCCAAATATATCAGAAAAACTCTCAAGGCGTAGCTATCCGGCGACCAGTGTACCTCAATAGATCAAAGACTCACTTGCAACCAAGGGTTCGACAATTTTGAGTCCGCATTCTAAAAGAGAGATACGACGAGCCCAGCAAGACACCTTGCAACGCGCATTCTCAAAGAGCTCTTAAGACCGTTGTGCGACGTTTAGTATCACCAGCTCATCAGTATCACCTTAGTTTGCTACCTGCCTACAAAAAAAAGGGTGTTCCGAAACCAATGCTTGTGGTACCACCCCATGACTTCGTTTTCTTTCACTCTGTAGTAGATCCAGAAAGTACTTGGATCTAACATTTCCAACGATGATCTGAACAACGCAGATATTTGCCATTCTTTCACCAAAAACGCACTTCATTTCGTCGTTTCCTGTACCCAAACTTCAGCTATAAAGGATGTGCATCTTCTTTAAACATAACCTTACCAACATTTATTAAAAACAATCGTAAAAATAAAATAAATTAAACTTCTTCCACTCTTCCACTGGTTTACAATAGAACCGGAGCAGCAGCAGGGGCGGCTAGTGTGAGTGGAGCACCATATGCGGTGGCATACGGAGCCCCATAACCAGCAGCGTATGGTGTGGCATATGCCGCTGCATATGGACTGGCATAAGCCGCTGCAGCAAAAGGTGACGCATATCTAGCCACTGGAGCTGCATAACCATATGCTGCAGAAATAGCTGGAGAAGCATATTTCGCAACAGGAGCTCCAAATGGACTAAAAGGAGCAGCTATCCTAGCTGCCAGTGGTGTAGAATAACCCAATGAAGTTGAGTAGCCTCCATTGTAGTTGTTGCGAATATCCACTTGAGAAGAACCCGCTGTTGTATACAACGGCGCAGCATAGGTAAGGGGTGCGATTATAGCTGGCTTCGCAGCAATACAACCGACAAGGGATAACACAACTGCCATCTGCTTAAGAAAGGACATTCATTCAATTGAATCTTGTTTGACTAAAGCTTACTTACATATCTGAACATGATGATGGAATTCCTTTCAATTGCAACTGGACAAATTGTGCTGATCAATACTGATGGACTCGGGAGTGGAATGTAACTCAACCGGATGCCACACCACCTTATATAGCAAAAATTGTTTTCTAGCTTCGATCACAGGTGTCTTCTGATGGTTTTCGACAATCTCTTTCTTATTCACCTTTTGCAACTATTTGCATGAGAACGTGATCTGAAAACATCATTGCGATGGAATTTTTTTTTTTGGGGGAAGATTGCCGGACTCCATCAGCTGATCAGCCGCGCCGGGGCTCGTCTTCATTTGAATTCTTCAGAGCATTTCGCGAATTTCAATTTTCGATAATTAATTGTGCGTTTGACGATGTGATGGGGTTTCCAACAAAAAAAAATCCACTGTCGACTGTCATAAGTGTCTTGCAGTAGATACAAGACTGAAATAGTTAAACTTGCTCTGGTATGGTACAAGGTCTGTCAAGGTAACTCTTATCGACTGTCAAACGAAAGTGAATGTTGTTGACCGGATGTTTCCCAAAATCGATTGATGAAGTCTGCGATTGAGCATTTGTGAATTTCAAATTAAAGATTGTGATGTGTCATAGGTTGTAATCCGTAAACTGTGCTTTAGGTTTAAAGAAAAGAAACTTTGAGGCAAGAGGTAGAGGAATTTTGGAACCCAGTGAAGAAGGTTGACGAAGTAAATCATGAAAACGAGAAGAAAATTAAGTGACAGTGCACTGACACGATGTGTTTAAGGAGTTTATCGAAAAGGACGAACTGTTTTTGACGGAGCAAATGATTTCTGTGACTTCTGTCTATTTGCTTAGTAAATCCTGACTGCAGCAAGTCTCTGGTTGCGGCACCACCGCTTTCTTCACCCGTTAATCGGGGTTCACTGCTTCCAGCTTCACCAGCGCATTCTTGTGTTCAGCTTCTTTTTTTTTACAGTTCGTGCTTCTTGTTGAGTGAACAAGTGTCCTGCTATTCTTTTCTGTCAGTCGGATCTCTTGAAAGAATCTGGATCTACCTTATCTGGTCCTGCTACAGCACCGGGGAACACAATGGATCCATTGAGATCCGAGTGAGGCTGTACATAAATGCAGCCACCCCTACAACCTAATCTTATCTGGTACTGCTAGACGCTTTGGGCCACTTTTGTGAGAGCGATGCACATTGAACAACCAAGCAATGATCAGGCTTATGAAGCAGACCGACCTCAATGCATCACTGTGCAACTCAATGCCTGTGTAATTCAAAATGGCTTGACCATGGTTTGGGTTAGACGACACGCAGGCATCGAAGGAAACAAAAAGGTTGACAATCTGGCAAAGCAGATGTAGGTAGGTAATCCTCTGGGTTTCTGGTTCCTCAACCTTGAAGAACATGGTCGATAAGGGGGCCGCGAATGAACATCTAGGCTGATGGGAATACATTCCAAAATTTACTGGGTGCAGCAAGAGGAGGTGACATCACCACGAAGATAGTTGCTAAGTTTCTTGGCTTCTCAAGATGTATTCGGTCTCCACTCCAGTGTTGACTGACTGACTGATTCTGAGAGCGCTCTTTGCTGTGGCCTCCTGCATGTAGAGATCTAAAGGCAGAATGTTGAGAATTGCTTCTAATCCCGCTGTGTCGGTGTTGTTTTTATCGCGCTGGTTGTTCCAGTGCATGCTATTCTCTGTATTTTTGTCATATCTTTGGTTGCAGCGTACCACCAGACCGATCCTCCGTATGTTAGTATGGGTCTAACTACCGCAGAGTACATCCATGCCTTTTTTACCCTTTCCTTAATGTTCAGCTTCCAGTTAAGCTTCCTGTCGAGTATGAGGTCTAAGCATTTCGCGCTCTCGGACAGAGAGTGCCCTCGATAGCTGGTAGCGTGAACAGCACAAGTTCGGTTTTCTGAGGGTTGACTCACGTTTAGCGTGTTCAAGGCTCTTTGCAATAGTTCGCTTACTATGGTTAGGAATTTACCTTTAGCAAGTAGCACAACATCGTCTGCGTATGCTGTTGCTATAATTCCACTGTATCAAGCTCATCAATAACCATGATCCAGAGAAGGGGCAATATGACCCCTCCCTGCGGCGTGTCTCTGGACGCGGTCCTCTTCAGATGGCTTTCCCCGAGTTCAACGATGATGTGCCTCCTGCTTAGAAGGCCTACTAAATATTAGGTTTGTAACAGAGCATTCAACGTGGTTGTCTTCCAATGCTCTTTTAATAGCATGTGCTTCGACGTTGTCAAAAGCACCTTCAATGTCGAGAAATGCTGCGAGCGTGTTCTCTCTATAGTGCAGGGATCTTTCAATGGTGTTAACTACATCGTGCAATGCTGTTTCTACACCTTTACCTTAAGTGTAAGCATGCTGCACCGTGGACATATTCTTGAGGCTGAGCTTACTACGTACATATATGCATGTCGATTAGTTTTTCGAAGGTCTTTAGCATAAAGGATGTGAGGCTAATTGGTTTGTAGTCTTTTGCATTGGCATGGCTGGGTTTTCTGGCTTTGGGAATGTTTGCATATGAAACAGTGTCCCGTGATGACACCTATTACGGTTCTGATATGCGATCTGTTAAGAGGAATTAGATTCTTAAGACGTTTCAGATCCAGCCGTGGCCAAATATGTTCCCTTGCTAGACACTTTCTTCCACTTGTCCACCTAGAATTAGTTCTTTCGATAGCATCCAACTTGAATTTTCGTTTACATGTAGCGATCGATATACCCAAGATGCTTTTATCTGGAAGCATGGGTAGATTTGTTCCATATTTGGCAAGTTCGTCTTCCATACAGTTCCCTAATCGCTCGACCTCCCTGAACCATCCCAAATTCGTAATGGTTTTACATTTTTAGTGGCTTTTTCGACAGGTCGACCAGGCTGTTGAAATAGTATTCATGAAGGGCCATCTTTTTTGTTCTGTGTAGGCTGTGGCGTTTCCCGCAGCCTCTGCATAAATCATCTGTGCTTAAACGCATTCATCTAAGGTAGACCGCCAGAAAGTTGTGGCCCTTGGCAATCCCTATGAAGAGTGTTAAGTTTGATTTGTTTTAGAGTAGGTAAGGTTAGATTGGAGTGACAGGCTGCAGAAGCAACCAGAAATACTACCCGTAGAACCAGTCGGAGCCTTTACCAATGTCAGCCAGTTCGTTTGAATTGTGAAAGGAGCTGGTGCCTAGGTATGCTCTTCTGCGAGCTGAGAGGGCTGGACATGTGCAAAGAAGGTGTAGGATTGTCTTCCACCCTCATCGTCCATGCAGCTTCTGGTGAATTTGTTGTAGAGGAGGCCCAGCCTATAAGCGTACTTGCCGATGGTGCAGTGTCCCGGTGCTAATGAGTAGCCTTTTATGTCAGTTTAGAGTAAGAATATCTCCTCTTTTAATCATAAATTCAACAAATCACATTCAAAAATAGTACTCTTTGCCGTGAGTCTCGTGCCAGCCTCCGATTTGATTGTCCCGATTTTTGGACTTTTTATCTACAAAATCTTCAAGTTCCTGTTCAAATCATAACCATTACTTTACGCGTTGAATATCAATGAAGTTCTTCAGAAGTTGTACCCTCAAACTTTCAGTTTCAAGGTCAGTCTTTCTTGTAGAACCAACCTTAAAATTTACATATCTAGATACCTACAAAGATATTAACAAAACAGAGAGTTGGTTTGTTTGTTTGTTTTGTCGTGTTTTGTTTGTTTAGAGTTATTTTCACCAAATTTATCGGTAATTTATGCGAATAGTTGAATGTGCTTAGGTATAGGTAGCTCCAAGTCCAATTCATGTCACGTATGAGAAATATTTTCATCGTACAAATGTTAATGCACAGGGGTTTGTGGTATTTATAATGAATGAAACATTTATTGTTTGTCATCTAATGCAATGAATTATAAAAAGTCAAAACGATATGAACGTTTATTTTCTGATCAATTTAAGTGAGACTTTCGTCCGTTTTGAGTGGGGGTGGGGATCCACCAGTGAGAGAGTAGATACCTTCATAAAAGTTGAATATTTAAGTCGGCGTTTAAATTTCATTTGGGTATTCACCTTTGTTGGGTGCCGGAGCATAGAAATATTCCAGGGAACTGTAAAGCAAACTAACTCGTCAGGTATGGATCTAACTATACCCATGTTTCCCGATGAAGGCACATTAGGTATACCGATCGCTACATGTAAACGTAAATTCAACTTGGATGCTATCGAGAGAACAAATTCTGGGTGGACGAGTGGAAGAACGTGTCTAGCGATGGAACAAATTTGGCCGCGGCTGGATCTGCAACGTCCCTAGAACCTAATTCCTCTCAACAGATCGCATATCAGAACTGTAATAGGTGTCATCACGGGACGTCAGAAGCCTCCTTTGCTTTATTAGAAGCTCCAATTGGTTAGATGAGTAGGTAAGGAGATCTGTCCAGATCTATGTGGTGCTATCACTGATGAATGGATTTATCACTGATCTAAGTGTGCTGTCTTTTGCTGGCAGCCATGTTAAACTAGTCAAACCTTGGATAGCTCCAAGTCTGCAATTCACCATGTACATGCTGGTGTTTTCGAACAATCCGGTCTGTCTCCGACTCTCTTTCCCATGACTTCTGACAGTACCCTCTGTTTCTCACATTCGTTCTCTTACTGACGTTCCTGCTGTTGAAATGGCAAAGCGTATCCTTAACTGATGCAAAAAATACTCTACTCCTTCTAACCTAAGCTTCGTCGCTAACTTATAGGTGACAATGACTTCGCAAAGTCAGTTGACTTACTTGAACACCACAGAAATCTTGCCTGTCTCTCTATGTTTTATGGGTAAGCTTACAGTTGCAACACCCTTACATCAGTTGACCCTTAAGCCTACTTTCGGACATACCTGCTCTTGAATTTATGTACGTACAACACGTATCTGTAATGATCTACGTAGCTCTGTGTTTCTTCATCACTTCGTGTCTCTCACTGACTTATTGAGTGGCAAGTACACCACCGTGACTAAAGAAGATCTCTGGAACCCAGAAAACGATATGGTCAGACCAAAAAAGAAGTCAATTAATATGTAGCCCGTTGCACGAGGTTAAGTTAGGTTAGATTGGAGTGGCAGACTGTCAGTTGCAGCCCCACTTAGACCAGATAAGGTCCTTTGTTTTACCACATGGAACTGTACTTCATCAGAAATACTACACGCAGAACCGCAGAAGCGCTGGAGGCTACCTATGTTAATGTCAGCCAGTTCGTTTAGGTTGTGGAAAAAGCTGGCTGTTAGGTATGCTCTTGCAGGAGCTGATAGGGCCGATCATGTACAAAGATGGTGGAGAATTGTCTCCTCCTCCTCCTCGTCAATGCAGCTTCTGCAAAAGTCGCTGTAGAGGAGGCCCAGCATATAGGCGTGCTGGCCGATGGTGCAGTGACCCGTTATGACACCTACTACAGTGCTTATAAGAAGTCTTTTCTGTCTGATAAGACAGTAAGAGCGTTTGAAACCCACCTTTGGCCAAATCTGCTTAGTTATGAGGCAAATATTACCTTCTGCCCATCTGTGAGTGGCGATGTCGATCGCGTTTCTTTTAACCAGGTTAAGTTGCATACAAAATTCTGACCCCTCCATCTTCAAAAAAGGCGATCCCATGTCCTGTTAGAACTGCCAAGGCATATCCATGCGAAATGTAGCCTACAAGATCCTAAATAGTGTACTATGTGAACGACTTCATCGGCTTCATCAGCACTTAGCAGTGTGGCTTCCCGCCTGACACATCGACTATAGACCAAATCTTCACACTGCGACGAATACTTGAAAAGACCAACGAGTTCCAAGTCGATACTCACCATTTCTTCATCGACTTCAAGGCTGCATACGACAGTGTTCATGGCACGGAACTATTTATGTAACGCGAAAGCCAAATTCTGAAGTTTTCCAGCGAAAACTGATCCGGTTGTGTAGCCCCAAGCTATAGCATTCGCAATGCACTGTATAGCTTGGAAACAGAACCTTCGAATTCTCCATTCATGCACCGGATTTCGACAAGGAGACACGCCGTCGTATGGTTTCTTCAGTCTTTTGCTGCATGAACACAGAAGTCACTTCATTTTACAAATCCATCCAGCTGCTGGGATACGCAGACGATATCGACATCATTACCCATTCCCAGCGTGCCATTATTGAAGCTTTGACGACAATTGAAGAACAAGCCAAATGAGTTGGTCTTATGTTGAATGAGGATAAGAGAGGCCACACGCTTCCGATCCCTCAAACTCCTTCTAGAACAGAACTTGACAATCAACTTTTGGGAAACGCAGGGATTCATCTACCTCAAGGCAAATATAAACCCACAAATGACATATGGATAACCTTAGGCAACCACTGCTACTTCGGTGTGTCGAAACAACGAACGTCCAAACTCGGAACTCGAAGATTTGAAAGCATGATCTACAAAAGCCTGATCTTGCTAGTCTTGCTTTATGGAGCTGAATGCTGGATGATAAGAAAGACTCCGGAGCAGATTTCGGTTTCAGATGTTTGACTTTTTTTGTTTTATAAAATCTGGTTGCGACATCCTTTAACTGAAAGACTGCATACGCCTTAATTTTTCTTCACAGAAACTTCTCTTCGATCAGTCTTCTATAAACATTTTTTTTTCTTAGGCTTGTCTGGTAGCCGGAAGTAGCTACATCTCCTCCACGCTGATGCAACTTTTTCTGCATTCTTTTGTAGTTTTTGGCTGGTCTAGATGGGTGCAGAGGCTTACAATTCAGGATGAGGGGCACTTTCTTTTCGTTTAACTGTCGAACTGGGAAAAGGCTCACAAGTTCAGAAATGCAGCCCTGCAAGTCTTGTGATGGAAATGATATCAGATCACTGTGTGGATCCTTTTCTGGAGAAACTAATCCTCAAAGTCATCATGGTGGCCTTGGATTTAGTCAAAAGCATACAAGTCGTACCTACTTCACGCGAACTCGCCTTACAGTTGTTGAATCGCTCCACAAGACTTTTAATGGAGTCAGCTAGAACCAATTCACAAGCCACGTCAGGGACCTATGCTTTGTGAGTAATCTGACATCCAGTTGGTCTTCAATTCTTATAACGACCTTCAAGGGACCGATGAATTTGGTCATTATAACCGATGTCATAATAACCGATTTTGACTGTATACCCAGAAGCAGGATTTCTGTGACACATTCAGCCTTGGGTGTAGGTCCTTTCGAAGAAGAAACCATCCCACGCTTTGTTTCAAAAGTCAGACCAACATTCACATGTCTGTGACCAAAAAAAATATTCCGGACGATCCGATCTAAGAAGTTACATAAGTCTGACATAACACCCCGGGCTTGGACTTCCGTTTACACTCGAACAGTAGGTACCCCAACGCATTACTTAATGGAGAACCAAACTAAAACCAACTGTAACCGTTTGCTATGTATGTGGTAAGAAGTAACTTAGGAAGACTCACGTTTTCACAAGCGACAAACAGAAGTCACGAAGACACCGAGTCCCAAAAATGGTTTGTAGCGCAACAAAAGTGAAACTATTAACAGTCGACATTTGGACGGAGGTCCGACAACGGTCAATTAATAAAATTGAATGCGTTTTTTTTTTTAATATAAATTGCGGGTGCAATTAATAATTCATCAACATTCGACAACTCACCCAACGGCGGGTAACAAGCGTTTTAAAGTTTATTTTTACCAAAGAGAAGCTCTGACAAGAGAAGCTAAGGTTTCTTTCCACGTTTAAGGATTACCAATTCGTTTATACAAAATGTCTCTGTTGAAATTGGTGAGTACAATCAGATCGGAGACACAGGACTTTTGGAACTAATCACTTCACTTCTAGGCTTGTGTCATCCTGGCTGTGGCGTCGATGGCCAGTGCAAGTATTGGACCACATTACGACTTTGCACCGCATTTAGAATTCGCTGGACCACCATTGGCATATCCACCACCACCACTATTCGCACCATCAGTCCTGCCACCACCAGTTCTTCCCGCACCAGTCCTTCCACCACCAGTCGTTCCAACTCCGGTTTTCCATGCTCCACCTCCAGTTTTCCATGCTCCACCACCAGTATTCCATGCTCCACCTCCAGTTTTCCATGCTCCATCGCCAGTATTCCATGCTCCATCGCCAGTTTTCCATGCTCCACCACCAGCACCATTATGGCCAGCACCAGTTCTTTCTGCACCAGCACCAATCTGGCCTTCACCTATCTCAGCTCCTCTACTCCCAGCTCCATTACCCCTCCCCCTCCCACTTCCATTTCCTAGACCACTTGCACCAATTATCGAACCACTCCCCATCGCTCCAACATATCGTGCCATTCCTGGACCTATAACCAAGACACACCATTACTCACTTGGATTCGCTCACCCGGTCCAAGTGGCCAAGGTCATTGCAGCTCCAGCACCCCATGTGCATCCAGTGAAACTTATTGCAGCGCCTTCACATGCCCACATTCATGCGCATTCAGCGCCACTCATCAGTCTACCGCTTCATCATCATCATCATTAGGTCATTGCCTAGGTTGCGCTTGAAAAAGTGTAACTAGGACCCTATGACAGGACTTGTAATTGTAACTTGTATATCCTTAGGTGAATTTTTATTATTTAATATTTTATCTGCAAGTATTATTTAAATGTGTAGCGGTAGTTTAGGAAGATGACAAATAAATTTAACAGAACGACATGACAATGAATTGAAATTTAAGGTGTTTTGTCTTAAACCTATCCAACAGGGAAAGGTGTAAAAGGAGAACGACCAAGCTATGAGCTACAAGTATGGCCATCAAGACAACAAGATGTACAATATGAGTGCCACTAACAAACGAAGCCTCATCATCCGCTAGTTACATCTCGGAACGTATCATTTGCAATAATTTTGAGGCTCAGAGGACTAACTCAGGCAGTGCGATGTAGTTCCTTCGTCCCCTTACACTGGCACAACATAAAACAACATAATTTCCGACACAAAAGCGCAAAAGACCAGCGGGACCACTGCTTTTGACTAGAGTTGTTACGTAACACATCAATCTAGGCCAAGGCATGCCAAGATCTGTCTTCGAAATGCATGAAAGCTGCAACGTCAGTATTTTACAAAATGTTGCCAGCAAAAGCTGACTTCTAGAAAGAATGCGAAGCCTAAAATGCAACCGCAAGAACCCTGGAATACTTTTAAGAAGGATAGGTGGACACGCCGGCCTAGACACGGATTAGTAGGCACTCTGAAGAGACCTGGTTGTTATCTCTCGTATGAGTTGCATATAAAACGCCGAAGATCCAATTTTTCAGCACCTGCGGTTTTCCGGCTTAAGGGAAGTCTTGAAGGGAGCCCCCAATCCCAGAAAATATTGCTAAAGGAACATTTAGAAATCGTGAGCCATTGAGTGCGTAGAACTTCCAGCGCACGACAAATTATGAAGGGAGTCCAATCGGGACAATACAAATAAGTAAGACAGATGAAACCTAAGCCCTACTTGGCACAAACGACTTAACGAAGGTACCGTAGTGACCATCGGAGTGAAAGTTATTTCTGCTTTAGCTGAGGCTTGCTATATAGTGTCATCTTCTAGCTCGTTCGAGCCTCTGCTGAAACCTACTCTACTTAAGGTGGCGCTTCAGTTCGGGGTGGACCTGGGCTTCAATCAACAAGCGTCTCCAGCCAGCTCGATCTTTAAACCTACTCTACGTTCAAGCTTTTTTCAAAAATGTGTCGTCTTCAGATTCTGACCAATTAGAAAGTTTGTAAGAGACTTGACTCTAACTCAGTTGCAGGCAGGCATTACTTCATGCTACCTATCTACCTACCTACCTACCTACCTACCTACCAAAACTTCATCCCATAGTTAGATAGCTATATTGGCAAGCAAATGGATCTGGTGGCTTCTTCATGACTGAACTAAGGTTCCTACCAATGATCTCGCCATAGGTCCAAGAAGATAAGTCTTGAGACACCTAATAAACCAACTAACCAAGTTTAACCTACTTTTTTTGGTGGTTAGTCCATCCGCTACTGAAAAGACTCCATAATAATTATCACCACACCCTGTACATCGGTGACTAGTTTTCCTTGTAAGGCTTATCCAGTACGACCCGTTTTTAGATGTCTCCAGTTGCAATCACCTAGTTAGTGTGCTGGTACTCTCTACTTGCACATGACTTAAAGATAAATGGTCAATTTCTGCTTAGAGAGGGACTCGATGACCCTTCGAGGTAAAGCGTAGATGTTCACCAGGTCTTTATGAACATGCTACCTTAGGCATTATGCTGACTTGTGGTAAATAGTGCTTGAAGTGTTTTTCGTCGAAATTTTGCACCATTTTCTCCAGTACTAGGTTGAAGAAGCTGCATGACTACGTCGCTCTGCATAAAATTAAGAGTTCTGTATGTGGGTCTAACTAGTTCTGCACTTAGTGTGGCACCGGATTGGGTTTACACGGATACGGTTACCCAGCGCTTTTTACTCCTTCTTCCCCTCAGGAAATTCCACATAAAAGGTTTCTGAGGCTGGTTATCCGGTTTCTCCACGTGGTATCACAATGGACCTTCGTTCTAGTCTAAGTGTTTCCCTGCTAAGTGGGTACACCCACCCAATCTAACCTAACCTAAGCCTGCATTCGGGCTTAATTTCTTATATTTCGAGATTAGAATACACCAGTCACACTAATCATCATCGTTCCAAACGTTCCATCGTCTCTAAACATCACTTTAGAACTCACAAGACATCGTTCTCTGGTTCAAAACTAACAACAAGGCCAGACATATATATTGTAAATGTACATCTTTCACTTTCTTGAGAAGTAGATAGACATAGAGACAGAGAGAGAGATAGTAATGGAACCTCACTCTGGAAAAAAAAAAATTGAAGCGCAAAATCTTCTTTATGAAACTTTTCATCTTCAGCTTAATAGGTCGACATAAAATTATAAAGCATTTCGCTTCCAAATCTCCAATTTACAAAAGCTTCTAAGGGCCATTACAGTCGGATCAGTTGTCCTCGTGCCAAGTCGGAACAAACATACGGACAAATTAGATGTAAATCGTTACCTAATCTTCTCTTGCTTCAACATTTGCTTTTCAAGGGTTTTCCAATATGGGCATAACAATTTTGCATTTTTATTCAAACACACCCTTTAATTTATTTTATGATCTGTAAATGTCAAAGCGTTAGTGAAACTTTATATTTTTGTCATGATGAAGTTGACAAATGAGCAACGTTTGGAAGTTATAAAAAATGACTACCGAAGTTCTTAGTCGGTGGTCGCAACTTTCAGAGCGCTTAGTCCAATTTTCGGTCGTAATAATCGTCCCACCAGACAGGCTGTGCGTGCTATAGTGGATAAATTCGAGTCAAGATATTCACAATTGAATGTTCCTGTGCCAGTGAGATGACACATCGGTCGAAGTACCGAAAATATCGCAGCCATAAGTGCTTCAATTCAAAATGAGCCCAGTCAGTGGATTCTAGGAATTGGGAATCTCTCAGTCCACATTGTGGCTAATTTTACGTAAAGATCTTGGCCTAAACCCTACCAAGATCAAACTAACTCAAGAACTGAAGTTTCTTGATCATCTGAAGCTCCGAAGAAAATTCTGAATTTCATCGAGAAATCATCCCTTCAGCGATGACATGTGCTTCAAGAGACTCCATTGCATCCACAAAAAGTGACCACGGGGTGTGGATTTCATGCCGGAATTGTGATTGGACCGCATTTTTTCGTCGATGAAAATGATCGCCACGTTAGGGTCAATGAAGTTCGCTATCTTGCCATGTTGGAAGAATATTTGTGGCCAAAATTGGATGGACTTGACATCAGTGATATGTGGTTCCAATTAAGTAGTGCCACATGCCACATAGCTGATCAAGCAATTGATTTAGAAATGGTTTGGTCGAATGGCCACCTCACTCATGCGATTTAACGCAGTTGGATTTATTTTTATGGGGCTACGTTTAGTCGTTGGCTTATGCCAACAAGCCAACAACTTAAGAGAAGCTGAGGAACAATATCGAAAGCGAAGTTGCCAACGTTCCAGTCGATGTGTGTGGAAGAGTGGCTGAAAATTGGCTCCGGATAATCGATCGCTGCAAACGTGCTCGCGGTGGTCATATGAACGAAATCGAATTTCATACTTAAATTTAACATGCACACTACTTCTGGAATAAAATTTCAGCCCGATATTTTAATTATTCTGTATTTTATTTACATTCAAAATTGTTAGGTCCTTATTGAAAACCCTTTTATGAACAATTTGTGCTCTGCATACGATCCTTCATCTCTAACTTCTCGGTTAAGGAACAGATTTGCAAGGCACACGTCAAGAGTCAATGCCGACGCTACATAAATAAAAATAAACTCCGTTCAAATAAAAACTGTTAAACATTCGCCAGAGGTTAAGGGTGAATTAAGCTCTTCAAGGTTAGTGTACCAAAGCGTGATAGCTGCATCACCCCACCTAATCTTGCGTAGAACTAGCAAATTAAAATGTTTTTTTTCGCAGATAACGCCGAAATAAAATAAAACACTCTCGGCTAGGGGTGTATATTAGGAATGCTTATCTGACATTTGGCTTCTCTTGGGATATATGCGTGAACCTCCAGTTAGCACTGCTAAAAAACGTAAGAGCTTGCTAACACAACAACAAAATTTGTTTATAAGATACATGGTCAATGGGCTTTTGAGTAGAACACCCATGCCGAACTAAAAATAGTTTCGCGATAATAAGTTTGGCAAACTGCGTACGTACGCTCTAGGTGGGTGAGATTATAAAAAAAAAAAACATTTTCTCTCTGGAATCTGGATACAATTGGAATTTTCTGGTTCTGTTGATGCTTTTCGTTTTTTTTTTTTTCAACTTGCACTCAGTTTTGAGGGTTATCAAGGCCGATAGAGTTGTATTTATGGGCCTAGTAGGTATGTGCTAGCTTCATTGAGTGGCGCTTAAAAATAAATACTCGCAGAACAGTAGATTGTTCTAGGTCGAGACCTAAACACAAAAAATACCGCACTATGCAGCGCAATCAAATTCAAAGAATCTGGATGCTGGACTGCACGGCCTGGACTCGTAACCAAATGGCACGGTCACGTTTCCAACCGACTACATCACACCCAAACTAAACTTGATCGTATGATTCCGCACCAGAGCTCTGTGGAAGAAAGACGAAGCAGTGAAGGACTTCGACATGGTCATCTACACCAACGGATCAAAGATAAACCTCGGTGTGGGGGCCGGTATTTTATCGGATTCTGCCAACGTCTTTTAGGCGGAATTGCTGGCAATACGATAGGCTTGACACAATGCCCAAACAAAACATTGATATCCTCATTGACAGGCAAGCCACTATCAAAGGTATTGACTCGGCTACCATATCCTCCAAATTAGTGCAGAAGTGCCGAAACGAGCTTGTGCGCTTCGGCGAATGCTTCAGGGTCACACTGCTCTGGGTTCCAGGAGGCACAGTGACATAAAAGGAAACGAGGGTGCAGATGAACTGGCCAGGCAGGGCTGAGCTCTACGCGGCTAGGTTAGGTTAGGTAATAACGTTGACGGGAAAGGAAGTCCTATCTCCGCCACACTTAGGTCAATATAGTCACATTGCGGTACCCCAGGGTCTACGCGGCGAACTGGCTTATTCGCAGCAAGGGTCCACATCCCTCTAGGAGCGGGAGCTTTCCTAGGGGATTTCCCAGTTTCGCCATATCAAGGAAGATATGGCCAACCTACGATAGGACTAGAACAAATGATCTCCTAGACAGAACCCGCCCAGATATCGTCAGATAAACGACGATAGCCACGGGGTATTGGCCATTTGGAGACCATGCGGCCAAACTAGGTTCATACAACCCTCACTGCCGCAGCTGCAGAAACGAAAATAAGAGGGAATCTCTCTCCCATTTCCTCTGTAAATGGCGGGCACAAATGGACTAAACAACCTCAACGACATCTCGTGCAAAGGGATACGAGATCTAAGGCGTTTTCTTAACTCCACAAGCTGGATCTAGGCACTCCCGACTGTCTCACCCACCTTCAACAAAAAATACATCATCAGCCAGGTCACACGAGTCGTGGTAACAAGAAAGGCATAACGAACTGTCACGTTGAACCGCCACCTCTACCTACCTACAATAGAATAAAGATGCTGTATCTGGTTCATTAGGCAGATGATATTGCGACAGTGATTACAGCACGAGATACAAAGACGGATTAACTGAGTCACGAGATGTATCTTATTCGAGATGAAAGACCATAGACTAAACCTAGAAGAAGCAGAAAGACTAGGAAGCAAGTAGGCTTTTAGGCAATAACCGCTAATGATGCAGGGTAGCATTTGAAGTGACGTTGGACACAAAGCCCATACGTTGGCAAGTGATCAAATTTGCATCCAAAAGGGAAGTGTAGAGCCTTCTAATAGCAAACTTGGAAGGATCGAAGGTAAGGAGATAAAAATTGCTTAAGAAAGTCCCGCATCTTATCCTTTTTTATGGCTGTAAAGTCTGAGCTGTTGCTCTCAAACAAGGAAAATATAGAAAACAAATCGCAGCGTTACAGAGAAGAAGAGCCCTCCAAGCGGCGAGTCTATACCAAACAGTTCCAGAACCAGTCGCTCCATGAGCTCATCCAAAAGCATATTCCTGGCGAATGGACGATGTCCGCAACTTGAATCTATGCAACAAACCTTTACAGCTTCGTCTAGATAGTTTGACCAGCATCCTAGCCAACCAAATCGCCGCATTGTAAGGCACATAACCTACACCTGGTGTGACCATTGTTGGATGCAGTCCGTTAAAGCCTTCGTAGTGTGCTCTTGCCTATCTCAACATCGGATCAACATTGGACCGACATATGGCAGCGTCCAAGGCGTCCCAAATCAATGCCCGCCATCTGTTGATCAAAATGTTAGGAGCGACTTGTTTAACATTCAAAACATCCCCTAAGTTTATATGTAAACAGTGGTACCGGTAGCTATGACAAGTTCAAGTCGTTAATTGTTTTCAACTTCAAGCCGATTTTTACAGATTTGGCCCGTGGCTCCAATTTAGTTTCAGAATATGAGTCACTCCCTTCAACATACTTCCAGATGCGCAGAAAGACATCTTCAAATGCGCATTCGAAAATAAGCAGGTATGTGACCTTCGTTTTTATAACCCGATCGAGATGCTAATATCAACGTAAACAACAGTTCAGGCCGATCCTCCGTCCACCACCATCGTTCACATTCAAAAATACAGTTTATGTCCATTTGATAACGTTTTGGCATTTGTCTTATCATCACTGTTGACATTCACATTTAGAGCGTTTGTCAACAAGAAACCTAAGCCCGATGGAAGTCTTCCAGCTGGCAAAAGTCACAACTGAACATCAGTAGTTTGTTGCATCGCACCGAGTCAAGTTTGAATTCTCTTAGCCAAGTCATGGAGTTGAAGGGTAAAAATGTTGTCTACGTTGGTGGATTCGGTGGAATTGGTTTCGCTACTTGTAAACTCCTTGTGGAGAAGAAAGTTGCCGTAAGTTGGAGGACCTTTTTAAAAAAACGTTTCCTACATCCGTGGGTTTTTTTTTCAGAATTTGTTCATCCTGGACGTAGTGGAAAATAAAACTTTTTTCAACGAGCTTAAGAGTTTGAGCTCTGCTACGACTGTGTTCTTCCAGCAGTTGGATCTGTGCAATAAGGAGAGAATTGTTCAGGTCATCAAGGATGTTGTGGCTAAAATCAAGTATTTTGATATTTTGGTCAACGGAAGTGGCATGATCAACGATCACAAGCCAGAGCAGACTATTGCTGTCAACTTGGTAAGGGAGAGTCCTTCAAATACATATTCAAATTGATTTTCATGAATCCTTTGCCTTTGATAGATGGGACTGATTCAAACAACCTTGACAGCGATTCCTTTGATGGACAAGGCCAATGGAGGACGTGGTGGTTTGATTGTAAATATTGCATCAGTTCTGGGATTGGAACCGTGCTCTTGTCTGGCTGTGTATGATGCCTCCAAGCATGGTGTCATGGGATTCACTCGATCTATTGCTGTAAGTTCTATCATTTCTAATCGTAAGGATTCTTCTTCATGAGTTTTGTTTTTGTAGGACGAATACTATTATAAGAGGACAGGAATTGCTGTTATGGCCATTTGTCCAGGCATCACTATGACTGGCTTGTGGCATGAATTCGAGGGCAACGACACCTTCCCTTACTCAACCGAATTGAGTAAACATTTCTTTTCGGCCAAACATCAGGATGCCGACATATGTGCTGTCAACTTTGTGAAGGCCATTGAGACTGGAAAGAATGCATCGATTTGGATCCTAGATTTGGGTACACTAAGGGAGGTTACACCACACACTTACTGGAGTCTTACTCACGATTGAATCCAATGGGACTATGGGCTGGCTGTTGATACATGAACTTGAAATTTTTATGAAGGAATACAAATCAATTATAATACCGGGCCTGGTTTAGATGGTTTCATTTTTTGAAGGCTGTAGTGTCGAGAGAGTGGAAAGGAAGGCTCTTACTTGTAGACACAAACAGATCGCAGATTGAAGACCGGCTTAGAGGAGTGATGAATGAGATGAAAAACCATTTCTGCTCAGTACTATTCAGATCAATGAGCTCGGAGAAGAATCTACTGCCAAAGAAGCTGAATATTCCTTTCCAGAGGACAAATTTTCTCCCCTTCTCTTCAGCTTCTACAATAGTCATCTTGAGCTCACTTTGTTGTTTCGCAAAACTAGAAATTCTTTTTGGATTTCGTCCTCTTAACACAGCCTCCAGATACCATCTTCTGCAGATGGTACCTGAAGTTTCCGTGCTCTGTGGACAACGCTACTACCGATTTAAGATACCTGGTTTCCACTCTACTATCCATCCATGGAACCATCCATAAATATGGTTAACCGGAAGCGTAGTATAGTTATCGTCGAATACAAACAAAAATATCTGCAAACACAGTAGAGGCTGCCAATGTGATGGCATTTGATAAGATTTTTCGAACTCATTGCATAGTTTTAGGCGGCGCGTGTAGATATGGTTTTGATGACATTTTTCATTACATTTTCACGCAATTTCGGCTGTATTTCGCTCTGATATCTTATTTTGGTGGTGGAACATTGGAGTAGACTTTACCTTTAACATAACCCCAAAAGGAAAAGGTTTACTGTCTTAAGTCGCAGGGTCTCGGCGGCCGATTGAAGTCTTCATTTTCAAAAAAATCACACGTCCAGGAAATTTGTCACACAATAGAGCCATTGTTTCACCAGCTGTATGGCATGTGGCACCGACCTGCTTAAAATAAACGTCATCCACGTCCATGGCATCCATTTCCGGCAAAAAAAAAGTCTGTCAACGGTCGAACAAATATAATCCAATGGCACCGCCAGCCCAAAAACCGCACCAAACTGTCACTCGTTGTGGATGGAGAAGTTGTTCCACTATTTCTCTTTGGTTTTCGAAGCCCCAGATGTGACAGTTCATTCATTTTTAGCACCCAATCAGCGAAAGAACGGCGTTGTGCGTAGTCTCTTGGCCTCAACTAGACCTTGTAAGCATGTAGGTCAAGATATGTATGCAAAATGTGGTGCAAAATAGTTGCGAATAGGTCTAATTCCTGTGATCATCTCGAAATGGGTTTTCAGTCACACTCTCAGCTAATGCGGCGATATTTTCAGCTGACCTTGCCGAACGAATACAAGTTGGAGTCTTCATATCACTAACCTGTCCGAGACGTGCAAATTTATCGATTAAATTCACTACAGCTGTGCAAGAAGGCGCTTGATGATGACCAAAAGCAGTACGAACTTTACAAAAGGTCTCCGAGATACTTGTACCGTTTTTGTAGTGAATTTTAACTTTTTCAGCACGTTGTTCAAAAGCATGAAATTCCTAGCTTATATATCAATTCTAGTTCCAATAAGCGTTCAATATCGGATCAAGGTAGCCACCCACCGAATGCATAACAATTGGTGGGAGCCAACCTAGGGTTCCACTATCAAAGCAGAAGCAGAAAAATTCCACCAAACGTGACGGTGAAGCGAGTGAAAGAATTCAACGTGCAAATGGGGTCCATCAAGGCTCTATTCTTGGACCCGTACCTTTTTTTCATTGAAGTTAAGTGAAATGATTCGAAATTATCTACAGAAAGCCTTCGGTTAACCCCTTTCGTCTAGGTCAACACTTCAAGCTTTAGTCTTGAAAGAATCTGCGCAACTTAATGGCTCTGCGTCACATACTGAGCATCCCTAGATCAGTTGACTCTGAAGCTGTGAATAAGAAAATAGACAATCCTTTGTGATGCACTTGCTGAGGTACCCTTCGACCTAAAAGGTTCACAAAAAGCTTAAGATAACACCAAATAGCAACTGAAGTTGATAATGGAAATCTTAATACGTATTTATAGCTCCATAAGCTCCAAGAAACACTTATAGACGCCATGCTTGTGACGTAAATGACCAAACTGAGAAGCAAAATAGATCTATAGAGGGACTTGTTGGATTCGCTGAGTCATGTCAAAACTGAAATTCACACCACCATCCAGGGTGACAGATGATAACTTATTCAATGGCTCTGGTCAAGTGTTGATTAGTAATCCTAAATAAGTTTTACGTTCAACTGTGGTGATAAGGTCTAAAGACTTCAAAACTCATGACGGGTTTTATACCGATTTGTTATCAAATGAACCTGACCTTGCTCTTTTGTATAAATCGTTCTATTCATGAGGAACTAAGTAAGATTAACTCATGTCGAGACACAATCAATTTAAAGTAATTATTTGAAACATGAATGACATTTGCAATTGAGTGCAATTTATTGTGCCAACATGTTGCTGCAACATTGTCTGAGAAATCTATCTTGATAGCTGTCATGTACAAGGTGATAAGGTGATGCGCCTTAACCCTAGACTCTTCTAAAGTTGTCTCATGGACATTCATTAAGTCCTTTTGCAGAGCTTAGTTAACTAACATACATAAGTACGAATGGGTCTATGTATGTATCTATGTAGGCGTTCCATGCAGGCTAGGGGTGGATGATTTTTTGTTCTTTATGCGTTTTAACGACAAGGCAACAGAATGGATCCTTAGAGATCCGAGTAAAATCTGAAAACAAGGTATTTCAACAGACATATCCGCCGACTCAGAGGAACGATTCCAATTCAACTCCAAAAGTCAAATCCAAAGTTGGTACACTTCTTTTCACTGAAGAGGACATCTTGTGCAGATGGAGCTAGCACTTTTTGTATGTATATTTGGCACGACAGCTCATAGAGAGCCAAGGCCTAGCTTCTCACAACCATTCATGTTTTACGTGGTATATTCTTCGCACGAATGGAAGCACTTTTTAGAGTTCCTTAATCCCCAACGCAGCTTTTAGGCTGACAGATCTGCAAGGAAGTTGGAAAATTTATTAGTGTAAATGAAATCCGGTCCGAAATGGTCAAGGCTTTATGAAAAGATGGAATGCAATGACTTTGGCGTATCATTCATGTGGCCCGTGAATGCAGCACTTAAAGATCAGGACACCGCGGTGCTTTGCCAGCTACAGAGAATGTTCTACACATATCTGCCGTACGTCTTCCTGGAAAATCCTTGCTAAGATGTTAGAAAATCATTCCAGAGCTATGGTTGAGTCTATTTTAGGGGACGAGCAATGCGGCTTTCATGCTGGCAGAAGCACTATACCAACTAGTCTGAGAAGGTCTTGGAGTTTCCCAAATCATGAGGCATACTCTAGAGCTTTTTGCAGGAGTCTGGAATTAATTGTTCCTGGTTAAGGGCCATTCGGTACGACGTTAAGATTGACTCTTTTCTGTGGGCTTTGGACTCCGCCAGACGTGCGTTTTGTCAACTCTACCGCTACGTTATAGCGTAGAATGTCTCGTAAAGGGAGACTTAAGCACATTGGACTTGAGGTACAGTCATCTACTTTTCACGGATGATTAAGTTTTCAGTGGGTCCTCGGAGGAGACTGAGACCGATTTCCAATGTGCCAAGGGTTTGTTGCCAACTGTGATGTAAAAGTGAAGGAATTTTAAGTGATGGCTGTTTCCAGTGGGCCAGTGGAGGTATATTGAAACAAGAGGAGAAATTCATGTACCTCAGAGTGTTATATTCACTCGTGTCTTCCATAGACTTCGATAGATCTTTCTTAACCTGCCTTCCCAGCAGAGATGAATGACAGGCTAATCAGATACTGAATACCAACACAACAACCTCCGTTTATACCGATGAATCCAAAATGGACGCTGGATTCTTTTCCGAGACTCTCGGACTGTCTGGATCGATCAGATTCCCAGACCACAGAAGTGTCTTCACAGCCAGGCGGCAATAAGAGAGATTTCTTGTTAGTCGCTGTCGCGAAGAGCTACGGGTTCTTGGCAGACAGCACAAAGTAAGACTTTGCTGGGTCACCAGCCACACAGGGGTGCCTGGGAATGAGACAGCTGACTGGGATTGAACACGGATGACCTATGCAGGGTATACGGTGACGAGGAAGTAAATGGGGACACTCCACACTTTCTCTGTCACTGTCCGGCACAAGATTTAAGATCGTCGGAAGGCACCTTTTCCAGGATCTAGAAGAACTGTCCAGCAAGTCGGTGCTTGACATACACAGATTTATCAGTGCTGCGAGCTGGCTTGATAGAGCTTAGACTTATGAATCCTAGTAAGGGGGATGCAACCCCTGGGGCATCACAAAAGGTCTACATTGACCTATGTGTGACGGGGGAAAAGATTTCCTTACCCGTCGACCCTCCTACCTAACCCAACCTAACCTTCACTAGTGTTGCAAGAAGCTGTGTAGGGGTGTGTTGTAGAATTAGTTAGGCTGGATCAATTCTGGATATCTTGTCACATAAGGTAATCTCATCGAGGTCTGTCTTTGGCTTTGATAAACATATTTTAGTGATGAGCTGACTGTTACATCGATCACATTTCATAGTGAAAAGCTATCTTAGCTTTGGAGGTGGGCAGCATATGGAGGTCAAGGTTTGTACTCTAAGGGTGTAGAAATAAAAAAGCTTATTCGGACTAGTTTGAGATCATCACGTCTCATAAGAAGGCCCATTGTCGCTATAGATTCGCTTCGTCTCCTTAACTTTTACAGTAAAAATATCCTACACTAGTATGCATCTCAATACTTAATATATTTCTATACAGTGGCAGCACTTAATAAAGAACTAGAGAAGTCTGGAACAGTTTATCAACTAAATATGCGTTTATTTTTGTATTTGTTTAGCTAAACTATGCACTAGTACGACGTATTTGTTTACATTATCAACCAATCAAAAGATTTTGTAAAACAACTCGTATCTTGATAAATTTTAATCTTTCCAAGCACGTAAATTTAAGACTGCAGTTGCTTATTTGCATTTTTATCTCCTATTATGCAAGTTAGCTTACTATGGTTGTAGTAGGTACTGTATTCAAATACACTAGGAAGTGAACGAGACTAGGTCTTGCATAGGATTTAGAACAAAATGAAGATACCGTCGAAATACTTGAATCGACAGTAAGCTGTGTCCCGAAAGGTGCTCGATCTGTAAGACAGAGTCAAAATTTGACATTGAAAGTTGTCCAATCGTATTGAGATGACAGTTTGGACCATTCAAGACGTCTGTTAAGCGATTTATGTTACCCTTGCTGAAGAATTCATAGAATCGCACTCAGATAGCTTTGCTTGAACGCTGCAGTTAAGCGCACGATTCAAGGGACATTTTGATCCCACAGATATCTCCAGAACCATGGCTTCATGTAAGGATGAACAATCAAGCCTCAAAAAGAAGGCAGTCCAAGGGAGCAAACTAAATATTTATATCTATAAGTGGAATCTACAGCGAATGGACTCTGTAGCTGGGGTTGGGTTAGATAAAAGGGATGCCAATGTTTATACCACACTTGTATCTATTGTTCGCTTCCCTAAACCACCTCAAACCCAATTTAAATCTTAGAATAGGTTGTTGCCAGTGAAGATCCTGAGCAGAGGATCGAGTTACGAGTATAAGCGTGCATCAGGATGGATGAAAGTGTTCTCCATCCCTCATCGGCAAGTTTTTAGAAGCCTGAGTGTACTACATCAAGTTGTACCACCTCTATGAGGTGTCAGAACTAAGTGATCGACTACTTTTTCGTTCAGTTTTGACACTATTCTTGCTAGTTCGTTGGACTTCTTATTGCTATCAGGGCTTCAACCAAGTGACAGTTTGTGCTTTAACTCAGCATTTATTTCAACTTGAGTGCTGTGAATGGGATCGCTTTTGATCGCGGCTAAGCTGTCGATGTTTTGTCAATATTTCTCCTTGGCATTGGTTATTCTCTTGAACCTTTGGCTTTCGCTGAGTCTTCCACTTGCCTTAGTTTGGAAGTTTTTTTGACCGGACAATGGCAGGTTCTTCTGAATTGATTCCAGAGCCTAAACCTTCATCAATATATAAGTCGTCTGTGAAAATGGAGGTACTGCCAGTGAACCTTTCCTAACTTTCTGTTGATGGAAACAGCAGAAGTTTAGGTCGAAGTTAGGGTACAGCGTCAGTTTTCATTCCCAACTTCGCCCATTTAAGGACACTTGTGTAACTTATTTGACCCAGAAATTCGATGCTTGCAGTCGTATGGCGTTTGACTGCCATTTCTTCAATGTATAGGTCGAGTGGAATAAGTAAAAGCATCGCTTCGAGGGCGCTTGTTGAAAAGGGCAAGTCATTGGCAAAACCCTCTCTCGAACAACTTAAGTGGCTCTATACTAGACCTTGTCCTGTTCTATGACAACCGAGGCACGAACATTGGCAAAAGTGGATGAGTTGGTCTTGTTCAGCATAATTGACTGTCAGACGATTCCAAATATCTCAGAACTTTCGAATCCATCGCCGGAGTGACGAAACAAAAGAAAGAGACCTCACCTTAGGTGCCATGTGGATGTACAACCAACTAACTTGCTATGCCAACATTGAGGCAGCTATCTCATGATGAAACTAGCTGAAGAGACATGGTAATTTAAGTCCAGTTCCACCCCTGACTGTAGCTCCATCATAAATTTTCGACTTTTTGTCTTAGGAAGTCGAGAGAAGGCGAACAATCTTGGGCAAAAAACAGCCTCAAACCTAGGTGTTTCAATAAAATTTAGTAAGGGCCTTGAAATTTCTAGACTTCGTCATTTGACGAGCCACCAAATTCGAAAATTAAGCTAAAGATTGAGCCAAGCCACCTTGACTGCCGATTTCGGACGAAGTGGTCCTGCTGTTGGCCCGTAAACTCTCCGTAAAACTAGTTAATAGGTGTTTTCTGGAACGAGGATTCATTGGTTGCGTTCAAGAATGTCTAGTGAAACCGAAGAAGCGGCATGGCTTTCCTTCAAGACCCATTGACCCCATCCCGTCTCTCCACATAAAACGCAATCCTTTCCGTTTTTTTTTTTTTTTTCTTTATTTTACAACACATCCATCTACATAACTCAAGGACTTCCCTTTGAAACCCTCTTCAGCATCTTCCCAACCACAGAAGGTGGTTTAAAAAGTCAAGTCCCAGTACTTACGTGGTTGTACTTCCTCCAGTTTACCCAAATCCAGAATCCATATAGATCCATTCTTTCCAGTCTCCATGGCCTTCATAAAGTTCACCGCACACACATCTGCGTTTTGATTCTTGGCGGCACAGAACCGATCGGTTAAGACATCCGAATAGGAGAACGTGTCATTGCCACGGAATGTGTCCCACAAGCCAGTCACTGTGATTCCTGGACAAATGGTCATAATAGCTACTCCTGTTCTCTTGTAATAGTGCTCATCCTGTGAGCGATAGATTCCATAAGTCAGCTGTCAAATGTCAATCAATTCCTACTTACAGAGATAGATCGACTGAATCCCATGACACCGTGCTTTGAAGCAGTGTAGATGGCAAGCATTGGACCAGGTTCCAATCCAAGGACAGATGCAATATTGACAATAAGTCCACCGTTTCCTCCATTCGCTTTGTCCATGTGTGGAAGGACATTCATTGTTGTGTGGATCAAGCCAAGCTGGAATCAGTTTAAATCACAATTCGCTTGCTAAGTCGTACCAAGCCCGTCTTACCAAGTTAACACCCATCGTCATCTCTGGCTTTCTGTCGTTAATCATACCACTTCCGTTGACCAGAACATCAATACGCTTCATTGTGGCAATCACATCCTTAACAACTTGTACAATCTGATCCTTGTTGCACAAGTCCAGCTGCATGAATCTCACCATAGTAGCAGGATTCATTGTTGTGAGTTCCTTCACGTAGGCAGCATTCTCCTTGACATCCAGGATAGTCAAATTCTGGAACGTGTAAGTATTCCGTTTTAAGGACTCCCTGTGCATATAATCCTTACTTACCGCAACACTTTTCCAAACCAGCAACTTACAAGTGGCAAAACCGATTCCACCCATGCCACCCACGTAGACCACGTTTTTGCCTTGAAAATTCATCTTGGCTAGCTAAGCTGTGAACTTGACTGGCTGCAAACTGATGAACAACTAAAGATCAGGGTCTACGCCAGTGCAACTCATAGGCTCGCATCGTCTGTACCGCATTCCATCGGATTAATTTATTTATAAATCGCACTCGTTGCATTTGAGATGCAATCAACGTTATCAACAACATTTTCAGAAGCTTGTGCTGTAAACATGGGAGAGGCTGCATTATGCTGACGCATGTTGTTTTGAAATGGCCCAGTGCCCCAGTGGAAGCAATAAATACGCGCAATTTTTCATTTGCGTGGGTCTGGGGAGATGTGGAAGAGATCTTGTTGTGGAATTTTATTGTAAATTGCAAGACCGGGGTGCAACGAGGTATTGAATCAAAGGAATCAGTTCGTCCTAACAAGCGGATCATATTTTTAGCCACTCTAGATTCCCATTTGTCTTGTGGAGATACCTAAACAACTCAGCATTCATTTATGATCAGCGCCTGGGGATAGAAACATTTCAGGAAAGCTCGCTAGAAAAGGCACTTCGCTCAGCGATTTACCAGAGAAGGAGCACTTAGGTTTGCCTATCACACTAATTCAAGCGGGATGCTTTCAGCGAAGCCAACAACAGATGGAAGCTCCAATGGACTGGCAATGCTTAAAAGATCCCAAATGAGGTCTCTAATCGGTGTCTTTACGGGGCACTGGCCTCTAGGATCATCTGCTAAAACGTGTTGGTGGAGGAAGACGAATCAATCCTCCATCTCCTTTGGGCTTGTGCAGCCCTTTCCAAAAGAAGATTGGTCGACATGAGAGCTTCAGAAATATACTCCGCTTTATTAGAAGCTCCAACTGATTCTCAAGTAACTATTATAGAAAAACTATAGGTTCAGTGGAACGCCTTTGGTCTGCACTCTAGCGTACAGACAGAAGAAGAGCACAACGACGAGAATCCTCCCAGGAAACCTCCACAGGAGCAGAACAGCTGACACAACTTCCTCACACGAATCAGACTCGAGCTTAAAGTGGACTTAATGGGCATCAGTGGGGAGTATAAAAGCAAATATGGACCTATCAAGACCTTGAATGCAGCCATTAAGAGCCATGTCAAAGGAAGAGGGTTCGTCTGGGTGAACTATCACGTCACGATATTCGACTGCTATTTCAAGCCGAACGAAAGTATAAGTGATTTGCGAAGAAGGCTGGATGACCTGGAGGACGTCGCAATAGAATTTAAGGGGCGACCTTGGATTTTAACGCCAAAACCCTGGAGTATCTGCTAGCTGGACTAGGGCTGTGAACCTTCGTACCTACCCTTATGAAGCCCGCATATGGTGAGACGATCCCGGACGTAACTTTAGCGTTGGAACCATAAAGGTGGAATACTGGAGGGTTATCGAAGACTTATCGGACAGTGATCACCAACACATTGTCTTTGATCTGAAAGGAGACCGGCGCGTCCCTTACGGAACCCAGAGACGGGCATCAAGGTCGAGGACTGGACGAAGATCTCCTTATTGAAATGCATACCTCAAGCCTTGCGATACCTTGATCCCCCAAGCCAGCAACTCAAATGGATGCAGAGAACCAGTATACTGGTGGACGGAAAAGATTATGGCTCTCAGAGCAAGGTACCTACATCTAAGGCGCAAAGTCGCAAGGCAAGAAGAAGACACTTGGAAGCTTCGGAAGAATGCTCAGAAGCATAGTATAGAACGGCAAAATCCGAGCTCAAGAGTGCCCACAAGACGTCAACAGCGACCCCTGGAAAATAGGATATAAAATGGTAATGTGCAAGTTAGAGGCACAGGTAGCCAGCCTTGAGCGATTGCGTAGCCCGGCTTACCGGCGACTCTCCACTAGATGATGCAAACTACACTTTTTTCACCAGTAGCAGATGGGCAGCAGACATAACCAAGTTTGAATTAGAGACAGGCAAGAGGCAGACCGCAAAAAATGTCATGGAAATCATCATGATCTCGAGCAAGACAGATAGAACACTTGGCACTCTGGTGGATCCCGAGACACAAAGGTATCCACGGGGATCAAATGGCAAATCAGTTAGCCAGAAAGGATCGAAACAGGAACTATATCACTGGTCAATCACTCAGTACTGCTCCTTCTGGCACTCGTCAAATCTAGCATTGCACTCGACTTCCAAAGGCAAGCTGGTGAGAGATGGAACGCACTCTCATCATGCCGCATCTCCAAAAAACTCTGGGCAAATATAAACAAGAAAAAAGAGGGGCACATTCTTATGCTAAACAGATCAAACTTAGCACCCTTCATAGGGATTATCACAAACCACAACCTACTGGCGGCTCAAAGGCTGTAAGAATACAGACGTGGAAGAGAACACAATCCAATTCCCATGCGATTATCCCAGCCTACACAAAACAAGGAAGACGGCCCTCGGTGAATACTATTTCAACGACCTGGACGACTTGTCTAAGAAGACACCCAACTAACTACGAATTCAGGATGGTGGTCAAACGATCGTAATCGCACTAACCCAGACCTTTCCCTTCTTTTTTGGTCTTTACAGACTGGACATTCCACGTCAGAGGAACACAATGAATTCGTATAGATCCGAGCAAAGGCTGCATCATGCGATGCAGCTACCACAGAACCAAATAGACGCCTTTAGAGAGTCAGTGCTGCCAAGGAAAAAGGGAGAGGAAAACGAAAACATAACCTCATATCTGCTAGACCATTCCAAAATCTAACCCATGCGTCACTCCCTAAGACGATAAGGCAATATCAATGGCCCCGTTCCACAACCTGTGTTATAGCTTTAACTTGACTGCTCTACAAGCGCATGAATAACCTATTTGACTGCACAATCATAAAAATGTTTTCAAAGTGTTGAAGGCTTGAATATCTCTCAAAGCTTATAATCAAGTTTCCATGTCCCGTAAAATGGACGAAAATATGTACAAAGCTTCCATCGACCACGACTGTTTGAAGCCTTGCGTCTTAGCTGTTCGCCTTTTTAACGAGAACTACGTCGGAGCCACCTTATCCCACAATCTACAAAGATTCAGACATTCGGACTCCCTTTCAAGTCTTCACTCTTGAACGCAACTTTACTCGATTCACTGACACAAGCTCAGATCTTTTCTTTTTAAAATTTTTTCGTTTACTGACATCTTTCGTACGTCCTTAGCCTCACATGTTACTTAAGTCTTAGTCCTATTTGGTAATAGAAATTGAAATCATTTCCACAAGTAATTAGGCGGAAGTCCTGCTGAATAAGCAAACGGTGCTGGTGCCGGTAGGAATGCAGGCGCTGGAGCAGCTGGTGCAGCAAATAAAGCTGGTGCTGGAATTGGACCAGGTAATAGTGCAGGTGCTGGAGCTGGTGCAGCAAAAACTGCTGGAGCCGGTACTGGAAGAGGAACTTGAACTGGAAGTGGGACTGGAGCTGGAGCAAGAAGTGGATGAGCTACCGCATGATTGATGTGATGAGCATTGTACGAGGATGCATATGGTGCCACAATAGCTGGTCCCAATAAGCCAGCTTGTGCAGAAGCAATCACAGCAAGGACAACAAGAATCTACAAAACAAATTCAATAGCCAGTGAGGATGTTGTTTAATGTTACAATAGACCACATCCTTACCACACCCTTAGACATCATGTTTTGACTTCAGATCTTCAAATCGTTTCGGGAACAATGTTGTTTGTGAAAAGTTTAACTTGTATTTGATGCCATCTCAGGGCAGACACAAGCCTTTTATATGAAATTCAAAAATGGATGCAACATCCGTTGCCAGTAGAATACCAAGTGACTTTTCCCAGCTTAACAGGGTGTCTATGTCTATGAAAATCGAAAGCGATTAACATGAAGAATTAAGTAAGCAAATGATGGACGGGCGGGCGGCGTTTTGAAATTCGTTAACCCAATGTGTGTTCGGATACATAATTCCGAACGTAAATTGAATTACAATTGCACGCATTGGGAAGTGCCTAATCAAAGTCCGTAATCATTGTGAGTAATTATCTAGGTAATTTGCTTGTTACGCTAACGCCTCTGCTATCGATATGCGTTACGCATTTGTCACGTGCACCGTTTGCTTCGAAAACGAGTGGACATGTCTGGGGAAAAACGAGGCTTAAGTTCTGTTGTACAACTGGCGGTTGATGTATAATTTTTAAGCCATCTAAGCTCATGTAGGTTGGGGAGTACCGACTAATTTGAAATTGTGTCACAAAACATGTGCCATCGAGGAAATTTTTTTATGAATGTTTGTCTTGTCACGTGGAAATGTTGCAGTTACGTCTTGGTGTTGGTTTTCAGAAGTCTGCTACCACTTCTCTGCATCTTGGTGCAAAGAAAAAGTAATTTTTGACGTTTCCAATGCTCTTGAGCTCCCACCGTCTTGACACAATCTAATTTGCTTTCCTTAAAGTTCTTGTAGATTTCTTCATGTTTGCACCACCTACTCAGCACCCGGAATTTTAAAAGTAAAGGTCTATAACCGGAAGGAAGCGCCAAGCTATTGGTAGAGAAAAACCGGTTCGAAATCGGTTCATCACTTCCCAAGTTATTTGCAAACAAACATTCGCATTGTAGATAGATATTGTAGGAATTATGTCCATTCACGTCATATGCCAGAGAAACAAGTCACTGCCAGGACCTTTAGTAATCAACTGTCTCTCCCCTTCCTAGAGCTCTGCGAGAACAGCTGTCCTTTGGAATGCTTGAAACCATGTTGCAAACGAAATATCATAAACGTCCTGCATGGAATTAGTGTATGGTCGACGGGCTTTCGCAGTGTAAACAGCTTGTCTCATGACGCCTTACCTCACAACGATAAGAGACTTTGGTTACTGCGCTGACAAAATTCGATTCGATCCTGTCCACACTTACATACTTACTACAGTTTGAGATGACCTTTTGCCTCAGCCAACAAGCTTCTCCAGTCAGCCCGGTTCTCAGCTAACCGCTTCAAGTTACGCACTCCAACTTGGTTGAGGTCCCCTTCTCCACCTTAGGCGAGGTCTTTCTCTAGATTCAAAGAATCTTCGGGCCGGAGCGTTGGTGTCCTAGCCATTTTAAACGACCAATGCATAGTTGTTTGACTAGGTCGATGTCGCTGTGCAATTCGTCGTTGAACCTCCTCATCCAGAGCCCGTCAACGCACACGGGACGTGTCCACACAGTTCTCTAAAAATTAGAGAGCTTCCTCCGAAAAATGTTACTCTATGCCAGGAATAAGCTTTGTCGTATTATAAACATATATCCGCGGTCCTGTAGTTTATAAGAAGGCCGGAGCTGGGCAGAATTTGACCGTTGGTTATTCTTCTCTCGTTCACCCATCGAGGATAGGATTGTGTTACCATCAGCTTGCTTCTCAAGTACATGGGTCCTATTACTCATTTTCTTCCGCCCTCTGGTGAGCTACTTGATCGTTAATGGGATTTCGAAGTTTCCATATTCTGTGCAGGAACAGTACATACATACATCCTCGTCAATACTAGGTTCTTCTTCACTGCGATCCTGGGATCTATGGTGCCTATTGAAGTATGCATCGTTCTTTCGAGTTTGAGATTCATGTGCTCTGATGAAGCCCTGGCAAGAAAAGTCCGCCTTAGAGTACCTTCTCTAAACCAATTTCTATGAGGAATCAAAGAATAGGAAGCGGTTCCATGATCGGTACTAGCTTAAATAGTTTTTTTCAATGATTTATCCACGTGATTCCAGAACATGCATTGAAGTCTCTCTGGAGACTTTGCAGAATCTGTAGAGGCCCTCCTCAGTTAAGCCTACTTTCCTGAGTTTGTAGTGCCACATTAGGATGGGTAAATTGTTGAAGCAATGCATGTTTTAAATCGTTTCCCTTAAAAATTGCTTAGCCTGTCTCAGGCCTTGAAGGTTTTTCTAGTTCTTGATCCCATTTCCCTTCTTCGTCGAGGTCTTAAAAAGCAATCTTCTGCACCTTGTGTTACTAGGAAGCCTTCTCTTCATTGATCTCAATGCCGATATGGCCGGGTATCCAGCAAATCCACTTATCCTCTTGCTACTGCCCAATTTATTAAGTTTTTATAGGCATCCCTACACAATTCTAGGCGTGAGCGTCAAGCGCTGTGATTGCTGTAGTTTTGTCAAGGTTGATCTGGACTCACCTACTTATAGGACATGGATTCGTGGTGCCTTTTTCTTTGTCCGAAAACCCCTGCACCAGTGCCCTCCTCAACTCTTGAACCATCTGTGTACCGCCTTCTTTCAGTTTTCTTTCAGCTGGCGTGCCTGAGAGCCTGATCGGTTTGAGTCTTTCAAGTTTTGATTTCTTGTTGTTTTAGCTGATTTTATGTTTACTTTCACTGCATGAAGCCTTCTTTAAGTCGAAATCATCATCATCATCATCTTCCATCAGCCCCTTGTGTCCACCTCCTTTAAACGCGTCCATTGGCTTCGCTCTTGTGCCAGATTTATCCAGTTGTTCGCAGCTATCCTCATGATGTCGTCACTCAATCGGGTAGGTGGTCTCCCTCTGTGCCTTCTGTCTTCTCTCGGTCTCCATTCTAGTATTCTTTAAGTTGGATAAAGTCCCACACTGTGATGTCACAGAGGGTTTTTTCAATTCTTCCTTTGGGAATCAGAACTTTGTCGTCAAGATAGGCCTGACATTTGATACCGAGGTTTGTTAACCTATCAAGAAGTTCCTTTATAATTAGAGTTCACGTTTGAGGTCCCTTCCTGCGACCATTCCTTCGTTGTATTGGCCGTAATGGTTCTAGGTAACATTTGAATCTCCGCTTGAATCTTGTGCTCTGCAGCTCGTTCATCCACTTTGATATTGTACCATTGACGTCTTTCCTTCTCTTCTTCTATGTCTACGAATACACCGAAAACTACTGTCTTCCCATCATGAGGAGCTTGAATCATTCTTGTCAGCTGATGTAGAGCGGTCTTCATAGATCTACCCTCTCCGTATGAATGGACATAGTACTTCCTCTCTTTTGTCACGAATAACAACCTTTTCCGTCAAAAGGAACTATGTTAGACTGATTGGTCTACGACTTCAGCTGGCTCGGGTCCTTTTTCCCCACTTAAGGTATAAGAAGAACCTTCGCCCTTCACCGCTGGTTTGGTTTATAGCCCAAAGCCTCAAATAAACTTGAACTCAAACACAAGAAATTCCGTCGTAAATTGCAAAAGGACCACAACCATGTCCAGTAACCATCCCTTCCAACTGACCCAGGGTCATGGTCATGCCATTGAACTTGTAAATAAAAATCTTCCTCGATTGAGTATGCAAGATACCAGCATGGGATCCATATAGTGAACCTCTTTCCATCGTGAAGTCTTCCCGGGAACAAGTCAAGGAACTCATAACCAACAACCTCCGAAAGTATCAAACGCCTACATCCATACCATCAGCATCATCATCATCATCCAACTTGATGCGATGAAAATATGGAAACAGAAATCCCTTTGACAACGGCCACGTTCCAATTTCAATCACCAACCACCATTGTGCTCCAAACCGCGTTCCTCCACCATTCCAAGTTCGTTTAGGCCAACAAAATTTCCTCAAAAATAAAATTGAGTTCAACTTTCACCGTTCACTGACCTACGATGACTTGGAGTATTCAAATCCCGCATTTCCAACCACATTCCCACTCTTTTTGTGGCTAAAAATATCAAGCCTTGGATAGGAACTCAATTTAATTGAATTTAAAGCTCCCAGCATCCCTTTCCGAGACTTTTCAACAAACTGAATCGGTAATTTCGAAAAATAATCGTCCTGCGAATGATTGTTTATGTTTACATCTGGACTTGCCCGACCCACGCTACAACGGACAACCCCAAGGATAATTTTGAAAATGTGGACAAATAGCTGCAAAACTACGCATCGATGCGGGAACAGACACGGAAGAGATACACAGATACAATTTTTCTGATGCGCAGTTAACAGATGTCCTTCGAGCGATGATGGTTGGACTGATCTATGGCGCAGTTCCTATTCCTGCAATTTATATTGTTTGGGTTCCAAGCGGAAGAGTAAATAAAAACAAAACAAATGGGTTATGTGTCCGACGCATAGGCCGGAGGTACAATGCGACATTCGATGTGACAACGTTTTGTTTTTATAGGCGAACTCTTTCGCCAAAGTGGACGCGCAAAGTACTGTGGACAATGAACCGACCGACGACGCACTTATACGAAAATGGATGTGCCCCGAGTGAATGTGATCTGAATGTTGATTAACTAAGTGGACAGGCAGGCAGCTGGTCGACTGGTCAAACAAGGGGAGGTAACAACTGTTAGTTTGCTCTGCGCGAAACGGTCCAAATAAAGGGTGTTCAAGCACCACATTGCTGCGAGTCCTTATTGAAAAATGTGCTTAGTGTCGAGAGAAGTTTCCCCTTCGTCTGGGGCAGAGTTTGTTTGTTTTTGAAAGGAAATTTTCTCTTCGAATTGCGATGCGAATTTAAATTCGTTTTGCAAACAAAGGTGTCCTTGGACGTCAACAGGTGGAATTCATTGCTCTTCTTGTAATTCTGTGTACTTATCTGAGATACCTATTCTATTTGCATTTTCTCACCTGAAAATGTGATAACCACCCACAGAGAGTGTGATTTCAGAATCAATGATGACAGAGCTGTTCCAGAAACCATGACGCAAGACTAGACGAAGAAAAAGGAATCATTGTCTACAGCGATGGGCGATACAGACTTTGATTGGTAGATTGATGATGATGACTTTCGTTGCAAGTCAAAACAAGGTTCAAGAACTGCACATCTAAAGGCAATATCCTTTCAAAAAATGGCAGTCAGCATACATTCCTCGAGAAGTAAATTAACGTTTTGAGAAGACTTGGTAGCTCTGCTCTCTCTCTGCTTCATGTGTCCTTGGAAAATGGTACATAGTCTTGAAGAAGTTTAAGGTATTGAAGGACCCTCCTCAAACTGAACGATCATTCTCTAACACCATCGTCGAGTGTGAATTATTTGGGTACAGTCCTCGTTACAAAGCTCAACTAGAAGTTCAATACCTTTACCAGTCTTCCAATTACCAGCTCGTCGATCACCAACTATAAAGCTGAAGCGATCTATGATTGGTACAAGCGATCAACTTGAAATTTTCCTGTCGCTACAGGTACGGAAAGGCCCGACGATTTTGAACCACGATTTAGAGGAAAACAAAGACAGGTTAAGCCACCACCTTTCTCCACTGTTCGGGTGCTATGCTGCCGTCTTACTTACTTACTTACCAGGCCAACAACCTTTGGAGGGTCTGAGCCTGAACCAATCCCGCCTTCAATCCTTCATTGTCTCGGGCACGCTGGTTCCAGTTTACTAGACTAAGGTTTTTAGCGTCCGCAATTGCCTGATCTTTAAACCGGAGGTTCGGTCTTCCTTTTCATCATGAACCAGGTGGCTGAGATTCAAAGATTCTCTCAGCTGGAGCATTCTCGTCCATTCGGTCGATGTGGCCGAGCCGTCGAAATTTTGCCTTCCGGACTACGTCCAGATCTTTGTACAGCTCGTAGAGTTCGCGGTTGTATCTTCTCCTCCATTCACCCTCCTCCCAGACAGGACCAACTATTCGACATAGAATTTTCCTTTCGATGGATCCCAAGATCTGCTTCGCTGTCTTACTTATCGTCCAGCATTCAGCTCCATAAAGCAAGACTGGCAAGATTAGGGTTTTTAAAAGCATGATTTTGGACCTTCGAGTCAGGATTTTGGACCCTAGTTGTTTGGATAAACTGAAGTAGCAGCGGTTGTCCAAGGTTATCCTTCGTCGAATTTCCAGAAGGGTGTCATTTGTGGAGTTTATGTTTGCCCTGAGGTAGATAAACTCCTTCACTACCTCAAAATTATTGCTGTCAATTTTATCCAGGACGGTGTTCGACGGATCGGTTCTTGGTCGACAGCATGTACTTCGTTTTATCCTCGTTCATCATGAGACCAACCCGTTTGGCTTGTTCTTCTGCTGTCATCTAGATCGATACACTTTAACCGCTGCTATGAGATGGTCCTACAGTATTTTATTAAAAGTACTTTGGGTGGTAGTTACCTTGGTGGAGACCCTAGATCTTTTTACCAACTATAGGGAATTTGCTTGCTATCTTTGTCTTTTAGGCTTGGAGTCTGACTCACTTCTGGAAATTTGTCCAGACAGTGAAGATCTTTAAACGCATTGCGGCGTTGTATGTGAGCTATCGTTGATGGAGAAATAGATCGCGGATCAAAGCAGTACGATGCAGTTTGTGTTGGAGTTTGCCGTAAGGCACTGACTTCCTGTGAAATAAAAAAAGAAGGACACTTGAAGCCGAAAGGAGGACATGGTGTTTAATGGTAACCCTAAGTGAAAAAGACTCTAGCTTACTATCTCCGTAGATGCCTGGCCGAAACGGAAGTCAGACATCACGCACTTGGAATAGCCTTTCTTCCACGACACAGCGGAGATGTCAAGGAAAACAACGGCCAAGAGGTCTCACAGAACCACTACCTCTACCTCAGGCACTTGGACCAGCCATTCTTCCACAACACAGTGGAGATGTCAAAGAAAACAATGACTAAGGGGTCTCACAGAATCACTACCTCTACCTACTTAGAGGACTCTGAAGTCAAAAGTGGAGTACGTCAAAGTTGCTACGGAGAGCTTGTCGAAGTGCAAAATTGTTGCAAACGTTGCTAGATTGGTGTTTTTGGACTTTAAGTGACACATTTTTGTGAGAGCGGACGGAACCAGAACGTTTATAAATTCCATGCTCCATGACCACCCAAGTTTCTTTAAATTTCTCAATCAGCCTTAAAATTGACGTTCGATTTGATGCAATTCGTCGACCAAAGTTTGCACAAGTCTTGCATGTCTTTTCACAATAATGTAACGTTGATCTTTGATGTACGAGTAGTCGTAGGGTAGACGACAAAACTGTCACATTCCGAAAGCAGTCAACCTTACCCTTACAGTTTGTCACTCCTTCAATCTCTAATTTCTCCAAATGAACTCGTTTACCATTTGAATACAAATGTGCCAACTGCAAGCCCCCGGCTCCCTAGCTGCACCGATTCCTAACATTGCGCGTACTAACTCCATAATATGCTTCGTTATTTCGGAAACCCATTGACAAGTATGACATAAACATTCATCGTACATGGACAGGGTATTTCATTCAAGTATTTGCGGGCCAGCGCAACCGAAGTCAGGTAGGTACGCATGCGCGTTTGCGTTTTTCTTTCTTTTTCCCTCTCTCTCTTTACGCTGCGCAATAATTTTCTTGTCATTCTTGCCCACAAATGGCTGTGATCGCTGCCAGTCCAAACGATATTTCCTCATCAAAATGTCCAACGTTAAACCGAACGATTGGACATAATTTTAATGGATTTCCCATTCAGATGTTGAAGGCTTTGATTTATCATGGAAGGAACTTTACACTGAGTATCTGTGGCAAAAGTTTTTGGTAAAAACTAGGCCGACTTCGAATTGAGTAATCGACTGACAATTGTCACCATCGATCTTTTACTTTGATGCCGCCTTAGATTTTCGGTCTCCCACAGCGAATCTAAACGGTGCCTCCGATAACCCTCTGATCCACACAAGACATATTAGAATGCAAATTTATGGGGAAATCATAAATTCAAGTAGCAAAAGTGGGCAGAGCCTTGCAATTTTTTTGGTACCGTATTGAATTGTACTTGAAGCAAGAGGTGGATGATTTGCCTTTTAAGATATGGATACGCAAGCAGACTTGAGCACCGCAGAAGGAGTGTTTTGGGTAAGTTTTTGAACACACATCAATCACTTGAACAAATTATGTGAATAATAACTGAGAATTGTATCCTACACAAGCTAGCTACTGCAGATACAGAACAGAGAATGGGGCTGAAGCTGTCTTCTATCTATTCATCTGCAGGCTACCACTCAAAGTTGCAGTGCTCGTCTAAAAGAAACCCTCACAAGACCTGAGGTTAACTTTGGTGACTTCCTTTTGGAAGATTCTTAGATCATCAACCATATCTTGACCTTAGCCCTTCCTGTGCACAGATTCTAATGACGAAACAGCGTGTGATAGCTTAAACGCTGCAAATCTACAAGAGAAGATGGGTCACGGTCGACTTAAATGTCTACCTTGGCTATAGGTAGCCCTTACTCTGTCTTAAGCACACAAGCCACTTGGAGGAAAAATGGTTTTCATTCTCACCATTCAGCATGGTCGATCTACATGTATGTCCTTCTGCCTTCTTAGAACGATGACGGGTTTTTGACTTACATATCTATCCTTTAGATGGCGCTACAAGTCGAGGTGAACCAAGGTCTCAACCAACAACCTTCTCCAGCCAGCATGCTCCTTACCGAGCTCCGTACAGTATGTATCCACTAACACGTAGGAGGCCAAAAGACTTAAGTTGAGTTACGTTGGTGTAGACACTTAGACTACACTAAGACTACTTAGACACATGGAGGTTCCTGAAAAAATACACCTACGAAGAGGTTGGACTCAGTTCATTCTCGGAAGAACCGGAGACGAGCACTCCGATGAGCTTGCCAGGCAAGGTTCAGAGGAAAACTTTTCCGTCCCTGAACTCACGTTAGGTTTGCCCGTATCTTCGATTAGGGCTTTTATCGATGGTAAGGTTTCTAGCAAACACAACTGTAGGTGACACGACGCTTCAGGATGCAGGCAGACTAAACAGATCCTTCCTGATGCCTGTAAGAAATCCGGAGTATTCTTGGTGTCTCACAGCAGAAAAGACGGCAAACAACTTATTGGCGTTATTACGGGTCCCTTCGCCCTTGCCAAACATCTCAATGTGTTGGGTTTCAGTGACACCAAAAACTGTGACGCTTGTGGAGAGGGCGAAGACACTGCGGAACACTTCCCATGTCATTGTCCTGCCTTGGCTCGTATCACTGAAGCTCTTACTCGACTTTCTTGGAAAAACGAAGAAAACACAGTAAAAGGGTTGTACCTGCTGGTAGTACAATGGAACTGTTTTGTATCTGAGTGCTGTTCCAATCCCTCGACAGAAAAAAAAAGTTCATTCTCCCGACATTGATACCCAAGCCATGCAGTCTTAACCTCACGTAAGCGGACATATGTACATGTTGGGGGATCAAAGATTCCCATGTTGGCTATGTGATGGTCACATGCATTGTCCTCTTCAATTAGGCCGACATCAGTTCTTCAGTCGTTCATCTCCAGGTTGAGATGAAATTTTTCAGCGTTCTTAGCAGGCTCTTTCGGGAAAAACTTGCTAGTTCTGAAAAAAAAGTTAAGCTAGACCCTCTTCCTTTGTCTAGAAAGACCATGTTAGTGTCGATCTTCTGACAAAACGTCTGCTAAATTAATACGAATTATTGATTTTGGACATAGAAGAGTAAGTTGTCAAAGATAGTGACCTGGAACCCAAGCCAGACAAGCCCGTTTCCATTAACAAAGGGTATTAAGATTGCTCTTACATACTAGAACAATCTTCGAGAGATTTATTCGAGCTCCGAAAGGCAGCAGTATAGCCTGGCTGTCAAGACAGATGTTAATTCTTCTACCACGTCATTTCCTTCCAATTGTCCAGTTAGCTACTTTGAGAATGTTAAAGACTTTTGTTTGGAAGACTGTCGTCAATTTGCCCAACGAGTATAGACCGTCCGGTTAGAATCTGGGTGATGCAATAGTTTACCTCACCGTGTTTTCATCCCTTCCATTTAGCAACGTTTAGGATGAGACTTGAAGTCCATCGCCCTCTGTTTTCTGATCTTCTTCTCTCTTGCAACTGCTCTTTCTCGCAGGGGATATCTTCAACGAAGAGGGGTCGGCCTCCATAGGTTCCCTCTTCAAAATCTGGATTGGCTTTGGCTCAGCAATCTGGTGTATGGGAAAGTCATCGTCGTCGACGAGTTATTCCCGCGCACCCCGCAGACATTCCCGTTTTCCACTCACTTCGCACAGTTGAAGGCAAGACTACCCTGCCCACAACTGAGGCACGTCAAGGTATGAAAACTTGAAGAATACTGCTTCGTTGTTGCCTGAGTCTCCCTTGTTGGGTCTGTTCTGCTAGTCGGTTCGTAAATAGCGTCCTGCCTGTCCTTGTGTATGCAGCTGGTCGATTTGTTCGCCAAGGTTGAAGTGCTGCATCTACTTCACTGACGTTACGTCTCTTCCTATTCTTTATGTTTTTCGGCACCTCTGTATGAGTCCCTCAACTCCTGAATGTTCGCTGTTGTGCACCAGAAGCTTTGTGTTGCCACCCTGTCCATAATGTCTTGTCGTAGCATGGCTACTAAGTCGTATTCGTGTGGTCTGATCCTCATCTGGAGGAACAACGTTCGTATGTCGCTGTAGATGTCGTCGAAGTCCTAAGTATTTTGTGGTCCTTTTACTGGTTTTTAAATGTTTAGGATGACCCTCGCCGTTCATCGACCATTTCTGAGCTCCATCTCCCTTGCCACTACTGTTTTGTAGGCTCTTTAGCCCTCTCTATTACCGCCACAACTTCAATTTCCTACTTTTTGTCGTCGACGTACTTTCTCTCTGCCGCTCGAAAGTCGATAGGGGTCACTCCCGCAACAACGAGGATAGCTGGTTCCAAGACCGTTCGGTATGAACTTGCGAATCATAGGGCTTCGCGTCTCTGTATTGTCGCCATTTGCTTCCTTTATTTCTCTTGTCGCAGTGCATCCGACCGTCTGTATGTAGTTCTACTTGTGGTACTAGAGTCTTCTGTTTGGAAGAACCACCTCTCATTTGAACACCTCAAAGAATCTTATCATCTGTCGAACATGAGGAAAGAGCATGAGACCTTGCGTTCATCGAAAAGAACCTCTTTCAAAGCAACCATGTCCTCAAAAACAATGTCTTCTAAGCATCTAAGCATCTTTCGGGACTGATTTTCCATTAAATCCTTTTTTTCAGAAGCAAAACTAAAGCCATCTGGACAAACGTCTTAAAAACCGTCCCATCAACTGCTATCCGTTACGATTGCCAATCAGTCCGGCAACAATTATTGATCGCAATAAGCCAACTCCAGAAATAAAGAAAACCAATTAACAAAACAATCAAAACAAGTCCACATCCCCACAAACAACGTGCATCTCAACTCAGGAAAACTTTTTCCAAAAGATACACAGCAACTCTTCAAATTACAAACCACCATCGCCCGCTTCCAGTCGAACTATCCACAAGTAGATACAAGTATCTTTCATCAAAAGTTATTAATAAGCCATTTGACACTCGAACAGCTTCAAAACAGTTATATCAGATCAAGCAATGACAAGGCAGGAGCCAATTGGTAGAAGCAAACCCGATTATATAAGCACAAAAGGAGAACCCCCTTCTCTGACAAAGAGAGAGAGACAACTTTCGTAACTTTCATATAATAGGGGGATGGACATGGACGTGCTAAGGCATTAATCAATCTCAGAGTACATTTTATGCGACAGCACTTAGGGCGGTCTATTCACAGTTCTTGGGACTGATATAGACAATTGTGTGCATAAGTTGGGTACTTGCGTCGCCTCTGTTACGTTCGCCTTGAGCCCCAGGTAGACGAAGAACAAATTAATTACACGTAATCGAAGAGGAACGTTGCATGATTGTCTGCCGGAAAGTATATCCCAATGAAACCATAAGCGATACCACTTGTAGCCTCGAAGAGATACGTAAACACATCGAAGTTAAATTTATCAAGGATTAATCTGGAAATAGAAGTGACATGTGACAAACTTTTTCCTAAAGCTCTTGGATGAAGCCTTAAGGACCAATTTGTTTCTTTTTAGCATTGAAGACATCATTCAGTCGATGCGACTTGATATGAAGAATTGTGTACTTAGGCAGCCTTATTTGATAGCACAGTGGGTAACGCCTGCTTCATTACCAAGCCGATTTGCCCGAAGCTGGATCTCAAAAAATCCCACTGTTTCATCAGACTGTTTCAGACACTGTTTCAGTGTCATAAGCCAATAGGCTGTGCCTCCTCTACAATGACTTTTTCAGAAGCTGCATGGACGGGGAGGAGAAGGAGACAATCCTCCACCTTCTTTGTATATGTCCGGCGCCCTCTCGGCTCGCATACCTAGGAACCAGCTTCTTTCACAATTTAAACCAACTAGCTGACATCAGCATAGGCAGCCTGCAGCGCTTCATAGCAAGCTCCGACTGGCTCTACGGATAGTATTTCTGGTTGAAGTACAGATCCATGTGGTAACACACAGGACCTTATCTGGTCTTAATGAGATTGCTTCTGCAGCCTGCCACTTCAACCCTAACCTCAACTTGATAGCCCATGACTCAAAGATCCAGGCAAGTGTGACTTTCCTTTTTGACATTGACCTTGACCGGAAAACTTCAGTCCCAGTGGATTGATCGATGGCATAGGTGCTTCTAACACTCTATAGACGCCACCGAGGAACGGCGCAATAGAGGAAGACCGCGATTCAGGTGGCGCATGCAAGTTGAAGGGGACCAAATTAGCGTGCGAAACGGGAGGCAGCTAGCTAAAGATCAAGCTGGCTGAGACGCTTTTGGCTGAGGCCCAGGTCCACCCCGGACTGTAACGCCACCTTAAGTAAGTTAGTAAGCGTTAGGTTCCGACTTCAACTCAAATCAGTCATTCTTTGGTTTCCTGTCTTGATGATCCATGCTACGTAAACCGTCCATGTCTCGCCAGTAAGCAACTTTTTACTGAAGTCAATCAGAAAGAGAAATACGAAGGGATGTCGAGAATAAGGATTGTCGAGCTTCTACGGATCCTGTTCCATTCATGAAGTAAATGCACCAAATGGTACTAGCAGCGTCTAACATCAGAGTCCTCATGGAGTCTCGCCTTTTGTTAATAATGAGCTAGTTATCCTTAACATTTGCAAGGTCCTCCGCCTGACAAACCCCTTGACATCGTTTCAATGAAACGTCATTTTGACTTGTCGAGACCGTCAGTACCTATAAAAGAAACCCCTATTCTGTTAACCACCACTTTGATTAGTCGATTACATTGCTCTCGCTATGGACTGGCTACTGACCCTAACTCAGGAAAATTTAATAGGATTAACAAGCATCCCTTGACGCTCTTTCACAACCACAACTTAACGCGGAGCTCGCAAAAACCACCGACCCTCTCTCTCTATCTGAGTCGCTAGAGTGGAGGAATTCAAGGCATCCCTACGCAACTCAAATCACGGGGACCTGCTATTAATGAACGAGTCCCTGTCGAACCAGTCCCATCTCCTCAAATCTTTCGTTTCTATAATGGCGGACCATATTAAACGAATTAAGGAGATCGAACTTCACCTTAGTTCTCTGAGAGAGGATTCGGCTTCGACTAGGCTCACCATCGTTCAAATCGAGGATGAACCGAAATTTGCATCCAGTAAGCTCGACCTTATCTCTGACAACAAACTCCTAGACCGGCCAACGAATCCTGAGTCAGCAAATTCTTCTTCAAACTCTTTATCACCGATGTTAGCTGCCTCACTACTACTCGCTCAAGACCCAGCAAACCTCGCTGGTTCAAGGTGATGATTCCCTCCAAATACGCTTGGCTCTTCACCAATACAACCCAATACTAACTGGTCATACCAAACGAGCACATGCCCTAATTTTAAGCATAAAACTTCTATTAATCGCCCCTGTTACCTCTTCCCAACCACTAGCTGCCAAGGATATGCCTTCCATCGACTTGCCTAACTTCATCCATTCTTACACGCTTAACCCTGCCCCGACTAGCAGTAACATTGACCTACCCAATACGTCCTGCGCTAATGCTCCTCCCAGCTCTTCATTACCCTCCCTTAATTGTTGTTGAATCTGACCGAGCTGGCAACGACTAAAAAGGTCGAAGACATGATCTATAGGAGAAATCGGAGGCTTCTGGTGAATCGAAAACTAGCATAAGTACGGCGGCCTCAGAGTCACAATCATCTACCTCTCGGCAGCCCAACATCGCCGTACAACAAGAGCTTATGGACGTATGTATGTACAGGAGCGATCGACGAGGCTTATAGGCCGAACACGACGAATAAGAAGCTGACGTAAGGGACGTTGAATATGAAGCTTGACACATCCCCCACGCTTTTCTTCAACAACCTAAGCGATATGCAACGGACTCTTGTTCAAAGAATACTTCCAAGTGACCTAGATCTAGGAACTATATACTTAAGCTGTCTTCCACTTACTGCCAGCTACTCAACGCTTAAATTGCAGAAAGGTGCAGTCTGAACACAATGGATCCGTAAGAGATCTGAGTGAAGGCTGCATCATGCTATGCACCCACCTCTTCAACCAATCAAGGTGCCGTCTCTAAACTGCAGCATGGCTACAGCAAAGTAAGACTATGCTTCCATCACTTTTCATTTCTAGTTTTCCCCCAAGTCGAAGGCAGACACTTTTCTAGCCAGTTCATCGGCTGCTTCAATGCCCATCGCCCTCCTCTGAACAAGCACTGAGCACACATGAGCTTTTCACGGTAGCGGTCTATAACGAGACGGCAGATGTTGCTGCTTGGTAGGTTCAGAAATTTTTCGATTTAATTTTCCATCATTGCGCACTTTTACTCCCAAACTCCCTTTCCATGGAACCAACCACTTCATCCGAACTTGACCACGATGAACAACTGGAATTTATCGTTCGATACCAGTTCCATGATTCAAACAACTCCATTCCAACGCATATCCGGAGCAGGAGAAGCACACAAATTATTCGTGAAAGTCTTGGCTAAACTATTCCGCTACTGAATCTGGCTCATATAACCACTTCCTGTTGCCCTTTTTCCGAACGGTTCCTATCAACGCCTTGCTCCGACTTTTTTTCTTCGATTTTCCTTCCGCATCTTTCATTTCCTCTATCTGGACAAGGTGACAGACAGCATTAGGAGAAACACCTTGTCTTTGTCCAGTTTCCATTGAATCAGACTTCAGATGTGATTGTTGGTTGGTTGAGGTGATTCAAGGACGCAATCACCAAGGGATTGCATATGTATGCCAATGATAACCAACCCTTTGGAAAAAATTCCATCCCATTGGCCATCTGTCTACAAAGACGTTAAGTCTCACTTAAGTGGACTGAAGTTGACTCAACTATTTACAATTACACTTATGTCATCCACCAAAAGAATGTCACCTTCCATACGAATAGATTCCCAGACACCGATATGCCCAATTGCAAGTCAAAATTATGGCATCGAGATCATAAAGCGCTCCCAATGCCCCCATATGGATCGCAAAGTCTCGCACCGAATTCGGATTAAACAACCTGTCGTGCACTGAATTGCACCACATACTCTTGAAGATTTGCTAATCTCTGACGGAATACCTCAGTGGAAATTGAATTCGTTGACGTGACCACTTAGCCGAAGTGATGCCTTTATATGAGCATTCCATAGGCGGTGTCCCCTGTGGTGGTTGAAATTATTGGAATTTCCCTTTCGAATAAAAGACTACAACTTGGACTCAAAGGGATACAGTTGGTGGATGCTTTATGACATGCAGCATTGATGCAGCGTCAACTTTTTTTTTTGGAATCAAAACTGTCAACATGACGACGGCTTTTAGTGGAAATTTATGGATTTGTTTTCGGATTTGTCTTGACAATGATGGATGGCGGCCTTTTAGTCGTAATGTGTCATTTAAGTTGGAACCGATAAATCTTAAAATTAGACTAGTCTAGCTGTTTAGGAAAAGTCGGTCAAAGCATTGAGAGTACGAAGCAGGATCAGCAAGGGAAATATACAAATATCGACAGAAATGGTTACAAAAATGATTGTCGCATGGAACGCATCCCTTCTTGAGTGAGCTCTCAACTCGTTGGACAAGGCAGGCAGCTCAATGCTCAATGTACCCGAGAGTATATAATTCTCCACTTTTATACTCGTAAAGTTGTAGGAATCCTACCAGAAACACAAGTAGCGCTGGTGCACCGTTTTGATAGCACAACTCACGTGACCTGAGTGTGGCTAAGAGCATAGTTTTCAAATCCATCCTGTGGAGTTTAGAAAGTTAATTCTGTCGCAGAATTTTATGTGAGAAATATCGGATATTTCCTTGAAAAAGGGTTTGACAAAGGTGGGATTCCTGGATCTGGCTGGTACCGGACAGTCATAGAGAAAGTGGAATAGGGTTGCCTTTTCGTGAGAATGGAATACAAAACTTGGCAGCGTGTGAGCCAATAGGCCGGTGGCCCATGCTAATTGCTGTCCTGTTCGTCCTGTTTTTATTGTAGACGGGCCATGTATGTCTGGATATGGCACAGGTTTCTAGACTGCATCCAAGAGAGAGTGTTGGAGAATTCTACCCTTGATGAGTCCCATCGCAAGAGAGGCATCAAGGGTTGAACCACATCTTGCTAACGCGTCGGCTCGCTCATTCCCCTCTACGTTGCTATGGCCGGGAACTTAGAGGAGTGTGATATTAAACCAAGCGTTTGCCTGCGTTATAGTTTGCTTACCCAGTTCTACTAATTTAGAGGACGAAATAAGTGAGTGGAACCCTTTGATGGTAGCTTAGCTGTCAATAAAGATTCCTTTGCTGTTTTTGGTAGTGGAGCTGAGGCTAAGTATCTTGCAGGCCTCTCTTGTCGCTAGTACCTCCTCCTGGAAAACACTCGAAACAATTGCAGGAATACTTAAAGGTTGTAACGTTGACAAATCAACTAAGAGGGGGTTCTTTCAAGACAGGAAAACCAACGCGTAATCTTTCCATTTGTTCTACTCTTCTTAACTCTCTTCGGGTGAATGGAAAACTGCATTTATCCAGAGCCCGTCTCTAAAAATAGACGAAAGACCAAGACACAACGATAAATGGTCAGCTAACTCAGTAATGGCCGGCAGACTTTGGTGCTGGAGTCTTTGTGGAAAGCGACAACATTAGACTGCACTGTCTTCCAAGCGGAGATTGTTGCAATACTTATGGCTGCGCACTATATTGTGAAAAACCAGTGGAAGGGACTGGTATCTGCTGGATTGGAAGGGAAGGGAGTATCTGCGTTTGTAGCGACAATCAGGCTGCGCTTAAGGCCTTACTCAATCCTTTTATTAGATCCAAAATAGTTCGAGAATGCAAGTCAAGTTTGAATTCAGTTGGAAGACTGAATTTGCTAAGACAGGTCTGTGTCCTTGGTCACAGCGGGATCTACGGCCCTGAACCCACGTTAAGTTTTTCCCTACCTTCGATTAGGGCTTCTATCGATGTTTAGGTTTCTAGCAAAAAAAACTGTTGGTGCCATGACTCTCCAGGATGCAGGTAGACTAAACAGATCCTTCCCGATGCCTGTAAGAAGTCCGCGGCATTCTTGCTGTCCCTCAACAGAAAAGACTGCAAACAACTTCTTAGCGTTGTTACGGGACACTTCTTCTTTGTCAAACATCTTAACGTGTTAGGTTTAAGTGACACCACTGTCTGTGATGCTTGTGGAGAGGGCGACGACACTGCTAAACACTTCTTATGTGATTGTCGTGCCTTGTCTCGTATCACTGAAGCTCTTACTCGACTTTCTTGGAAAAACGCGTATTCCTAGCAACATGTCCACTGGTGATAAAGTCGCATATCCCACTTAGAAGCAGCCAAGAGTTCCCGTGGTAAGCAGTAGTGGAATAGCGTTCTCTTGGCCGAGAATGAATCTCTCCATCACTTTAGTGAAGGTAAGATTGTTGTGCTTGATATTTCAAAGACATTTGACAGAGATTGGGCACCAAGCTCCCAGAGTAAGTCTTTGTCGAATTTCCACTCCGAAGTATCATACCTAGATGAACACCTTAACTACGCTGAAGGTTCCAGGTTCGAATCCCGATGTCAAAAAAGAAAAATTCGATCAACTGCGAAAAAAACTGACGTCAACTCTACTGCATAGACATACCACTGGCAGGAGGGGTGTCATATGGCGTGAAGTGTGGATCGTACTAAGTAGTGATATTGACATCAGGAATTTCGAAAGAAATACTGTGAATTATAAGCAATGTCAACAGTACCAGTCATTCTGGACACCACCCAAGGAGTTTCAAAATCACTTTACCAACATTAGCGCTGTGTGAATAGCATCATAAGGGTATTCATAACCCCTTTAGCGCTAGTGAATTATAAAAAAAAGGGTATAGCTATCAAGAGTAACAGTTTGTTCTAGGCTCTGAACCGATGTTGCTTTGTTTATTGATGAAATCCTCCTAAACGGCCCACTGGGAGCGACCGATGCCGTCTGCGTAAGTCAGCAGCCGTGCGGAATTTTTAAAAATAGTTCCGTCAGCGTTTATTCACATTGTCTACTCCAGCACTAGATTGAAGATGTTACGTCTTCTTGGAATGCATGTTTGAAATATCTGCACACTTCACTGTTGGATCAGTTTTACAGGTTCCCCATTACAACCATTGCTCTGTAGAGCTCCAAATGATGAATGCTATCAAATGTGGCTTTGAAATCGTTGAAAAGATGTTGAGTCTCGACATGAGATTCGTTGGTGTTTCAGCGTATCAACACTTTACCCGCAAGCAAGGTTGTTCCTTACTCATCAAGGACATCATACCTAAGTTGCTTCAAATATACTACAGTCAATTTTCCCCGGATCCTGTACTAAATATAAGCCACCCTTCATCTCAACCATTGTGTCTCCATCTCAGCTTTAGAAATGACCAAGCCCATCTCCATTTTCAACTTAAATTACAATCAAACACCAGTGCAGCCCGAAGCAGTCATTATGCCCTAATTGCATTATAAAGCCTTTCCATCCCATAAACGCCTGTTCAACGTTTAGCAACACAATTTAACCGGAAACCCTGCAATTTCATCAAATAATTACTCCCACTCGAGGGAAGCTTTTACCCGCCATCCAAAGCCGTGCCTTAAACCATCGATTTAATTGCGGCCGACAAAATAATTGCATGCAATCTGACGAATAAGTATGGACCATGGAGACCTGACACTGTTCTCAGAGAATTGACACGCAAGTGTACTCCACATACAATGGGAACTCTTAGCAAATACCCATGGTTGAGGAGCAAAGTGATTTATTTTCCAAATTAAATGCGCGCCATCTACGTATATGTACCGCCAACTAAGGATCTCTCATGAATAACATCTATCGATGGCTTCTTCTTGTGTATGACGAAAAGGTCACGCAAGACTCATCCTCATGTTGAGTGTGAGCTTGAATTATGCCCACAATGTCAGTTAGAGAATCTACCACAGCTACAGCACCTCCAAGGTGGACACCGAAATGAAGTTGTAGACTTCAATACGAAGCCATGGAAGTGTGCTGTGGAAATGTCAATTTTATCATGTCTGTCGGCGGGGAGGGGGAATGAAGTATGTTTCTTGTTATACTTAACCTGAATGTTTGGAGCTGGAGCCACACGAACGGTAGCAAGCAAAAAAAAAAAACAGACCTCTCCGAGTGACGTGGACATTAATTTGCTTGTGGAGAAGTGTGATTCTTGTTGAATCGGTTGCAGGCAAAGGCTTAAGGTCACAGCGGACAAAATTGACATGGTAATTGCGAAACATTGTTTTTTTTTTTTTGTTTTTTACGATTGTCAAGTTGGTAATAGAAGTTTATGCCTTAAGCAGACACCATAACCTGTTGCAATGAAACTAGTAAATCCTATGTCGTCGATTGTTATGATGGCTTCCTGATGCAAGTTAAACTAAAGGGCGTCCCATTAGGAGCAGCAATTTCTTTTTATAAGTTGATGGCTCTCAAACTATGACACTTGTCATCTGGTAAAGGAGCAACGTTTCTTTATTCTGAAAAAATCATTGCAAATACGATGCAATTACATCGAGACATTTTGCAATGATTGTGTAATTTGTTGGTTAATCGGAATGAGATTGGAAGCCATGCGACTTCCTTTGGTTGAGTTAAGTGGGAACTTATCTTTATGCCAGCAAATTTGAAGTCATTTTAGAGCTTTAGGCTAAGGTCCAACATGTTATTGGTGCAAATGTCATAGAAAATTGCATCAAAAGCTCATTGGAATGCAATAAGAGTCGTGAAGGATGCTTGGTAACCATTTTTTTAGCCTCCAGGAAGATACAACAGACAACAGCTTCCAACTAACAGGCTTTGAGAGCTTGATGCAAAGCACGCATCTTTGCACACAATTAGAGCAGCAAACTTCGACTCTGAAAATTTGTACGTCTTAGCTAGATTCAGAAGGCCCTCTCTCGAAGAAGTAAGGAAACTCTATACAAGACCTTAATCATCCCAGTCCTGCTCTATGGCGCTGAAGCATGGACTTTATCAAAGGCGGATGAAGATACCCTTGGTGGCTTCGAACGGAAAATTCTTCGTAAGATATTCGGTCCCGTGTGCGTTGACGGGTTATGGAGGAGAAGGTTCAATGACGAAAGGCGACCTCAACCAACTTGGAGTGCGTTACTGGAGGCGGTTAGCTAAGGACCGGGCTAATTGGAAAAGCTTGTTGGTTGAGGCCCAGGTTCACCCCAAACTGTAGCGCCACCTAAGTAAGTAAGTAAGTAAGTAAGCTAGATTCAGAGCCCTACCGTCCAAAGAGAAAAAGCTCCGAATGACCCAGAGAAAATGGAATTAGCACACCCGGAGTAGCTAGAAACCACCAGGAACAACTGAGTGAGACATGCACCGCTTTGCACCCGTCTTCCACTAATGCCAACACGCAATGGACCCAGTATCACAACATCAAAGAGGAAGTGGAATCTACTTACAGGTAACAACCAGGGATACCTACCATAATGAGTTGACAGAAGACGCACATCTTAAGGTGCTGCAGTGCTAAACAAGAGCAGCGCAGGAAGAATATTGAACCAGGCGAAGAGAGGGGAAGCAAAATCGTTTGTAGAAAGAAGTCTCCCAGCTCAAGGACATTGAAGAGTCGCGCGATAGGAACAATAGGTGACTTCAAAACCGGAACTTAGACTATGTGAAGGAAACCTAGTCATCGATAAACAGGGATAAGTGATAGTTGAAGAAGAGTGCTTGGCTTCGGTCCACGAAGAAGTTATCCCTCTTTATCGGTAAAGAAGAGGTTGGAGCCATAAAAAAGTTGAAGAACAACGAGGATGTTGACCTACAAGTGTAGATAGAGTTGATGCACCAAATCCTCATCCAAGTATGCGTGAACAAAAGAATGAGCGATGACTGGAAAATCAGCTCCATGTGCCATCATGCAATCCTACGTCTTACATCCACTATCGACTATAGACCCGAAGAAGGCTGATCGCCTAGAGCTACATGATAGACAACTTGTTCAACCACATGACTGATCGAATGAATACCCAACCTTATGCCGATTGAAGCCCCTGGCAGAGCTGGTCTTATAACAAAACTGGTTAAAGCTACAAGCGATGGCTTGACAAAGACCAAACAAACGAAGATATGTCAAATTTTTCCATCATTGGCATCCCCGGTCTCGATCCATTAAAGTGGTCGCCTCTTAAACAGAGAAAGCAGGTACTGACATGGAATCAGAGGCGTCTTAAATTGACCTATGTATTGGATGATTACGTTAGATGCCTGCCCCCACATAAATAGGAGCATACTTAGACCAAAATAAAGGTCCGTTGTGTCACCACTTTGAATAGCGGTTTACCGGCACCAGGAACCTTGCAAAGATTTCCATGTTTCGTCAAGGAATCCTATGGGTAGCAGTATCAGTGCCGACTTCGTCCTGTACCGCACTATATGGCGAACCATTTAGACCCACAGACAAAGCTCGACTAGATCGCTGAAGTCTTCTGCCTTCTTCTGGCCTCGGTATCAAGGCGAGATTTTACCAATTCTAGGGAAGCAGGAGGTTCCCCTCCCGTTTTAGAAAGGTTCTGACCTGTTTCCCTTCTTTGCCAGTTCGTCTACTCTGCAGTTGCCCTGTGTCCTGGAAACCAACACAGGAAAACGTCGCATTTGTCAGCGATCTCATGACTCTCGAGACTTGCAACATAGCTTTACCAACTAAGGTCGTATTATCGGTAATTCCAAGACTTTTATCGCCGCCGAACCATCTATAAAGCCATAGATTCTCGGAATGTCATAATTTCCGCCTGAAATACACAAAATTGATCCGGCATCAGATGGACCGTCTGGTGATCCTTTCCCCGTCACACTTAGGTCAGGTAGGTAGGTTGGTAGAGGTGGCGGTTCAACATGAACCCAAGTAGCACTAGGTGTTGGCTTTTCTTACCGCGGCTCGTGTGACCTGGTTGATGATGTGTGTTGATGTGTGTGGGACAGTCGGTGCCTAGATCCAGCCTGTGGAGTTAAGAAAGAGGATAAGATTCCTTATCCCTTTACCCGAGATGTCATCAAGGTAGTCGAAGAATGGTTGGTTTATTGCACGCAGTTTGGCTCTTGCAAGCGCCGGACATTTGAAGAGGACTTAGGTCGATGTAGACCTATTGTGAAGTCCTAGGGGTTGCAGCCTTCTTACATGGAACCATACGCCGGCCCGCAGCGCTGATGAATCTGTGCATGTCGAACACAGACTTGCAGTTCTTCTATATTCTGGCAGAAGTGCCTTCCTAGTATCTTAAATCTTGTATGGCAGAGTGCTGGTCAGTGGCAGAGAAAGTGTAGAGTGTCCTCATCTGCTTCTTCGTCGACACGTCCCCTGCATAGGTCATCCGTGTTCAATCGATCTTCTTGCATAGTGTACTTTAGCATGTTATGCCCGGAACTAGGGTAGATAGGGATTTTTTTTTTTTAATTTGCAGGATTCGTCCGATTCTCTGTTTGTTGTAGAATGGTTGAAGTTTCCTTGTTATAACACAGAAGCTGAGCGCATTCCATCTATCGTTAGCAGTCTTTTGAATTTTGCTCCCCGAATTCCTGTTTAAAGTTACAGGAGGGGAACCATACACTGTTTTAGATCCAGCTGTACACATCTCTATCGCAGATTTGACATCGAAGTCAATGTGTGGAACCTGTTTTACCAGGAATTATGGCTTGTATAAGCGTTAGCCAGCTGTGCGGATTCCTTAGGCCTTAATGCTGCTTCAGCTGCCTTTTGCTTCTTATGGATATCAATGGAAAGTAAGTGGAACATTGTTTCCAGCGCAGCAGTAGGTGTTGTTCTTACACAGATGACTGATAGTCTTTGGAACATTGCCAGAAGAACCGTATTACTCTTTTTGTCCAGAGCTGTCCACTATCAGGATGTGCCTCACTATTGCTGAAATTAACGCGATAAAATGAAGGAAATAGAGTCAAGAAAAAACGGCCTAGATCTCAAAGTGTAGAGCTACAACTTGGAGGCTGTCAACGAGCTTGTTTCCACAATTGATATGTAAGACTGGACACCAAATGGAGTTCGTTTGTACTTCAATAACTCGATGGCCCGTGTATCTTTTTGCACCAAACTTTTACCAACATATCACACAGGAAACTCCAATGGTTATGCACTATAAATTCCAATATTCTAACGGTCACAAATAATAAAAAAAAAACTTCTAACTTGAGTCATTTTCAAAACTATTTTATTTTGCTCTTCTCTCGCTAAACACTCTCATTTCAGCTATATCCACAGAGATTGGTTATATTGTATATATTCGGACAAAAGCATGTTTGCAAAACAAAACAAACAAGTTAAATAATTAAAAAAATAAAACAATAATTAAATATTATTTACAAATTAAAAAACATTACAGTGGGGGGACTGTAATGGTTGGATTTCCGGTCACAACCCTCAATGCACTGTTCACTGAATTTTGGGATTTCGCTATTCTTGTCAACTTTCCTGTAACTGAGTATTTTTTTTTAACACTTAATGGTGTCCAAGGGAGATGCTGGACAAACCGTGTCCGTAACCGCCACCGTAGCCATAACCACCGCCATAGCCTACACTGATGGCTGGAGCAGCGGAGTAAGAGATAGAAGGAGCGGCAGCATAAGATACAGCTGGAGCGGCGGCATATGATACAGCTGGAGCGGCGGCGTATGAGACAGCTGGAGCAGCATAAGATACAGCTGGAGCAGCAGCATAAGAGATGGATGGTGCGGCGGCGTATGAAACAGCTGGAGCGGCGGCGTATGAAACAGCTGGAGCGGCAGCATATGAAACAGCTGGAGCGGCAGCATATGAGACAGCTGGAGCGGCAGCGTATGAGACAGCTGGGGCGGCATAGGAGACAGCTGGAGCAGCATAAGAAATAGCTGGAGCAGCGGCAATAGCCTTAACAACTGGAGCAGATGCCACAGAGACCTTGTACGTGTTGGCATATGATGTGGCAACAGGAGCGGCAATAGCCTTAACAACTGGAGCGGCAACAGCAACGGCTGGAGCTTGATAGGCTACTGCTGGGGCGGCAGCATAGCTGACACCGATTCCCCCACCGTATCCACCACCGTATCCACCACCGTATCCATGTCCAAGACTGTATCCTCCTCCCAATCCACCTAATCCACCGAGATATCCAGCTGAGGCAGCAGCAAAGAGAGCCGACATGACAACGAACTGAAACGATGAGAGTTGAGAGAATTATCCTCGTGAGTATATGGAATATCCTTTTGATCCTACAGAGCACGTTCAACTTACCAATTTGAACATATTGATAGGAGTTCTTGATTAACTGTTACTAGTAGAGAGATCTAGAGTTGAAGTTGGAATGATTCCGATTCGGTAACCGATGCTCGTATTTATACAACTGAACGTTTGTCAATTTTTCGCGAAGAAGTCGGCACAGAGCCCCAGGAGTAGGAGTAGATCGAGGGCTGCAGCTAACAAACCCTCACTCCATTCAGTCTCTCAGAAATCCGCACAAAAGCGAAAAGAGGAAAGATGACAGAGAGTCGGCAGCGGCGCAAACGTACCGAAAGTCAATCACAAATCGTTGAAAGCAAATTATGTGGCGGCCTAACCCTCTGGCGCCCCACTTGGCTGACTCACATTCGATGCTTGTGGTGCTGGTGCCGCAGTGGAAGCTCAGTAGCTGCTCCACGACCGGAAGGAAAAAAAAAAAAGCTTCCAAGAAGTTGTTTATGGTCGTTACCAGTGATGGTGGTGCTGGTGATGGTGGTCATAGTGGTGGTGGTTCTCTCGGTCGAATTGACTTCATATGGATGCATTGTGGTGCCGTGAATGGTTTACAATTTCGATAGTTGTTAGCATTTGTTTGATCTGGTTTTGGTTTATGTTGAGATAGAATTAAAGATCTACCTTGTCGGTGCTAACGATAAATGACCGACCGATGACGACGCCCTGTTAATTAGCCTATACGTTGTGGTTGAGCTTTAATCTTGCGGTGGATGGTGTACCTTTTCATGAAATTCCGTAGAAAGATCGTGTCAATTGAGAGTATTTGAAGGGCGTAGATCCCTTGCTTTGAAGTACCACAAGTTTGAGAGGGTTGGTGGAGTAGGCATGATTTCATGTGGGGAATGAGCGGCAAATTTGACAAGCTTCACTTTTCCCTAGAAATGTGAATTCTAAGTGTAAGCCTGCCTTGGGTAGCCAAAGACTATAGTGTGCGCCTTTCAGTCTGAAATCCAGGCGATGGAAGGGTGTAACCAACTTAACGTGAACAGAAATGATCACAAGAGGGACTTTGCAACCATGCTATACAGTCAAGCTCCCATCCAAGTACTGAGCCCTTACGAAATCTTCTCTAAGATGATATGGGAATGCCAATGACAAAATGTGTCTTTTAGTGGGTGCCAGGCCAGGTAAGGTGGAAGCCGATAAGCTATCGAAGGAAGGAGCAACAATGTAGGTGAACACATTATTGAAGAAGAGCGACGTGAAGAGGAGGAAAGCAGGTGAGAACTCCTCAAATTAAGGCAAGATCTAAAGCCTGCATCAACCTAAGCAAGAACAAGGTTCGACAATTTACGAACTTCCTCACGGGACACCGAATATCTCAGGAAAAAAGGTCTAGGAAGCATGCAAGTTCCGTGAATAAACTCATGAAACTGTGGGGCATTAACTCGGAGCAGAGCAAGTTGTCTGGGAATGTACCATATAGAAGAGAAAGACCTTCCATCCCTAGACCCAATACAGATTCTTAAGTTCTTAAAGTTAAAGGGTAACCAAGTTGAAAGAGGTGCTTTAGCATGAAAACAACCTCGGTTAGCACCTACCTTCGATGCAATTAATTCATTCAAGCTTAAGCTTAGGATAGGATAAAACTATTTCAGGTTGCCTTCCAGTTAACCTCTTTGAGTTTCTTAGCTTCTACAAGATGCCCAAGTAGTTCACAGCTAATTTTAATCATAGAACGCAGGATCTTCAAGAAAATCTTGTCACCAACAGGAACCGAATAATTTAAACAGTGAGTCATGATGGCTTGTCAAACCTTCACCAGATTTTGTCAAGAAGAAGCGCTAGCAAGGGACTTATTCAAGCTCGTGCTGGAGCAGATAGAGCACCGGAGGAATCAGCTGCTCGGATTACGCAGTGAGTCTAGAGTTTCTTTTCGCCTAAGCCTTAGCAACTGTTTGCATGCATGTTCCCAAAAGGATCAGTGAACTATAATGAGTCTACCTATGTCTATAAGCATGCTGTTAATTATTTCTGTTGTCCTTGGTAAGCTATAGATAGGCCGGGTCTTATGTGAGTCTGTGGTATGCGGAGGTGCCACTCTAATGCTATGAACGTTTCCAAAGGGATTTCTAAACAGAACCCAATTGTTTTGTCCCTTTTCGTCTCTCTTTTTCATGGTGATTCTCCTGCGAATCGCTGCGCAGCCCAATGTCCTCACCACTGAGCCATGACGACTATACAGACATTATCACATACTGGAGCCCTTCTTCGCAAAATCGCTAGCTCTTTCATTACCCTCAACGTTCTTACGACCTAGAGCTCACATCCTGGTAATGTTAAGCTGGAAACTTAAACAAGCTTATTCTGCATTTTACCGGGCACCTAGCCCAACCTTACCTAGAACTTTACTGCCGTCTTAGCAGGCAATGAAGGTATCTCCTTGGGTTCGACATGCTATCCGAGTTGGTGTACCTCCGCTTAAAAGACTCTGCTGAGCCAGACAGAGGATTTGAATTTATGTACTCAATTCCCCATTCCTTATCGGTCAGAAGCTTGATTAGGAAATCCTTCTTGCAAGCTCAAACGGAAAGATACTCGCGAAGAATAAGGGTTAAGATCTGATCGCGAATTCTAAAAACATCACCAGGATGTGGATGTAGCCCTAAAATTGAAAAAAAGCGCTGACTACATTGGCTCAGCCGTATTGAAGACTAGAGACTAGGATAAGTAAACGAAGCAAGGACAAACCTCGATTATTTAAGTCACGTAATAGGACTACAATGAGACTTGCTTTCAATTCAGTTTCTGAGCCTAAGCTGCTTCATTTGAAAACGAGATTGAAGCCTCATCGAGAGACTGATTCACCCATATACTGCGGGTGAAACGTTGAAGAGGGGCACTTTCACTTTCCTTGGGGCACTGCTTGTGGAAGAATCGATAAAACCGTCAGCGATGGAAGACTGTGTCTAAGCCTAGAAGTCTTAACCCGCGTTTTTATATACATGCGTGACTGTTTTGGGAAGGTGCACCTGAACAGATGCGAGCGTTGTATTCAAGCTTTGGGACTGTGAACACCTTATAGATTGATGCCAGATCATGGTGATACTTCCAATGAAGCTTGTCATTTGCCACCAGCTACCAACTTGACTCAATGGACCCGTCTGACAAGTGAAAAATTCCCCATCATACCATAACGATTGAAGAGTAATTAAGTTTTAATCGCTTTTCCACCAAAGTAACCGTAACTATACCATCTGTCTGTCAATGTTGGTGCAACAACTCAAAATCGAAGCAATTCGCAACTTTTAAAAATCCCATTACAAGCCGACATCAGTCACAGTCCAACCCAGCACCGCTTTCAATTGAATAGTTTTCTTAGATGAATTTTCGCACGCTATATCCATGACTAGGACAGATGTTTGTGTATCTAAAGACGTGTATGTACAATGAAACTTATAAGTCCATATTGAACACTTTACGAGTTAAGCTAGACCTTCAGTAGAACATTACGTTCTTCAAAATAAATTGGACTGCTCGAATCCGGGTTGTGCTGCTTCGAATTGAAGTAGGCAAAGGGGCTTTTTTTTGTGAAAGGTATCTGCATGCTAACGTAGAATGTATCTCACCTGAGAAAACATATCTTTTGCGAAGCAATTAACTGACAAAAATAAAAATTTGCTTACGGTTTACAGTCGTTATGATTGGAACTGACTGATTGTGGATTAACAGAACACTGGGGGCTTGTCAATTGAGGTTGCTTTGGTGTCTTACTAAGCAAATTGTTATTAATTTGCATTTGTTGGTCAATAAACTTTAACAAAAAATAACGGGAAGTGATTAGTTAGAGAAAAAAATACAAATATTTGGCGGGACAGCTCTTAGAGAGAACTTCAGCATTGTTGTCCGTTTCTCAAGAAAGGAGACTCTCTTAACTGCGCCAACTACAGAGGCTTCAAGATACTATCTGCCTTATTCAGACCTTCAGGACCTGAAGTCGTTCAACAACAACCTGATTGGTCCATCTCAGCTCAAAATCGATACGCACCATCGTATTCATCGATTTTAAAACCGCGTATGTCAGCATCTGTAGAGAAGAGCTATGCAGAGCAATGTATAGCTTTGGCATCCCTGCTAAACTCGTCCGTTTGTGTAGGATGACGATGGAGAATACACGCTGCTCCATCAGAGTCGGTAAAAACTTCCCCAAGACCTTTGATGTCAAAAGAGGATTCTGACAAGGCAATGCGCTGTCATACAACTTCTTTAGCATCATTTGTCAAAAAACAATTCAAAACTTAAGCGCCAACACATGAGGCACAATCATTCAAAAGTCCATCCATGACTCGCATACGCCGACGATATTAGGTGCGTTTTTTTGCAAGCGTATATACGCTTAATTTTCAATTTGCATGTAAAATACACTAACAACAAAACCTATATCCGTCTAATTAGACGGGGATAATTATCGCCGCTTGTGAAATAGGCGCGGATAAAAACAATGCTTCCAACCCTTATTTTCTATGTGTTATCGATGATTTGCTAAGAAACGTCATAAAATTCATCCATAAATTCATTTTATTTGACAATTGAAACAAAAAAAAAAACAACAAATTGAAAATTGTCAAAACTTTTGCATGAGCCTGGCAAGAAATTAAACGGTTGAGAACAAAAAATGGAAAATTTTAATTTTTGTATGAACATAGATATACACATATAGGTTCAAGAAAAACAAAAATACACACTTATTAGGTGTGCGTATTCTCTGTATTTTCCATTCTTATTTGTATTTTATCCAAATTATGTTCAATTCCAACTATTTTCAATTTTTTAACAGCTGACTGTCACAAATGTCATAAATGTCATCTGTGCTGCCAAGTTTTTTAAGATGAATTATTAAGCGCCGATGATCGTTTTTTTGTGCACTTCTAATTTAAGCGTATATACGCTTGCAAAAAAACGCACCTATTGTCATAATTTGAGGAGTGCAGCGTGATGTCAGTATCGCTATCGTGAGAATTAAGATGGAATGGTCTATGAAGCCAAGACCAAGTATACACTGTCAACAAGAGGGGACTAACCCAACACTAACGTCACAAACAGAACATCTCCCTCGACAGGTATAACTTTGAGGTACTTAAGGACTTTGCCTACCTAGACTCCTCTATCAATTCAGACATCAGCACCAGCGTTGAGAAAAAAACAAAGAAAAACTCTTGCCAATCGTTGCTTCTTTGCTAAGAAGGGCTATGAAGGCAATTGACTAACAAACAACAAAAGTGACCCTGTTTGAGACCTTAATAATCCCAGTTCTGCTCAATGGCGTAGAGGCTTGGACTTTATCAAAAATGTATGAGGGTGCTCTTGGCTGCTTCGAGAGGAAAATTCTTCGGGTGATTTTCTGTCCTGTCTGCATAGACGATGTGTTGAGGAGGAGATGAACTGTACGGACTTTATAGCGAATTAGCGACACAGACTTTACGAGAAAAGTGAACATCCAACGACTGAGGTGCCTGGGTCATGTAGATGCTTCAGTCCGAAAAATCTTCGAATCTATGGCCGAGGGACAGCGCAATAGAGGAAGACCGTGATTCAGGTGGCGCACGCAAGTGGAAGCGGACCTCAGTTAGCGTGGGAAACTAGGGGCACCTAGCTTAAGATCGAGCAGGCTAGAGACACTTGTTAGTTGATGCCCAGTTCCACCCCGGACTTTAGAGTCACCTTAAGCAAAAAAGCTCATAGAGAGCCAAGGCCTTGCTTCTCGCAATGGAGTAAGTCCCCATTTATAGTTTTGTGATTGCCTGCCAAGAGGAGTTGCCATGAAAACGTCGTATTGGACTAGGCACTTAGAGATCACATACGGCATTATTGTGAAGTTTTATGAATCGGTTAAGACGTTAAGAGTGAATAACAGCTTGAAGTTTCGGTCACAGTCAAAGCCTCAGGGTTTACATGTCCTACCAGTCTGATAAATACACCTAGATGTGGGATGCGGTATAGGAGAATTACGAACTCTAGTTTTCGAAACGAGCTATGAAGTGGTGAATTTAGCTTAAGTTCCCCATCTTCAGATACCTTATCGTGGCGGAATGGCTTAAGAGTCACAGATTCTATGGAATCGAATGCAACTTTTCATTCCCTATCTCCTGCTTTGGTGTACCTATAGTGGTTGACAATCTACTAAACACTCTCATTGGTTCTAACGTCTACGCACAGGCTTATTCGGATGATGTTGCCGTACTTTGTGTCAGATCATGCTTATAGGCCGTCTTTTGTCTGTACTAACACGTAGAGGGCCCTAGAAATGCACTCAAAATGAACTTTTGGCCAATCTTGGAAAAACTGAGGACGTGACCATCCAGATCTCCAATAAAGCCAAGTATTTGGGAATGATCTTGAAAACCTTTCCGATCAAAACATGCCGAGTCGAAAACATCTAGTTTCTGACAGTTTAAGTGGACCCTTGGCAAGACTTGGGGCTAATCACCGCAAAGGTTCCTTTGGACTTTAACTAGGATTTTTACTAGCTTATGCATCGGTTGATTGGTGGAAGAGTCTTTGGCCGAAACTTTAAAGAACGATCTGCCTCGGCTGTACACGGGAACTGTCTCTAGTAAACCTAGCACAGCTCTAAATGCACTGCTAAATGAAGCTCCTCTTGTGCCTTATATCAGAGGGTCTAGTGTCAAAGCCATCTACCGTCTTACATGCAGTGATCGTACGTGAGGCAACGACTCTAGTCCAACCCCACCAGAACTTCGGTTGCAGCACCATTTCAAAGTTGACGTTCATTACATTCAGAACTGGCTTCGGCCAGAATCTAAGCCGAATGGCTCCAAAACTTATAAAAGATCTTGGTGTCTTGGTGGAGGACGACAGCATTAAGCTTCATTATTCACGCTTTCCATCTGCCCATGAGGTATGTTGTAAGGAATGGTTGGAATGATCGGAGTTTCTATGTCCGTAGTGGCTACCCTCAAGGCACTGCTCAACCCTTTGATCGATTCGATTATAGTTTGTGAATGCAAGAACTGTCTGAATTCAGTCTTTCTTACTTAAGGTTGCGCTGCAGTACGGGGTGGACCTGAGCCTTTACCAACAAGCGTCTCCAGCCAGCTCGATCTTTAGCTAGCTGCCTCTAGTTTCGCACTATAAGTTGGTTGAGGTCCCCTTCCACTTGTGCGAGCCACCTGAGTCGCGGTCTTCCTCCACTGCGCGGTCGGAGCAATGGTATCCATCCGGATTTACATGACTCAGCCACCTCTGTCGTTGGATCTTCACTCGCTGTACATCCTATATAGGTCATCGTTATATCTGCTCCTCCACTCATCATCTTTGCCGACGGGATCACTCTTAGTTGTGTCCAAGCTCGAGAGTTAAACACTTCGCATCGTCTCAAAATGGAACTATATTGTCCCATGTTTTCTCCTCATAAAAATGTAAGCCTAGTTGTAACGTCACCTTGCAGTCCTTAACAATGCACGACTGCTTCACTGTTTCTAACTTCAGCGTCAACTCTCTTCGCTTGAGTTACTCGTTGGAACCATGCGTTGCAATCAACCTCAATATCGTCTGAGTAACCCAACGGAATTGTTAAGGATAGTTTCCCTATCACCACCAATCGCTACTATGACTAACTTTGCCCCAAGTCCATGATATAAGTCCCCTTCACTGACTCACTCATATTCCATAGTCCTGCGCCGCCCCAATTCCACCTATTAAACCACAAACTGGTCAAAGGCTAAACCGTCTAGTGAACGGTGTCGGCGGCGTCGAAGGCATTTATCCATGTTATCAGATTACCGGCAATAGCCCACCACCGCATGACCCCAGCAGCAATGCAATGAAAGTTGTCATATAAAAGCCTAAGCCCCGGGGCAGGTACTACGTGCAAACTTCCATCATGAGTGCAATCAATTAATACGTTGTGGCAGTTATTGCATTTTAAACGAGACTTCATCGTTGCGTCCTGTTCGTTGCTCAGCATTGACCACAGATAAACCAAGCTACGCAATTGATTACGAAATTCAATTACGAAATTGTGCTTCAGATTGATTAAGGCACTCGAATCTTGTCCAGAGCAGGAGAGTACAGACTACAGAGCCAACGAAAGATTGCGTTAAAACAACGATTAGAATGAAGCTGCAGCAATTGAACACATATTTGCTTAGACCTGGCTGGATTCGTCGGATGTTCACATGCCAAGTGGTCTACACAGACACCAGAGAGGTGTCTCTTATCCGTTGGACAAGAGTTTTGCCTGAACAACTTCAGATAAAAATGTGAAACACACATCGACGCAGATGCGTACAATGTCGATAGTGTGAAGCACTCACTCATATGGGTGTGACGTGTGAGCCCCTCCAAGCAATCATCATCGTTTTATGGAGCTTTTAACTAGGTTAGCATGAAAGCTGAATTTAAGTGCAGTTTCCCAGGCCTTACGATACATACTATGTATCACGTGGACTAATTATGGTAATTGGGAAACGTTCACTTAATTACGGAGGATTACCCCAAACAGAGGCAAGTTGATCTTATGAAGAATTTAGGTGAGACGGCGTTCAATCTTGGTGTGGTAAAGCAAAGATGGGGGGGGATCTTCTTATAAGATGAACCGACTTGAAGTCTTGGGTCGCAGTGAAATTGAATTTTCAAACTAAAATATCAGGCTTAGGCTTATAAAGGTAACGCTTGACTGGGAGTTCTTTGAAAGAAGCGTCCTCTATCTTTCAAGAACTTCGAAGACGTTACAGACGAGTTTCTCTTCGTTCGGGAGAATTGTTTGCAGCCCTTGACACTGCGGTTTCTCGCGGTTGTCATGAGGATCTCGAAACCCTAGGTTGGGTTAGATATATGAGCCAGCCCACGGAATTTGTGTCTCAGATGGTAAAGGCCGGAGCAGTGACAGAGGAAGCGTGTTGTGTCCTCATGAACTTCCTTGTCTTCGCAGCCTCTACATAGGTCTTCTTCCGTAACAGGGAGTTTCTTCATGTGGTACCGCAGAGTGTTATGACCCGTTATCACACCTACCAGGGTGGAGAAGGATTTTCTATCCTTTTGTATAAGTCTGGCGGTCCTAGCCTTATCAAATACAGGCCATAACTTGCTTGTGATGGCACAAGTGTCTACTGAGGACCATCTGTTATTTCCCTCTCTTTGAGCTTTCTCCCCTGCTTCGTAAGGGAGTAAGGCGAGATATTCACCGTGAGGTCGGTTGGTTCTAGACTTAGTGCCGAGCTCTCCCTAACCAATTCGCGAACATTCTCAATCCCTGGTATGCCCTTATGCCCAGGGACCCAGCAGAGTGTAACCTTGAGCTGCGTTCCAAGAACCCTAAGCTCTTCTGGACAGCACCTCACAAGCCTCAATTTTATTTCTCAAAACCCTCACCGCGACCCAAAATGTAACACTCTTGTGGGTCCCGGGAAACAAAGGTATCCACGGGGATTAAATGGCGGGTTAGTTAGCCAGAAAGGGCTCGGAACAGGACCTATCACTTGTCGATCACTCCGTACTGTCCCTTTTAGCACTCGTCAAATCTAACAATGCACTTGACTTCCAAGACGAGAGATGGAGCGCACTCCCATGCCGCATCTCCAGGAAATTGTGGAGAGGACACAGGAAAAACAGGACACATTCTTGCGCTAAATAGATCAAACTTTACACTCTTCATAGAATATCAAAGGCCATAACCTACTTATTCAGAGGCTGTAGAAATACTGACGTGGAAGAGAACCCAACTCACATCCTTTGCGAAGCCCCAACCTACACAGAACAAGACAGCCTTCGGTGAATATTATTTCAACGACCTGGGTGATCTTTCTAAGAAGCCACCAAAAGCCACCCGAATTCAGGATGGTTTAGGGAGGCCCAACGACCGTAATCACACTCTCTCAGACCTTTCTTTTCACTTTGTCTTTTCAAACTGGATATTCCAGGTTAGAGGAACACAATGGATCCGTAGAGATCCCAGTAAAGGCTGCATTACTAGATGCCTATGATTTCCTAGATGAGGTGTTTCGCTTCAGAAGATGTCACAAAACTAAGGAACTTCTCTCAGTGGATCGCAGCAAGTCAAGAATTCTCTTTGTGAGTTGAAAGAGGGCAGGACATTCCATAAGGATGTGTAGAGAGATCTCTTCACTCTCTAGACAGAGTATACGCTTAAATCTGTTGCAAAGTTCATGCGATGTAGGAGTTTGTATAGGCGACAGTATCCGCTGAGGAATCCAATTAGCGCTCTAAGGTTGTTCCTAGGTAGGACGGTTGACAGAGTAAAGAAATCCTTGCCCCTTCACACTTAGGTCAATGTAAACCCATTGTAATGGTTGTTCCTATCAAGATTCACAATGAAACTGGAGTTACGGTATCGGGATTACCAGCTTTAAGCATGCTTGTCTTGGTCTGTTATGCCAAGCTTCTTTGGATTTTGCCAAGTGTGACTTGCTTACCCCACAGAAGGGGGTTCAGGTTCAATGAATGTTGTTGAAGCGTCGGGCTCTTTCATTCCCCGCAAGTCCAATGAAGGATGACCATGTTAGGTTCGGGTTCCTGGGACTAGTTTGGATTTGATGACTGGCGATTCGAACGCTTTTAGGGCAGCTCGATTGTCTGAGAAGATAGAAATGGTTGCCCCAAAAGTTTGAGAGACCTGACATTGATTCACACTCTGTACGACGAGCAAGGCTGATAGAGAACCTCGCACATGGTGATTCTCCAAAAATTCCGGAGACAGTTTCTGTTTTCATTTTGGATTCGTCCGTACACCAGACGAGATCAGGTGAAGGTTGGGGTTGTGTTTGTCGCAGTCCTCCCTTTGCGAGATCTTAAACCAAACAATTTGACAACAATGCCTAACTTACTTGCTTAGGTGGCGCTCCAGTTCTGGGTGAACCTGAGCCTCAACCAACGAGCTTCTCCAGTTAGCCCGATCCTTAGCTTACGGCCTCCATTTACTTATTCCAAGTTGGTTAAGTTCTCCTTCTCCACCTCAGGCGAGGTCTTGGTTTACTGCACTGTCTCTCCGGGTTGGATTCGAAGACTCTTCGGGTCGGAGCGTTGGTGTCCATTCGCTCTACATATCCTAGCCATCTTAAAAGACCATTGCGTAGTTTTTTGACTTGGTCGATGTCTCGCTGTACAGCTTGTATAAATCGTTGTTTAACCACCTCCTCTAGAGCCCAGGACTGATAGCAATACTTGTTGTGCTAAAAAAAACCAAACTTCCAAAGTGACCTTAGCTAGCAAGCGACTGGCAGTATGATTCTTACAACCACCCTTCAATTGAGCCATCGAAGAAATGAGGAATCAAAAGCCTTTGCTCTCTCAAAGAGCACTACATATGAACATAACTTCGCTTGGATGGAACACTTTCTTCATGACTACTCAATTTGAGTTGAGGACACCCTGGAGTTCTATAGTCAGACGACAGGGAGACCTGCTTAAAGCAAGAAAATGCTTTACGTTGGCGCAAAGTCTGCTACAATACAACGTACATGTATTGAAGAAAACAGGGCTTCAGTATTGTTCTCGCGTTTGGATACTGGAGCCTATACATCAAGTTCACCTTCTCGGCAGTAATAGGAGCTTTTGGTGTGGTTTTTGGACAGACGGAGTAAGTACCATGAGTAGCAAACGGTTCTGGACCATGAAAACAGGATTTTGTAGCCTTAAATGCTCTGCATTGCAAATATGAAATGTCCAACAAAATTCTTAGGAAAAGGACTCTCATCTTTCGAAAATACTATGGTCCGATATATATCCAAACCGTCCCTCTTCTGTCGTTAATTTTGGACTCATGAATCATCGGTCTCAAGCCTTGACGATCCGCTTGGATAGGCACACACAAAAAATGTCTATAAATTCCATGTCACCATGAATTTAACGCCACAAACTGTTAAAATTGTCAAACTACGAGTATGTTTGCACAATTATAACAAATAGCCTCCTAAACCATTAACAACATTCCCGTAACAAAACAGCGGTAGTTAAAAGTCTTAACAATTAAAACCCGTGTCTTAATTGTCCAGGTGAATAATTTTTATTGCCCTTGTTACCAATTGACTCACATTCATACGTGTGTAAGCAAAACTAAATTACTTTCGCAAAAAATTTATATACGATCCAAGAACTCAGCCAAGCTTACCGATACGAAGACTGTAGGTCAAGGCAGTCCCATTGCTGCCTAACAGTTGCGATTTCATTAATTAGTCTAATTACGTGTGCAAAACAAACAAACATGCAGATTAGTCAACGGAAAACCAAGCCCGCCAGTCTTTTTCCCTTCAAAGACAAGACTATGGCAATGTTGACAAGTACCCGTTGCCCCCTTTCGGTTGGTCCTCGCCTCGGCAAGTTGTAAATTTATTTCCTTAAGACACTCACTGGGACGGGATTGTTTCATTGAAAAAGTGCTCATAAGCGGTCGTAAAAAAAAAAATGGTTACACGACAGCAGCGTGCCGGCACAGCCGATAGCATGTATCTGTCCACATGGTTGTATCTCGAACGCGAGAAAGAAAGAATCGTAATGTCGGTCGTTTGCATTTTTCCACGGTTTGCTGGCAAAAGATTCGCACGAATTGCCGCAAGGCGTCGACTTGAAATCGAAATGCAAAGCAACCTTTTGAAGGTCGAACAATTGCGCTGGTAAGGTTGAAGTTGGAAGAGTGTTGTGCCAAGAACTTACGTAACATGGAAGTTGAAGGAACTTTATCACCCCTCGTTGAGATAGTGAATCGATGCGGATAGTTTGTGGAACGAGAGATATGGGACTTACGGGAGATTAATGAGCCATGGGCTGGGCATTTGCGATTGTAGCGTCAGATGGAGATATTATGCATGTAAAGTGTGAATATGGGAGAGGTAAGCTTGGGTGAGTTAGTGTGGACGATGATTTCGTGGATTTGGGGCATTAGGTACTGCTTCGCGACATATAATTATAGCGCAATTCCCTGTTGTATGTGTCAGATAAGTCAAGAGAAAGCCAATAGTTTCTTCAACAGGTCATCACAGACAGATCCTTATAAAACTGCGGCGCAACGAACAGAAAAGCTTCAAAGTATGGAAAGGATTAGATCATGTGATATCAGTGGTTGAATGACCACTTTCACAAAGTTATACCAAAGCTAGACAGTCTCACTACGGTCCTTCCTTAAGCACCAAAAAGAGTTGAGCTTGAATCTGGCTAAATGTTTGATCTATGACTAGAATCTTTGACAGGCGGTCCATGTAGAAAGACAAACGGTTGCAGTCCTTTCTAAGCCGAGATTACAAAAAGTGGATACAAAAATTATCTTAGAATGCAATGAAAGGTCGTACATCTGAAAATTAGGTTAAAGCCGCTCTCTACATGAAGCGTCTAGTCAGGATGTCAGCACCTGTTGAACTTTTCGACACTACAAAATCGACGATTTGGTAAAAAATGGGACCTGGAACACAACCTCAACCAAAAGGATTCGACAGGAGAAAATCCGCTCCTCCAAGTTAGGTCATCTTGATTGATTATTTCGCCATCAAAATGTATGTGAGGCATCACGGCTTTACCCACAATGCTCCATCTAATAGGTTACAGAAGACTGAGAAGTTTACACAGACATTGCTCCAGGTAATAGACTTGGGCGACGTTGAACTGAAAGACCTCTTTTGGGGGCATTCATCTTCTTCTTCGACAACTTACCTCCACGCTGGTAAAAAAGACTCATTAGGTTCCGTTGACTCCTAGAGGGCCGTTGCAATGGGACCACCCCAGCTATAAGGTCTCTGTGTGAGTTTCCAAAGTCAAAGAGTAGCCAACCTGACTCTAGTGATAGTATGCTTATTCTAGATGACGATGACACTCGCTTAACCGCCAACCTCAAGGCATACAACCACTGATGTATGGAACCAGAATAGAATCAGTCCCCAATCTTCTGCCTCTAGACCTCTACATGCATAAATCTGCAGCTAGAAGTTCTCATATAATTAGCCATTTAAAACAACTACCTGTATGCCAAGACCCTTCTTATGTGTCTCTTCCAGCAGATACCAGAGGGATAGCAATGACATTTCACATGAATCCAAAAATTGACAAGGCATAGGAAGAAGTCGCATTTCCGATGACCTGACAACAGACCACAACAGAGTTTTCCAGACGGCGACTCTAGCATTGACACGAGCCATCTTATTATCGTCAATGCTGACAATATTAGGGGTAGCCAGGCAGCTTTAACATCGAAGCTTGTGAAACGCTATCGTTAAAAACTGAGAACCTTCGGCAAATCATAATGCTCACCGAACTTATCTTGCCTCACCAAGGGCATCCATCTACAAAAGGTTGAATCCCAGTAATCTAGACAATTCCTATTGCATCGTGACTCCGGTACCTATAAGCTCTTCAATATGAACTGAGCTCATCAACATTCCCCTAGATCACAACCAGGGCTGAAATATTCAAAAGATGAAAGCCATTGCTAGCGCTTCCTGTCATGAGAACTTAACGTCGCAACTTATACTACATAATGCCATCTTTGGCAAGACTGTTGTTCTCCATCAATCCCCTTCCCGACTCTGCCTTTTGCACAATCAATCTGTCTCCCCTGTTCAATCTCTTCGCGACCTCGGCATTTTGTGTGACAGGCAATTCAATTTCCGTTCACACATGGATGAGATAATCCTTAAAGCCAACTCTTTACTTGGTTTTGTAAAACGATGGTCCAAAGAATTCATCAACTCATACGTTACCAGATCTCTCTATATTACCTTTGTTCGCCCCCTCTTAGAGTATGCCAGTCAAGTGTGATCCCCGTACCATCGCGTGCATATCTCGAGAATCGAAAGCATCTAGCTCCATTTTCTTCGATTTACTCTCCGAGGTCTGCCCTGGAACGACCCTTTTATTCTCCCTCCCTATCAAAACCGTCTCAAACTCATTAAAACACCCTTGAGGAACGCAGAAATGCAGCTGACATTCTCTTTATTTATCGACTGCTCTCAGGTCACGTTGAAAGCTCTTCCCTTCACAACTCGTAATTTACGAACCCCTCGTCTTTTCTATTTGCCGACCCGCCACACCTCTTATGGCTCGAACAAACCAATCTTCCGTATGCCTCGAAAGATAAACTCTACCCTTACCATCTTCGGCTTAAACCGCTCTACGCCTTCCTTTAAATTCGATCTCCTCCACCATTCCAACAAGTGTTAGTTTATAAGTTTAAGCTTGTATTAAGCCTAGTAAATAGGATTTTCGTTCTTTAGTGCTTTGAGGGTCCATCTGGCCAGAACCATCAATCCGTAATCATTGTTATCCGTGTCTGTTTCGAAGGAATACCGAATCCCTTCACGCACCTATAATCAGACCGTTTATGCACACAGCTAGCTGCCGGTGCCTTCAGCGAAAAGGTTAGTTCGCTTTGGTTACAAAATCGATTACACCACTGTTATCCCAAGTACAGTACTTACACGACCAATCACCACCCAAGGCGTTTATAGCGATTTATATCCGTGTCTTTAGCCTTCCCACGGAACCCTATAGTTTGTAGCCATTTGCGTAAATTAACAAAAAATTGATTTGCTTTCTGAATCATAACCTAAATCGCTTCATAAGTTACACACCGTTATATGGTAGGAAACCCCTCCAATGTAAGTCAATTTATCCCACTTTCATGCATCAACCCACCAATTGCGAGTGTATCTATGCGCACACCCACTCTTATTCAATCAACTTCACTCGGTATCTCACAATTTATGTGTACGGTACCGGTGAACATTGTGCACGGATGGTATTTCTATTTTTCTTGAAGCTGACGTTGGATACAAAAATAGATTTCTATCCCACTCACAGGATAACATATATTGACCTCAAACAGGTGTGTCCCCTACACCATCTATCGAGCCTACATTGTTGCAATTGATTCACAATAGATAGCGTAACTAGTATACATCACGATTCCCTGTCCAATGTAACCCCTGCGATGCAATGAAGTCGTAATTATCGCAATTTAAAAATTTAATTAGGTTTGGTATCTTTGTATCTGTTCATGTTTCTAAATCCCAACTGTCTGGGGAGTTTGTTGCAAGAAAACAAGTCGCGTCACCTTAAAGGCTGCTCACTGGCAAAGTGTGAAGTTATTTATTTCATTATTTAGTACGATCTTAACAATCGATAAAAGTATCTACACATCGTCGTATCTGGCTTAGAAAAAACTTAATGAGAACTTACATGAGATGAAATGCTGTTCCACCAAACAAGTCGATTTTGACAGATACCAAGTCAATCTGCGTGATGAAAATGACTTTTGACTTGCTCTCGGCGATAGTTGCACGAATATGGACGGCATTCCTTTTTGAAATTTTGCTCCGAAAGGTATCAAGACTGATGCCAGGCGAGATTGTGAGATTTACCACGCGATAAGTATCTGATTTATGCAAATTTTCCACGATGCCTAGAAGCGACGTGTATCTTTCAAGAGTTTTAACTTTTATTTATAAGTTTATCGTTGGAAACTTTATTGTTTCACTAAACTCGTTGTATCTTGGCATTTAGTAAACATCTGTGATGTAATTATCACCAATAAGAGGATTCAAATAAATAATTAGCTGATAGATGCAAATTGCTACTAAGTCACACTTGAAATCGAAAAAAGTACGAATGTGCCTTATCAGTTTGTTGTTTGTTTATTTTTTTAAAAAATGAGTTGAACAAGGTCATCGCTATTAAATGTTTGAAAATAGCTAAACTGGGAAGTAGATTGCTGTTATTAGCCGGGTCAAGTCACCTCTTGTGGAGCATGGATCATCGATAATACGCTTGTAGCTTTTGGAACGTCATTTTTGACAATCTGCACTATTTTTGGTCAACAAATTGACGTACATTTATCGTGAGCACTTTTCAACTAACTTTCTGTGATAAAGAGTTTTTCAATAGGAACTTAACAGTTTTGTATTTTAATACCAACACACCCTTAGACGTTTTTTATGATCTGTCAAAGTCAAGACGTCAGTCAAGGTTTACATTTTTAGCACGGTGAAGTTGACGAACGAGCAACGTTTGGAAATTATTCAAAATTACTAGCGAATTTCTGAATCGGTAGTCGCAACTTTCAGAGCGATTACTCCAATTTTCGGCCGTCATAATCATCCCACCAGACCAAGCTCTGTGGTCTTTAGTGGATAAATTCGAGTCAAAATATTCACTATTGAATGGCCAAAGCACCGAAAATATTGCAACCGTAAGTGTTTCAAATCAAAATGAACCAAATCAGTGGATTCTAGGAATTGGGAATCTCTCAGTCCACATTGTGGCGAATTTTGCATACAAACCTTGGGCTATACCCTTACAAGATATAATAAACTCAAGAACTGAAGTCTCTTGATCATTTAAAGCTCCAAAACTTCTCCGATTGGGCTCTGCAAAAGTTTGAAAAAAATCCTAAGTTTCATCGAAAAATCATCTTCAGCGATGGAGCTCATTTTTTGCTTAATGTGCCACATGTGCTTCAAGAGACTCCATTGCATCCACAAAAAGTGACCGTGTGGTGTGGATTTCATTCCGGAGATGTGATTGGACCGTTTTTTCTCATCAATGAAAATTATCGCCATGTTAGGGTCAATGGAGTTCGCTTTCGTGCCATGTTGGAAGATTTTTTTTGGCCAAAATTGGATGGACTTGACAAATGATACTAAGCTTACCTTCTGGAAGGCGAGCGATAGGGCCATCGTTAGATCGTAGGTTCGGCAAAACTAGAAACCGTCTCGGATTAACTCACACCATCTCCCGACTTCAGCCTAAGCATAAAAACAATCATCGCCTCAAGAGACGAATAGAATATCGAAGAAGGAGTGGACTTAGGGATCGACCCGCTAGAATCCAGCATTACCCAAGTGGAAGTTCTAGCCACCAGCCGATGCAACTCAAGATATATCAACGAAACTAGACTCTTGGAAAGTTATTGCAATTTATGTAGAGAGTCAAGCTGATATTCAAGTCATCTCATTCACACCATTAAGTCTGAATGAACTCAACACTCTCATCGCGAATCACACTCTGGTGAGTCCCGGGACACAATGGTGTCTACATGAACGAAATGGCGGATGTCTTAGCTAAGAAACGGTTTAGAACTTAACCAGAACAGCAGTCGTTAAATCCCAGATAGCACTAGACTTTTAAGGACAAGCTGACAAGAGATGGAGCGCACTTTCATCTTGTTGCATCTCCACAGAACAAAATCAGAATAGTGCACGTTCTTGTGTTTAATAAATCAAACTTACCGCTCTTTAGTAGGGATTGTCACAGACCACAACCTACTGGTAACCTACCTTATAAGAATGCGATGCAGAAGATAGCACAGCCCGCTTCCTATGCGAATGCCCCAGCTCCAGCAGAACCAGAAAGGTTCTTCAACAACTGGAGCGACTTGTCTAAGAAGCCACCAAAAACCATTCTAAAATCCATTTAGAATTCGGGATGGTTCCCGTTGGCCGACCGATCCGTCAACAAACTAACACAGACCTTTCTTTTTTGTCTTTTTTTTCAGACTGGGCATTCTATACTAAAGCAACACAATGGATCCGTGGAGATCCGAGTCATACGAGATGCAATCACCCCTTCAACCTACCTACTAGAAAATTTAAGACTTTTTATCAAAAACTCTGATTTTAACTAGAAAGACTCAGAACCTACTTCCGTAAGGGGGTTGTCAATAAGAATATACACTCTGTCACCTAGAAATTTAAAACTTGAGGGGTTTCCATGATATTGTAGGGCTATGTGATGTCTCACTCTCAAGTCGCTACAGATTCTCAAAGACATCAAGTAGGCTCAAGGAAGCAAAAAGAGATTCATTCTGTGGATCTGCCTGAGTGTGACGATGAAGACTCTTTTCTCTTCGAGTTCCTTTTACACCGTGAAAAGATTTTTCGATTGAAGGCCGGGCTTATGTCATGAAAGAGGACTTTGATACATAATGCCTTTTTCTACATTTTCCTTAGAAGTCATTACAGGTTACAACACTCTATTGGACCGTTTTCTCGCTAGTACCGAATATAGAAGCTTGATAGTGTTTCAGTTTTATAGCGCACTAGCTCTAGCTCAAGGGGTTATAAATTAAATACCCTGTTGATCCTATTCAGACAGCGCTTACTTACTTACTCATCAGGCCAGCGACCCTTGCAGTGTCTAAGCCTAAACTAATACCGCTTTCAGACAGCGATAGTGTTGGTGTAATGATTTAAAACTCAGGTAGGAGATAGATTTCAGTGTTTTGCTCAGAGGTTGGTGTCTAGCATGACTGGGGATAATTATTAGTATTGTTGCCATTGCTTATAATTCACAGTTTTTTTTTCGAACTTCCTGACGTCATTTTCACTACTTAGTCCACTCTTCAAGCCATATTACCACCCTACTGCCAATATTATGCTAATGCAGTGGAGTTGGCGTCAGCTTTCGCAGTTGATCGACCTTCGTCTCTGCGAAACTGCCGCCACAAGCTCTAAGCCTTGCTGTGCCAATGCTTGCTGACAGATCGTTATCGCTTGAGGTACCACAATGACATCTTTGACAAATAAGTGCTTCTTCTGGGGAACCTTCTGAGCACACTCCTTATATCCGGCTCAAGCCTGGTTAAAATTCATACTCGTCATAGAAATATTCACACCCGCAGAGCTTAGGAACTTCTCTGCTAAGAGCATATCACTCTTTTCTTTTGTCAGTTTGGGTAAGGGCCGTACATTAAGAGTTTAAATGTGATAGAGTCCAAGATATAACTCGAAATATCGCTTTGCTCAGTGGCTAGCACATTGGATTGCTGCTTAGTCTTACCTACTTATGTAAGGCGGCGCTACAGTCCGGGGTGGACCTGAGACTCAACCAACAAGCGTCTCCAGCCAGCTCGATTTTTAGCTAGCCGTTAGTCTCCCGTTTTTCACTCTAAGTTGGTTGCGCTCCTCTTCCACTTGCGTGAGCCACTTGAGTCACGTTGCCTCAGGGGTGGATTCGAAGATTTTCCGGGCCGGAGCGTTGGTATCCATCCGCTCCACATAACCCAGACACCTCAGTCGTTAAACCTTCACTCTTTTGGCTGAATCGATGTCATTGTACAGCCCGTACAGTTCTTCCCTGCATCACCCAAAGAATTTTCCTCTCGAAGCAGCCAAGAGCATCCTCATCCGTTTTTGATAAAGTCCATGCCTTTGCGCCGTAGAGCAGGACCGGAATTATTGAGGTCTCATATAGGGTCACTTTTGTTGTTCGAGAAAGGGCTTTGCTTGTCAATTGCCTTCTTAGTCCAAAAAAGCAGCGATTGACAAGAGTTATTGATCTCAGTGCTGGTGTCATTGTTTGAATTGATAGAGGAGCCTAGTCCTGAAGTACCTCAAAGTTATATCTGTCGAGGGAGACGTTCTGTCCGAGACGTGGCTTTTGAGTGTCCTTTCCTGTTGACAGCATATACTTGGTCTAGCCCTCATTTACCATTACACCCATCTTCTCCACTTCCGTCAAAATACTCTCGAAAGCGCCAATGACACTGCTGCTTAGTCAACTGGCTTAGCTTCGAGTCCCAAAAAAACCAAAAGTTCTTCACAGCACTACCACCGAAAGAATGCGAGGGGTCTCTTTCGCTATCTCTCTAGGCACGTACACAACATAAAGACGACAAAAACAATTCGCCTCACAACCTTATACAAAAAGTTAATCAACTTATCTGACCTTCTCGTATATTTGCCCAACTAATCCGCAGTTTACGACCAAACGCCTTAAAACTCTTCAAACAAGATTTTATAGCTCATTTTCACACCTTAAACGCCATCATCAAACTGCAGATACAAATCAAAGCGTATTCCTCGTAGTCACACCTCACCATTGGCAGAGATCCAACCAACTACCGATGATTTGTAACTTAACACTCATGACAGCTTAATAGCCTGCTGTCTGCCGTCAAATCTGACACAATGATTTAAGATATCGCGAACGAATGGATCGACATTTGCATCTAGGACGGTGATGCTGTAAGAGCATCTTTCAAATCGATCATGCTGCTTGCTAATTGACGCCATGTGCCATGAGACTGAAGCTTCCAAAGTGACAGGGTGTCTCAGAGGATATTAGTCAACTATAATGCCATCTGAATCTCAAGAAAACACGCCGCCGCCGCCGCAATGTTTGCACCGGATGTAGCCAATCATTGCAATTCTTGCAGCGCAAATTAAGTTGTTGAATTCGCAACTTGACCGCTGTGTGAAGTAGGACAATCACGAGAGCTCTACAAGATTGCATAACCCGCTCATTTACAAGTGATTGACTGTAGATACATTTTTAGGATTGTATTTCCCGACAAATTTTTCCACAAATGAAGCGTATCCATCCCCGAGATCATTGAGTGATTTCATTCTAATCTTGAGATTCAAGGTTGCCAAAGTCTTTGGGAACCAACAAAAGTTGATGTGACCTAGGAACTAAGACTAAACGGTGAATAATTGTAATTTTTAATTAAGCCCCGCTGTGGTTGATCTGATTCATTTAAACAAACACCTGGCGGCTGCAGTTTTATGGGGTGGAGTGCCGTGGTTAGCTATCGCCTTGGTAGCTATAACACGCTCAAGGTATTGGACTTATAATTGTTCCCCATGCAGCATACATATGTCATGACATGGTGTTAACAGCGAGCATGTGGAACATACACATAATTATACAGAGACAGGGAGAGAGGGGTTAATTTGTATTGAAAGCCTATAATTAGCCGGGACAATTATTTCGCCACAAATTGTTTAGTTTTTTTCTTCCTGTCGTGTCGTAGAGAATGGATTGATTGGACGGAGTCATAATTCCAGTGAACGGTGACTAATTGGATGAATTACGTGATAATTACCAACGTTAACAGATGTCATCGTAACATGCAGCAAATTGTTGTACTGCAACACCATTAGGATTGACCAAACGGTGGTAGACCCACTTTCCAGGTTCGAATCGAAGAGAGAAGTTCCAGGACAATCTTGACCTTAAACACAAGAATTATTCGGGTAACGTTAGAAAACAATGATACAACCGATTTGAACAGCTTTGGGAGGTATAATTGGCCCTCTAGAGCAATGCTAGAAACCCAACCAACGATAGAAGTCCTAACCGAAGATACGGACAAGCCTAACGAGGGTTCAGAGCCGGAGAAGTTCTCCTCTGAACCTTGCTTGGCAGGGTCATCCAAGAACTCATTTCCGGTTATCCTGCTGTGTCCAGGGACCCAGACAAGTCTTGCAAATTCAGTCTTCCAACTGAGTTCAAACCAGCCTTGCATTCTCGAACTATTTTGGATCTAGTAAGAGCATTGAGCAAGGCTTTAAGCGTAGCCTGACTGTCGCTACAGACCCAAAAACTCCGTCCCCTCCACTGGATTTTCACCATAAGTATTGCAAAAAACTCCGCTTGGAAGATAGATTCATAAATACCTAAGGGAAAGTGTAGTCTAATGTTGTCGCTTTCCACAAAGACTCCAGCACCTGAGCCCTACTCAATCGCAGAGTATTATGTGAATTACCTGACTTCACAGCATACTCCCTTCTTAGACCTTTCAGACCTTAAACCTTTTTGAAAAGTTCTGTGGTACGCCACTGATCCGTAGGATAAATGAGTGGTATGCGAAAAAAAAAGTTTGAGAATCGTTGTTCTAGAGTCTAGACACAGAAGGTGCACGTGATGATCTTGATGTCAAGTATACTTATCTCCAGTGAATTACAAGCTGTAAGCTTGCAAGTTATTGAGTCGGAGCCCAGTTAAGCCCTCAATTTTAGGCACCGATTGATCAAAGCTTATAGAAAATTAAGGCTTCGATCAGAGTTGTTTTATTTGAAAGGCATGTGGTTGACTTAGTGTGTGGTCTACAGTTGAAAGGTCGCTGTCGCTTCTCAACATAGAGGTGATCTTTAGAAACTTAAGCACCGATGCTGTACTTCATTGTCTTTGCAGGGCTCTGTGACTGAATTGGGAGCACGCTTAAGACAGGAAGCAATTAACTGAACCCATATCATGACAGAATCTGTCGAAGAGGTATTCTTTCACCAAAAATATGGCTCTTCCTGTTGGTCCAGATTCTGTGAACCTACTCGACTGGCTTCGTCCTGACGGTACATGCCCACAATGTTGTCACACTTGTATTGGGACAAGGTATGAGCGATATGCGTACTTAAACACTATTTTCTTAGAAAATAATTGTGTCAGACTGTCAGCTGTCAAGAACTGGGAACACTTTAAAGACACTAGGAGCGGACTTCTGCGAACTTTAAGAAGTGAACTTTAAAAAAAAAATGTGCATCGGAACCTACCATTGGTATTCACGCAGAGCAGCTCTGAGTACCTTACAATTGCTTTTGTAGAAGCTTCAGGGAAGAAAAGGAAGTACAAACCATTCAGAAGGTGCTTTTCGAGGGTCCTGTCCTGATTAATACAAGAATGGAGACTTTTTTTCGGCTTTGATAAGTTTCTGAAAATTCCTTCTCCATCCGGCCGGTACTGACATAGCTGGTTCTTTATGTAGATAGATGAAGTGCTAGTAAAACTCTTAGACAAGACAAACACAGATCACCCGGACTAGATATACCCTACAATGGTCATACTCGTTATCTAAGTTTCAAAGAAGAGCATGGAATGGAGCTCTTGTCCGGCACTGAGTGTAGTCTTTAACAGCATAAAAGGAATTTAAGAGATTGGAAGGTGAATCCCTTTTTTAAGTTCTACAGAATGAATCTAATTGACTTTGATTTGTTTTAGAAAACTTCTCAAGACACACATTAAACACAAGGGAAATTGTATCCGAATGACACAATGATCTATAAGGCAGCTTCTATAAAGACTTGAACACTTCCATCGATTACGCCGTAGTGAAAGAGGCTTCTGACTCGTCACAGTTTTTGAAGAACTGTTGACTCTTTCAAAGTACTAGAAGTAAATTAGAGATCAAACTGCTTCTAAAGTTTGGTTTGAGAGAAGGCAACTAAGGTCCCTAGGTGAAAACCCATCACATGTCTTGTCTACAATAAAAGGTTTAGACATCTAGGATTCCGGTCCTTTTGCATTACCTGGACGCCTGTGATAAAGAGTCCCATCTTCCTTCAATCTTCTACCTCAGAGCTATAGTTTTCAAAACTATTAATCTCCAATCTTAACCGAATCTAAAGGAGCACATCCATTGACATTCAAAGTGTTTTAAGGCACGTCTTCCACCATGTAGATCATGAAGTCTCTTCTTCTTTTCTTGATAGGTTATGCAGATGTAATTAGACGGTATATCCAGAACTTTAAACATGTTCAGTAGAAGTCTAGTGCTCATTGCTACATTCTTGTTCTCCAGTCCAGATGCTTCCACCTTCTTTAATAAGTTATTTCAAATGAGGGACTTAGCCTCTTTTAGATTCAGATAAGCCTTTCCCAGCTAGATGTCGATATTGTCTGTGTATCCCAGCAGCTGAAGAAGTCACATGTCTCCTTTCCAAAATCCGGTGCAGGTTAGGAAAAGTTCAGAAGAGCTGCTTCCAAACTACGCCCTACATCCCACGTCCTCCAGCTAGATCAGTTCTATCGTGATCTCAAATTCAACCGTCGCCCTTGCAGAGCTCAAAACGATGAATTCACACGCTTCGATGAAAAAGTGATAAGTTTCGACTTGAAATTCTTTGATCTTACCTTTCTTCGTGCGAAATTTGGTCTATCTTAGATCCTCCGGGCCGAAAGCCACACTAATTCTTGCCGACTTGGCTGCTGCAAAAGGGCTTCAGATGTTTACACAGTACGTTGGATATAATCTCGTATGTGACATCTAGCAGAATAGTTCTTGCAAGACGTAGGATTGCTTTTCTTGTCGATTGGACACGTGGAGCTGATATTCCAGTCAAGAGCCGGCGACCTTGTTGTTCTTAAGCTTTTTGATAGCTGCGCTGACTTCTTCTATCCAAGGCTAGTGTCTTTCTGATAACGTTATTTTTTTGTACACAGAAGTTACCTCGAAGGCTGTTACAAAAAAAGGGTGTTCATAACCCCTTTAGCGCTAGTGAATTATAAAAAAAAAGCAAACCTAGGACGAGGGGTCGACTAATCGGATGGCAGTAGACCACTTTGATGATGTGATTTTCTACCTTTGGCTCATCCGCCACCATCTCTTTTCCAAGACTCTGACTTTATCGTGGAAATCCCTAGCGGCCTAAGCTCCGAATATGTCAAAGCAGCCCAGTTAAGTTGTCGTTCCCGTGGCGTTTACGTGGCGCTTCAGTCCGGGCTGGACCTGGGCCACTTTTGTTAATGTCTAGAGAATTTGTCCGCTATAGTGTTGTTTCTGTCGCTTGGTCTGGACAGAAACCCATATTCGATGGCTATCACTGCTGCCAGTTAGTGCCTCTAACCTATCTCCAACCATCTTCTAACTTTTACCCAAAGGTTTCTAAAAATGCAAGGAAAAGTCGTCAAGCTTTGACCAGATGAAGCATGTAATTGAAATGTGGTCTATACAAGTCTGATGTGATGACAGCTTAGAGATCGGAATACCGAACACAGTGGTCCGTATCATTCCCCCGTGCTTATAAGTTGTTCCACCTCTTAAATTGTCTCTTCCACTGTCCCAACCTCCATTCAAAGTGTCACATGTACTCTGATGACAACATAATAGAGGACTGACTGTGAATAGGAGCACAACTTACTTACAAGTTGTTAGCCACTGTCTCCAACTAACTTAGCGTTTCCAAGTTAACTACCAACAATTGGTACCACATTCACCAACAAATTATGTGTGAACTTTCACTTTCCTAGTGGTAGCCCACCTGTTGTTACCGTAAAAAAACTAAAAATAAATTTTAATTATAATAAAACCCGCTCGACAAAACTAGTTCTGACTGCGTACGCATTGTCTCTTACCCTTTGGCGGAATTCTATGCGCTCTTATGCAACGATTTTCAAATGAATTCGTACCTAACGCACACAGTGACGTGCCTCAGGGATCACAATCCGGAAAATCTTGTTCCAATTAACATTCTAATTAGTTTTCATGAATGCATTTCAGATGACAACTGCTCCTGCATGACATGACAGTATTGCGAGATAAAAATAAACTTCACACTGCAACTGTGGTACGCATATTCCATCCACGCATTGTTCCACCTTTGGTGATTTATGGAAAAACTTAATCGCGTTCCTTTTTCCAACCCACCACCGACCGGCACCTCTGTGTAGGAGGCCTGACCGATTAACACGTTCAAAAAGCGTTATTGGGCGGCACTTACAACGTTTTGTACACCGAAAATGATATGTTACACGTCAGTGATCATTAAATCGCATGCAACGTATAAAAAGATACAAAATTTCTTCGTTTTTTTTTTCTCGTTGTAGATACCTAGATACATGGACATGAGTTTAGCCGAACCTATTTGGGAGTAAATTACCCGCACAGATCTGTTTCACTTAATTGACTTCGATGTAATTTAATTTTGAGAACATACACTCAATGATGGATTGATTGGAGGACTAGATCGGGACGGATGAAGGTTGGTCAGCTACTTAAGAGTTGGAAAAGTCTTTGCATGGAAAGCTGTATAGGTATGCCAATTGGAGTTGATAATTTGAATAATTTTTTAGGAACATGCTTGAGAACATGACAAAATGAGAACGAATACGAGCTAATGAGCTCTGATTTGTTACTCAGGGGAAGGTAGTTGATGGCAACTACTCAAGTTGGAGTTACAAGGGGGATATGTGCGTTTATACTTTATGTGCAACAGACTTGTGCAACATCGACCAAGAATTCGGTCAAAAAACCACAATGACACACTTGGTCTGGCCTTAGGAGTACGTCAATTCCCAACTGCAGCGCTAGAAGTTCTTATAGACGTTATGTCCATCAAATTAATCTGACAGATCTTTCCAAACAGCTATCAAGGGAGAGAGGGAGTTTTTTAGATAAGAGAGGTCTCAACTGCTATAACTCAGAAACTTCTGAAGCTCCGATTGGTTCAACGACTAGGTAAGGAGATCTCTCCAGATCCATTTGGTATCACAGTGTACCTATCACAGGTCTAAATGCGCTGACAGCCAGTTCAACCTAACCTAACCAAACCTATAACTGGTAGACAACATGAGTCACGTGTATATTGAGCATTAAGACCGAAGTTTGTAGGACAACATTTTGACCAGGGAAAGGGATAAGTGATTCAAAGTCTTTTCTACGCTTAGGCAGGATACTTACAGAGAAAGCACCCCGTCATGTCATTCCTTTTGAGACAATACGCAAGCGAAGGGTCCTCAATGATCTCTTATTAGGCTATACAATGCTCACAAGGCATTTGCCCGACCTTAGTTCTGAGATCTTTCCTTACCAAGTTGAGATGGCATTTTGCAGTATCAGGTTCTTTCACAAGACACTTGTTGGTTCTGCAAAAGTTTAACTGGGCGATCCCGCTTTATAAAGGGGAGACTGTAGGAGAGTCAATCTAGTACAGAAAATCAGCTGAAAATTGCCTCCCAGCCCTCTTTTACAAATGCGTTTGCGTTCTTGTCGCCTACAGTTCTTCTGAAACCCGATACCTAAGTACAACCAACTTGATTCCATTTGGAAAGCCTGTTGAGTTTATTCTTCAATTCTAGAACCAACTTTGAGTGATTCGAAGGATTCTCAAGTGTCCTTAGTGCCTGACAGCTACAGCACATGTCGAATCTACTACCACGCCATCTATCTCGAATCTTCAAGTATGGCAAACACTTCCATTTGCCCAAAGCGCTGGAATATTTGGTTTAATTCCACCAACTATCTCCAATACCGTTTGCGGTGCCAAAGCTCTCTGTGTAGAAGAAATAAGTAAAATCCTAAAGACTGCCAATTGTTCATCTCGAAACCTCCCCTCATAGCTTCTTCCGAACACAAGTTTGGAGCTCATATCGTTGATGAACAGATTACAGAAGAAGTCTTACAAAATAGTGGCTCATGCTGCAGTTTAAGTCAGACTCCAGACTTGATTTTTCCTGAATCACTTTCACCCTCATTTAGAGCATCGTTAAGGCCGATGCGGATGCCTTCAGTCATTCTAAGATGGACACACTTTATAGTCTGATAAGTTCAGTGTAGGAAGCTTTAACTGCTATCCTTGGCCACCTTACTTCAGATTCATACGTCAAGATTGGTCTGCTGTGTACAACAAGCATCCTTTAGGCCCCATATCTTAAGAAAGCTCTTCGACACAGTTTTTAACGAGTGAAGATCCACTCTTCTAGGACATTCTCGATCTTGTATCTTTAAAAGCATGACAGTCTTTCTTAGACCAAAAACCAATCCGTCGAACACCGTCTAGGACAGAATCTAACAATTGACGGCTACAACTTTGAGCTAGTGAAGGAATTCATCTACCTCGAGGCAAATAAAAGCCGACAAATGACGCCCTGGTGGAGATTCGGCGAAGGATAACTTAAGACAACCTCTGCTACTTCGGTTTGTCCAAACAACTAGGGTCCAAACTCCTAACCCGAAGGTCCAAAATCATGCTCTACCAAACCCTGCCAGTCTTGCTTTATGGAGCTGAATGCTGGACGATAAGTAAGACAGCGGAGCAGATCTTGGCATCCTTCGAAAGAAAAATTCTACATCGAATATTTGATCCTGTCTGCGAGGAGGGTGAATGGAAAAGAAGATACAACCGCGAACTCTTCGAGCTGCACAAAGATGTGGATGTAGTCCGGAAGGCAAAAATCCGCCGACTGCACTAGCTCGGCCACATCAAGCGAATGGATGGGAATGTTCCAGCAGAGAGAATCTTTGAATCCCAGTCACCTGGTTCACTAAGAAAGGAAGACCGAGCCTCAAGTTTGAAGATCAGGCAATTGCGGACGCCAGGAACCTTGGTCTAGTAAACTGGTGAAGGATGGAAAGTGGCATTAGTTCAGGCTCAGACTCTCCAAGGGTCGCTGGCTTGATAAATAAGTAAGTCTTCCTTAGATGGACCGTTAAAAACACTAGGAATACCACAGAGTTCTGTTTTTGTTCCACTACTGTGAAACGTGGAACTACTTCTCATAATATCTGACAAATCATCAACACTGGCTGTTCTCATAAAGAGCACGCATCTCATACAGAAGTGACATTGTCGAAGACTGCTGCTGTCCAATGTCCATACTGGAACAAGCTGTCTACATTCGGGATGGCGAGCCTGCAACGACAGTATTATGTAGGACATCGCCGCCGTGAGAAGAATGTGAACCAAAGTAATTTGGGTTGTGAAAACCACCGTTTCCCAGAAGATGTACACAACGCGAAAGTGTAATGGACTGACAACAACGCTGGAATACTTCTGAGAAGACAGCCAAACTAAACCTTAAAGCAGGAACCTCTTCGCATTGAAAAGAACGAGCGACTCGAGTGACTTGGTTCCATAAGTTAGCATAGTTGGCAACCATTTACTACGGTTGAGATATTCGAAAATTTAAACGATCGCAGCAGTATGCGCCTAAGACTATGCAATTGAATTTTTCCTTTATTATAGTTTTGCATAGAGTTGCCATTAGCGAACATTGTCGTTAGTACACTGGGCATGGATTTTTGATTTTTGTAGCAGATTTCATTGGCAATACTGTAAAGTAAATTCCGGAATTTTACTACTATTTTACAAATTGTCACCGCCAATCGGGGGGGAGGAACCCCCTGCTGATCTGATTCGGGATTCGACTGTGTTATGTTAACGTTGTCAAAGCTGGGAGAGATCCAAGACTGTAACACTGTTTACCGCAATAATTAGTTCTTGCAACTTGTCTCCTCGTAACTCTTTCTAGTTCATATACTGATGTGAAATTCAAGGATATCCTATGCTCCTTTATGTATCCAGTTTATACCCGGACATACAATATCGAGGATACCAGCAACTTGCTTAGTTTAAGAAGGTTTACAAGTCGAAATATCCCTAAGAGAACTAATTGTACGACTAAGCTTGTTAAGGTCGAATGACAGGGAACAACTTATCTTTCCGCCTAAACACAAGCAAATAAAGGTTGTCCCATTAAAAGACTAAAATTCGATAGCCTTGGCTTTGTTCAAGGGTCTGTCAGAGTGACAACCTCTATTTTGTCCAAAAGAACAAATTTTTCAAGGACAAGCTGACGAGGGGACTTAAACATTCAGTGAAGGACGAACCTTCTAAAGGTTTGTAGCTCGTGTATGATTCTTATGTGACTAGAAGGCGTGTCAAATAACCTTTTGTAAACACGTCTAGTGGTTTAAGTAAGCGGGAGCACTTAGGTCAGGATGTAAGCCCATTGTAATACCACATAAAGAACCGGAACCTTGCATGATGAATTTCCTATTTAGCGAAGAACCTTTAAGTAACCTTACAGTGCAGACCCCTTCGTGTACCACATTATGTGCAGAACCCTTTAGACCCACAGACAAAACTCGAGTTTGACTAAATCGCTTAGGTTTTCGTAGAAATATTCTGCAAGCGTTTGCCTTCTTAGCCTTGAAAGGGCAGGGCAGCAACTCGTCTCTACAGCTTCTGCAGAAATCGTTGGAGGGCGCCACTCCCAATCTAGTGGCTTGTCTGCCTATCAAGCAATGTCCTATAAAACAAGTTTATTTCCCATTTATGGACAGAAGTCTTTCTGTTCGCGTCAGATCCAGGTTAGGCCAAGACACGTGCCACCTACTATTAGCCATTATTCTGGCTTCGGCATCGAGATGAGATTTTATCAATTCTAGCTAGACAGGCGGTTCCTCACATTTTCAGAGAAGTTCTGACGTGCTCCCTCCTTTGCTAGCTCGTCCCTGCCCGAAACGTCCCTGTGTCGTGAAACTCAGCACAGGGAAACGTCACATCTGTCAGCGATCTCAGTAAGAGACCTGCGACATGTGTATTAGTTGCCGATCTGTTGCCCGAAAGTTGATCAAAGTTGATCCAAGAAGGGTTAATCTAATGATGCCCAGTTCAAGTCAGAGCAGGGCTTTTAGAAAAGACGTAGTCGGGGTTGCCTGTCTGCTACGACAATTTGTATTGAAATGGATGGGGAGTGACCCGTGTTGTAGGCTTGAACAGAGCGGCGTCTACGCGGCTTCTATACCGTTCGTCCTATTTACGTTGTAAGTAGGATACGTCTTCCTAGATATGATGGAGCTATCCAACGTATACCTCTTCTCTTGGGTCTTTCTTGGCGAAAGTGAACATAGATACCAACGGCTAGACAGAGATTAAGATCATCAAGAGCTGATTGATGATGTTGTCCGCTTTCATTAATGCCATCATACTAGATAAAACATGGTCAGATCACCATCTAGTATAGTTTGTGCAAGAACCATTCATTTGATATAACTTTCCGCACAGATGTCGCTACCATAAATGTGATGTGTATGAGAAAGTAGCATGAGAAACCAATCTAAATGACAATCTTTTGGATCTATACCGGACTTAGCTTCTTTTTTTTTATGATCACATAAAGAGTTATGTTCTCATTGCATCCGTTAACTCAAAAATTCGAGTCTTTACGACTCTATATGACTCTCACACCCACTAATGCTCGAACAACTTTTTCGTTTTAGGCTTAACCACCACATTCACTGATGAGTTTATTTCCCTTGTCGCAATAAACTATTTATAAAACTTAAAGACTTACATTTAATCGTTTCTTGCGATCTTGCGAATTAGCATAAGCAACGACATGAGGGGGTTAGTGTAAGCCGGTCTCAAGCCATTAACTCTCGTCTATCACTGCGTTCAAATCGCCAATTAGCGACCTTTAGTCAACAATTGGCTTTGTTTGGCATTGTTAAGCATCTGTTTCGAGTTCGAAAAGATCAAACGACACAAGTCACACTCACGGCTACTGGCCGGTTAATAGTTCAGAAGTCCAGACACGGTAGCCTGGCATATGTGTGCTGCAAAAAATCAATCGTGATTTGAGCGTTCTACAAAGGTCACACAAGCATAATGCCAAAAGAATTGTCTGATCGACTTGAGATATACAGCTCTCTGGCTGGACAGGTGTTTGTTTCTTTACTCCTGTCACTCATGGCTGAGTCTAGTGCTGGCGGGGAACCATAATGATGATGGATGAGGAATGGATTATGATATAAGTCGCAAACGTCTATTTGGAATGGACTGAGTGGGTGGTGCAGTCGTCATTTCGTTAGAGGACGGCACTAGGAATTCTATTTGAAGTCTTCTGCGATGGACATCCGTTCACAGTGCTTGGTGATGCTGTTGAATAGGTTTTAGGTTTCTGGTAGTGGTCTTGACAAATGCAGCGACAGTTGTCAAGTGACAAAAATGCACGCATGAAATATTCTCAATGAAAAGAAGATCTAAGAACTCAAATGACGGCTTAAGTTTGTACCGACATTTTGCGAAAGAGATGCAATAACACCTAAGCTTGGTTGGGGCTTTAAGTTGTTTACTAAGCTTGCAGGACGATCTTTTGATAGAAAGGAAAGGAAATGTTACAGGACTGGATGTAAAATGTTGTTCCCGCTAGACTTTGAAATCTTGAACTTGAAGGCTTACAATTGACAGGAGTAATCCATGAGAGACCGAAGATCCATTAATTAGTACGATCTCTGGGAGAGGAGAAGTAATTGGGCAGCACTTTTAGGGAGATGACGTCAAAAGTAGAGTTACAAGGAGTGACATGTCTTACTGCACCATGATAACCGAGTTCCTGTGGTCTCAATTGATCGACAAGGACCTTGATGACTGGCATTTAGTTCCAGTAGGACCGTGTGATCTATCACACTTATCTGCTAAGCTTTGCGGTTACGTGACATCCAGCAAGTAGCCACCATCAATGGACATTAAGAGTCAGAGTAAGTCACCAGATAAGTCTTACTTTTGTCACAGGTCCCAATGAGATCACGGAATGTGAGATCGTCAGCTAGAAAGAGTACAGGCGCTTAGGACTTAAACTCGAATGTGACTTTGTGGCATACTCCAAGCAAACGAACAAAATGACTGGGTTTAGTTAGATGAGGCGTCTAGCGCAAATCAAAGGAGTAAAAGATTGTAATAGGGAAGTCAAGAGCTAGCTTCTGTCATTGGTAAGCATAGCCTTTAAGGCAACACGTCTGAAAATAGACTTGGGCTAATGGACTTTTTTGAAGCGCGGAACGTCGTTATATTTACAAGTGGACATGGCGTTCTCTTGATCATCAAGCAGTCAGTCAAATTGACCTTGAGTATTCAGGATGTTTTAACCCTCTGAGCCATCAACATCGACTCGGACCACTATCAGATGCGGATATCCCAACATCGTCGACCACCTACAATCGCAAGAGACCACCGAACACGTACCCGAAAATCTCTCAACAACTCCTATGCTGACATCAAGCGCCGAAGATCCATATCAATGCTGCCAACATGCCATTAAAAATGTCGCAACTGATTTACTAGGCTTCATCCGACCAGCCGGCACCACGTAGGTCCGTGATTTGAAGAAATAATGCTGGCGAGCACTTGCACCAAAACAAGAGGCGTATAAAGAGCCAATGAAAAACAAGGGCTGTACGCTAGCTCTGGGAGCAAAAAAGAACCGAAGAACATAGGCTTCTTTCAACAGAAAAAAGAAGAAAAAGGTCGAAAAGAGTGCGATTGAAGGATTCGAGGGAAGCTACTTCAGCAACAGTGTTCGGAAGTTATAAAAAGGTAAAAGGACGAGTCAAGGCAACAAAGTCGGTACAAAAACCTCTAGAGATGAAGAAGGACACCTTCAAGTAGCGTCACAGTCCGTACTGAGAATACGGTCTGTAAATTCAGACTAAATAAAGGCGACAAAGACCAAGATCTCAATGAAGGCTTGAAACCTTTCGTCGCAAACCAGGCAACATCGAAAAATAGGACTGAGCAGAGTCACACAGCCACAGTGGACATCTATAAACTTCGAGGTAGTTAAAGACTTTGTCTCCCTTAACTCTACAATCATGTCTGAATGTAACTCTTGTCAATCACTGTTTCTTTGGCTTGTCCTAGTCTATGGCGCTGAAACATGGACTCTGTCGAAGGCTAATGCAGATATCCATTGTTTCGAGTGAAAAGTTCTTCGTCTCGAAGGGCTTGAGAGAAGAAGATTCCAAAATGAACTTCTTACTGAGCTGTACAGCGATTTCCACGATTGAGATGCCTCGGACAAAAAGTCTTCGATCTTACCCAGAGGCACAACTCAGAAAAGGTCTTAGGTGACTCACACAAGTAGAAGGAGACCTCAACCAACTTCGAGTGTGCATTTGAAGGCACTTAACTGAGGAATGAGCTAATGGGAAGGCTTTTTCGTTGAGACCCAGGTTCACCCGAACTGTAGAGCCACCTGGTGGCTATTGCGTCCTCGAAAAAAGAAAGAACATAGTTTCCACGTCCATTCAGCGTGCTGCATCTTCATCAACACACGCCATCGTGAAGAAGTCCCAGTTTAACCTTTAAGTACGTAATTTATGTTGACTCTGCCTAATCGCTTGACAAAGTAGTTAAGTTGGCGACTTATTCCAAAAAAAAATCTTCCATTACCAGAGGCAGGGTTGGAAACTTGCCCGCAGCGACATACCACAGACAACCCCAAAAGCGTTTCCAAATTTTACCTGCTCCTCATGGCATGCACCAAACAGGTAGTACACCGATGAACCCACAAGTTACTTTCACTATAAAACGCCTCTTCCCGACCCAAGTGTCATTAGTTAACGTTCTTCTTTCATCACTTTATCACTTGTCCAGCAATCATGAGAACCTTCACAATCATCTTCCTGTTCACTGCTCTAGCTGCTAGTTCTGTTCTCGTATCAGCTGGTCCGGGTGGTCCTTTAGAAGGAAATTTCCACGTCATCAACGACCAAGGTGGCTATCACTTTGGCTACAATGACGGACGTGTCGCTCGTCAAGAAGAACGTTCACCCGAAGGAGTTGTCCGTGGTGCATACACCTATGTCGATGCAGAAGGACAAATCCAAATTGTCTCATACACCGCCGACAAGCACAATGGGTTCGTTGTTTCCGGCACAAATGTTCCAAAAGTTGGACGAATTCCCGAGGATACTGAGATTGGAGAAATTGTAGAAGAAACTCCAGCTGCTGTCGTACAGGATACACCAGAAGTCGTAGCTGCCAGAGCAGAACATCTGGACGCCATCAGAAAAATTCGCTTGGGAGAAGTCGACAGTATTCCAATGATGACGGAGCGACTACCCGTCCCCATGGCAGTCGAATACACTCCCGAAGTTGCAGCTGCCCGTGCTAACCACCTCAACCTCTATGGCAATGTAGTCCTGCGTAACAGTCAACCAGGAGTTCCGGTTGCACAATACCATCCAGACTACCTTCCCTATGTTGGTTTGTAAGAACTTAAGTTGTTTTGAATAAAAAAAAAAATAAAGTCAAGTTGGATAACCTTTAGGCTTGGCCTTGGCTATTGTAACAGCAAAAAACGAAAAACCGCAATTGGACCGCTTCAGTGTTTCCTCTGCCCATAAGCAAGTCATGCACACAATGTGGGCTTTTCAACGCCTCAAAGTGGAGTGGAATATGTAATTAGGCGTGAGGTGTTGTCCAAGTTGATAATCAAGTTGGATACGATGATGATTTTGCCCCGCAGGCTTTCAGTCAGGTATGGCGGGACTCGAAGACCAGTGAAAAGACAACAAAGCGAGTTATGAATATTGAGCCACCAAATGAGAGGTCTCACGATAGTTTAACCGACTAAGTGGGCAATTTGTGGTGCGTAACGTTAGTGGTGGTTGAAGATAGTTGTGTCTTTCGTGGCCTTAGGTGTGAGTTTGTCAATTTTTTTTCTTAAACGAGGAGATTTAGTGACAATTTTGTGCCACCGATAGGGGGAGCTAATGGCTGATTGTATGACAATTGATACGCGAATGACAGCTATATGACAGCTACACTTAAACCAGAGAAGTTCCTTTGACATACCAAAGGAATTTGTGGCTTCTCAACAGAACCATCCGGAGCTAAGTATAAAGCGTTGGAGACTGCTTATGCTTGATATCAGCCAGTTCGTTTGGACTATGGAAGAAACTGGCTCCTAGGAAGGTTCTTCTTCGATCAGAGAGGACTGAACACGTAGAGAAGGTGGAAAAGCGTCTCTTTCTCTTCCTCATCCATACAACTTCAAACAAATTCATTGCAGAGGAGGTGTAGCCTATTGGCGTGGCTCCCAATGGCGTAGTGTCTTGTTGTGACACCCACTAAGGTACTCATAAACAGTCTTTTCTGTCGGATTAGGCAATAAGGCACGTAAATCCATCCGGCTATCCGCCTTTGGTAACGTCGATTGCATTCCTTTTGAGAAGCAACCTGCAAGTAGCAAGTGGCATATATAGTTTCCCATTTTCCGGTAGAAGAGGGCAGAAAAGTTGAGCAGTTTGTTGAGGTCCAAAACCACTTTAGTTATTTACTCATCAGCCCAGGGACTCTTGGGGGGTGTGAGCCTGAGCTAATATCACTTTCCATCCTTCACGGTCCCGGGCAGCCTGCTTTCAGTTTACTAGATCAAGGTTCCTGGCGGGTACGCTGCTGGAACATTCTCATCCATTTGCTCGACAGATTTTGGCCTTCCGGACTGCATCCACATCGTTATACAGCTCGTAGAGTTCGCGGTTTTATCTTCTCCTCCATTCGCCCTCCTCTGGATTCTTAAGACTAAATGGGCCTGGCGAAGCATTGGAACCTAGGAAACCTTTCCTGAAGCTGGAAACATTTTAGCAATACCAAGGTAATCCCGTTTTGTATCACAATGGGCCTTCGTTCTGGCCTAAGTGGGTCTCCGCTCAGTGAGGACAGCCACCCAACCTTACCTTAGGTAATGACGAGTTCTCAGAATCGTTGTGTGGAGGAATGGTTGACCACTTTTAATCCATTGCCAAAGTGCTTTTGCCTGATTCAAACTACGGTGGGACATTTGCACAAGATATGCTTCACAATTTGTTGATCTTCGAAGTTGGCTCCGCACCCATCCGCGGGACTTATGAGATTGTAGCTGAGTAAACAACTGAGTTCCGCTTGGCACTCGTTCACACTAGACCTCCAACGATAAGCTACCGAGAGATGAAACATACTTCCAATGTGAATGGTCCAGCTTATGCAGAAACAGAAAGAAGGCCCTTGGCAGAAGCCACCGAAAACTATTCTTAAATTCAAAGCCGAACAACTTTCAGACACAATAGATCCTTAGAGATCGCAGTGAAGGCTACCCTATCAAACTAACCTAACCTAGGATTAGGTGACCTAGTTAGTGATATAAATAGTTCGTTAGTCCTAGGTCCTAAGGTTAGAAGTCCCAATCTACTCATGAAAACCTTTAGATTTCCTAACGTTAGCTTGGTAGTGTTTAGTATTCGATCAATGCTAGGACGGAACACGTACAACAGCTCCTCTAGAAATAGTTGCACGCAATATCTAAACGCTGCCTTTGCCTGTCTAGGAAGCGTCGCCTTATTATGACTCAAGTTAGTTTAAAGAACTGGTCTCTTCTTAGTCAAACTAACCCTTTCGACTTCTAAAAATCAAAGGTAGACCATCTATGATCGGCTTTCGACGGAGCATGGTGTGAATGAGAGGCTTAACAAGCGACATAGGCGCTTTGATCTGGATAATGTTCCTAATGTCTGTTCCTTAAGAGCCTCATCTAGTTGTGGTGGTTAGCAGTCTCATTCAAGAAGGCTTCGGTAAAGCCGAAGAACTTTTGGCATGCCCCACAATTTGCTCACAACATTGATGAGTATTTCTCAGCCTTAGGACCGCTTGTTGCGTACAATGCGTCGATTGGATGCATGTGTAGCATGACTTGAAGTGAATCTGAGGCAACAAACTGACTACAGCGACGTCTCCAGCTGGGACCTACTGGTCTTTTGCACTAGTACAGGGCTACTACCATGTTTGGGGAAATTTTCCTTTCACAAAAGCTTCCTGTCTAGGATAAGTCCTAGGCATTTGGCACTGTCTGACGAAGTCAGGGGTGTAACCTTGAGCTTCGGACAGATAATTCAAACATTGGGAATCCCTTGCATTTTTCGTTGGGTCGTGGTCCAGTAAGAGGAGATATTTCAAGAGATTAACCTCATATATGGTGTCCTTCACATAGAGGTCGAGAGCTCCCTCCAGAGTTTTGTAATAGAAGGAAGGTTAAGCTTAGGTATCGTCCTGAAATCCTTGCGATGTGTGTGAGATATCTTACCTGCCTTGGGAAGGCGAAATCTTGTATCATGATCCATCGAACTATCTTAGCACGTGACATAGGTAGCTGTGCATGAGTTGGGGAGAAAGAAAAAGGTAATGAACGCGTCTTTTGCTTACTAACTCGCCTCCTGCCCTCTCATGGAGCACAGGTCAGTATGTAAATCTCAACAAGTATCTAGAATGCTTTCGTTTCCCATAGTGTCTTGTCTTGTATGCATATGAACCGCTTTATTTACACACGACTTCCATCTGAATAACTAAACCGCTCCCAGCTAATCCAGACCCCAACTAAACGTTGATTCACCCAACAGATGGCAGTACAAAAGCGGAACTAAAATGAAAAAAAAAATCCACGCAATCATATATCATCGAGGAAAAATCAACTTTATCTTGTCATGCATTGTTATAGATACACAGATACACAGATACAGAACCCACAAGTCATGTGATGTAATCTGAGCTGGATACTCGCTTGCCTCCACGGTCCAGTACCGTACAATCAAAGAAAACACGCATTTATGTTAATTTTTGGATTTGGAAGCGTTTAGGTCGATAAAGTCCATCACGACACGATAGAGTTTTAGCTTGAGGCTTTGAGACATGATCGCAAGAACAACGCAAGGCTGCGGGAAATTCGCTAATACCAGCGGTATACCGTTGAGTTATTGTCCAATTGTTTGGAAGAATTCATGAGGAAAAACCAAAAAAAATTACCTTGGATGTGGGATTCCTGTCGAAGGTGGGCTTATAAAAGAGTCTGGCCGTGGGCAGTTTGGACACAGTTTCAATTTGTGGATTACCAGTGAAACAGTGTGGAACATGTTCAAAAATGTAAGTTGGAGCGGCGCGAGAAGGTGTTCGAATTTGAATTTTTGAAATCTTTTTTTTTTTTTTTTGAATTAGATCCTCATCCTCGCTTTGGTGTCGGTTGTGTGGGCGAGACCTAGTGTCCTGCATACGTCCGTGGTGCCGTATGAATATGAGCTGGAACCGACCATCGTGGGACATACTTTGCACTCAATTCCGACGGCAGTGTCTCATCAGAGTCAAACCATTGTACATGAGAAGCGACCGTACTTGAGACCGATTTTTGAAAACGCACCAGTTTTTCATACGCATGCAGCACCGGAACTGTTGTCCCCGTATTATGGCGGCTGGCATGGCGACTTTGGCGGATATGGATCAGTATATGGAGGTTGGAATCAGTGGTAGATGATGGAAGTTTGATGTAAATAAAGGGAAATTGGTGATATACTCGTAGCTTTGCAATGACAGAAAGTGTTTGTTTTGAGTTGTAGGTAGGTAGGTTGAAGAGGTGACTGTATCTCATATGATGCGGCCTTCACTTGGAACCATTGTGTTCCTCTGACGTGGAAATGACAAGTCTGAAAGAGAAGAGGAGCCGCTGACCACCAGACTTGGCAGCCATAAGTTAAGATGTGTCTGACAATGGCTGTGTACATCCAGAGGATGATTTTGGGTTTAGGTCCCCATTTTTGGCGGAAGATAAGTCGTAGCTGATGGTGGAAGAGGGGACAACAGACAGATTGAATGTTAAAATTCTGAGGACTGACGCATGTATAACTGCGACTTGAAAGATCAATTGTGCCTGAAGCCAGTTAGACAGGGAGATCCTTGATCTTCCTAATAAAGTTGAGGATATCTCCAAACGAGGCATGTCCTCCGGTGTTAAGAATTCTTTGCATTTCCTGACTCTGCAGACAGCCATGCGCTCACAAAGTACGTGTTCCATTGACTCGTCTTCAGATTCCTGTAAGTGATATCTGAGGCTGCAGTGATCGGTGAGGCAGCCGGCATGCCTTCTGATATCCTCCCTTTTGTGATTAAGAATGTCTAAGTCCCTGAATGTTGTTCCAGTTAGATAGGAAGTTCCGTTTTTGCCAGCTGTCCAGACTTATTCTGAACGCGGAAGTAGGGATACCCCAGAAGAGTTCAGCGCCTATCTATAGTTCTGAGGAACCTTTTCTGGCAATTTGATCCGCAATTTCATTGCCTTCAATGCCTCTGCGTCCTGGTACCCATCAGAGCTTGACTTTGTTCCGCTTTGAGAGATCTTGGAGTGCATTGAAGCAGTCTGAAACGTCCTTTGAGTTACAGTAATTAATGAATATGATGGTTACTCTCTCTATAGCCGACCGGGCAAGTAGTTCCGCCTGAAAGACACTAGAGCACATTCCAAGTGCCTTTGAAACTTTGTGATTGGGGCTATAGAAGCCCGCACCAAGTCCAGAGTCCATCTTTGATCTATCAGTATACCACACTAGTCCTTTAATGTTCAGCAACGGATCGCCAGTTTCCCAACGATTACGGTTCGGGATCTCAAACTCAATTTGGGCATAACGTCGAATACCGTAGTGACCATTTCAAGCTCGAGAAAGTCAGAGAAGATAGCCATGTGACCCGTTGGTCTGCTTGGCTGGATTCTTGTAGAGCGTATTGCCACTTTTTTTTTGACAAAGATGTGCAAAGGACTAAGTCCAACAAGTGCCTCTAGGGCTGCCTGTTACGGTAATCACAAGATCGTCAGCGTAGCCAATGACGTTTTAACCAAGGTTGCTGAGTTTGGTGAGTTCGTCGTCAATGACGATTGACCATACGAGAGGCGAGAGGACGCCACCTTGTGGACAACCTTTTGCTGCTGATATCGTCACTGAGATCTCTCCAGAGGTGGCTGAAATTCCCCAGCTTTCAAGCATCGCCCTAACCCACCTATTAGTTGGATGATCAACGCTCCTGCGTTGATGATGATGCAGGGCACTCTCAGCAGATTGGCCCTTGCGATAAGCATATTGGTTGGGATGCAGAGGTGTATTGTCTTCCAGGTTGCCACTAATATGTCAACAATGTCAAACTGATAGGGCGGTAGTTATAGTCCAGTGGCTCCGATTTGTTGAGTTAAGGTCGTTCAAAGACGGGCTTATCTTTATGGGAAAGCAAATCCGATACAACTCCAGCTAGAGACTACTCTTGCGTTTTTCGAGCTCGACGCACTCTCCATTCAACTTGAGTTTGTGGATTCCATTGCATAGTATGACACGCTATAGAGCTTCTATACACGTTTCTGGCCAATTCGCTCATAGAGCTGCTTATGGAAGATACAGCGGCCGGAAATACGCCTAAGACTGCGATTCCCTTTCCGGATGCGGCTGGTTCGACCCCACGTTCCACGGAACTATCGAAGCTTGGTTGATTTGGCTGTATACAGTCCAGTACCGCCGTCAAAAGGGACAATATTTCCAGAGCCCTGGCTGAAAAGTCTACACTTTCGGAGCGTGTAAAGCAAACTAGATTAAGAAGTATAACCCCTCCATTCCGCTAGTATCTATTCGTTCGCTTTGCTCGCTCCAAAAGAGTCTTAAATTACAACTCAGAACACAGTTTAGGTACTTAAATCTTTTTTTATTCAAATTCGTTCCGTCCAGTAGCCCGTCAAGTGTATCTTTACCACACACCCGATGAGGTGTAGGTCAAAGGTGAGGATGCAGCATAATGAATTGGAGATGCGGCATAAGTCAAATGTGGTGCAGAGTATTCCAATGGAGCAGCATACGAATGCAAAACTGGAGCAGCAGCATAAGTCTTCAAAATTGGAGCAACAATTGGTTCGACAACATGAGCTGAGTTATGGACAACAGTTGAGCTTTGGTGGGACACAGCAGTTGGGACACTCTTGACAATCGATCCAATACTAGCTAGACTGTGCTCCTGGACAATGGGTGATGAGTACACCAGTGGGGATGATTCGTAAACACTTGGACGAGCAACAGCTACGGCGAGCAGAGCAGACAATACCACCTGAAAGTACAAAGGAACTCTATCAGATCTCCGAAGGCTCTGGAATCCTTTTGGCAATCCTTACCAACTTGAACATCTTGATTTAGTTTTTTTTGTGTTGGAATTGTTGTTAAGGAGGTCTGTATTGACTGTAGAGCTAACGAACTGAATGTCTTTCGTCCAGAAGTCCAAGTCTTTTATAGCAACTTGCCAATTGCAACGCAATGGTTGTGTAATCTGTTCCATTCTCTCGCGTGGTGCTATCGGAAAAGTCTGCGGTCGGTGGCGATCCGCATGAGCTGCACGCCTCTCACTCTGACTCCCTTCAATTAAAATTAATTACCTGCGGAATTGCTTTCGGTTCATTATCATCTGGCGCAGGTGTGACCCTGAAAATGCGTGTTTCTCTCGCACTGGTAAGCCAAAACGATAACGCCCGGCTTTTGGGGTTTGACTTTTGCTTTGGCTGTGGCTACCGTAGACAAAGAATCCGTCAAACAATTGGCCACACATTCGAATGTAGCGTGTGTAGTGTGTGATTGGGGAGGAATTATACTTTTTCTACTTGTGTCTCTGTCTGGCCTCGGGCGGTAATGAACTTGTTCTTGGAAGTGATCCAATTTGGATCCGACACCAATCGAAAGTGTCTCCAATGTTTAGCTTTCCGGTTAGTGATCGATTTGCCTGTGGTCTGTCTTGTATAAAAGAGGTGTTACATGTTGTCAAGCGTATCACACATCCATAGTCTTCAGTCTAAGTGAAGTGAAGTACTCAAAACCGAATCCAAAATGTTCAAATTTGTAAGTAGTCCTTTGGAATCCATGGAGAGCCTTTGCATTGAGAGAAATCATCTTTTCCCAGGTCATCCTTGCTGCCATTTGCGCCATTGCTGCTGCTCGTCCAAGTCTGATTGGATCCAGTCCACTTGTGTACTCATCACCCATTGTACACGAATCTGTCCTTGCCAATGTCGGTGCCGTAGTGAGGAGTGAACCCACTGCTGTGTCACATCAAAGCCAAACCATTGTTCATGGTCAAAGTCATGTTGTGCAACCGATCATTGCTCCAGTGGTTAAGACTTATGCTGCCGCACCTTTTGTCAGCACCTACTCCGCTGCTCCAGTTGTTTCTCATTCGATTCCATTGAGTTATGCCGCACCTCTGACGTATGCCGCTGCTCCTGTACATGTTGCTGCTTCGTCGCCATTGACCTACACCGCTACAACTGGTTGGTAAGAAGTTTTACCGCAATTGGATTGAAGATATTTGGACATTCTTATGGATTACGGTACATAGTTGGTTTTGAAAATAAAAAGATGGAGCTGTTCTCCGTTTCTTGAAATTTTTGCGCATTTTATTGGTTAGAGTTCGTTCTTCGTTTGTGTTTGAAGGGTTCCAGCGGTTTTCAGTGAGGTAGGGCATGAAGGACTTCGTATCAATGGCTTTGAAGGATTATTTTAGTTAGAAACCGCTGACACTTCATTAGAAAATTCAACTGGGAAGCCTTTCAAGACTCGGTTGGATCACAACCTTTTACTGGTCTAAATATACTTGAGCTCATAATGTGGATAGACAGTCGATCTTCCACTTTCCATCCCATGAGTTCTACCAAGACAGTGGAGAGGCATAATTGCAAGGAGCTGGTCTGAGTTAAGTGCGCTTTCTGATCTATCCTGAGTTCCCTTGGTCACACTCGGAACATTGGAAAGATTTGAGAAAAATATTTCTTCTCAAAAGCCTTCCATATGAAGGAGTGATCCTAGAACGCAGAGTCAGCCATCTACGGGATGACATGTGGAAAAAATGAGAAATTGGTTCAGTTGAGGCTCATGGAGTTCCTCCAAAGAGGATAACTTGTCTTAAGTCTCTTTTAAGTCCATTCTACCATATGGGAATAGAAAAATGGAAGAACAGAGGTCAAGAACTGGTTGTAGCCACATAGATCGGAAAAAGATATGACTGGACACGCTGTCAGTCTAGACTCTAAGCTGGACTCATTAAAATAGTTCTGCAAAGCTGTGTAGGTTTGGTTTGGTTAACGTGGCAGCCTTAGACCAGAGAAAGTCCTTTGTGATATCTCATGGATCTGTTATTTCCTCCAAAAAAACGTCCCGCAGAACCAGCCGGAGCTTACTATGAAGTGCTGGAGGCTGTTTATTCTAGGTCCAGCCAGTTTTTTGAGATCCTAGAAGAAGCTGGCTCCTAAGTATGCCCTTCTTCCAGCTGAAAGAGCTAGACACGCACAGAGAAGGTGAAGAATCCGTTCTTCCTCCTCCTCGTCCACACAGCTTCTGCAAAAATCATTAAAGAGGAGACCAAGCCTATTGGCGTGCTTGCCAATGGTGCCTTTGGTGAGATGTTGAGAGCGTTTGTGACCCAGCTTAGGCCAAATGTGTTTGATGATGAGGCAGGTGGAACCATCGCTTTTTTTTCGAGTAGCAAGTGGCGAGAGGCATATTGAGATTCGATGGAACTGTCCCTTGTCTGGCAAGTCTCTGGCAAGTTCGTCGGCCATGCAGTTACCTAAAATGTAACTATGCTTCGAGTTGAAGGTGACAGATTGCAGGGATTCAATCGCGGCTTCACCAGGAGTCGCTGTAGGGTATAGACGGTGTTTTTCAGAAAGAATCCAGCACGCAGGCTGGACCACTGGTGTATTCCGTTGATGCGACTGGCTGTGCTGGCTGCCACTCGTTTCCTGTAGATGCCTAAGGGTATCAGAAACAATAGTATATCCAGAGCCACCATTAGGTAGTTGTGATAATGGCGATCTTGTTTTCTACCGAGATTGTTTCGATAGACGGCTTGTTCCAAGGTGTTCCACTAAACGGTCACGGTATACGTCCACATTGGCCTGAGGACGGATAAGTACGCGAGTAGATTATTCATGGTTGTAAAGCCTACAAGCTTCCTTTTTTTAACAGTACAGAAGCTTTCTTAACTCGCTCTAGGATGAGTCTAGAATGAGACCCAAATATTTGGCTTTGTCTACGAGTACAAGGGGGAAATGGGGAGCTCTATACTTTCTTGCATATAAGACACTTCTTTTTCTACTTGATTGACTCCAAGACCTCATTTTTGAGTCCATTTGGAGGGCTTAGTGGGAGCATTCCGTAAGAGAACTCTGAGCTGTCTCAGGGCTTTAGCAACATCATCTGCATAAACAATTACCCTACAACCTTCCTCTTCTTGGACTAAGAGTGCAAGGTTCCAGAAAAGAGAAGAGAGTGCGTCCGCTTAAGGTGTTCCCCTAGTTAGGAATGGACCTATCACTGGTCTAAGTATGCTGGCTATAGCTGGCAGCCACTTCAATCTATGAATTTCCAAACTGCTCCTTCGCCAAGCTTTGAGTTGATAATCCTGTTTGTGAGCAACTGACTTATTAATGCTCTAATCGAAGCCTTAATTCCGAGGTTTCCTCAATTGCCTGGTTCGACGTTGTTAAAGGAATCCCCACATGGTGTATTCTTTGCATTTGAAGATGAAAGTTAACCAAGGGAGTTAGCCCGTTGAGTTCCAGGCACCCGGTCCTGCCGACTTAAATGGTTTTAACCCGCGTACTGCCCAGAGAACTCTGTTCTTAGTTATGAAACTAGAGCTGGCTTAACATTGATAGTTTTGCAGCAGAGTCCAGGAGGTCGAGAGATTCAACAGGTCCAAGAGCTATCATTCCTTTTCAGATAACTAGGAGTTCTATAGGTGGCAGCCAGGATTTTCCTGAGCCTTCCATTTTTTCCACTTCTGTTGAGCTTGACGCGCACAAAATACGGATGAAAGCTGCAAGAGGACGAATCTCTTACAGCGACTTCTTTCTGAGAATGTGCAACCAACCAACAGGTCCAAGAGCTGTCGCTTTTTTTTTTTTCAGATAACTAGGAGTTCATGAGGTGGCAGCTAGGATTTTCGTGAGCCTGGATACCTCTTACTTCTGTTGAACTGGACCCGCACAAAATACCGATGAAAACTGGAGGAGGACGAACCCTTACAGCGACTTCTTTCTGAGGGTGTGCAACCAACCTTTTGACAGAAAGACTGTAAATGGATCATCGTAGACCAGACAAATTCCTAGAGTTAAAGTGAAAATCATCAACAAATATTGGACTCTGATCTGCTCCAGAACTTCAAGAACCTCACCAGCTAAAGCTTTGAAGCCCAAGTGACCCAAAAGATCAATAAAAGCAACAAAGCATAAATCGTAGCACGAGTAATTGAGAATTGGAAACGTAGCAGCCCACACACTTCTAAGGAATTAGTCACGAACCACTTTGGCCGGAGTCTCAAGTACTGTGACAAATTTCAATCGAGTAACTGTAAGTAAACACCGTACACACGCCATTGTCTTCCATTGTTATACTTACAACCCGGACATAAGGCCAACAAATCTATAATCTTGTTACCGCCTTCACGTGTGGAACTGTCCCCATATCCCGGAAGCAACAGCCCACAGAAGTCTTGAGAGTCAAACAACAAGTTTCTCTTAGAAGTAAAATTTAATAAAAAATTTGTTTCTATCTATGTGTAGGTATAGGTACACACGTATGTCACTTTGGAGGTTATTTTGAGTCGTCAAAAGGAGACATTCTGTCCAACTGCCCAAACGGAGAATTTTGTTTACCAACCACTTCCATAGGCAATTGGTGCTGCATAACTGATGTGAGCCAATGGAGCAGCTGCAGCATAAGTCTTCAAAACTGGAGCAGCAGCATAGGTTTGCACCAATGGAGCATGGACAGTCTTGATGATGGGAGCAGCAGCATAGGTCTTCACAACTGGTGCCACAATTGGTTCAAGCACATGAGCTGAGTTATGGACAACAGTTGAGCTCTGGTGGGACACAGCAGTTGGTATACTCTTGACGACAGCACCGACTTTGGCAAGAACTTGTTCTTGAACAATTGGTGTTGAGTATACCACTTGTGATCCTAAAAGTCCTGGACGGGCAGCAGCTACAGCGAGGAGAGCAGACAACACCACCTAGAAATAAAATGGAAAACTGATTAGCAAGGAGCTCGTCCTGAGACAGGAAGGCCTACTACTTACCAACTTGAACATTTTGATTGAGTTTTTGTGTTTAGAAGGTCTGTGTTGACTGAGAAGTTCGAAGTATGAACTGATAGCCTGCTTGAGTGACTGTCGACTATTTATACCGAAGGCGGGTTTAAGCTCTTGTATGCCTTACATTAAACAAGTGCTAAATGTGGTTTAATGTACCGTACAATGACTGTTGCAATTGAAATCAAGTCTGGGACGTGAATTTTATCGGCTTGACCATGATTTAGTGTTTTGTTGCGATGAAGAGGGATTGCGCATACTAGTTGTGAAGTTCGCTGGCCTCAGGTGACATATTGTTTGTTTGTCTATTTTTTTTGCATTGATTCATTAAGAAATTAATTAACGGTGCTGTGAGCGATTAAAGCCGGTTAATGCATTCCGGTTCGTATCTGTATAAGTGTTTTGAATCTTAAACCGGATTTTACAATCTTGTTTGAAGCCTTAGAAGGATCGTAAGACTATGTAAGGTCTTACAGTGTTTCTAAATGAAAAGGTTTGTTGCACTTATGTACGTAGGTTAAGGGCTTGTTGAAACGAACGATAAGCTCCTAAGAACTGGAACGAATTCTTTAATCCAACAATTTTGCGTTGGTTGACGTGAGTTCTTGAGTCCACAGAGCTTCGAATGAAAGGGGTCCAGAGAACTGATGTTTGCAAGGGCGCAGGAAAGTGATCTTCCCCTTCCTCTTTGCACAGAATAAGTACCTAAACGCTGAACATGGCTATCTAAGATGCAGTGCCCTATTAGGACGTTTGTTAGTTTGGAAGACTGATCTGTTTTTAGTGAAATTAACACAGGGTAGGTCAGATTAGCCTAGCCTTGCTTTCGGCAGAGCATCGGTGTGGCCATACGATTCCTACTGTCTATACCTACCTTGTGCGGGGCTAGGAACACTTTTCTGTGGAATGTCGTAATGACCAAAGATGCAACAGTTGGGATCCTGTTCAAAGACATGCGGCATTTCTTCACTGCAAGGGATTCTGTTGTGTTGGTTGCCAGATATCTGATAAAAAAAAGTTCGAGATTAGGATCCGGAACCGTAATTCCTAGGAAACTGGCGATCCATTGCTGAACATAAAAGGACTAGAGTGGTATACTGATGCGTTAAAGATGGACTCTGGTTTTACCGACATCGATTCTATGGCCCGAATCACAAAGTCTCAAAGGTATTTGGAATGTGCCTAGAGGTACATTCCATTGATACCTGCACCAACATTATTCTCGACAGCGATAGTCAAACAGCGCTTAAAGCACTGAGTTCGCATTACTGTAACTCAAAGGCTGTTTCAGGCTTCTTCAATGCTCAATGTGTACCAGGACACAGAGGCATTAAAGGCAATGAAATCGCAGATCAACTTGCCAAGAAAGGTTCTTCAGGAAGATGCATAGGTGTTGAACCCTTCTGCAGCATCCCTTCTTCCGCGTGCAAAGCGAGTCTGGACAGCTGGGAAAACGGAACTTCCTATCCGACTGGAACAACATTCAAGGACTTAGATAGAGTAAAAGGATTATCCGACCACTGAACAAAACCACTAAAGATATTCTTAATCACAAAAGGGACGATATCAGAAGGCTTGACGGCTTCCTCATCAGTCACTGAAGCCTCAGATATCACTTACAGGAATCTGAATGCTGAATCAGCTTAAAGGAAGACAAATCAGCGGAACACGTACCATGCGAGTGCTTGGCTAACACCAGAGGACATTCGTTATGCTTCGACTGGAGATATCCTCAACTTTATTAGGAAGATCGAGGATCTCCTTGATTTACTGGCTCCAGGCACTTACGATATAAACCACGACTTCTGTGCCTAATACTACGTTAAACTTCAACCACGCATCGGCCTGATGGATAGTTGCGAAGTCGACGAAGTCTTCTGAAAAGTCACCGGCATCTATTCCCTCGGTCGTCCGTAAAGATAGAGATAGGCTCAGTAAAGAATGACTGACTGTATGCGCTTGTGTCTGGTATCTAGAGTCTGTGTCCATAGCTCATCTTGAAGTCTTTTTCTGTGGGCAACAAATCAGTTGATTCAGGAAGGTTACGGTGAAGCAAAAGAATTTTGGCATGCCCCACATTAAGCTCACGCCATTTATAAGTATTTCTCACAATTAGGGCGGCGTTAGTGGCCACAAATATCGGTTGGTAGAAGGTGTGGCATGGTTTAAAGCGTGGTGAGGCAAGCCACTCTGTGGAAGCTTTTTCGTCGGGTTTTCTTCTCTAAAATAGGACATGAAACCATTACGTCATTAGAGAGGATCGTTTTTACGACTTCAGTGCATGATTTTTGACTGTAGGCCCCATTTGTTTGCACCAGTAGAGGGCTGCCAGGGATTTCCTCGTGCGTTCAGCAATATTTGCTCTTCACAGAAGCTTCCTGTCTAGGATGAGTCCTAGGTATTTATCAATCTCTGGAAAATTGTGAGGTACGCCATGGAGCTTAAGTGGGATAATGATTGGAATATTGGTTTTCTTACTGAGGACCAGCTCCGTTTTAAAAGGATTGACAATAAGGACACAGATATTAGTCCAAGAGCTCAGCTTGTGTATAGCTGCAAGCTTCTGATGGTACTTGACCGAAACAGAAATGATGAGATCGTCCACTTACGCAACCATACCATCGTTGAGGACTTAATCCATAGAAGAGAAGATAGCACATTTCCTTCAAGTGCACCTCGGTATGGCTGGCTTCTTTCTAACTGAGCTGTCTCAAGGTCTCAAGGCATCCATGGTGAATTACTTGATCGCGATGGATTTTTCAACGGACCTTCACGAGATCAAGAACTCTCTCCAGAGTTGAAACGAGGTCAAGCTTATCGGTCTGAAATCCTTTGGAAGGGTGTGGCAGACTAGGAGACTCTACCTGCTTTGGATATAAAGACTACTCTTATATGAGCCCAGGCCCATGAGCCAGACAGCTTCTGTGGTTAACATCTAAGAAGATCCTTTGAAGTAGTACTTTGTATGTTTCGAAACTTCAAACTGTCCATTTTAGCTTATTCTAGTTGAAGTCTGTATTCGCGTATATCTATCCGGAGTAGATCAATCTGTAGTGACGTGCATCCAGCGGGGGAATGGAGTATCCATGAAAGAGAACTACCACAAACCAGACACGTATTTGAGAGCAGACTTTGGGTAGACTGACCCATTTGCTGTGTTATCAATCTTCTCACAGAATTTATGCCAAGATCTGCGTTGTTACTTCCTGACCTCTTTCCCAGAGAGCATCAGAGTGACCTTGTACATCAGCCAGTTTGTGTCGAGCTGCCTGAGTTTCTGCTTTTGCATTGAAGACCTTGGAGTTCCATGATCCACAAGTAGATATGAGCGTGGACCTTGTTTTTTTTCCCCCACTCTGGGACAGGATTTGTCTAGCTAAGACTGTCTGTAAGACAGGCCGCAATCGTAGTTGGCTAGTTTGGCAGATGCAATGTTGAATGCCATACGAAACGTTAGGGGCTCGATTTCCTAAACCAGGTTAACGCCACAGGGCATAAGAACTTGTCAAATGTGGACCCAGAAGGTGAAGAAATTGGTGGCTGTTTGCTATGACTCCAACTAACCAAAAGGACTGCGTTCTCATGGACTCATTTGGCGCCAATTGAAATACAAGCTACATATGTCTTTACGGAACCAATTCAAACAAGCCCCTTCCACCGGTACCACCACAAATGCTTTACTGTGCGTCATTTTGCCGACCACATTTCAAAGAAAAAACCTAATTAAGCCGTTCAAATCGGAAGCATAGTCCGCGACTAATTGATTTAACATCGAACTTTGAAGTTCAAACCTTGATAGGTGTCTGTCAATATCAAAATTTACAGTTAATTTCAAATGAAAACACTTTTTCTTTGTTGTTGTTGTTGATCCGAATCACCGTAAACAAAAGGATAATACAGCCATCAAAACATTATGATGGACCAATTATTGACGGTTAAGTGCCAGATAAGTGCTTCGTAATGTAGCTCTGCAGAGTGTGTGTGTGTGTGTTAACGGTATTTTCACGGTCATGGTATTGAGTTTTATGTTTCTTGTTTTCTGTCTATGCACGCACTTACATATGTATGTATCTAAATACGTGCACTTTGTCGTACAACAACTTTCCGTTCAACTATTGAAAAAGTGGAAACCCAAGTTTTTGTGTGAATTGTCAACCCTCCACTATCTGAGGGTTCGTCTACACTGACAGGTCTATGTTTATTTAAAACCTCCTCCCCCTCATTCAATTCTATATTTCAAGACACCTTTCAAAAACTCATCGCACAACTTGACCACATTTGCGTTGACCAAGCTACGTAACGCTGGAGACCATACAAAGTCGAAGTGGTTAAATTTACCAGCTGGCACCACATAGACACCAATCACACCCGTCAACTCCTTGTAGAGTCTATGGACAGCGCCTGGAGTTGCAATGGCATCTGTGCGACCATAATGCAAAATGATAGGCAACGTGACCTTAGATAGGTTGTATCCGTCCGGTTCAACGCGGTTGTAAATTTGTCGATTCCCATCTAATCCGTAGTCGTAGGCAACGAAATCGCCCGACTTGAAAATCTGAAGAAAGTGCTCCACCTCTTGAAGAGAGCCTCCGGCTAGAGCCGTCCCGAGAACTATTGGATCCAGAGACTGAAAAGAAAAAATTAAATGAGAAGGCTGTAGGAGAGGGTGTATCTCAGTCTTATACTTGATTGTATCGACCAGGTCCAAGGATATCTGTCATTAGCTCCAAGCAGTCAGCATTTTTTGACGTCTCAATGGAACACTTCCGTAATAGTTGGCCTTGGGAAAAAATCTCACACGACTTGGACTTGATTCTATCCTGCGAAGGGCATCTTAGAATACTTGACTACAAAATAAGGATCCCCATCCCAACAGACCTTTATAAATTTTTTGACAATTTTCACCGTATCGCTGGCAATAGCTGTGGCATTCCTAAGATAGACAACCGGAGCCAGGGCTTGCATAAACAAAATTCGATCATTGTACTCCGGTCGCATCGAGCAGAGAACAAACAATGCAGTGGCACCCTGTGAGTGACCGACATAGATGACTTGATGGAAAGCTGTGACATTCCGGATGTAGTCTATCGTAGCCGAGATGTCATACAAACCGATTTCATGGAAACTGAACTTCCAATAGAGAGGATCGTCCTTCGCTAGAGTGGTGTGGTTGCGACTGTATACACTGCCACGGGTATTGACAAGCCATACGTCATAATCACTCGAAGCAAACTGAAAAGCTTAAGAAAAGTTGAAAAGTTCGATAAAGAGGTCAGTAATCCCTTACCTAAACTATTCTCAGCACCGAGCATCACAAAACTCAACGATGATGTCAGCAAGCCATGAACAAGTAAAACTGGTTGATGTCCTGGCTTCGGAATTCTATGCAAAGTTAGAATGTAACCATCTTCGGTGACCACTTCGTGGATCTCACATGGAAAATTCAACTTTTCTATCCACTCAGCCTAAGGAAGGATAAACTAGTGATGGATATGGATCTGAGGGTAATCTTACTTCCCTTACCGTTGTGAGTTTAGCTTTACTTTCGATATCCTTGTCGTAGTGATCGATTTTCTTTCGAAAAATGTTCCACGTCCAGAAGATGTTCCTTCCGCCTTGTGTCAAGTTCGTTATGTTCACGACTAACAGACAAATGCGAATGACAAGCTCCGATTTGATTTGGAATATCATTTTGGCCTTACGAGCTGGGTTTCGCCAAATGAAGCCACAGTCAATCATCGGCCTTATCAGATTTTAACTGGAGATAGTCAAGACTGATAGTTTTATAATTGCCTGTTAACTGGTAATGGTTCGTTTCACGGTGATGAACAGATGGGAAAAGGAAGATAAAAGGTGGCTACATAGTTGGGAAAGAGTAGCTTCATTCCATGGGGCAGTCAATCAACCTCTTCTCATTCGAAAAGCTATAATGGGGACCGGTTTGGAGACAGTTTTAATGAAGGAGTGCCCTTGGCTAGCTTCTCTATTCAAACAACAAGCCTGTCAAGTCAATTTCGTCTTTAGTCAGTTGGCCGAATATATTGAGATCCCTTCTCAACTGTGCCTTGGCTGGACTCAAAGCGTAGGAATAGCAACAAACTAGAAACTGAACTTCTAATTCAAGGCTTGATTCGAGGTCATACCTATCGAATAGTTAACCAGCTGTCTTTGAACGGATCCTCGGATCCACATCAGATGGTAACCATGACTTTACAGCATCACACAGCTCCAATGTCGTGGACCGTATGTTTCCCTTAGTTCTCATGGAACCAGACTTGACAAAGCCCACAAAAATAAGAGAGATGTCACCGGAATACAACTGGCGATTCCTCTAAGAGGAACGTTGAGCCATAGAAAGTTTGAAGAGAGGTACAGAGAAAGTTGGGGTGAACTTACGTCCTCAGAAAAGAGAGAGAAGACTTCTCAAGTTGACAGAACAACAAAGACGAGCGACAGGTACCAAAGAAGACCCAGAAGAATTCAAAGGCTTCAGTCCAAGAATCCATCGTGCCAGGTTTAAGCTCTGAAGCCTAAGGAGAAAGTAAAAGATTGACGAACGAAGGATCCAAGACGAAGCACTCACAGTCACTTCCGAAAAAACAAGAGATGGGATGGAACCCCACCAGACATAGCTTACTTGAAAGGACGGTTCTCGGTGCAATTCACTAGAAAAGAAAGGCAAGTTAAGCACTAACAGCGACTTCAGTAAGGCAGTCCTCCCAAAAAACAAAGCTCGACAGAACGAAAGACCTGACCGTGGGTATTGATGTCATCAAAGAAGGCTACAAACCCACACTTCAATTTAGTTCCCGCTTTATGTTTTGGTGGAACAAGGTTCCTAATAGATGATCTGAGTCTTGCAGAATAGGCATCTTGCCGGGGTCCCCTTTTGCCGTTTCCCTTCTAGATTCTGTAAATGTATTTTCTCTCTGTCGCTGGAGATTGATGGGAGTTACGAGAACATGACACTGTTCGACAGAAACTTCTCACCCGAAGAGCTTCCTCTTCACTGTACCGCTGCCGTTTTTCTTGGTCGACCCTTTCTTACGTCTAGAGTTGCCATCATGCCGATTTTTCTTGAATAGTAGATGCTGCGCTAGGCCTCTTGGTCTTAACCACCTCTTGTACTGCTCCTATGGCCCCGACTAGGTCACCTGCTCTCAGAACTGCGGCTAAAATTCGTGGCTTAAGCAAGTTTTCTTCCTGTGTCCCGCAAAGATAGAAGCCCGTACATCGATGCGGTAATCGGGTCTCAACTTGCGCAGGGCTTCCGGGAATCGCTGTCAACTTCGTGAAAAAGATGTTGATTGGTCTTTGGAGCTCTCTCCTTGCTTCTATAAATTCAGCTCAAGCGTTTCTTCGACTAAGGTGTAGATGGTATCGTTTATCCACCAGGACATGGGTTGCCCCCGTTCTTTTCGATTTCTCCCGAGAAGCTTAGAAACAACGAACGTTTGGGGACTTAGTTGCATTGTGGCATCCACTGCGGTCTCGGAAGGCCACTTGATTTCCAGGACCGGATCTAATCCTCTGTCTACTACATTCATGGTGTGGTCTTTGTTTAGCTTGGCTAAGTTCTAACTAGATGTTACTCACCAGTTCCCTACAGAAAATGCTATGATCTCACTATACCCTGATCGCCTGAAGGTCAGTGCGTCGTCAATGTTGAGTCTACCTATCATTTCCAGAATTCATCAACCTCTTGAGTCCGTTGCATTTATTTCCCATTCTGGGGCCTCCACGACTGTTTTCCTCAAGTTCTCTCGAGGACCGTCCAGTTTTTCTTAAAAATCCCTTATGCTCCCTTTTTTTATAATTAGCGCACGCTAAAGTGGATATGACTACTCTTAAACTAGAGCACGGGCATTAGGGAAATTAGAGGAGAGACGAAGGAGGTACCGATGCATGCTGGCTTTAAATGCTTGTGGGCTGTGGCGAAATAGACACTCATTTCACTAAGTCCGCAAGTCCATTTAGAATCCGCAATCCAACCGGGCCCATACTTTTTGATGTGTCAGTCCTTCGGTCAAGCCCAAGTTTCTTGAAAAGACTGTTCTTCTCTTCTTTGGAGTTTTCCTTGGAGGATTTTAAAAAAGCAGAAGACTACAGAAGACCTTAAGGATGAGTATTCGTTAAAACATCCCTATCCAGTGGATAGGCTTGCTCAGGCTTTAAGGTTCAGTGATGTAGGTTAGAAGTGGGGTCTCAAACTGTGAGGACTGAAAAGGATTAGCGCCTTTTACGATTATTGACCACCTTCTAGTTCGCTAGACCAAGCTTCACCTCTCACTTGATTCATAAAACTCAGTCTAGAACCTTGTTGTTTCCTATCAATTTGCAGATGGCTCGAGTTTTAGAGCTCGGCCAGTCCTTGTCCATACTCTCGTATTCCATTCTAAATCCTGACATCAGGTTCCATGGGCTTTCCCGGCATCTGTCTGACTCAGTTTTTATATCATGTCACGACTATTTTGGCACAGAACTGCTTAAGAAGCTCCCAGAGCTCCAGAGATTCAGAATCTAAAAACATCAATAAAATAACTCACACAATGCATCGTCTATCTATCTTGAGCTTCCGGGTCCTAAATCACGTCTCCAAAGTCCAAATAAATCAAAACAAAACGAATGTAATCCAAGTTTCTATATTTTCTATGAAAAATGTTCAGTCCTTTCTAAATATTTACTAACAATCTGTCCAACAACCCGCCTCAGGAATTTACCACGCGGAAGCATAACCCAATGGTCCAGCTGCAGCATAAGTATAATGAGCTGGAGCAGCAGCGTATGTCTTATACACTGGAGTCTCGATTGTCTTTAGCACTGGTGCAGTGTAGGTACTGACAATGGGTGCAGCATGATAGGTCTGTACCACAGGAGCAGTGAAGGTCTTGACAACTGGCGCAACAATTGGTTCCACGTAATGGGCATGATCATGCACAACAGTTGAACTTTGATGCGAAACCGCTGTCGGTACACTCTTGACAATCGATCCAATCTTTTCGAAACCATGCTCGTGGACAATTGGAGCAGAGTACACCAATGGGGATGATTCGTAACCTCCTGGACGGGCAGCAGCTACAGCAAGGAAAGCAGACAACACCACCTGCAAGTAGGTATACGGAAGAATGTGAGTCAAATTATCCCAATAGGTGGCCACAAGCACAGCAGACTTACCAACTTGAACATTTTGATTTTCGTTTTGTTGTTTAGGAGGTCTGTGTTGACTGAGGTGAAACTTTAATTGATACCGTTTGCCACCTGCAGACCCATTTATATATCTTATTTGGACTCTAATGGCACATGCAGCGAGCGGCTGAGTCATGACATCGATGCCGCCGCCGTCGGCGAAACGAGAAATACTCTTTTTGGTCCGCACACAGGTAGTCACCATGATCGACGCACGGTCTGTAACGTGCGTTACAGCATAGTTGACCGTGAAACAAAAATTTCAGGTACACACTGCACGCATGATGCAAGGCAACCGTGGTCTTATCTCGGGACATAGTGAGTGGAATGTTGTTGCGTGCGTTTAAAGGTAAAGGTCTCTGATGTTTTTTCATTAACGCGTATCTGTTGGATAATTGGCCAAAGATTTGGAGCAATGTTAGTCGGATATGGTTGTGCGTTTCTGGGTTTAGGGTTGAGATATAGATCAGACACTGGGGCTGTTGTATAATTTCAATAAATGTAACGTCATGCATGTGGTGTGTGTGTGGAATGAAAAGAGCCCGAGGACATTGATCAAATCGAATCAAGACAAGAGTGTCAGTTACTTGTAAATGCATTTTAGGCTGAATGAGTGAGTATAGGTCATCCATTCAGGGCCGAGGAAATCGACAAACAAATTCTTTCCAACCCTGTAGGTCCGTCAAACAAAGTAACAACTTCCACAACTTGCCTACCAAGATGTGTGCTGGACACCGGAGGGAAATTCTTGGAAAAATGCTGAAACCAAGGCTCACAGCAGGGGTACGGAGGGGCAGGAGGTGTCTCTTCAAGACAGCACGGTTTCCGAAAGGGGCATTCCACGATTGGAGCAATTGAAGAAGTGTTAAGGACCGCCCAAACAGCTCAAGTGGATGTGCGAAACGCCTTCAACTCAACCAGATGGGAAGACATGCTGAACGCGCTCGAAAGCATTTTTGATATTCCCGAGTATCTGTTGCGGATAGGGGAGGACTATCTCAAAAACCGAGAACTGCTATACAGCACCACAGCGGGTACGCGAAGAAAGGAAGTCACTGCTGGAGCAGCACAGGGCTCAAACCTTGGAACCGACCTCTGGAACATTTTATACGATGGCATCCATCGCATGGAAATGCCCGAAGATACTTTCCTGGTAGGGTATGCAGATGATATCGCCGTGGTGATTACGGCAAGAGACACAGTTAGGGCGCAAAGAAAAAGCAACCAGGTCATGAGACGGGGACTTCTCTGGATGGAAGAACATGGTCTACGTCTGGCACAGAACAGAAAAGACGAAGACAGTCCTTCTGACTAGGAAGAGGGCCCCGACTATTCTCGACTTTTAAGTTGGGTCTGAGGTGATAACCAGCACAGAAGCAGTAAAGTACCTGGGACTAGCTATTAATACGAAGCTCACTTTCTGACAACAGATAAGGTTCGCATGCGAGCGAGCCGCGAAGGTCACAATATCGTTGAGCAGATTAATGGCAAATGTATGTGGACTTACAGCCAGCAAGCGAAGGCTCCTAATGACAATTTTTCATTATGGGCTCATGCACTGCGACAAGAGAAATACAGGAAGCAAATGGCGGCAATACAGTGACGCAGAGCCCTACGAGTCGCAAGCTCATACTGAACAGTCTCGGAACCAGCCATCCTCGTAGTCGCGAAAGTGACCCCCATCGATCTCCTGGTGGCAGAGAGAAAGTACGGCTACGACCAAAATACAGAAATTGGAACAGAGGCGGCTAAAGAAGAGGCAAAAGAGCTTACAAAGTGCAGAACACAAAAGGCGTCAGACTGCGAGGCTGATCCCAACCGTTACCTGATGTACTAAGCCAGTTTCAATCTTCAGATTCGATTCCGGCTCCAAGCTTGTTTCAAATGTTCAGAGGACGGTGATCGATTGGGCTGCTTAGTTCGCTCCTCCAGTGACAATGCGATTGGCATTTAAAGAAAACGTTCCTCCTTTACCATTTCGCTCTTAAAAGTCCTGATTACTCAAAGCATGTCTGAGTCTGAGTCTCATTTTAGATGGAAAATGGAGTTAGGAACATACGTAACGTCCTTAAATGTGAAAAAGGGCTTTACTCCTGCAAAAAGCCTTTCGAAAATAAGTGGGGCTTGCAACTTCGTATAACTTACTGGCTATACACTTCGGTTGCAAGCCTGGCATTGGACAAAGTTATACACCATAACCATTAAGGGAAGGTACAGAGAGCAACCTGCATTTGCATTAGAGGGGCACTTTGGACCACTGCTTCTTCTGATTCTAGTAGACATTGTTGGACATTAGACCCAAAGTCACCTCCCACTGGTCCAACTTGGAGACTGGATACTTCAGATTTAAAAAAAATAAAAAATTGGGCTTCATCCTGAAAAATACCTTCAAAATAACTTCACTCCGCAAACTTGAAGTTTAGACGTAATGGTCGTCCAAAAAAGAATAAGAAGACGACTTGATATTTAATCCAAAATTTATCAATTTCTACACCGAGGTAGAGTCTTCTTGGAGGATCTTGACATCTCAGCAACAGTCAAGCTGCAATTAAGTCCCTGAAATCGGTCTCTTTCAACTCTAAAAATGCCCTAGAATGAGGCATATTTCTTGATAAATAGGTTAAGTAGTTCAAAATTCACCTACTTTGGGTTCCAGGGCACAGAGTTATTCTGCTGATGAACTTACCAGATGAAGCATACATTTAAGGACTCCACCGGAGAATGGGAATCCCAGCATGCCTCCCGCTAAATTTACATGTAAGCTTGGGTCCAAGCTCGATCAGAAACTCTCTAGTAGCCTGGATTTGCTGAAAAGTTCCCTTATTATTAAAAGGCACATCAAAAGGCTCGGTGTCCTCTCTGATGATTCCTGTAGAGGCTGTATGTATGTGGAGGAAAAAAACACAACTCTTCATCTTCTCTGCACTTATCCAATGCTCTCCCTTAGAAGGATACTTCACCTGGCAGTTTACCTCTTCCATAATCTTGGAAACCTAACAAATATGGATGTCAAATGCCACCAACGTTTCATACGAAGTTCTAAATGGTTGTGCTAATAGTTGTCACAATGGACCCACTTCTAGTTTAAGTGTGTCCGTGTCGAAATGTAAACAGCCACTTTACCTAAGCTAGCCTATCCAATGCCTGAGCTCGGTATGGTCATTGCCTTCCTTTACGTAGCTGTCAATGTTACACAATCAGCATCGATAGCTCTGTACTGGGTATTAGTCCACAAGACAAACGGCGTGATTGTCTGGTGGAAAGTCCTGGATAAAGCCATCAATCGTATGTGCAAAATGCATAGATCGGCCTGCATATGTATCAGTGGAGTACTCAGAACCACCCCTACGGCGGCTCTAGAGACACTATTCCATCTGCTACCCCGCGATATCTATAGTAAACAATTGGCAGCCAGTGCAGCCATACGAATTAAAGACCCTCACCATCACCATCGGTTTAACCTGCGGGTCGGAACTCTACCATTCTGAACGATTTAGAGGTCCTTCCGCAAAGCACCGATTACACACTTCAGCGACTCTTATTCTTGACCGGAAGGATGGTTTTGAACAACAACGAAAGGGATCCATCTGCTTCTACACGTATGACTGTTGTCTCCAAGGATGTGAACGTAAGCATATCTTTCTGTTTGCCTGACCATTATATAGGTGCCGGGACATAGGAGCATTCCAGTAGCAGTTCTTAGGGGAACGCGATCGACATCACCAATCAAAAATGAACGGAGGGTAACACCTACCTTATCACCAAGCAGATTTGGCTTAAGCTGAATCTTAAACATTCTCACTGTCTCATCAGATCCCTCAGGCTGGCTCTGCGGGTAGTATTTCTGGTGAAGTACAGATCCACGTTGTAACATAAAGGACCTTATTTGGTCTAAGTGAGGTTGCAACCTTACCTTACCTAGGTGACTCCCAAGTCGTCTTCTTCTGGGACCAATCAGTCTCACGAAACCTTAAAAACCAATCAAACCAACAATGGGAATGGACAGATAATGCCAGATGCTTTCAAACCAGAACTAGTGGGCTATCACCTCATAGCAAGGCAGACCACTAGGCCACACTTCCGAATACATTTAAGTCGAGTGGTTTTCATTCTTAGTGAAACAAGTTCGTCGTGTTTCTATCTATAGTTCGCGACCTTAATACGAGGAGTGTGACCATAAAAAACTTGAATTACTTTCAATACCCAGGTTAACGTCCAAAAGTGTGCCTTATTGTCTAGCAAAGCACTACACATTGAGTGGTGATTACTGTGCAACCTTTACCTAAGTGATTTGTGTAAGTGCCTTAAGGCGATTTGATTATCAACAAGTACTTAGTATCCCATCAATTGAAAGGGAAAGGTGTTATTCTACTTTTTCGTCATCGAAGAGGGCTTGTCTTTTGTAAAAGTCATGTGCCACACATTCTATCAAAGGGGACAAGACTTCAAAAAGTCTAAAGAGATCCTCAAAGACCGTAAAAATTGTACAAATCTTGTCTCTTACCTCATCTCCTACCTCAAGTCCGTAAAAACGGTTTAACGATCCAATTGCAAATAATCCACCAAATCCACCTATTTGCTAACAAAAAAAAACTCAACGCCTTGCCAAAGGTGCCCATTAAGCAAACATACCTACCTCTGTGCACCCATTACGATCGTGTGTATCTAAAGGTGCTAAAGGTGCGAATGAGTTATTTTAATTAAAAAAAACCAAAATATTTCAAAGAATTTTGTAACAACAAATGCGGGCACACTGGCATAGACGCCCGACTGCCAAAGAATGGCCGATTCCATGAACTCCATGATCCATGTCTCTGCACCAAGCTCCAACAAAAAAATGCAAAAAAAAAATCGCTCGAGACAATAAAAACTAAATTCACGGTCAGTCCCGCCGGCAAAGATTGTCCATGTGTGTGCACGTCTTCCAATGGAAAATCACGTTTGCAGACGTGAAATTTATTTAATTTTGCATATAAGCGGTGTACCGCTCTGGAAAAGACATCAATTACAGTTTTAGCTCAGTCAACACAGACCTCCAAGACGCAAAAGAAAAAATCTTCAATCAAAATGTTCAAGTTGGTGAGTGATAAGTCGCCATCTATTGATAAGCAAAGTGATTAATAGTTTAAATTTCTACCAACAGGTGGTGTTGTCTGTTTTCCTTGCTGTAGCTGCTGCCCGTCCAGGAGCCTATGAATCATCTCCTTTGGTGTACTCTGCTCCAATTGTCCACGAGCATGGTTTCGAGAAGATTGGATCGATTGTCAAGAGTGTACCAACAGCTGTGTCTCACCAGAGCTCCACTGTTGTCCATAACTCAGCTCATATTGTTGAACCAATTGTTGCTCCAGTTGTGAAGACTTATGCTGCTCCAGTGCTGAAGACCTATGCTGCTCCAGTTGTCAATGATTTCACTTATGCTGCTCCTGCTGCTCCGATTCATTACACCTACGGTGCTGTTGCTCCAGCTCACTTTACTTTTGCTTCTGCTGCTGCTCCAGTGCATTACAGCTATGGTGAGGCCGCTCCATTGTATTATGCCTCATCGTGGTAAACCTCGAGACGGGTAGTTGGACTGAACTTTAAATTGACTGAAATAATAAATAAAAATTGTTTAAGTAATTGAAATCTGGGTTTTTGGAACTGTGAGGGTCGGTTTGGACGGCTACCTTTCGCATTGAATAAATCAAGTCGATGACGAAGGTAACATTCTTCCACTCGCAGCTGGAAAAGAACGGACAAAGCGTGTGTTTGGTGTCACGCTTCACTCAACTAGAAAGGCTATTGTTCTGCAATCGACCATTCGTCATGAGTGGACTTGATTTTCAGGTGGAAAGACACTGAATCCATTGAGGCTTTCAATTTATTGACTTGAAGTCTACCTCAAGCTTGTGAACGCTTATTGTTCCATAGGTCATCGTAGATGGCGTTGCCATAATTGAGAGAGCACAGATTGCTGTAAGATGCGAAGCAGGTACAAAGCAAAGCAGGATTTCCAATGACTCAGACAGAAGACTATGATAGACGACAGCTTTACCCTTTAGGGTATCTATTGGCCTGTCCTGACATAAGCTTCGCTTGAAACAAAGAATTCCTGCTTCATTGAGCTCGAGCCTCGTTTGAGAAGTAAAATCCTTCGAAGAACGACTAAGACATCTCGTTTAAGACTCTACGAATCTTTTAGAGGACAGTGAAATGGATTTTATAAAAAGTGGACGTGGATACCTCTACATACCTCCAATTGACTTGAATCAACTAAGTAGGTAAAATTGTAGCCAATGAGTGACGGCTTAAGCTAGTTGAACAAGCTTATTAGCTGCGGCATTTGTATACTGCGAACTTTAGGGTCATCTCAATCAAAATAAGTGGTGCTGTCAGTCTTCAGAGCTTACGAAGGTACTTTTGCCTCTTCAAGAGTCTGCAATTCTGGGGTCAAATTCAAGTAAATTTTTCATGATAAAGGGGTTTAGGGCTACCCTTACTCTAAAGCACGGGCATTAGGGAAATTAGAGGAGAGCCGAAGGAGGTACCAATGCACGTTGGTTTTAAATGCTTGTGGGTTCTAGTGATGAGGAAACACATTCCACATTCATGTGGTACGGCTAAAGAAAGAATCTCTTTATTTGACAGTACGTCCGAAAGTCGGCTTAGGGGTAAGGTAGGTAGTTGGAGGTGGCGGTTCAGCATGAACCCAAGTAGCACTAGGTGTGCCTTTTTGTTACCACAACTCGTCTGATCTGGTTGATGATGTGTGTTGATATGTGTGGGAGAGTCGGTGCCTAGATCCAACCTGTGGAGTTAAGAAAGAGGACTAGATCCCTTATCCCTTAAGGGCTTAAGGGTAAACTGATGTGCATACGAGGTGTGACGAGTATTGAGAGTCAGGAAACATTTTTTCGGTGTTCAAGTGAGTCAATGGACTTCGCAATGCTTCTGTCACCTTTAAGCTTAATCGCGCGTTTTTGAATTCTATCTAGAATGTGCAGGACGGATTTTAAGGCACCAGACCAGATGTGAGCGTTGTTTGAGGAAGCCTAGACTGCGTTCTTGGCGAAGTTGCTTTTCAACTTTTTCTTCAATTCATCTCCGTAAAGCCTTGTATTCCGACATCTTTTGGATCTCAATTTCAGCAGAGAAGTCTTTTTTTTTTCTAAACTTGTGTATACATTAGGATAAGCTTCTCAGGGACCTCGATTTATTGGTATGAATTTACGGACTCATTCAGATTTTTGTTGACTGAATCTACCTTTCAGCCTCCATACTACGTCCGGTTTCCTTAATTTGGAATGATAGATTCTCAGCAGAGACGGTGCCGTTCTTACAACGCTGAATTGGATCACCATCGCCACTGCATCAGGCAGGCTTCCGGCCTTGACAAACCCCTATCCGAGACTGGCAAAGGAATACGGTCAATTACTCATAGGGTTAGATTAGGGTAGTTATAAGTTATTCTAGGGATAGTTAGGGCTTAGCTTAAGGCATAGGTGTAGTCAAGGTTAGTAAGTTGTAGTTCTGACGGTGATGCCCCTCTTTTTCTCGGGTAGAGGCACAGTTTCTGGTCTTTTCTTCTTTCTCTTCTGTTCTTTCCGACCGTCCGACGCCTATGTAGTGTTTTATTTTTCTTTCTACCAGCTCTCAGGCACTAGGATTTTGTCTGTGATAAGGTGGTGCTCGGTGGGTTCGGCAAGAACCACCCCCGTCCGACGAGCTGAGCCGAGCTTCTACAAGCGTGCCGCCGCCGTCCTTCTCACCGGCACCCAAGCCGCCTCCGGGCTCTACCCTGAACAACAACAATGGCCACGACTAACCTTCTGTTCAGTGTGTCTTCTCCATTTAGCAACAGATAAGTAAAACGTGGCCACAGCTGAAATACCTAGCTGCAAACCGGGAAAGATGGAATAGATTTGTTCCCGCTATATGCCGGGTTCCGGGTTTGAAGGAACTTGATGATGAGATAGGTAATTGGTGCTCAATTTAAATTCCGCTTATCACTTCTTTTAGCTTCTGCTCAGCAAGTTCTTATTCGACTGAAGAGACGTTTTGAGCTCTATCTTGGTGCTGAGCTCTATAAAGGTGGAACTACCTATTTTTTTTTTATAATTAGCGCAGGCTAAAGGGATTAGGACTACCCTTAAACTAGAGCACGGGCATTAGGGAAGTTAGAGGATACACGAAGGAGGTACCGATGCACGTTGGTTTTAAATGCTTGTGGGTTGTAATGATCGGACGGTTCAAGCTAAGCCTTTTTATACATTGATCTCAAGCTTATGGACAGGGTTACGATATTTTGCGTTGGACCTTCCGCCTCCGCTGGAAAACTTGTAGCTAAAAATCTCAAACGGAACTCGAAAGATTGTCGAGATTGTTGAAGAATGCCTTGAAGTGAAACCTTCTTCAGTTGGACAAGGGAGAGCTACAAAACGGGAGAATTGGACCATCGTCCTCTACGTCTTTGCAGCTGTTAGAGCAAAACTCACCGAAGCATTCCTGATCCATCTGAATCCCAATCTGCTTATAAACTTGACAAGTCATACTTCTCTCCCGTCTACGGTTAGCATCTAGCTAAAATACTAGTTTACAACCAGCAAAAAGCACACTCAAGTTAATAGCTCCATCAATCCGTCAGCAATCCAATGACCCAGAATTGAACGTTCCAATTACAGTTATCATGTAAGACTCTCATGAGATTTATCACAAAAACTTGTTAAGTTCTCCAAAACCGGGCACAAAAAGACAAGGAAATCCAAATTGTAATCGATTAGCACACCTGGCGCAGCAACATCAAATTACCGGTACACGCCCTATATCGCGCATACGAATCTCGAACACAATCTCAAAAAATAGAAATAAAATTTTCACGGTCACAACGAAGAGAACCACCACAATAGCGCCACATCCACACACACACACAACCAAATTGTGTCCGGTAAACGGGACAAAAAAAAACCCTCAAATCATACCAATAAAACGTTGTATTACCACAATTAACCATTACGGTGTCTTGTTTACTCTATTTCACGTTGTGACGCAAGAAGTTGGACCACATGTGCACTTGGACATGTACTAGTCTACCGTCTACCCGAGTCGCCCCTCTGCTGCCACCAGCCCACCTTCACGACGAATCGAAAGAAAAAGTGAATTTTTCGACACCGAAAGCCGGTGTATATAAGGTAAGCACCGTTGTGGAATTAGCATTAGTAATCCATTTGTTCTTCAGTCAACACAGACCTCCTTAACAAACAAAAAAAAACTTCAACATGTTCAAGTTGGTAAGTGTGACTGCAAAAAAAAGGACGAAAGTTGGCATCGATTTTAATCCTTACTTTGTGTGTCTTTACAGGTGGTGTTGTCTGCTCTTCTCGCTGTAGCTGCTGCTCGTCCAGGAATCTATGAGTCATCTCCATTGGTGTACTCATCACCAATTGTGCAAGAACAAGTCCTTGCCAAGGTTGGTGCTGTTGTCAAGAGTATACCAACTGCTGTGTCCCATCAAAGCTCAACTGTTGTCCATAACTCAGCTCATGTCGTCCAACCAATTGTTGCTCCAGTTGTGAAGACCTATGCTGCTGCTCCATTGGTTCAGAGCTATGCTGCTCCTTTGGCTTTATCTGCTCCAGCACACATCAGTTATGCTGCTTCTGCTCCAGCTCATATCAGCTATGCTGCTGCTGCTCCAGCTCATATCAGCTATGGTGCTGTATCTCCACTTGCCTACCACTCAGCACCAATTGGTTATGGTCATGGTTGGTAATTCCTTCGGTACGAGTAGTTGGACAGTTTACTGTTTGAACAAATGACGGTTGCTAACAAAAAATAGAAACGAATACACAAAAATTAAAAAAAAAAAATTTTTATCATTTCAATGGAACCCCGTTGGAGGGTTGAAAGGGACAAGGGTAGATCTTTACTTTCTTACTCTCGTGACAAATAGAACGCATTTTCACTCTTCTGTTCTTTAGACAGCAATACACAGCCTTACCTTAGTGGATCTCGCTCGACAGAGTTGGCATAACCAAGTATCTGTTGTTTAAGTCCTGCGTAGAGCTCAGCTCGGCTAGAGGAGCTGATTCGAGATGGACCCGCTGAATGTCACAGCAATTGGAAAGACTTTAAGGTATTTTCGGTTTTTTTTTAGCAAGTACTCGTCCGAGACTAACCTAAGCAAAGCTTGTTGTAAGCGATAATTAGACAGGCTAGACGGGCCTTCGAAAGCCTGGATAAGGCTGCAAAATTCAGGAATGCAGAGTGCTAGCAAGTGTTTTTGAAGGGCATGTTCGACCATTGAGTTCGTGCTTGTCATGTTTATCGAAGCTGGATGTCTCCGTTTTCAATACCTCGAATTGAAATCATGTCCTGCAACATCAAAAGATCAAATTACATATCAATTTAGCCAGAGAATTACATGATATGAAGGAGTACACGATTACAGTAAGGGTACCTCAGGGTTCTGCCTTGGGTTCACTGCTATGGATCACCATGCAAGACGGCATTTTTTGGCCGGCAGAGGAAAGTTAAGTCATTGTCGCACAGAATCCAGCTCAATTGCTCGAGAATAGTTGGAGTCCTTTGGCCTTAAACCTGGCACAAAACAGAAGCGCTACTCATTAGCAGCAGAATGTCGAAATAAGACTCAAAATAGGTGGTCACATTCAAAGAAACTACCAAATTCCTTTTGAGTCAAGTCTCACGAGTAAGTCCTTTCCTTGCACAAAAAATGTCAATGTTTGGAGGACCAAGGCACAGTCGAGGACTTCTACTAGTTGAAGTTGTTACATGAGCAGGGTTTTGGACTGGAGCTATCAGTAAACTTGAAAGGGGAAAAGAACTTCCGATAAGACAGTGCAGACATCGGCCTAAGAACTGTAAAGAATGCACCGAACCAGAGCCAGCTGAAGGTCTAGCTTCTTTAAGACGAAGCAGACATTGGACATAACGAAGAGAGTAAAAAGTTTGTAAGAATTCCAGCTAAGATGGAGTCTTTCCTGTATGAGTCGATGGACTAACTAGTTTATCCTTATCGTTGAGACCTAGACAAACTGTAGACATAGAGAAGGGTTCATACGATTTCCAACTCTTTTGCCACAGATAAGACACAGACAAAGCAATGTCTTTAAAGATTTTCATCTTCTAATGCAAGAAAAGTCGTGTCGTCTGCCTTCCTAAAGGTGTTGACCGTAAATACTTTGAGAGGTGCAGTTTTTCTTCGAGACTTCATTGAAAGACGATGGATCTCAAGCCCTTAATTGTCTACCAATTCGACACTAGACTCGGGTTAAGTTAAGCCACCAACTACTAGATATAAAGTTTCGTAAACCGGGGCATCCTTAAAACTGCCTATCAAAAGTCAGACCTATTGTTTGTAGACATTTTTCTATGTCGTAAGTTCGATGAAAGTCTTAGTTTCGGAAGATTGCGCTGAGACCATTTCTACGTTTTAAGTCTGGGGACCTCACCCAACTTACGAAAGGGAGGCCTTTAGCGAGGAAAGACCACTGTAGACCAAATTCGCAAACTTCGGCAGATCCGGATCTACTTACTGATTTTAAGGCCGCCTATAACAACATACAGACATACATAGAGACGAGCTTTGTAAAGCCAGTTTTGGCATCCCTATCAAACTCCCTAGTCTGTGCAAGTTGACGTAGACCTCAAGTGGAGTGTGTAAGTGGAGGAAGTTAGGTGATGATCAAGTCTAGTGGAGAGACTTGTTGCCTGAGGCCCATGCTTACCCCGAGTCGTGGCGCCACCTGAGTAAGTTAGTAAGACCTGGGGTATAATTTTTTTTTTGCAGATTTTGGAGCTCAGGCCCTCATTGACACAAACAGGGAATGTCTAGGTTCCCAAAGTTTTTTCTCAAGATGCCCTGCAAGTTGTCAGCCTAGTCCAGAGTATCTGACTACATCTATAGCCGGCCGGAGATTCATTCTTATACTTGGAGTAACGTAGCCCACTGGTCCGTTCTCTATAGAAAATAGAAGCATGCATGGTGACAGAAGCTATAGTCCCACACTCAGAGAGCTTGACAACCAGTCCTTTCAACGATCCAACAAAACTGTGATTTAACTAGAGACTGTCAAACTTGAGTAGCAGAAATAATAACCCAAAATTAAGGTCATAGTCCCATCGATTGAGTGGTGGAACATCGATGAGATCAAGCAAGCAGACCAAGTAGTCTACCAACTATACATTCACTCGATGCCACTTTAAGTTTCAGGATCCATTGGGCCTTCTAAATCTTCTCGTCTTTCCCATTAGCTAGATAGACATCTGATATCTCCCCATAGGGCCTATCCAAGGAATCTGGACTCTTTGCTCACTCCATGTCTTAAGGTGGCACTACAGTTCAGGGTGGACCTGAACCTCAACCCACAAGCCTGTCAAACTTGCACGTCTATACAAGTTGACGTAGACCTCAACTAACGTAGAGTGTGCAACTGGAGGAAGTTATCTTATGATCAAGCTAATTGGAGAGACTTGTTGCTTGAGGCCCATGCTTACCCCGAGCTGTGGCGCCACCTAAGTAAAAAAAGTAAGACCTAGACCAGCTCGATCTATAGCTAGCTGCCTCCAGTAGCTCACTCCATGTCTGAGTCATCTGTTTTGTCATTCATTACAGGACTTTGATCTAAACTTGACGGCCTTGGTCAGAAAGCCCTATAGAGGCTTTATTCGCAGTGAAAAAAGCCACGAATTGCTTACTGTCTTGAAATACGCAGGCAAAGTCCGGTAGGAGACAAAAACTTGACACATCCAGTACTTCAGAGTTCCGTTACCTTGAAGACTGATGTGTCGAAATAGCCAATCACCCTACTACAGGGGTAACCAACCACGACAATGCGGGACACATACCTCCATCCCTCTACACCACACTTGCAAGTGATATTCCCCTTGACTTGTCCATCAGCCAGATTCATTGAATCCGCCTTATCCCAACGTCATCTCGGAATCAATACCCCACACACCAACAAAACACACAAACACACTTGTAAACTTGTTTGTCAATTCATTTCCGTTTATTTATTTCAGTTCATCAACGGACAAAGTATCCCTGAATAGTTCTCCTTCTCGATCCAATCTCTAGCTGGACCACATTACCAACCTTGATAACCAATTGGAGCATTGTACAGGCTCTGGATTAAAGGTGAAGTATATGTTCTGGCAAGTCCATTCAATGGAGCACTCACAGAGACGTGGTTTACATAGTCGGGAGCCTGAACGGTGTGAGTGTACTCGTATCCACTTGTTGGCAGACCTGATGTGTAAACCAAATGCGAAGCAGCAGCAATGGCAAGAAGAGCAAGGAACACCACCTAGAGAAAAAAGGAAATTATACCGTTAAATCCAACTGAATCCGGAACACCAGGCTCGTTGTACTTACAAACTTGAACATGATTTAAATTTTTTTTGTTTTGGTTTGTCTGTGTTACTTGAACAGGGAACTTTGAGCGTATGATTCAGTTTCAAGAACCTTCATCGGTTTTATAGCCGTGCCCAGGGTGGACATTGTGTGCCCACGATGCATATGACTTTTTTTTGTTGTTTGTTTGTTTGTGTCTCCCCTTCCACCTAGACCAAGTGGTTTTGTGGTTTAGAATGTCATGGAACCAAGAAATCAATTACGCGCTTGTTTGGTGGTCATACAAATTCGAACGGCCTTCACGACTTGCGTCATTATCATTTGTCAGATGTGACAACAACAAAAAAACTAGTCTTACGCCGTCTTAGAGCTCGAGTCGATCTAGAGTAAGTTGATACCTGCTTAGTCACAGTAACAGACGTTCTAATGGACTCGCACTCCAATTTCAATTGAAATCCAATTAGTGAAGAGGGTTTTTGAACTTGATCCCGAAACCAGTTAATCCATTGGTGTACAATCTCGCGTGCGTTTTGAAGTTCGGCATTTCCCTTGGAATACCTAAAATTTGCCGGCGGAGTTGTCTAATCCGATTAGAGGTGGATAAACATATCTTTTCTCGCTTCGAATGGCGTTTTGTTTGTTTCATTTGATGGATGTGTGAATGGTGGGCGATAATTTATCGGGCTTCTGATCTTGCGGAACTCGAATTTTAATTGTTTAGGTTTTAATGACTCCAAACAGGATGGCAAAACTTATGGGCGGAATTTTGTAGCAAGAGGATGTATGAGCTGTGCGTTGGTGGTCCTGAGACGTGACTAATCACTTGTTCATTGGTTTTGGGGTGTTAAGTGATGTAGGTGGGCTTTGCTTCATCAGGTGATTTGGGAGTCGTTAACCCGATGTTTTGGTGGATCCATTTGAGTCGTGAGGTAGATTTATTGCGTTCATCTCGGGAGGAATGGAGATAGAAACCATGGTCTCACTTTTAAACAGATTGACGACCAATAGCTCCAGCAAGCAGTAGACATAGCTAAGCTTATGCCAATGGAATCTTGATACAAGGATAAACATTGTGCTTTGGCCCAAAAGTTACCCCAACTTACAAGAATTCCAAAGGCTCTTTAAATCTTCTTGTCTTCTTCATGAAGACTATGATATCGGTCAGATTGAGGACCAACAGCAAAAGGTCTTGTAGGTTAGGTTAGGTTAAGAGGAGGTTGACGAGGTTGTAGACCCATTGTGATGCCCTAGGGGTTGCAGTCCCCTTACAAGGAACCATAAGCCTTAGCTCTATCAAGCTAGCCCGCAGCGCTGATGAAGTTGTGTATGTCAAGCACCGACTTGCTGGACAGTTCTTTTAGATCCCAGAAAGGTGTCTTCCTAGGATCTTAAAACTTGTATGAAAGAGTGCCGGACAGGTTTTGTATCTGACTAGGCTGAGAGCCGGGTTGCTGATTCATCTTGCTCGACACACATCTTCCACAGGCCCAAATTCCTGAGACCCGAAGTCTACAAATGCTAATTTAAGAGATTGAAATCCATGAAGGGACTTACCACAATTTTTAAGTAAGGTTATGGCATCTGCAACTGTTGACAGAAGCTCAAGCCAGTATTCCGAAAGCCCTGTGCACAGCCCACAACTAAGTCATTACATTTTTGAAGTAAGAAAGACTGCAGCCTATAGCCGACTAAGGAGCCACGAAAAAGGTCATTCTACTCATGCTAGAGCGTGAGCTTGATTCAGCTTGACGATAGTCACGATAGTCGTCTACTCGTTGATGCTTCTTGAAAAACCTTTGGTCGCTGCTTGGCTATTGGAAGAACCATGCAAGGTGTGCTTAGTTCTTCTAGTGGAATGGATTGTTCTCCCCTAATGTCCTCTGAGTGGATATTGACTTCAGAGAGTGTATTTACTAGGGTTTCGGTCGTATAGAAGACTGTACTTGCTTCATCCGCTATAGCTACACTCCGGAACGACACATAGAAACCTATTCTCAAAGAATGTCTTTGAACTCAAAGTTGCAAGAGTCTGGGAAGAGCGAAGTGGTCCTAAAAAGTACATCCACCTCGATGCGCCTGTGGACTCTCCATCCTAGCACACTCTATAAAGAGAGACAGAGCAAACAAACGAACTTCCATTGCAGTAGCCCCAGCAAGGAGTTGGACCATTCTACGGCACTGCCAGAGGAGAAAGTTTGATGGACTCGGTAGCACTCGTCTATAAAGACTCGTTTACTTAAGTTTGATAAGTTCTTCTAATCCAAAACCAGGCCAATATCTTTGGTTACCTTACTTTAAACCTTCACTACACTAAGCTCCGACAACATTAGGAGAAGCTATGAAGGGCAACAACATAAGACTTCAATACTCGTAAGGCCAACATGCATCAATCTCCCCTTCGGGCTGAGCTTCATTTTGGTTTTTTTTATATTTGGTCCCACGAGTAGGTCCAGAAGGGGTGTGTCCATCCCAGCAGAGCCGACATACTGGAATAAGGCGCTGATTCAACCGACCTTACCTGGGCTAATTAGTCATGCAGTCTTCGGCACGGGTGCCTTGACACCTTGGCTTTTAAAGTGAGATTTAGGATTGTCTCCCACCTCTTTCTTAATGGATCGCATTGCCCGATTGAAAGCGTGCGTGCTCGTCCAGGATGAGAAGTAATTTCCAGCAGGTGCCCACGTGGAGGACAAAAGAAGAGGATTTCCACCTGCCATCGGGCTGAGCTTCAACTTATAAACAAAAGTTAGGCTGCACTTAAGGCCAGGCTTAGTCGACAGTAATTTAGGAATACTGGACTCTTGTTTTGAAGTTGGAAGAGGAAGTTCCAAGAAAATTCTTCTTAGAACCTGAACTTGCTTCAACCGGCCCACATCATCGGTCAAGTCTTCCATTGACTGTTACATTTCTCGTTAAGACATCCACACATAGAATGACTCTGTAAGAAACGAGCAAGTCTACACATCGACTTATGGTCCTACAAGACCGGAGGTCCAGGAAAGTACCATCGAGCTTGAACAAAAAAAAAAAGTAGATTCGAGAGACTTACCTCAGCTTTCATAGTGGACGTTAGTAGAAAGACACTTGAACCACCTAGAAGACAGCTTCTTAAGTAGCTATCCCTACCAAACTGAAGCTCCATCTCACACTAGTCTTAACAGGTGTTCTCAAGTGGCCCCTCAATTGTTTTGGGTGTGAATTGCAAGTCCACATGCATCATAAGATCGTACCAAATCGACCCACTCACGGGACTATATTCCGATTGCTCCGGAGACCACACCACACACAGCGTTCGAGATCATAAATTCTTTTTTCTTGTCTTCAGAGACTCTTATGCTCACCAAGATGTTGCACAAAAACCATAAAGCTGCCCTCGCTGCTGTACCTTCCTCCATGCTGACAGTCTGACACTAATGAGATTTACCATATCGAACTTTTCGCTTGCCCCGTCTGCAGTTGTCATTATTACCGGCCACTTTGCGAAAGATACAAATGTGATTGCGATGTGGGCCGGTACCGATCCAAAGGCTGTTGCCGCACTTTTTGGCGATTAAATCGCTCCGCAAATGGACCTACAACGTGAATAAATAAAATTTTATTGATTGTCGTTCCACATCTGTGGTCACGTGGAATTTTTCCCCGTTATTTGTGGCACTGTGTCCCGATGGCATATTTCCGGGATTTTCGTGTTTTGTTTGAGTATGTGTGCCTCCAATTGGGCTAAAATTGCCTCGGCGGACCGAAATATAACCTCACTCCGGGGGAAAGTACTTCGCGCCAATTAACGACAAATAGACCTCAACCCGTGTCGAATCGCAGAACGTGACACATCGCACGCGGAATGTCTGAGTGTTATTCTGCCCACATGACGTCTCCTGGATAAAGGTCATGTGGGACACCATGTTACATTGTCACCTCCTGTCACCAGAATCTGGCCAAATTCGTTGATGGAATTTCATAATCCACCGAAGAGTACGCACAACACGGTACTAAGTGCAGGAGTGCAGGCTTCTTGTTTGCATTTCACCGGATGGGGGCGAGTCGATGGGAGGTGGTTGGTTTACAGTCACCCCACCTGGGCATATCGCTAGATCTCCAGAATTGCTGCTGCAATTCATTTGGCCTGGTATGCTCCATTCGACTCGGTGTTCATAATTTGCATGGCTTTTGTGGTCCCCGGTGAGATTGGTCATGGTATGGAATGCTTAATTGAACCGCGTGGTAGAGGTGCTGGTCGCCGGTTGCTGGTGGCTGGTTACTGCTGTCTGGTGTCTACCTGATGGTGGCTTAAATGGGAGTGATCGGTGCTGTGTGGCAATTTGTATGGCGCGCAGATTGTTTGCTATACAACATGCATTGTCTGCTTTGGAAGTAGGTTGTGTCGCTTGGTTTTTGGGTTAATGGCTTGAGAACGAGTTAAGATCGAACACTTCCTGCTTCAGATTGGTAATTTTGTTTTTTTTTTTCTAAATATAACATGCCACAGGGGGCTTGTGAACGTGTAGAATATGAACGGTCATTCATTGATAAGTCTTTTGGGAGGGCGGGGGGGCAACCCAAAGACCTTTGGCTTGTCTAATGAATGAGCATGTAGAATGGAGGGTTGTGAAAGAAAAAATAGTTGTAGTCTCTGGTCACACTTCATGTGCTGTCAGCTTGCTATTGCTTGGTCTAGTTTGGACGTTTGAATAAGGCTCATGGGATGGATTGATTGATGAGGAACGTGCATTTACCACTCAGTAGCAATCAGTCGATTAGTTGCCTTTTTAGTGCTCGCTATCGAAATCGTACTGTGGACAGGGCCTGTCCATTCCACTGGAGAGATAATGTTCCTAATTTCCCTTGAGTTCAAGTTGTCTGTGTTGAAACAGTTTCCATGGTCAACACAGGATATAATCGAGATTCCTCTGACAGAACAGCAAGATCGTTAGTACGTCAAAGATTCCCTTGAATAGCTTAAGGGTCTCTATCTACATGCTGCTTAAACTATCCCATTGGCTGCTGTTTCTAAGCCAGTTATCGTGAAACTTGATTTGTCAAGCAAGGATTTCACGCAAAAGTTCTATAATGACACGTTCTGTGTCACAAATAGCGCCATCTATTGGAACTACTAGTTGACACTTTCCAAATTTTATTTCAGAAACGATCGTCATAGTATTTTGGCAGCATTATGGTCGTGTCACAGCTCCAGTCCAGTCCATCAGAATGCGAGGTTTAGGTCAATATCGTTCCCTCGTCAACTATGGGTTCTCAGAACAGCTAAAGCGGCTACGACAACCGAGGTCCCCTTAGTAACTCATGATGACTTCTCACCAAATTGAGGAAAAATTCGGTCTTGAAAGACCTCGTGAATTACATTGGTTCGGTCCCACAACGAGAAAGGGGAAGTGAAGGTTTCATAACGTCAAACGCCTTGAATCAGGCCGCCCAACGCCGTCGCTTTGCAGCACAAGCTAATGGACAGTAGCGACCGACCAGATATTTGGATACAGTGTTTCGAGGCGACACAGCGCAGTAAATGCCGATGTAAAGACGTTGAGTAGGAGGCTTTTTACAAGCGCACTGATGAAACATTTAGCGTGCGGTTCGGATAGATTTGGGATGTTTTCGACAGACTCTGGCTCAATCCATTCTTGGGCCCCATCACCGCCTTGCAAGTAGCCGTGATCAAAGAAATATTCAACGATAAGTGAGATTTACTGCCTTTATTCAAGCTGTGTTCCAGCTGTGGCAGTAAGCCAAGCACTCAACGCTCAAATTGATAAAAACGTGCCGTCTCTAAACCACAGCAATGGCTACATGTGTCATGAGCACCGAGCAACTGATTTCGTTGAGGCTGCCGTTCATAAAACCTTTAATGTCTTGTACCACCTAGACGCAGCATAGTAAAGCTACGTATGCTCACGTCCCTTTTTTTAAAGACCCACTTTAGTAGAACCCATCATTGACTTCTGTTCTGTCCAGCGAAGTTTCTCCAGCCACCTTCAGCCACCTCTACGTTCTGATGGCTTTAAGAAAACACTTTACTGCACTGAGCTGATAACTTGAAGCTAATGGCTTCCAAGTTTACCCAAGAGGGCTTGAAAGTTGTAGATTTGTTCTGTTGCTAGTTCCCATCATTAACCTCGGCTAGCAATTAGTGGCCTTTGATACGTTTATTTGGAAGGAACAGCGCCACCAATGCTTGACGGCAGTTCCGTCTACGAATCTCACACCACCTTCCAACTGAGTTTAACCATATCGGTCCCTACTGTCCAGTGGCCAGTACAGATCACGACAGCCCTGAGGATATCTACAAGAGTACTCTTTTTGACTACTTTCAGGAAGTCCAGATCTTCTTGGACATCTCATGTGCGCTGTTCCGCCTACCATTTGGGCCTTGATAGAAAATTTAAGCCTGAAGCCTTTAGTTTCTTAAATGGTAGGCGGAACAGCCTGAACTTAAGTCTGAAGCCGCGAAACTGGAGGCAGCTAGCTTAAGATCGAGCTGGTTGGAGACCCAGATCCACCCCGGACTGTAGCGCTACCTTAAGTAAGTAAGAAACCTCTGAAGCCCGAACAGTACCCAGCAGAATACTATTTCTTCAATGGATCTGTAAAGAGTTCACCTTCGTCTTGCTAGCTCATCACCTTCTAATGTTGCTGTGACAAGAAACCCAGAGAAGATTGATCTTAAACCGACATTCTAACCGTGCAAGCGGTTTTCTACACTCTTGTACCAATTTGGAGAATCAGGTAGCCGAATCTATAGCCTTGAAAGCGGCTCAATTGTCACTGAATGGTTCAGCATGCCACCTGGATTGCCAGTAACTCCGCTTGGAAGACGCTAGATGAATCCAAAATTCAGTAGGATTTAGACAGATTCCCGCACCGACTCCACAGTCCTTCTTTGGACCCTCGATGCAGATAATTATGCAGGATTCTCCCATCACTTCCTCATTCTTCTATTCCTTTCTAGAAGGGAAGCTTGCAGTGAAGCCTTTTCGAAAGTTTAGCTTAAATGTGGTGTTTGTCTGTCGCAGGTCCCATTGCCCCAGCAGACGAGCCCCTAGATTGCTTAAATCTAAATGCCCTACACGATGTAATGCATTTGATGTGTAAATCAAGTAAATCAAGGAAGTAGGTTCGAGGTCCCATTGAGAATCTCGCTAAAACCAGACCACAAGACAGTCGTAGTGCCAATGCCCGCTAATTCTTTGGATGCTGTAGGCTCTACATGATGCCAACGTTGTAAGAAGACTCAACAGCTGGTGACGAGTACAATTTTAAAGAAATCTATTCCAACTTGAATCACTGAAATGAAAACAGTTGCATCCTGCTTGATGGTCTAGCAACTAAGCTCCCTACTGAGATTTTTACAGATTATAACACAACTTATACTCCCCAAGTACTTGCAACTAATGAAGATCTGTGAAGATCTGAACCCCAATCGACATAAGTCATCGCTTTATATAGACCACCAGCACAACAACTTCATTCCTCGTCAGCCCATAAAACAACAAAAGATTGACAATTGCAGCGCATAATTCCATTTAAGCGGATCTATTCCACTGACAAACAGTTCAGAGCTCATTAATTCTATGCTTCCAAGGAAGACATACCGTTTTGTAGTGTTTTGCACTTTTCAATCACAACAACCACCGCCTGGTGTTCCGTCCATGTCGCATTCGTGCACGTCTATTGTGCTTTGACATGCTGTGGTTTACCTACCCCAGAGAGACAGTCGACCCACCACCAGCTGCCAGAGCATGACTCAAACAATTAACTGGTCCCGGTCATGTCAAATCGACATGATGCATATGCAATGCATGCATGCAAACGGTTCTGATCTTGTTTGGGAAAACTCCGGCATGGAAATTGTGTTAAATTGTTTCTGGTGTTTGTTTTTTCCCTGAAGGTCGCACCAAAGAAGTCACCTACATCATGTGGCGGCGCTATCCACACCATGCCATGCCGTATGTCATGCAACAAAAGGCTGGTGTCTGGTGCACGTTCGTAATGGACCAGCCATTGTGCAACATTGAATCTAAGTCAACGGGTCTGTGGACAAAAACGAACCCATGCCGATGCTGGTGCAATTCTGGAGGATGGAAGCTGTGGATTTGTAACGTCATGATTAATGAGTGCCGTTGCAATAGGGTAATTTGCGCAAAATATATAAAAGAGCTGCATTCGCCGTGCTTAGGTATCAGTTCACTTAAGTCTTAGCAAGAGTTACATAGAACCGCTTTAAAGGAAACAAAAATGTTCAAATTGGTAGGGGACTGGGACACTGGTCCACCATCAGAGTCCGGTACTTAAGCTTGAGCAATCTTTTTTCAGATTGTCATCGTTTCAACTCTGTGCGCCCTGGCTGCAGCACGTCCTGGATATTTACACGCACCACTTCACGCTCCTCTCTTGGGATACCCATCAATTGTACATGCACCTGTGGTACACAGTCTTCCAGCAGCTGTTTCGCATCAGAGCTCTACAGTGGTGCATAGCCATGGACACATTTTGACACCAATCCTTGCTCCAGCTGTGAAAACTATTATTGCACACCCAGCTCCATTGTTGAGTCAATATCATGGTCTGCATTTGGGTCCACATTACCATTGAATCCAATGTTCAACAAGCAGCAGGTATGAGGAGGTCTATCGAGAGGAGAGTTAGGACGCTTGGCACCGAGTAAGGACGAGATATGTATTATTTTTCTTGTACAGTTACATTTTTAAGTTTTTTTTTGTATTATTTGTTGCGCTATAATAAATTTTGAAGGCTTTTTTTTACCGTTAAATGGTGGAAACCGTAAGGGTCTGTTTGAATTTTAATCGCAATGCAAAGAGATTTGTGAAGTTCCACAAGTTTCCATCTTAAGTCGCAGAAGTTATCCACTATCAAGGGGAACTTCTTCAAAATGTGCAGTCTGACTTTTTACAACTAGATGGCGCTGTTTTAATTTAAGAGCGACATCTGTCAGAATTTTTCATGGAAGCTTGGAAAGTGGGAAAAGTCCGTTTGAAACAACTGAGTTAGACAACTGTGTTGTAAAGCTTTCCATCGATAGAGACACGTTTATCTTCGGGCATTTTTCAACCTGAATTAAACCGACTTGCGAGGTGTACCTTCGTCTTGGACAGACACCACTCAATTTCATCTTCTTTAGTTTAAGTCATCACGCTTTAAGTTCGCCATTCCAAGTTTCCAGCCATCTTCGACCGGAGGCTTGTCATCTTCGGCTATTACCCATAGGAAGTACTCTTCAACATTTCAGACAGAAGTCCTAGACGAAAAAACCTCCAACACCTTAAGCAAAACTTGCTTCTTCTTCTCTTCTCTGACAGTCAAGTTGCTCCTAAAACAGTTGATCCATCCAGCTTCAGAGAAATCAAAGCCAGGCTTGCAAATTGCTACAGCGTTATCTTAGTTTTTGTTCTACCCTAGATCACAGCCCACAGAGTCCACATACGAAACGAAATGACTAAGGTCAGCCATGAGCCTATCAAATTCGGTCGACTTCCTTTGACAGAACTTTTCGCTTGAAGAGGTTATATTCAGCCCTAAGAGCTGTCCAACAAGACAACGAAATGTCTGATGAAAATTACTAGGAACTCCTTTAAGTACCTCTTAGAGAAGCGTCAAGACGAACTACATCTATCGTCGGACTAGGTCGAGAAAGAGAAGGAACCACTCCTCAAAGAGTGACGAAAGCCTAAATCCTGCTGTCAGACTTCTGTGAGTCCCAACTTGGGAGCAAAGTCAATTCCCACAACTCGCCTACCGAAATGTGATCTTGAATCAGCCCTAGTCAAGCCTAATTTCTACAAAATCGTAGGCTCAGATAGCCTAAGGTCTGAGCAGCTTATGGCAGGATTAGATAAGCTAGTAGGATATATGCACCAACTCATCAGGAATTATGAAGAATCTATAGGCAAAGACATGGCCTTACCTTCGTCAATTACAGAGGCATGAGTCTTCTGAGCATTGCCTACAAGATCCTGTCTAATGACTTCAAATGATGACGAAAGCTTAAACCATGTTAGTCAGGCAGTCTGGTATCCAGTAGTCATCTAGAGCACAACCAATCCCTCTACAACCCCTGAGTCGACCTTCCAACAACAGAGCTGTTCAAGGCTGCAACCGTTGACATGATAGAGTAATCGCTGTTATCTTGGCCTCAGGAGACAATTATGTGGTAAGGCTCTGTCTATTAAGAGGAACCAAAGAGATGCCGTTGACCATCATCAGTCCTGTCCTGTCCTTCTGAACAGCGCAATTCAATGGACTTAATGCCCTAAGTGTCTTCGAGAGGAAAGTTCTTCGTTCAATTGGAACATGGAAAAGAAGATCCAACCAGGAACTATAGAACGACATTAACCTAGGTCATGTGTATAGCAGATGTTCCAATCCAAAGAGTCTATGAATCCGCCCCTGATGGATTAAACAAAAGGAGACGACCTCATCTTCGATGGCACAGCCGATTACTTTGGCTGCAGAGACTTGTTAGTTGTGGTTGTTGTAATAACTGGTCTAGTTGGATCCACTGATGTTGACGAGTAAAGTACAAGGGTGTATCTTCATACGTGTTTCAAGATGCAGTTTCTAAGGCGTGGTCGTGGTCGAGCTGGTTAAATGTATGCTCCCTGTAAGACTGATCTTCTGACACGCCTTGCCAAGCCTACCTCCAATGATTAAGCTGTTGGCTTTGAAAAAGTCCATAAACCGTTTTTTTGATCTCAAAGGCTGTGAACTCCCATCAAGTATTGGAACACTGTCTTTCTTTCAAAATATGAGGCTGCTACGTGCTATTGAAGGATCAATCTTACGGCTAGACTCACGAACACTAGTGCCTATCCCGCCGGAGTAGGGCAAGACAGTGACTTGTTCAATTTGGTGACCGTCGGTATAGGAACGTCCTCCTTGACTCAGCATCAAGCTGTCCACCTTGTCTAGTGTAAATTTTTACCCAAGTGAAACGATATGACTTTTTGGAACCTTGTCACTGCGTGCTAAGGCGGATCCTAACAGTTGTCCATAGTCTGTAGCTGAAGATCGTCAAAAAATGTTCATTGAGTTTACGGTTGGAACTTACAGACCAACCAAGTCGTCATTCTTTCTTTTCACTTCGGATTTTCAAAAGAAATTCCTAGATGGCGCACCGTTGAGACAAGGAAAAGAGCTACAAGGGCTGTAAGATCTATTGCAAGAAGCCTAATGTTAGTTAGAAGTTGCAGCACAAACGATCAGACAACGGATTTCGAAGTGTGAGAAGGTGGGTTAGCAGGCCAATGACGCGGTACCGCCAGTGTTTACATCTCAAGCTATTCTGCTGACCAGTCTAGACCATTTCAAAGGAACTCCTCTTAACCTTCGTCAACATTTACAACTCAACACCTTTTCCCACAAGTGATTCAAGGTTACCCCTTTATACACCTCAGACTACTGCCGTCTTGGTGTCACTGTTTATGGAAATTAATTACAAACACAATTTTATGCAAATCACTGCCGAGAGAGGTCTATACCTGTTTACACCCAGAAGTGGGCAATAAAGTGACTAAGCTATTCGCACACTTGTTCCTGGGAACGACTAGTGAAAGTAACCGTCTCATATTGCACCGCTAAAGCGCGCCCAAACAACAATAAAAACACAATGAAGGCGTACTTTTCAAAATTCGTTCAAAATCTATTGCATGGCGCCTTGTTTTTTGTTTTCCCATTCACGCACACACTCACACAACAACGAATGGCAACTCCGGAGGGTGGAAGGAGTTCAATGAATTCCCAAGCCCAAGCCAAGACCCAAACCCAATCCAAGGTCTGAACGCAAAATTTGTGATCCTGCGGTCAAGATTGGTCCACCGGCGGAGAGGATCGATGCAGAGCCAAGGATTGAACCTGGTCCAGTGGCCAAAAGTGGTCCAGCACTCTGGATGATGGTTGGAGCAGCAATAGTCTTGATTACTGGCGACACAATTGAGGTGACAATTGGGCTACTGTGCACTTGAGTCTGGCTTGAGTGTGAGATGGCAGTTGGAATGGTGCGTACAATGGAGCCAATTGGTTCCAAAACCGAGGTAGAGGCGAGAAGTCCTGGACGAGCAGCAGCAACGGCAAGGAGAGCTGACAATACAATCTGTAAAAGAACAAAGTTGGGATTAGACTAGAAGCCTGGATCTGGCGAGGAGCCACCTACCAATTTGAACATGTTTGCAAAGTTGGTTAGTTGACTTGTTAATCTGGAAAAATTGAAAGTGTTTCTGATGTCAGACAAGACTGATGCGGAGGCTTTTATAGCAACCCGTTCACGGTGCGTTTCCACCCTTCCTGATTTCACCACCACCACCACCACCACCACCGTCGTCGGAGTCTTTCTCTTCCGCGGTGGCGCATATGGAAATCGAATCCGAGTGAGACGAAATATTTAAGAAGGTCACTGTACCACTGAGGTAGGTTGCACAAACGGGTAGCTGTTGCAATTCGTTGCCACTATTGCGTATGAAACTTCTCGGGTGTTGTTGACACAACAAACCGTTTTCGATTTCAATGGAAGCGGTGGACTTGGAGTGAGTTAGAGCTTTACTTACGACAATGGAAGTCATGTAGTGAAGCTTAAACTCTTAAGAATTGAGAGAGGTCTTCTCCTTTTTGTAGATGATGGGAGGTGAAGCGCAAAAAGAGGACACAACGGTGTTCACAACCTTATTGGACCCATCCAGCGACTGAAGCAGGATTAGGATGTGAGGGTTATGCCAAACCTAAGAACTATCTCCGTGCTAAGAACCTAAGGCGGACCTTCATGGATGCAGATTTCTCAGGAAAAGTCGGTTAAAGTTGCGCTGAAGCTAAGCTGAAGTCGAGGATAAGCCTGGTTGTGGGCTACATTGTACCAACATTGAGCTTCAACTGACGAGACAGAAGACTATGACATAATTTTTGATGTAGCCAAGCCATACCAGTCCAAAACCAAGCTTCGTAAGATGGATGTGCCCATCCAAATAAAGAATTCAATACGGGACACCTAGAGACATCTGTTGTAGCTAGAGATTATTGAGAGCGAAACGACTAGTAGATCTACGTCCGCACACAGGAAAAGCCACAGTCACAAAGAGATAGTGATGGAGCAAGAGGAGAGCTCAAATCTAGAATTTAGGAAGAAGTTCCAATTTGCCAAGCATATCTAGGGAAGGAGACCCACCATCATCGACAGCATTTGTCTCGTAAAGCTTTGGAAACGATAGCTGAAGTCGGAATCCCAAGAAAACTGAAAACTGGTCAAACATCTGGATAGACATGGAACTAGGTAGAGCTTAGGACATTCAAGCCACTGTTCCTAACAAATTTGTCCAGATACATAAATAGGAGTCTTTGGAGAGCCTATCACGCAATTTAATGATCAGGTTTGATAGCCTTGACGAGATAAGGGAGGACAAAGCTAAGACATGCGAACAACGAACACATCAGGAGCTGCAACTTTTAAATAGAATTTCGAATTACGTACCTTGTCTGGCACCACAATCCGAGGCACCACTGGGGCCTCAGGCAACAAGTCCCTCCAGGGAGCACGATCTTTTTTCAGCTGTCTCCGATTGCGTACTCCAAATTTGTTAGGGTTCCCTTCCACTTGCACTTCTTCTGCGTAATCAATCCGAGGTGGATTGGAAAACAGGCCTAAGAACTGGTTTTCATAAACTCTACATGACCTAGCCACATCAAGCCTTGGATGTGTGTGGATGCCCGTTACTTCTCCTCCATATATCCTCAATGTAGACGAGATCATAGATAGTACAAAGAACTTTCTTTTGCTTGACTTGAACCTCGCTGTACCAACTTTAGCCTCATTTTGGACAAGTGGTTCGAAAGCAGTCCGCAATCCCTTCAGATTTTCCACATTGACTGCCTGTCTACTGCGGTGTTCCCATCTTTGCTTTTGTATAAGGCTCTTGTTTGGATAGGGATACCTTGAGTTGCCCCCCTTTATTTTCTTGGGTCTCGCTCTGTTTTTTTCTTTTCATGGACAGATGAGTCCTTTCCCCTTTTCTCTTCGTAGAACTGTCAAGCTCTTCTTCTTATTTTTTTGCGTACCCGTAGTGGGTTGTCAGCATTAAACTGAAAGTCTTGAGCCGCTACACTTCTAAGGGCCTACTGACAACATTGCCATTTGTCTTCCATCAACAATGTCAAGACGGTCTTTGCACCTATCAGGGTCACGGCGACATGAAAAGCATTTTTAAAGACCAAGCGATGGGTAGAATTCTCAAAACCTAGGTTAAATTGTCGAACTATCGTGTAAACCGTTTACCACGACAAGGTTGCATCAAATCCGATAAGATAGCTGCAATGTAGTGTAAACTAACAAACAAAAGTAGCCGTGTTTTTTTGATAGCTGTATACCCAGTCCAGTAAGATTTTACACACAAAGCAACAACAACACACCAAGTGGGGATAAATTTCCCAGTAGCAGCAAGTGAGGATAGAACTACATAAGTTGAGCACCAGAGCGCGATAAATCGCATAAATTAGCTCTTAGCCGATCGTATTTGTTGCTTTTCCTCGGTTTTGACATTTGCAAACTGTCAAACGAAGAAAAAGAAATCGAGCCACAAACCAATTGATTGATGCGGCTGCTACTGGGGATGAAGTGAGTATAGATCGTTTTTTTGACTAAAGTGAGTATAGTTATCAAAAAAACACGGCTAGTTACTCATGCATGCCTGGCAGCTATAAAGAGTTAGCTAACATGTATATGCATGTTTATTAAGATAACACGTAATTTAATTGAGAAGGGAAGAAGATTGAATTTAGCTTTTGTTCAAGCCTAAACCAGCCCCATGGGCGGCCTATAAGTGTAAATGGGGGCGTTTATCAAAAAAGTCGCATCATGTTCGTTGAAACACTGTACTAATTAATCACTGGAGTCACTCAATTAAAATATTCAAATCGAATCTTTGAAAATTCTATCCAGATGCAAGCCTAGTGAAAAATAGTAACCTCGGTAAAGTCCAAAATGTCACCTTGTACCTGCAACAAGCTTTGAAGTGGAAGAGAATGAAGAGGAGTCCGTTTGTGGTATGTTCCTTCACATAATCTTAGGAGGACTCTTAAAGGGAAAAGCAAAGCCCCAGAGAGAGCTTCCAAGTATGAATCAAGACCGGAAAAGATTTAAGGCCTGTTTCCAGAAAAAAATGAGCTAAACGTAGTTACTACTGTTGCAGTCGATGCTGAGGATACAGAAGGACTGTATAATTACGCCAACTTTCTTTTCAAAACCTTTCTTTTGTCAACTAAAGCCTCTCTTCAACCATTTGTTTGAGGCCGTACAGTGCGGTCTTAGGACAGAAATGGTAAAAACCCAAGAAGTTCAAATCGATTCCCACCATATTTTTATCGATTTTAAGGCCGCCTATGACAGTCTTTCTAGAGAGTAGCTAGCTATAAAGAGCCATGCGTTGTTTTAGTATTTCCTGTCAAACTCATCAGTCTTTGCATGTCGAAGTGGGAGAATGGCTAGACGTCATCGAAACCCTTGATGTGAAAACACGTTTTAGACAAGAAGATCTGCTTAACGGATTGTGGGAAACTCATAAGCTGACGACAGACCCAGAGAGCTGTCGCCAAAGCGCTAATTTTGAACCAGAAGTGGACAATATAGGTTAAGCTATTCCGTAGGCGTGCAATTTGGACGTTTCGAGTGAAAAATTAGGGCCGTTTGTGTTTAATGGCTTTGAAAGGGAAGATCTAACGATGAATGATACGATCTCTACAGCTAGATCGACTTAACTGCTCATTGGACGTTTGAGATGGCTAGGACATACAGAGCGAATGGACACCAGCTTTTCGGCTCCCAGAGTCTTCGAATCTAAACAAAAAGAACAACGCAGTAGTGGAAGATCTCGACTTAGGTGACGCGAACAACTAAAAGAAACCCAATTGGAAGCAGTTAGCTATAAACCGAGAGAATTTCAGACGACAAGTTCACCTAAACGTTCACTAGCAGGCCTTTTGAGTTGCAAGCCTTTTTTTTCAAGACATCGACTTCAAACATAAGAAGCTACACGTAGAAGCCTCTTGACTAAATGCGAATGACGGTATAGTTTAAGAAAAGCTACACAAGCCAAGATCGAAGTCGAATTGACCTTCTAAGTTACAACAGACTCTTAGCCATAAGATTCGAAACACCAAGAAGCATTCAAAATCAGACCAGAACAAGGCGCAGAAATACCCAGCACCGGCACTGATTTTGTGGTTAGGCAACTGCGTCTCTTCTTCTACTGACCATGTAACAGTGTGGTCGCAACCGATAAATAAAAATCAAACCACGAAAGGCTCAAGTAAGACTCACGATAGTGTAAATTCCCATTCGAAAATTGTAACGCTAATTCAAGGCAATAGGGAGGGCGCAACGAAAACTGAAACGCCTATAATGACCTCTCAGTCCGTAAGTGGAAGATATTCAATCGCAACACTCCTTAAACCGTCAAAAATGTTCGAATAGAGTGTTTCACTTTTCGTTGCACTCTCGTAGTTGTAGCACAAAGTCAGCTAAACGAGGCTATGGTGCTTTGCCTTTGGGTTGTCTGAAAGTTATTCAAGACCGAGTCAGAAAAGCAAATGCTATGAAAGATGTTAAGACTTGAAATAGAGGAAGGAAAAGCTCATGAGAAGACAGCAGAAGCGAGCGACGATAAGGCTTGAAGTGCATGCTAAACAAAGTGGATTAGGACTCATTCTGTTGTGTAGCAACAATTTTATGGAACTTATAAATCGGCACTCTCTTAAATAAGATCAATAACCGCAAGTCCCATGTTATAAGGCTTATTGACATCTTGGTCTCGGATAGACTATAGACTATGTTGGTCGATCTTTCTACAACTAAGCTCTGTTTGCTGTTGTAATCACCAATTTGTGAAAGATCACATCAAAGGCTTTATTTGCTAAGACTGTCAAGACGCTGAGTCACCAGATGCAAGGGTACGAATAAATCCCAGGTCCAGGTCCACCCCGAACTGTAGCACCAAATTCAAATTCACCCAAATCCATCGCTTATGGTGCGGAGAGCTGATACTTTGAGCATCACAAGAGGCATACATAAGGCTTGATTACTCCGAAGAAGACTGCCAAAACCGGAGGCTGGTACGACAAATGGCTAATGGACCCTTGAGTCTCCTCCCAACTACAAATGCATACACAACTGTTTGCCTGACAACTTTGCTGGTCGTTTTGTTGAGCCCTATGAACCCTAATAGACCATAAATTCTCGGAAGAGTATGGTGACCAACCTTTTTCCCCTAAGGAAACTCCACATGTGAGGTTTCTAAGGCTGGTTTTCGGCTTCTACACATGGCATCACAATGGACCTTCATTCCGGCCTAAGTGGGTCCCTGCTCAGTAGAGAAAGCCACCCAACTTAGCCTTACCCAACCTATGGTGGCTATTGTGATGTTATTTCGACGAAATTGTACCAACCAAGGATAGGATAAGGGTGGTCAAAGGGTCTGGGAAGTTTCTCTAGATGATCATTCAGAGTCATGGGCTAAGGTCTATAAGCTGTAAACTTGATGTAAAGCTAAGTGGTCAACCAGTGCAAGGTAGGTTGATACAATCCACACAATGCCTTTGGCAGAAAATTGCGGATCCAGTGAAAGATGAACCCTTGGATGTACATAGCCGTAGGGCATCGAATCTTTACCTACAGATCACTATTTTGGTGACAGTATATCTCATTCAAACTTATAAGTATGCACAGTTTGACAAGTCTAGGCAATATAACAACTTGAATGTCATGCCCAAAGAGATATCTAAAGGGCGGTCCTTTCAGCAGCAACTGTCATCAACGGGGGAAAAGGCACGTGATAAATTTTCCATAGAGAGCGCTGTAAAAGACCCGACCAAGGAAGGACTGGTGGGACCTCCTATGTCATCGCCACTCAAAACAAAAGTGTTCACGTCTGCCACTTCGGAGTTACAACCTGGATCTGATGACAATCCGTTGAAGCGAACGATGATAGGGTTTTGCCTTCCTTTGGATGAAAGATGTATTGGGAGGCTTAGGGACAAAAACGAAGACTTTCAGCGTGGAAAGCCAACGTTTTTCATGCGGGAAGGTCAAGTCACCTCCCTGTGACTGAGTGCAGTCTTGGTGAAAAAGGATAGACTGGTCAACAAACCGATCAGACACGGTTTTGGATACAAGGAATGAAAAAGAACATGGCTTGAGAGTTAAGACTATCGAAGACGACGATCCTAATAAACTCGATCCGATGTCCTACACATATAAGGAGGATAGAGCGGCTCTGGTTAGAGCCAAGAACACAACACTACAGGTACCAGAGGCAGAAGACCACATAACAGCAAATGCCAGAGTTGTAAGAGCATTTCCAGAACTCTTCCGTGACTTCCACACCTCGGATTTAACCCTTCCTCAATAGTTAAGGTTACATAAGATGTGTTATCAAAACGACGCCTTACATGTGCTGCTTGACCATAAAAGAACCCATGACTGCAAGACTTTGCAGCGTTATCTGTCCAACAACACTCTCGGAAGAGTCAGTGAACCTCTCAAGCCCTCTGGGAGTTCCGATAAATAAATGATAACAGTCCCTTATCTTTTTTTGTTTTATTATGACGCAGTCTTCCTATGTGTGTTTTATTGTGGTTTCCCTCTCTCGATGGTGTTTCAACAATTAGACGGCAAATCCAGTTAATCGCCGCTGAGATAACATCTATAGGCTTGTCAATGTTAAACAAATTTCAGCACCCAGCCAGTCTAACTTTCGTCTTCATCTGAACAAGTTTGGTATTTTCCACACAAAAAAAGAAACGCCAATCAAATGGAACTCAATCAAAAGAACGTCGTCTACATTGGAGGCTGTGGCGGGATCGGTTCAGCAACATGCAGACGTCTTGTACAAAAAAAAGTCGCAGTAAGTGCTATATACCACAGACGTCTAGATATAAACAAACTTTTCCCCCAAAAGCATCTAGCAATTCTCGACTTGGTGGAGAATGATGAGTTAATCAACGAGCTGGGAGCACTGAGCCCATCCTCGAATGTGTTCTTTCTAAAGGTCGACTTGCTGTCTAAGGAAAGTGTTGCAAAGTGTCTAAACGAGGCTAACTCCCGTATGGGTTACATCGATATTCTGGTCAATGGAAGTGGAATATTCAACGAACTCAGTGCTGAACTCACAATTGGAGTCAATTTGGTAAGTTTTGCCCAAAATCTCCAAGTGAATCTCGAAAATTTATTTGGTTTCCCCTCGAGTTGGGTGTGATCCATAGCACCATGACCGCTTGGTCTTTGATGGACAAATCGAAAGGCAATCGTGGCGGATTAATTGTGAATATTTCCTCGGTAGCTGGATTGGATCCACTCCCGCATTCACCGATTTATTGTGCATCCAAGGCTGGTGTGGTCTTATTCACACGGGCACTCTCGGTAAGTGGAATCATAACCCCGACGAGTTTTCCATTTTCTCTTTCTCATTCCAGGAGAATGTTAACTACAAGGAGACTGGTGTGTCACTTATTGTCGTATGTCCTGGCATCACCAGAACTCCCCTGCTGGATCAATTCAAAGCGGAGAATAAGAGTCCCCATTCGGAGATCATAACACATGTGATGAATGTCGTTAAGAATCAGTCTCCTGACGAGTTAGCCCAGAATATAGTGCAAGTGATTGAGCTCAACAAAAACGGTACAGTCTACCTGTGTGACTTGGGCGGCATCAAGGAGACATCTCATCAGAAGTTCTGGGACGTACAAAAGTAGAACAAGCAAACTTTTCTAAACTCTCAGGGGGGTGGTTTCGGTGTTTTTTCTTTACTTGTCAACTTGTCAGTCAAACTTATCGTGTTTAGCTCGTGTAAGATTACATACAATGTGCCGTTATTATGTTATTAAATGTGTAATCGATATCAAAATTTTACTAATTGCGAATAAATTGTTGACCGTTAGGAACTGATTAATCTAAAACGATTGTCCTTTACATTTTGTATATAAAGGTAGGTTGCGACCGTAACTGGTTGAGTAGTTCTTAGTTGTGAACGGTCTAAAGTAGGTGTGCTTGGAATTTTTATAAAAAAGTGATAACAGGTATGAAATTTTGTAAAACTGTTACTATCCAGATACGTGTCGCGGTATCAGGCAACAAACAAGTTGTGCGTGGTGTAACTATTTAATCGCGATCAAGACTTCCGCTATTGTGATACGATATCTTCACGAGATATGTCGAAACACACCACCTAGTCGGGTTTGTCTAATCTTTTTAGTCACTTATTGCGGTCAAAGTTCGATTCCTCCCATCAATACGCGTTTGGAGCTATTTTACTTGCTTACTCAAGACGGTGCTATAGTCCAGGTGCAGCTGGACCTCAACAAACAAGCACCTACAGCCGAATTGATCCTCCCTTTCTCCTTATGCCACCAGAATTGTGGTCTTCTGACTAAGTCGCCCATTCAGTTCGTCATTATATCCCCTTCTCTACTCTCCATCTATGGCGATGGAACCGTAGATCACCCAAAGGATTTTTCTTAAAAATCAATCGAAGGCAACCTCATCCATTCTTGCCAAAGTCTATACCTCCGTGCCATAGGGCACAACCCTGTATAGAATCTCTTTGGTTGTCCTAGGAAAGGCTTTAGGTTATGTTGTAGTGGTGGCTGCATTTTAGTACAGCCTCACTCGGATCTCAACGGATCCATTGTGTTCCCCGGTGTGGTGTGGGGTACCTAAAAGGAAAGGCTTTGGTTCTCAACTGCCTTTTAAGTCCAAAAAAAAAAGACAGCTGTTGTCAGGAGTTATTGTGCGTTTGTTCTCAGCGCTAGATACGTGGGCCGGCGGCGGAGAGGATCTCTAAGACCCATTGTGATATCTCAACGCTAAGTAGACAGACTCGCTATCTATCTCAAAGTAAGTCTAGTCTAGACTCTAAAGCGACGTTCTTTCTGAGACTTCAGTGTTGGACTTCCCTCTTTGCTGACGAAAGGTGACTAATTTTTCCCTCGTTGACCAATAAACCCATCCTTGTCGCTTCCGTCTCAATACTCGTCAACGCGCTACTCACATTACGCTGCGTTGTCCCGTTTATGCCAATATCTTCAGCGTATGCAAGTTACACGCTTTTTTTTTTTGAAAGATGCGGCCTTTGGTGTTGGTGTCTGAAACATTGTTTCAAGAACGATGTCCTTTTTGGACACCAAAGTTCTCGGTGATAATTTAACCGACCTCCGAGTGCTCATTCTCCATCGTGCATCTTCTCAGACTGCTTGGGTAGATGGCGCATCGAGTCATGAAAAGTTATCTTGAAAACAATCAAATCGGTTTACGCTACTTAACCCCTGTCGCGGTCTTGTATTACTTTAGGATGGTTCCACTTTTTCTTAACCTCTGTACTCTATGGGCTCTATTCTTCTATGGTCTTGTCGGATTTTTGTGTTCCACTCTCTTATCCTTGCCTTTAGCACTTCCTCGATAGAGGAGCGCACTCCGTTCCAATTTTCCTCACGACGAATCACCACCTAACTCTGTTTCTATTCTTCGTCTCTCTGCAAGCCATCTGGTGCATTCGAAGAAGTACGCGACCTATAGGCTTCCACCATAGCTCAAGTGAAGCTCTGTAAGAAAGGAAATTCAATTTTACGAATAAAAACGCAAGAACTAGTTACGAGTCTGCTTGTAGTTTCTTATCTTGCATTCGAAGCAGGATAAGCATCCTCCCATCCTTCCCATAGCAACACCCTGCGTATCATCTTTAAACAATGAATTGGATTTCTATCATCATTCCAACTGTTGCTCATAGACCTTCAAAAGTTTCACAAAAGCAGCAACAGGGCTCCCTCTGGAACAGGAGACGTACACTGTCTTACTTAACTTTACTTTAGATGACGCTTACAGTTCGGAAGACCGAACCTCCGGTTTAAAGATCAGGCAATCGCGGACGCCAAAAACCTTGGTCTTGTAAACTGGAAGCAGCGTGCCCGGGACCGTGAAGGATGGAAAAAAGCATTAGTTCAGGTTCACACCCTCCAAAGGTCCCTGGCCTGATAAGTAAGTAAGTTACAGTTCGGGGTGGACCATGGCCTCAACCAATGTGGCTAGGAAAGATTCTTCTGAAAGATACATAGATCACGATCCGCAATCTAGAAAGCAGGGAAAAACGGAACTACATGTCCTACTGGGACCACACTCAGGCAGTCAGACAAACCAAAAACGAGTCATCCGACCCCTAAACAAAACCACAAATAACACCTTTAATCACAAAAGGGACGATTTCAGAGAGCTTGCCAGCTTTCTCTTCGGACACTGTAACCTAGGGTACCTTTCATAAACTAAATGTTGTTCAAGAAAGTGAATGTCGACTTTGTCTGGTCAAGAGGATTACGAATCAGCGGAACACATACCTACTGTGTCAGTGCGTCGCTCTCTGCTCCATCTGGAGGCTCCTTTTCTTCAAGAAAATCCCGACGCATGAAGACATTAGAAATGCCTCGACTACAGACATCCTCAACTCTTGGTTTAAAAGGCTCTCGGCACAATAGATCTTATAAGTCCCATAGCTATCTGCTTCCAGTTTCGCTTACCGACCTGGTTGAGACACGTATACTATTAGGTAGCTACATAGGTAGAGGTGGCGGTTCAACATGAACCCAAATGGGACTAGGTGTGCCTTTTCGTCATGTGACCTGGTTGGTGATGTATGTTGTGGAGGATGTGAGACAGTCGGTGCCTAGATCCAGCCTATGGAGCTAAAAACCCTAAGGCTGCATCCTTTTTCCACGAGCTTTACCAATGAGCTCAATAGAAACATCTGCTCATTCTATCCCAGATACACAGAGCTTCATGTGAAGAATTCAAGGCCGACATTGTTTTGACTTGAAGAAAACAGAAAACTCATCTCTAGATTCTCGAACATTTGAGGTAATTTATCCGTTCATGTCAGGGTCATCATCACCTTAGAAGTATTCGGTCACGCAAGGATCTTACCGAACAAGATGTCATCTGACAAAAGCTTCAAAGAACTACTTCTGACCAAACCATACCTCTGCCGAACATTTCTATCAGACAAGGGCTTAGTCGTCTTTAAAGACTTCGAAAGATCTGACGCAAAACAATTGAAGACAAATCACGTGAATTGAAGAAGACCTAGGTACACAGAATCCAAACCGCCTTAACCTTCATAAATTGTGTGAAAGTCACATCCAACCCCTAATTTCGTTTACAATCATCATTATAACCGTAAAACTGAAACTGTTATCACCGACTTGAATCAGCCTTGTCACTATCAAGACAGGTGAGAGTGGCTATCAGTTGCTGATAAGAGACTTGTTTACAAAATTTATTTTTATGTTCACCAGAGATGCCTTTAATCTTTTCAATTAAATCTTGGACTGTGCTATCTTGAAGCGATAAGGCCGATGATTTGTAGAATTGTTTGACAATAAATTGAACTTTTTTATAGGTTAAATTGTTGCAAGACCAACCATGAATCTTGGGGGTAAACACGTTGTCTATGTCGGTGGTTGTGGTGGAATTGGTGCTGCCACCTGTAAGCTACTCGCACAGAATGGAATCGCTGTAAGTTATCTATAGATGCAAACAAAAGACTATCTTTCACTTTCACCGGCTTAACTGATACAGAATCTAGCTATTTTGGATTTGAATGAGAATGCTGAATTGCTGAATGAGCTTAAGGCCCAGAGTCCATCGGTGAATGTATTCTTCCTGAAAGTGGACATTACCAACAGGGAAGCTATTGAAAAGTGTCTCAATGAAGTTATCTCAAGGATTAAACATATCGATGTCCTTGTGAATGGAAGTGGAATAGTCGATGAAGGGAATCCCAGCCGTACAATCGAAGTGAACTTGGTAACACTTGCACTTGCACTTGTATTTTTACAACGACTCTTGATGCAATCCTTTCAGTTGGGAGTCATTTATGCAAGTCTGGCGGCAATTGAGCACATGGACAAGTCTAAAGGTGGAAAAGGTGGATTAATCGTGAACATTGCTTCTTTAGCTGGAGTGGAAGTTTTCCCTCAGTCTCCAATGTACAGTACATCCAAGGCTGGTGTGGTTATGTTTACACGTAACTTAGGGGTAAGTTAACAAATTTGATTGGACTTCAATGTTTGATATATGTCACCCCCTTTAGAATGAATTCCATTTAGATAGGACTGGAGTATCATTTGTTGTTGTATGTCCTGGTGTAACAGATACGAAACTTATTGAACAATTTAAACTACGCGGTGGTAAATACACCTCGGCTGCAACTAAGACGTTGCAAGCGGCGAAAGTTCAAACACCTGAAGCCTGTGCGAAGCATATTGTAACAGCTATTGAGGAGAATAAGAGCGGGACGGTGTATGGCAGTAATGATGGCAAGATGATGACGATACAATTGCCAAAATGGAATATGCTAGCTAACGTCTGAAATTGAGTCTTAAAAATGAAATGATCGAATAAAAATTGTAGTTGCGCCTGAAATTATGCAACGTAAATAGGTTACTTTTTCACTTTAGCAATTATTCAGTGATAGTGCAGTGAATCAGAAGTTTGCTCAAGGGTCGAGTTACGGCATCGGTGATCGAGTAACTCCCCACGTAAAAACGAGCATTACACGATCGACCCCAGGCTTTAATTTTTTTTTTTTCCTTTCGACGTTTCCTTTTGACTTGGGTTAGTCCTTCAATGCTTGGCATCGGCAAATGCAAAGTTTTCGATCGTAAAGTTCTAAAAAAACATTGAAGTCGTGGTATGAACTACTGAAGATGATTTTGGTTGACGGAGTTCTAAATTTTACAGTCCGAAGACAACCTAGACAAGCCTCTCCCAGTTATGTGAATCTTCAAGAAACTGCCTTCAGTTCATGCACAGAAAGGTGGTTGAAATGCCTTTCAGCTTGTGCAAGCCAACTTAGATGAGGTCCTCCTTTACCATTTCGATTACAAGCGATGAAATTCGACTTTCTTTACTAGCTAGATGGCGCTGCTTACCAAGTAAGTTCGTTATATACTCAAACAATGTAATTGGAATCAAAAAAGCATTCAAAGAGCAGCACAAGGACAGCATGAGGGTCAAGTCTCCTTAGACTATAAAGTCAGCATCCACTGCGAAGCCCAGGTAGAAAGTACATCACTGACTGATTGGTGTTCCCTTCCAACGATGTGAAAATAGTCGACGAGTGCAAGACAGTCTTCTGGTCCCAGTTACAGCGCTATTCAATGCCAAGTCGTTAGAGGAACTTATAGGCAATATAACTCGATGTGTTGACTTGAGAGTTTCTGACTATTTTCCGACATGATCGTGGATGTATATTTGGCACGACAGCTCATAGAGAGCCAAGGCCTAGCTTCTCATAACATAATGGTGGATAGTCTCGCCTTAATCCTTCAGTTGGTATGGAAGGTCCTTCTGATACCTTTTCTAATCAAAATGCAACAGAAATCGTTCTCCATCACCATTCTGCATAAGCGAAGGTTGGTTGACAGTTTGCTCAGGTCGGTTGGGGTTTTACTTAAGCTTGAGCAGACGTAAACGAAATCGGTCGTTTCCTATTTAGGGTCCATGAAGGCAGAGTCAGTTGTTTACACTTCGGAGTACCACACTCATCGGCACCAAATCTTCACACTGCGGCAAATCCTGGAAAAGACCAGCATATTCCAAGTCGATGACTCACCATCTCTTCATCGACTTCAAAGTCCCATATGACAGCATTCATCGCAGCTTATGTTGCGCCATACTCGAGAATTCGCAATGCGCCGTGCCTTTTGGAAACAGAATCTCCGAATTGTTCTAAACATGCACATGCACTGGTCTTCGAATCCCAGCCATCTAGTTCATGAAGAAAAGGGAGACCGATCCTCTAGTTTAAACATCAGACCATCGCGGACCCAAGAAACCTTGTTCCAGTAAACTGAACGTCCCGTGCCTGGGACCGTCAAGAATTGAAAACGGCATTAGTTCAGACACATACCTTCCAAAGATCGCTGGCTTGATCAGCAAGTTAGTAAGTCTTAAGGTTTCTGGACTTTTTCGGGCCATCGGACCAAAGCACCGAAATTATAACAAGTTCGCCAGACTTCGAGCTCAACTCTTAAGAACAGCAAGACCTCAATAAACTTAAAAGTTGATTAGCCTTTCAAACAATATAAGATAAGTCAGGAAAGACGCCACGCCTGGTTGCATGCTTGCCTATTAGACAGTGTCCCGTGATGGCATCTATTATGGAACTGATATGCGATCTGTCGAGAGAAATTAAATTCTGAGAGCGTTTCAGATCCAGCCGTGGTCAGATCCGCTTTGTCGCTAGACACGTTATACCATTTGTCCACCGTGTACCAGGGTGTCTCTTTCTGTGAGCACGGGTACGGTTGTTCCATATCTGGCGAGTTCATCAGCCTTACAGTTCCTTGGAATATCTCTATGCCCCGGCACCCAACTAAGGTGAATATTGAACTGCTCCGCCATCTCTATAAGAGATAATCCCGAATTTGAAAAGACTGATTCCAAGGACCTGATCGCTGCTTGACTGTCTGAAAATATACGTATATCTGTGGAGGATATTACGTTTTTCTTCAACCAAGATAAGACTTCTTTGATCGCCAGTATTTCCGCCTGGAACACGCTACAACGTTTTGGAAGACGGAAAGAGAGGCTGAGATTAAGCCTGTTGGAGAAAACACCACCACCTACACCCTCATTGGTTTTAGATCCGTCGGTGTAAAAGTGAATCGAATTCTCCTGAAGAAATGACTCATTCTCCCAGAGTGGCCTTAGTAACTTTGGCAACCCCACTGGAACCGCATTACTTCAGAGACGGTCTTCCTAATACTTAATAGGGCTTCAATCTGACTTTTGCATGTCCTTATGAGGGGATGTTTTCGTCTTCCTCTCTCATTTTCGTTTGCAGCACCGACTCGATAAAGGAACCTATTTGGTTCCATCTGTCGTTACTCGAGATCATCATTTCCATGAAATTTTCTGGATTGATGTTGCCTGTCTCTAATTCCAACGTGGTTCCAATTGCTTCCCATCTGCTGTAGGTGACAAAAGTGTGGAATGCATTATCTATTGGAGAGTCACCGTATCAGTAAGCCTTTTCCCATCAGATGGAGGTACACATTGAAGTCGACCCCGTCCTGTTAGAAATTGGGTGATGTCATGTTCCCCTCCTTCCATTCAGCAACCTCCCTAATCAGTCTCGCTGTCCACCGTTCTCTACTCCTTACTGCTCTGCTTACTAACATCAACACTTGTCTTCTGTCGAAACAGATCTGGCCTAACCTCGATTTGAGGAGAACGGGAAGTCTTATAAGAAATATAGTAGGAGCCCTTATGGGGCATTGTCTAATTGGCAGGCATGCCATCAGAATGGATGTACCTTGTAACGATTTCTGTAAAAGCTCCAGAGACGAGGAGGAAGAAGAAAAGACTACACACCATTTCCTGCCCAATCAAGGCTGAGGAGGAAAGCACCAAGAGAGTACTTGTTCAATGACCTCAACGACCTGCCCAGACTCGACATCTTTAGAATTAAAAATTTTGTATGTGGGTCTAATTGGTTCTGCACTTAGTGTGCCACAGGATAGGGTTTACACCGATCCGGTTACCCAGAGCTGATACTCCTTTTCTCCTATAAAAAATTTCACATGTGAAATTTCTACACGCGGTAACACAATGGGCCTTCGTTCTGGCCTAACTGGGTCCCAGCCGTCCAACCTAACCTAACCTAACCTACGGCTTAGTATGCCGATTCTTAAAATAAATTCAATTTTGCCAACAAGAATCCACCAATCGTTGTGGAGCCCCTGTTGTATCTGGAAGCTTATCTTGGACCAACAATCTTCGTAGCAAACATTGAAAAACAAATTAATCAATTTAGTGGTGGAAATTTTCAGGTGACGGCTTTAATTTATTACCTTCCACAAGCTTCCACAAGCAACTTATTCAAAAGCTATAAATTTATAATTACTCCAATCTTATTGATTTAAGAACAACGTAGATCCTCAAACTTGTCTTGATTTATAGATTTCAATAACCGATGACGCAGTGTAACTAGACTTCTCTAGTTTAGAGCTGTTTTTCCTTTCTAGAAACCAACAATGAGATCAGCTATGAAGCTTTGAAAATCTACTTGAAAAAGTCTTAATAAAAGTCCCACCATCAATGGTTAAAAATGGTCTAGACAACGATTGAACTAAGGCTAAGGCCATCCCAACTTGTTAACAAGTTAATGCACTCTAAAGCTACCTTCCACCCACTGAGCTTAGGTTTGAAGCTTCATTTTTCCTCCAAATTCAATGCAACCTTGCGCTTGTAATTTGAATGCGTAATTTTATGACAAGAAAACATGTTTTCCGTAAACTAATGCAACGGTTTATGACTAAAACAATAAAAATCCACTACCCATCAGCTAACCAAAGATAGAGATGGTCTAGACGTTACAACTCCGGTTTTTTTCGTGACCATTTGTGCATCTGATTCTAGGGCTATCATCAAAAATGTATCAAGGCAATTGGGTGAGTTAATGTCCAAAATGAATATTCATTGGGTAAAGAATCCAAAGAGCCACCACCGGCTAGAAGTCCTTGACCCGAGAGCGAATAGAAAAAGTAAACAAACTTTGGATGTATCACAATTTATTTTCGAAGAAAGTTTTGACCCTTTACGCAGACCAGGGAGCATCATGAAGACCTGAAACGGAATGAAGAACTGGTGCAGCATGGACAATTGGAGCGGCATGATGAACTGATGCTGAATGAACATTGGTATGGAGTACCGAAGCAGAATGAAGCACAGGAGCTGAGTGAATCACTGGAGCTGAATGCAATACAGGTGCCGAATGGACGGCATGCAGTACAGGAGCAACATGAACAACTGGAGTAACAACTGCAGAATTGTGAATCCTTGTGAAATGTTGAGATGAAACTGCCGATGGAACAGAGTGAACCACAGATCCTATGTGAGCCGGTTCAACTACAGTATGAGTGGCCAAATGTCCTGGTTTGCCAATCGCCACCGCAATCAAACCAAAGAAGGCGATCTGAAATGGAAAACGAGGTTAAATTCGACAAGTTTCTCCGAAATATTTGAATTTATCTTACAAATTTAAACATTTTTCTTGGTTGCAGATACAGTATCTAGAGGGAAATATTCAACTAAAGTCTATTACCTCAGTACCAAGTCTATTTATACTTGTTTCACATGATAATCCATCGGAAGTCAAAACTTCAAGTACACAGCAATCATCCATCATAATGGGGGTACACCCACCCACATCGTGACCAATGTCCAAATCGACTTACATCTTTGGATTCTTACCCAGACTTACGCAACGCAATTTTAACGATCTCATCTGTAGTCTGCCCTTCAGAGTCTAACACTCAGTCTTCGCTTAGAAGAACTTTCAAGGTGAACAATACTACTACCTGTGAGATACGTTTTTGATTGTATCTTTAACCAAAAAAAGATACAACTGACCGATTGTACGTCGACGTAAAAGTATAAAAGTTACAGCACCACTCAGTGTCGACATCAGTTATTATTCGCTTACAAGCAAGTTTACAACAAAATAAACGGGAAAAACAATCTCAAGATGTTCAAATTCGTAAGTTGAAAGCTAGAGAAGATACAAGTCCACTCATCCCTTGGATAAATATAATTGTTCTTCCAACTCTCGATAGATTGCTCTCTTCGCTTTGATCGTCGTTGCTTCCGCAGGACATTTGGGACATCAGTCACATGGTCAGCCTATTCTTTTGCAAAGTGCTCCTTTGATTCATACTTCTCCAGTTCTTCATGCTGCACCAGTTCTTCACGCCGCTCCAGTTGTTCGTGGCATCCCAGTGCATTCAGCACACCTTGTCCACTCAGCACCATTGGTACATTCAGTACCACTTGTCCACCACTCAGCACAACTTGTCCACTCAGCACCACTTATCCACTCAGCGCCATTGGTACATTCTGCTCCTCTCCTGCATTCAGCACCATTGTCCCATGGTCTCAGCTATGGTGGACTCCGTCATCATCATTAAGTCTTAAGTTTAACTAGAATTTTTTTGTTTTAAAATAAAAATAAAACTTCAAATGTTTATACAATTTTCTTTTAATTTTATGTAAATTTACTAATTTATTTAAACACTAACGGGCTTAGCAAGAAAACCGGTGATCGATGATGGGATTAGTGTCAGACGATGATGAGAGATGAAGAAGGGCGTGGATGACGCATTCACTGAAACAGATTTTAAGAAGCCGGACTTTGGTTGACTCTTGTGATTTATTAACTCACGGTTCCAGACGAGCTATTAACATTAACAACGGTAAAATTAAATATTCAACTTGAATGTATAAAAATTGTCGAAATTTTGAATTAGTAAGTCTTGATTGGGCTTCTTGGTCTCAGACTTCGGCTTGGTAAGACCTTTGACAAAAGGTGGGGGCTTAAACCTAAGATGGTTCTCTGGATGTTCACTGCCGTAGTTCGTCCAATCCTTACTTATGGGTCACTAGTGTGGTGGCCCGCCGTAAGTCAAGCTTACAACATCACAAAACGAAGTAGAGTCCAACGAACAGCTGGTATTGGAACCACAGGAGCGATTCGTTCGAGCCCGTTAGAAGCTCTTAAGGTGCTCCTCCATATCCTGCCCCTGGACTTGCACATCAAATACATCGTGCTTTCAGACCATGCTTTCAGACCAGACGTGCCTCGACCATAACTGATTACACGATTCCTAAACTCAAATTCAATAATAAGATTCAAGTTCTCTTTCCAGAAAGGACGGATTGGAACAATAACCTACTCCCATCAAACTATCAAGTAACAATCTTCACCGACGGCTCCAAGATGGAATGTGGCGTTGGAGCAGGTATCTTCTCAGCGGAACTGAACGTATCCAAATCATACCGCCTCCCAGACTCTTCGAGTGTCTTCCAGGCGGAGGTACTAGCGATAAGAGAGGCCTGCAAGATACTTAACCTCAGTTCTACTGCCTCAAACAGCATTGGAATCTTTATTGACAGCCAGGCTGCCATCAAAGCGCTCCACTTACTTACTGTCCTCTAAATTAGTAGAACAGTGTAAGGAAACTATAACGCCCTGCCTGGCCAGTTTATCTATACGCACGTTTCCTTCTATGTCACTGTACCCTGGAACACAGAGCAGCGTTCACTTAAGCGTGCAAGCTCGTTCCGGCACAGCTGAACCAGTTTGGAGGATATGGTAGCCGAGTCTCTTTTGCTTGTGCGTTGTGTCGCCACCGAGCTGCGTACAAGCCTCTCGAACTGCCAGTAGTTCCGCCTGGAAAACGGTATGATGTTGATATTTTCAGTGATTCCGACAAGACGCCAGTCCCCACTCAACAGTCCATCTTTTATCCGTCGGTGTAGAAGACCGTGTCGTAAGGCGTTGCAGTCCAGCACCCAGACTCCCTGAGTTTGACTGCGCTGCATAGTGTGGTCTCTTTTGTGTGTAGATCGAGAGGCAAAAAATGCAGGAGCACAGTAAGGGCATCCGTTGAGATTGGGTCCGACCTCAATGCACCCGAGGTGCCTTTACTGGCTGTTCTCCAACTTTTTAATTTCATGAGGTTGTAACTTTTGTTCAACGCGGACCACCATACTTGTGACCACAAAGTTATCTTCGGTTGAAGTCCGGACTTCTTTCCAAAGGTTTTGCTGTAGGCATAGAAGGCAACGCATGCCTTCCTTACTCTGTGTTCGATGTTTCGCTTCCAGTTAAGTTTTGGGTCAAGCATGGTACCTAGGGCTGGAGGATAGTGTGAGTGGTTGACCGTTAAGACGGGGAAGGGTAAACCCGGGTATTTTGGTTTTGGTAGTGAATAGCATCAGTTCCGTTTTACTCGGATTAGCGCCGAGGCCACAGCTTGCAGCCCAGGTGTTTACCTTGTCTAGAGCAATCCCCTTGATTTCGCTTATCACGGAGGGAAGGTTCCCTGACACTAGAATCACCACGTCATCCGCATAAGCGACAACTTTGAGCCCTACTCTGTCTAGTTTTATAAGAATTCTGTTCATCATCGTTAGCCAGAGTAGAGGAGAAATGACGCCGCCCTGTGGCGTACCTCCATAGACGATCAGAGCTTCATGAATAGCTTCAGTATGTGAGTTATTGAAGGCTCCCTCTTTATCTAGAAAGGAGGCTAGCGAATATTTTGTATAGTGTAAGGATTTTTCGATTGTTCGCACTCCCTCTTGGAGGGCCGTCTCCGTGGATCAACCCTTAACGTAGGCGTGCTGTGATTTGGATAGCGATGATTCTTCAAGAATACTTCGCATGTGGATGGTCTTTCTCAGGCATACAAGAGTAATTTTGGAAAATTTTAGGCCGCATGACTGTACACAGCATTTTTCAAGTTTAATCACGGAATCCACAAGCCTTATACCAGTGGATCTCCAATGCAAAAGTAACGCAGCAAAAACTGAACGTGGACTCAGTGAAGCAGAGCTCTGGTCGTCTGCGACGTTTTTTCATGCCTCTGCACTATAAGGACCGACTTCAATCGATTTCCTAGCGTAGAAGAGGAGGAGATTCATCTACGGACATAAAGCTGAAATAGGAGTGGAAACAGCGACGAAGTTCTCCAAGAAACGGTGGCAACAGAGTTCTGAAACTAGAGGAATGTGGATCCCGAGACTGACTAGGGACGTTGCTGAATGGACGGAATGAAAACATGGCAAAGTAAACCCAGTTCCTGACTGGATGTGGAAACTTTGATACGGACCTCCATAAGATGGGGAAAGTTGGGAACCCGAAGATGATGAAAATGGCACTTCCTTCACCTAAAGCAGATGGGCAGCAGAAAGAACCAAACAAGCAACAATGATCTCGAACGACGACAGATGGAACCTATTAGGCTCCTTTATCGCATCAGTGCTGGAAAGAAAAAAGAGGGAAGAAGACGAAAGCATAAGATCACAAAAGAAAACCAAATCGGAACCCTATTGGGTATACAGAAGATGCTGCTCAATCAAGACGAGTAGATGAGTAACAAGATGCGGGCAATATTGAGGCCAAGCTGTCCGAGTTAATAATGGATCTTCAAGGTGGCGCTACAGTCCGGGATGGACCTGGGTCTCAACCAACGAGCGTCTCCAACCAAATAATAGATCAGTTACTCCAAAATCTTGGAAGATCTTTGCTTTCTCAGGAATGGATAGAGTATGTCGGGTAATCAAATGAGAAGACCAGTTCTTCAAAACTTTTGTTGGTAACCTTAGATCATCGACGTTCAAGTACATCATACAAGTAAAGATATCTCAAGTCCAAGTCTAGTACAAGTTGGAAGCCTTGTTTAATGTCTGAGATTCCTTTATAGAACAGTTCCAATACACGACTGATAGCCGTAACTTTGGCTTCAAAGGTGCTAGAATGAAAAAGAAGACTGAAAGAGTGCTGAATGTCAAGATCTTCTGATCAGCACCCACTTCTTCGGCTGTACTAGAGCCGTCCTTAAAGATAGAGATAGACTCGGTACTGACTCCAGACACTTATCTGTCTGATATTGTGAAGCAATGGAATTTTGGCATGCCCAACGTCTTGCTAGCAATATTGATGAGGATCGCTCACTCTCGAGGCGTAAGCCTAAGCAGCAGTCATGGATATCATGTTACCCTAAGACATCCCTGAGACATCGCTACTTTGGGGCACAGAATCACTAGACTAACCACACCCGATCGCCCTGTAGATTGTTCAATAGAAACCAACTTTCCTTGTCATCTTGAACTTAAAGGAATGTGACTCGGAAACTTTCAAAGCTGGAGCATCGTGCCTTGTAGAACGCCCAAGCTAAAGCAGAGCTTTAAACCAACTTGAATCACTGAAACCCATTTGAATCCTAAATGAATCCCCAAACCACTGTCTCTCCTGAAAAAAAAAAAACAGCGCTTCCAGATGGTTAAGACGTCCCCTGTGAAGAGCTGGGTAATTGCCAAGCCAGTGCCTTACATATTCTTGCTTCCTGTAGCTTCTATAGACGTCGTAATGCAGCAACTGCAACCTAATAGCACCATCGTGTCTATGGTACTGTGCCTTGTCAGTTTTCGTTCAATTGTTGCTAAGGAGAGGCCATATAGGTCGAGATTTTGATTTGACAAGCCTCAAGTCTCAAGCCCTAATCGCTACTTGATCGTCTTCACAGACTCCTACGTCTGACGGCAGTAGCTCCTTCAATGTACCGAACCTCGCTGCCTGATCTATAGCTAAGATATTAGCTTGAAATAAGCTTGAAAGATCTGTGAGTCTTAAAAGATTCTGATTTGCATCAAACAGGGCTATGTAGACCTAGCTGATGTCCCTAAAGTCGTTCCTAATCTTATCCACATTAATACCGAAGTCTAGCTTCCATTCTTCTCTAGACGGAATCAAGGGCGTCTTCTTACTTACTTATTTAAGGTGGCGCTACAGCTCGGGGTGGACCTGGGCCTCAACCAACAAGCGTCTCCAGCTAGCTGCCTCCAGTTTCGCACGCTATGTTGGTTCAACTTGCGTGCGCCACCTGAGTCGCGGTCTTCCTCTACTGCGCTGCGGGGCATTGGTGGCGTATATTGGAGCATCTTCTTGGAGTCGCATATTGGAGTCTTAAAGTCACTAGCCGATTGAAGACCTGGTTCTTTCTAGCCTTCCAGAATCGGGGCTTGTTCCTAAGAGCTTTAATGAGATTCCCTAAGTTTAAGTTCGTCTTTGGCTGCAGTATAGATCTTGTGGCGGAAAATAAGGCCTCAAACCAGCTAGAGGAGTACATTTCAAGACGCTTATCATGCCAAAACTATCCAGTCTTCAAACCCCATTAAGCTTTTTAAGGCAGGCTTTGGTTTCAAAGGGCTTCAGTGATTGACAAGACTGATCAAAAATATCCGCTTTGACAATTTGTCTTTATTTATCTATAAAAGTCGTATCTGTCTTCCATTTCTGATTACCACGAGTTCAATGGTGCACCTCCATAGGGAAGAGCCTTTAAAATTGGAGCTGAGTGAACAATTGGTGCAGCATGAACAACAGGAGCAGCAGCATAAGCCTTCACAAGAGGAGTAGCATAACGAACATGGGACACAACTGGAGCGGTGTAGGTACGAACGACAGGTGCAATAGGAACAGTCTTAATGATTGTGGCTGGTGCAACTTCAATGGTCTTGACAATAGGAGCCACTTGGACAGCCTTAACAATTGGAGCAACCTGTACAGTCCTTACAACCGGAGCAACGATATCAGTAACCTCAGCTTTGTTGTGAACCCTTGTGAAGCTTTGATGCGATACAGCTGATGGAACACTGTGTACAACAGCACCAACTTTGACAACAGCAGGCTCCACTATGGTGTGTGCTCCAAGATGTCCGGCACTAACGGCAGTGAATGCGATAATAGCAAGGAGAGCGACCTATAAAAGAAAATTTTTGTTGTGTTAAGGATAGAGGACTCGAAAAGGATTTGATGTCAAACTTACAGATTTGAACATTTTGATTTTGTTTGGTTGGTTGTTGTTTGCAGGACTGACAAGTTGCGTTTGATGTCGATTTGCATGGATTGTCGGATTTTTATACAAAAAAAAGTGTCACTTATGCAACAAGTTCATGCGCCCTTGAGCTACGCACCCCGAAGCAGGTACACAAAGATTTTGCATTTTGGTTGCCTCGGATAGTTGAAGTGAAGGTCAGCGTTTGATTGTATGCATAGGTATCGCAGTTCATTAACAATAATTGATCGCATTAGGTGTGACAAAGTGTGGCAATTAGGTAACGTAACCTGTATCATCGAGAAGAACATGTATTTACGGTTACAGGTGCGACGGTGGGCATTTTATTTTGCCAACAGGTTCAAGTTCAGGCTCATCATAGTCAGCAAGATCACCTTGAGATCTAACAACGAAGGTCTGTCTGTATAGATTTCAGAAATCCTTAAAACCTCACAGAAGGCTCAGTTTTCGAGCCCCATGACGAGCCTCTTAGGACATTTTGCATTTTTTATAGAAAGGGTAAAGTTTTTATAGACCAATTTATCAGAGACCAGGCCTTAGACACAGAAATATGTCCTAGACTTTCGGACTCTCACAGTGCTCTGCAAGAACACGATTTTCCTTTGACAACCCCGAGGCTTAAGCTAAATCTGCGACGAAAGTTTCCATTCTCCGGACACAACAACCAAATCTTCACCACAATTGTCCAGGCTTAGTTTCTGATAGAGAAAGGTTCCGCAAAGTTTTAGGACTTTATGATCGCTCTTCTTACTCAGCACATATCCATGGCTCCTAGATAGATATTATCTGTTTACGTTTACACTTGTTCCAGCTGTCAGAAGAGGTCCAAGTGCCTGGAGAACTTCACTCACCTTTTCCGTTTTTCTGACGCTAACAAAGGAGTTTCGAAGCATTCAGTACTTGTGTTTTCAACTGAGACCATCTCTCTTTCGTCTTCAGCCGCTTCTTAGTCAGGACCCCATGGGAACGTGGTTTTTTAGGAGCCGATTCAATCTTTTCTGTTTTCTGAGTAATGGTGTCTTTAGTGCTCTGTTTGGATGAGAAGTTGTAAGGACAGGTCTTCAACTCCATCTTAGTCCATCTAACTTGTCAAGCTCTGTTTGGATGAGAAGTTGTAAAGACAGGTCTTCAACTCGGTCTTAGTCCATCTAACTTGTAAAGCCTACGTAGAATTTTTGTTTCAACACCTGAGAAGACAGGAATTTGGTGATTGGAGACTTCAAAGCAAGTACCCAAGCTGGCTATCACAGGTTCAAGCATCAGCAAATCCATTAAACGTTTTTCTCGCGGCAAGCAATGACAAACCTCTGAAAAAGCTTCTTAATCCACCGTTCAGAGTCGGCAAGAAAAACTGTATGTCCTTTCCATTCGTGTGGAAAATATGACACGTACAATATTATCCGTCGCGAGAAGCTAGATCGGCTGTCAAGTACCACCTAAAGCAGAAACATCCATACCAAGACCGATTAGTCTGTAGTCTTTCTCTAAAAACTTGGGTCACGAAAGCATGAAGAGTTAAACCTAGGTACAGTCCTGGCATTTACGAATATCTGCGCCAATGAGGTTATTCATCCGTACCAAGACCGATTAGTCTGTAGTTTTGCTGAAAACTTGAGTCACGAAAGCAGGAAGGGTTAACCCTGAGTACAATCCTGGCATTTACAAATATCTGCTTCTATGAGCTCATCCAAAACCCAGTGCGTGCGACTGTATAAGACTTATGCTTAGATCATGCATTATCAACTTGTTCTTAGACGGCTTAGTTAGACGAAGAAAAGCTAGCACAGGCACACCTCACAGTGGTATTCCCTCAAGCCTCATATATCCTCTCGTGGCTAACGTGTAAGGCCTCAACGTAACGCGTTGCTTTACTTGTTATAAGTAGAGTTCTACCGGTTTCAAGCGAAAGATTCAACGATGCACTAGGTCTAGGAGTTGAAAACCTTTAAAGCCTTCAAAGAACCACCTCTAAACCTCCAAACATCGGTGGTAGATAAAGTATTGCTAGAAGCTTAAGCAAACGTAGTCCTCTTGAGGAGGAATGCTTTCTTTCAAGCTTTACCAAGATCCGAACAACACTGAGCTAGCAAGCGTATTCCTTCGGATTTTTTCTGTAGCAAAAGAGCAAAAGACTCAAAAAGACTTGACTTTGGTCGCTCCAAATATAGTAAAAGGACTATTAGACCCCCAGCCTCTCAGAATCGCAAGACAAGAAGATGCTAGCTAACATTCTAAGCTGACGATTCCAAGATAAACGTTGGTTCCGAAATAATTTTGAGGTCAGACCTCAGCGTAGGACTGCATCGAAACCGATGTCGAGGTCCCTGTAGGCCTGTCAAGATTGTCAAAACTCAGTGAGCAGCACTTAGATCGTAAGGAATGTCATAAGGATTGCCTTTGCTTGCCTAAGTTTTCAGGGTACTCTCCAGGGCTAAGACCCTTTTGCTTCAATCTCCCTGAGACGTGTACCCATCCTAGAGTAACCTTCTGGTCCAGAGAAGGGGATCGTCGTCTCTTTCCTCGGCAACCTATTGACTTCGTCATTACGTTCCACTGAAATGTGGTCTGACAAGGTGACATAGCTGATCTTTCTGGGATCCTTCGTAGCTTTGACCTAAAGCCTGTTAAGGCACACTTTGAAGTCAGTGAATCTGGTTGTGAATGGCCAGCTTTGAGCCCGTAGATGTCTTCTTTGTATACGGACTACTCCAACTTTAGCTGTGAAGATCTTCAATTGAAGGGATGTCCATTGAATCCAAGCCCGAGGTTTCAGAAACAAAAAGAAGCACGACCAACCCGAACAGATCACAAGGAATACCTTTGGACAAATGAAAACCGCTCAATTTTTGCAATTCTTTCGCTTTCGCTTTCGTTTATTTCAGATTCTTCCCAACCAGGCTTAGTGATGGAGTCCATAGGAGATTGGAGCAGCATGAACTGAATGCACCAATGGAGCAGCATGAACCGAGTGGACCAATGGAGCGGAGTGCAAAACTTGAGCACTGTGGACAATTGGAGCTGCATGTACTGGCAAAGCGTGATGAACATGCGACAAAACTGGAGCAGAGTGCAGGACTGAAGCCGAGTGCAAAACTGGAGCCGAGTGCAAAACTGGAGCAGCAACATAGGACTTGACAACTGGAGCAAGAACTGGAGTCACAATGGTCTTGCTGTGATACTGGGTCTGGCTCTGGTGAGAAATGGCGCTTGGTGCAGAATGGATAGTAGCTCCGATCACAGCTGGTTCCACCACCGAGTGGGTGCTCAAAAGACCAGGCTTGGCAGAGGCCACAGCAGCGATGGCAAGGATGACAATCTAAAATACCAAAACAACAGTTATGAACGGAAATCCATAGCCAAAGTGTGTACACTTACAAATTTGAACATTTTGAAGTTTTTTGCTTTTGTTACTCGTGAGTGTTGTGCTTGGAAGCGTTTAAACAGGTGACTGATGCTGGTTCCGTGTGTGGCGGTTACTTTTATACTTCATCAACTCTTTCGGCCTTTTATGACCGCTCCATCGGAGGCGATATGATCTCTGCATTTTTCGTTTGACCGTATCACATAAGCGCGATCAGCGGTCATTAAGTGGCGGGCCATTGTCGTATATAATTTCGGCACTCACCTTGAAAGGTTGCTCTGTGTTCCAAGCCAGAGATACTGTAGAGTGCTACACTGAAGGACGGATTAGACTATTTTGTCATTAGCGGTGTGATCGTCATACATAAGTGTCTAACAAGGAGTGAACTTTGATGTAATTTTGGTCTTTTGTTGTTGTTGGGAGTACCTCTGTGGTAATTCAGTGTTAAGTGGGTGTGTCTGCAATTATAGTTTCTGATCTTTTATTGACTTAACACACACCTACTGGTGTGTTGGGTATAAATAAAGTTAGCAGTACTTCGGTCAGGCATCAGTTAAACTCAATCAAGCTTTGTCTTCAGACCCCAAGTTACTCGAAACCCCAAAGACCAGTTCAAAATGTTCAAATACGTAAGTTGATTGATGACAGCTCTAGTCGCACTTTGCTGACATGTTCTTTCTTTGAAGGTTGCCTTCCTCGCCATGGTTGCTGTTGCCGCTGCCAAACCAGGACTTCTGGCCACCCACAGCGTTGTTGAACCAGCCCATGTTGGATCTGTGGTTCATTCAGTGCCATCTGCCGTATCATCCCAGCACTTCACCAGGGTTCACAACTCGGCTGTGGTTTCACCAGTGCTTACTCCCGTTGTTAAGTCCTACGTCGCTGCTCCAGTTGTTCATGCCGCACCTTTGGTTCATGCCGCTCCAGTTGTTCATGCTGCTTCAGTTGTACATGTTGCTCCAGTTGTACATTCCGTTTCTGCTCCTCTCATCAAGACTGTTGTCTCCCCAGTCGCTTATGGCATCCATCATTAGCTCTTTGAAAGATCAGAATAAATTTAAACTTGTGATAGCAACGACTCAATGTTTTTCTCAAGACCCGACTTTACGATGGACCACTAGGCCCGCTCTCATGACATCATTGCAAAGAATAAATAGAGCCTTCGTTGTGCTCTCTAAGTAGTTGTCATCTTCATCGGATCCTGTTGCGTTTTGCAGCTAACCCAACTTGCACTACTTCCTAATCCTTGCACAGAATTCTTAACGCTTCTTTGTTGAGTTGTGGAACAGTAATTCTTGGTTCCAGACTATGTGGTACCTCCATCTGCTAGTTCTTGAGACATTTTGTGGTGCAAAATTCTTCTTACCAGAAGCCTGGCATGTTTCTGTTCCGAAAGCTTGTCAAATTCTTTCCTAAGTCCCCGTTCGACTTTTAAGTCACAAGTGGGATCACTGAACTTCTTTAGACCAGTCAAACTGGCAATGGAAAGGCGACCTAAAAAGCAGAGTTTAGTAAGCTGTAAGACTGCCTCTACAATCTTATCTTTACACATGCTCTAGCACAACTGATTCACTACTTTATGGCCGTTGGAGTTACAGCTCTGTCGACCGACGAAGGAATTTGCAATACAAAATACAACGACCTTAAGGTGTTCCTTAAGCTTCTAGTATTCCTTAAGGTTCCGTACTCAAGCTGCTTAAGAAAGCAGTCAAAATAGCTGGACGCATTGATGAATTCCAAAGATCTAAGACGGATTACACCACTAAGCCACTCCCACTCAAAGAAAGAAGCTTTCATTCAAGGGACTACGTACAGACATATCGCTTGCCATGAAAGGTACTGCTGTGGAGGATCTGTATGTGAGTGCTAAGTCTGAGACTCTAGGTTAGGACTAAACTCGGCTAAAACCAACTCCCATTGGAGCTAAGTAACCCACAATGCACTCGACCGAGATACAGAATCCTGGGAAATGGAAAGAGATCAACCCAAGAGCAATAAATATTCTTTGGAATCCTAAGTCCGACGCTATCTAAAGGCAGTTCGACTGTAAGACTGCGAGTGACCAGTAAAAGGCAAAGACACGGCTGTTCTTTCATCATTTCTTCTTTTGATTTGGCTGGTCTTGGTGATCCAGATACGGAGAGTGAACTCTTAAGCCCAGCCTAGCCTTTCACTGGACAATCTCAACGGGAAACTTATCGAAATTCCCTTGCACACAGAGGTATCCTAAGTTAACTAACATCTACTGTCTAGGCACCTCAAAGTCTAGATTTCACATTCACACGGACTGTGGAGTCCCACAAGGTAGCATCATTTCACCCGACTTGTTTTTAATTTTTCATAAGTAACCTGTTTTGTCGTTCGATATCGCAGAACTTCGATGGACTCTTACGTCCTAAGTTGAATAGCTTGAGTGGGCCGATCAAAACTGCTCATTCTCTTAGGAATCTGTGAGAGTAAGGAGGACAGGAACCTGGGCATCTAGGAATCAAAGTCTCAGAGTATTGTGATGTCATCTACACAATCAGTCTAGATAAGTCTACATTTTAGCACACCTGCGTTACTGAATTGGCAGTGGCAGCGTTATCTAGGCTACTGTCAACCTTACTCGTAACTGTGAACCAGTCAAAGGACACCTACATAGGCATCGGAAACGAACTATAAAGAGAGGGATGAACTCTGCGTAAGGGATTAGGACAATTTCAGATCGAATGCCTATCGGGTTAGAAGCGAATAAACGACGATGGAAACGGAAAGAGGAGGAGAATCAGGGAAACTACCCAAACAGAATGATAATTCAGATGGAACACATCAACCAAAGAACGTGGATTAGTAGGAAACACGGGGAGGTAAGCTTAAACCTTATGCAGTTCCTAAAATGTATCCACAGGCACGCAGGGAATCAATACTACCAGCGCTCAGAAACACCCTGAAAATGAGAATTGACGGTTCAGTGAATGAAGCCTGGGAGACCGAAAAGCGGAATCTTAGGAGCTTCAACGAGAGGAAAGAGCAAACATAAATCACAAAGAAGGAAACCCTGGCATCTACAGAAGAAACAGACATGACGTCAAACCTGTCCCTTCAAAGGAATGCTTTAACAGACGACACTACAGAAGGCCAATATCTATTTAAGGCGGCACTACAATCTGGGGTAGACCTGGGCCTTAACCAACAAGTGTCTTCAGCAAGCTCGATCTTTAGCTAGCTGCCTCCAGTTTCGAACGTTAAGTTGGTTGAGGTTCCTCCTTCCACTTGCGTGCGCCTGCAGAGTCGCGGTCTTCCTCTACTGCGCTGTCCCTCGGGGTCGGATTCGAAAGTTTTTCAGACCGGAGGCCAATAGGGCAAAGAAATAAGTGAAGGTCTTAGCACGTATAAATGTACGGAGCATGAAGTCACGAATAACTCGTAGCTTAGGCTAGAGAGTGTGTCAACATTCAATGACGAAAGCCACAGCGGATTGGTCACACTCTTGGAATGGTAGATGGCTCATAACTAAGCAATGTAACTGAGCCTTCTTAACTGGGACGAAATAGGAGCAGACAGAACAGTCAAAGGGGAATAACTAGAACTCACTTCTGTGGAAGAACATTGTGGAAGCCTCCAAAAACGGGACGTACAGTGTTTATAGTCCCTTGCTCCAGATGGAACGCTGTCGGAACGAGGTCTTTAACTAGAAATCGAATGCCTGCTCCCAAAAACGTTTGCTTAAAAATGAGTCTAACACCTACTTGCCTACACTTCAAGTCGTGATTTCAAACAATTTGACACGAGTATTACAACGGCACGAAGGATGTGTATTGCAACGTTTTATAGTTTAACAGTTACAAAACTAAACTTTATTTGCAAAGATACTCACATGTAACTATTACTTGTCGGTTGCAGATTTAAGCCATAAACACCGGCGGTGGTAAGTCTTAAAATTTGGTCAGTAATTGTGCGCATAGTGTACAAACTTATCTCTCGTCGTCGCCCCGTTAACGACTGAACTTGGGCAATGGTTCAAGTTATTTCTTATGTTTTGCAGCTTCAAGTCGTAAAAAAATGTTTAACTTTTCGGACACAGTTTCGTCATTTAAATTGGAACGTTAGTCGGAGGACGTTCGAAAGTCGCATCGAATTAAGCACGACTTCTGTGAATGAATGTTGTGTTATATAAATTTAAGTCTCATAAAAAGTTCAAGTTTGATAAAAGGTCTTGGGCTAAACTGACAAGGGAAATGGTTTGAGAAGTCATAAACTATTGATTGGAGACAACTTGAGATGAGGAAACATCTTTATCGGAGCTTGGTTCTATTGGGAAACGTCACAAGAAGGCTTCAATGACAGGTTAGCTACCTGTTAGAAAGTCAAATTGAATAAGTTTCAGTCTCGAAACGTGTTCTATATGACTTAAGGAGGAGCTTCAGAAGTAAAAAAGTGTTTCTTCAGCTTTTGTCACCAACTCGATGAACATGAGGATGAAGATTGTAAGACTTCCATTGGATTCCACCGCTTTTTTCCGACAAAGCACTTTGAAACACATGGTGATAGTATACAGCCTTGACGGATAACGCTTTGAGCCTCAAGTTCCTCTAACAACGTACTTACTCTTATACTCGAGATACTAGTCTTTCGTACGGCAGTCCATATGAACTCTCTGTTCACATTACTTTCTGCCTTTTCAGAAGCACTAAAAAGCAGGTTGAAGGGTGGCTTTAGGGTGTTAATGAGGCTAGACCAGATCCAGACTGATTACTTTCTAGATAGTCCCTAACTTGACTTATCCAAAAACAAACTTTACGGCAGCGTATATCAGGAATTGCTCATAAGTCTTCATTTGGAGAGCTTCTCCAGAATAGTGATGCACTTACAGCAAAGCAAAGCTTGGTCCATTGTGGAAACCTGACCTTAAGCCTGAAAATCATTGAGAATTCCTAAAGTAGAGCTTAGATCTTCTGACTGACTTTCAGCGTGTACCTACATTTTACACAAGTCTTCATACGTCTTTAGGTTCTTCAAGGCCCAGGTTCGAAACTCAGTATTAACGGGTAAACCAAAATGAATCACGATGAATGGCTTATTCCGACCAAATGTCAATCGATCTCAAAGCCTCAGTTCGTTTGCAACGTTCCTTCTCAACTTGAACTACTAACAAGTTGTCGCTCCCATTTTCCATGAGAAGGGTAATATTTCCCCAGTCTTCCATAATGATCCATTCCACTGTCACACCAACCAACTACAACTTCATGGATCACAGCCGTTCACAGCCAAGCTTATATAATAGCTCTAATCGATTGGAATCAAAGTCGCCCCGAAAAAATCAGCTGATTTTCCCAACAATAAGACTTTCCCATTGTATCCTGTTACCAGTTTCATGGATGACTCACCAGTTTCTCTGTGGATTAAAGCACCATAAGTACCATGACCAACCACCCCACCGTCCTTCATTTTGAATGTAAATTCGAATGTACCTCCGTGCCGCCGTGTCGTCGTGCAAGTGTCAGTACCACACTGGTCCGCAGTCTAGATTGTGGAGCGTGTCTTGTTTGTCTACTTCTCTTCTCGGGCGCGGATTTGTATAAAATTAAACCACAAACGTTGGAGAATTTCTTCAGTTGGTTCCATCATCTATGAACTGGACCGTGGAAGCAACCAAAGGTGACCTATATTCGAAGAGATCATGTTGTTGATCGGTGCGGTGAGTTTTGATTAATTGATCTTTTCATGCACAAAATGGACGTGTATTGTATAATTGTTCACCTCCATTTACAGTTGTATTCGATGGCATTGCTGGTGATGGTAACCGCTCAATCTGGTTACTTGGGCGACCTTAAGATTATTGAACCATCAGCGGCTAAAGCGGGTGTGATCATAGACACTGCGCCATCTGTGGTCTATCATCAGAGCTATGCCCGACTAAATGGGAAAGTGGTGGTAACTCCATCTAGAGGGTCGGGACGTTCATACAATGCGCCTGCTGTGATACCGGCTGTGAGGGATTTTCGAACGATTCCCGTGGGGGAAAATCATGCGGCACCACTGTATGGACCGGTCTACCGACCGGGTTTATTGTAATGAAGGTTTTGAGTTGAACGGCAATAAAAGGCGTTTTGTACTGTTATCGGTTTGAGTTTTATTCACTGTGGTGAGGTCGGTTTTGACCTTTGGAGAGGTAAAAGTTGGCAAAGGGTTTTGTGAAAGGTCCACAAGTTGGCATTGAGGTGGAGTACCAGTCGTCATCCGTCTAGGATAGAGCAGTGACATAACCAGTAAGTCTTAGCAGTAGACCTAAGCAGACCAACCGTTCATTGACTTCAAAGGCGCCTTCAAACTAAGGAAGTAACGACTAAGATGGATGGCGGGTATTAATCCAAGTTCTGGAACGCCCCTTCAATCACATAATTCATTCCTCGTGAGGGTTGAATAGATCCACATTCCTAAGGATCTTGTACTGCACTGTAAACTGAGGTTTCGCCTTTGCAAGTTTGGTTCCATCGTCGAATGGGACAAGGCTTCCTAAACGAAGAAAGCTGTCAACGTTCTTGACCTAGCTAAACACCGGAGTTCGGAATGTTTAAGAGTCGCCCATGATCATCGTCGTCGAGATCTCTGAAGGAATCTTTGATTGCCCATTGTACGCCACTGTACGCCTAAATTCACTTCCATCAAGGCTTCCCACAGAGCCCCACTAGTCTACTATTGTCATAAGGCAGATTGATTGGACTCGAGGTCTTTGAGGTAAGCCCTGATTTCCCATTGGAATACTTCGACTTATCACTGATCTATCCTCAGAAGCATCTTCAACATTTGACATCTTAGGCAGCCGCTGGTTAAATTGTCTTAACCCTGTGAACACCCTTCTTAAAGTCGATGAAGATCACATGACCGATTGCTCTATTTAGCCCTCGTTCTCTCAATCTTCTGAGCTAATCCTCATTAAGGACGAGTAGGGTACCATCTACCAGCTCCTTTCAACACTCTACTTGTCCATCGCAGAAGCTTATGGGTTCCAGGGATCTCTGAAAAGACTGCCAAGAGCCATAAGAAAATCGAACAAAAGCTTAACTAGATCCAACAGTTCTTATCATTTATTCTCTCAAGCTCGCCTCGAACTACGTCAACTTATTCACTGAACCCTGCACAATTGATGGAATCAATCCGATCTTATTCCTTGTCGCTATGATCGAGCCTCGGAATAGGTTGGCTAATCCTGAAAATGGTTTCCTAAACCTATGCCTTTGGGTGACTTCCTCATCTGAACTGGTAACGGTTATGATGGGCGGATGCCGTCTTATTTGTGTCGTCTCATCGTACACCACTTGTTCCGGTTGTGTAATGGGATGGACAACAGGAAACGTAATTGGCGGCGGTTGTGTTCGAGGCTCCTCTGTTGTTGTTGTTGTACTCGTTGTAGTCACAGGTGCTGGTGTTTGGGTGGGCGCACGAATAGGATAGAACCCTTCGACAGGAGCATAATACACAGGCACTCGGTACTCATGATGGCGACTGGAATACGCATCGTATCCATAGTTCGGTTGGTAGGGTTCCCTCTGAGCATAGTTGATGTTGTAACGACGCACTACTGGTGCTAGTATTGGAGGTGCAGGCGGCTGGGTATACTGGATGTCTTCATAATCATCATAGATGCCAGCTGCTGCTGCTACTCGAGCACGTGGCGGAGGAGGTCCATACACTGGAGCAAAGGGAAACTGCTGTCGAATATCACTGTACGTAGGCGGTGAAATGATTGAAGGCCTGAGAGCACTTGCGCTATCGGCTATATCTTGAGGATATCCACGTCTAGGAGAAGTTCTCACTGGATCCGGAGGGCCATATGTTGAGTGTGGGCTATAGTCCAAAGTGTCATAGGCCAACGGTCGCTGATAGATATCCTGTACATCCCGAACTGAAATCGCACTCTGTCGTGGTTCACAATCCTTGAGATCACCCTGCTGAGCGATGACGACTCCCACAATCGCCACGAAGATAATCTAAAAGACAAAGGGATGAGAGCTGCCACTCAAAAGAGAATCCCACTCGAAGGTGCTTACCCAGATGCTCATGCTGCTGCTACTTACAGATCGTACAACTGATGTGATGACAGATCATGTGTGGCCTCTTTTATACCCACTTACAGATATTTTCTAACCAAAAAAATGGGAACAAGTCAACGTTCTTGAACCCGACGCTATGAGTTCAAGCTCAGAGCAGAGCCAAGTGATGTCTCAATGGGGGGCGCGCGAAAACACCACAAAAAAAAAGTGAAATCTTCACATGACATGGACGCTGGGAACAACTATTTGGAGCGCAAAGTAAGTGTCGGCCAAAAGTCCCATAAAAATGGCATAGAGGCCATTAAAGCCGAGCGCTAGTGACATTGAAAAACATTTTTTTTTTGGCAGCACATTCGTTAAAGTGTAAGTGATGGGCCTATGCCTAGGCCTAGGCCTACTAATGATTCGATGGTGAATCAGGAGGATTCCAGGTAAAAAGAATGGTTCTAGACTTAGAATACCTTCTTCGGTTCAAGCTGCTACATGGGTTCGGTGTTTTTATTTCAAGGACAAAGGGTCACAGTATAAAAGTTCGTTCATTAGTTCTGGATTGAGTAGATGTAGTTTCTATCGAGGACTGGTTGTGTCAAATAAGTCCTGGTTGTGGCTACTGGAACATTCCTCACTATAGTTGCTGGAGTAAGAACATCATGATTATGGACAACAGTTTGAGTTTGATGAGATACAGCAGTGGGAACACGTTAAATAAGATGACCAATTCGGACGACGTCTGGTGAGAGAATAGTTCTGAACTCTTGAAGTCTTGGTTGTGAGGCAGCAATGGCTAGAACAGCTGCCAAGCAAATGGTCTAAAGGAGAAAGAATGAGAGTTAGTATGTTCAGTGAATGATTTTTTGAACTTCCCTTACAATTTTGAACATGTTGAGAGGTTTTAAGGGCGCTGTTGTACGGAGCTTGATTGTCAGGAAAGACTGATGATTGATTTGATTAGAACGACCACTTTTATACAAAAGATTGGTGAAAACATTCTAAGAAATCGTAAGAGACTTAGGGGACTTATTTCATTTAAGTCAATGAATGCTGGTTGTCTTTTGTTGCAAGAAGTGACCGGTTGTGGTCATTGTAGTTCTTGAAATGAGTCTCACAGACTTGCTAGCTTTGACTACAGAGAGCTCGAATGACACACGACAATTGGGATCCAATTGAGACCGACTAAAAAGCACTGCAGTGGACATTGACACAACAAACGCCTTCAACAATTCAATCTGTGCACTGACCGCCAGAAGGGTGCCGGACTTCTCCCTAAGCAGGGTACAACTCAACGAAACCGAAGACAGAACGAGGCTATAATTTCATCAGCGGCGTTCTCCACGTCCGCTACCATGGATGGATCCTAATGTACGACGGTATCCTAAGGCTTAGAATCCGGAGGTCATCGAAAGTAATTGGCTTCGTTGATAGGAGCCAAACTTCAAGAGTAAGACAGAAATGAAGCTGCCAGACTAGTTCGAGATTGTCTGACACCCATGGTTCTACAACTTGCAGAGGAAAATACCGAAGTTCTACTCATCAGCAGCAGGAAAGACATGGGTAAGATTTCCACGTCGGAAATAAAGTACCTTGGCATCATCTTGGATTCCAAGCTTACTTTGGAACAAGAGCTGTCGTAAGGACAACCGCCGTATTGGCATTGATCGTGCTTAACGTTGGCGGGCCAAAATCTATAAGAGAACTTAACTCCAACGTTCTACCTACAAGAGTTTTGAAGTCATTAATGCTCTACGGATCCCAAATATGGGAAGGTACCAGAAGAACTTAAGAGTCAGACGGAAGATGGAGCACCTTAAGAGTTAACAGCGAGGAGGAGTGCAGACCTAGGACCAAGTGATCTTCTGTCAAAAAAAAAATGGGCAGGAGAAGTACATCGCCAGTATAAAAGTGGCAAGACCAAGTGCCACGCAACCACCAACAGGGTTAAAAAGTCTGCAAGAATGGCAGCAGAAATAGGATAAAGGACGATGGACTTATGTACATATGTATTAGGCACGACAGCTCATAAAGAGCCAAGGCCTAACATCTCACAACCATTCATGTTGTGCGTGTTATATTCTTCTCACGAATGGAAGGGATCCCCAAATTATCCAGGGGAGACATGGACACAGAAAGCTAAGCTTCTAACAAGCTCATGGACACTTTGGAGTCTATCTTCACAGGTTTGTGCACGACAACAACCCTCATTGCCCAAGGTGCTTGGGAATTAACGAAGATACAGAATACGTCGTTGCCAGAGGCACGAAGAAGATAACCAGATGGTGGAAGAGAAGGTCCTAAGTCATTAAAGAGGTTAGAAGTATGGTCTAGCCCGACCGTTGTACTTAACTAGTTGTAGGCAGCACTATGTTATCCAAAATCTAGAAAAGTAAATCGAGCACTAAACCAAGCTGAAACTATAAACCCTCGAACGACCAGTTCCAGATGACAACGGGTCAGAAATCAAAAGACATCATAGAACAGCGAACAAAGTGGCAGTTAGGTGGGAGTGTCAGGCTGCAAGTGCAACCTCACTTAGACAAGATAAGGTCATTTGTGTTACCACCAGGATCTGTATTTCACCAGAAATACTACCCGCAGAATCAGCTGGAGCTAGCTATGAAGCGCTGGAGACCGCCTATGTTGATGTCAGCCAGTTCACTTAGGCTGTTGAAGAAGCTAGCTCCTAAGTATGCTCTTCTCCGAGCTGAAAGGACCGGGCATGTACAGAGAAGGTGAAGAATCATCTCCTTCTCTTCCTCATCCATGCAGCTTCTGCAGAAGTCGTTATAAAGGCGGCCCAGCCTAAAGGCATGCTTACCGATGGTGCAGTGTCCCGTAATGACACTCACTGAGGTGTCTATTCCATCTGATGAGACAATCGGAACGTTTGGGATCCAGCTTTCGCCAAATCTGCCTGCTTATGAGACACTGTCTGTCCCTCTATGATTGGCCATGTTGATCGCGTTTCTTTTGAGAAGCAATTTGCGGGTGGCGAGAGGCATACTTTCATTCCTCTTATCCGGAAGAATTGGTAGAGTTGTACCCTTCTCTAGCGAGTTCGTTACAGGGTTAGGTGAATAGAAATCCTTTAGACGAACTCGACATCCTTTAAAACGTGAACTTGCATGGCAAATAAGCTGCATTCAAGAGCTGATAAGCAATCACATGACCATTTTCTGGGCGGGTTTGTAGAAAAGTATAGCCACTGCGAGATGACATCAAACAACAGCTTCCTCCTTACACAGTTTACAGCAACTGTCGAACGTTAAAATTAAGCACGCCTGGACTAGCAACCCGCAACAGAGATCAACATAGTTCTTCACGTAGTTCAAGTGGACGAAAGCGTTCCCTACTACTGAATTTTCAGCTCTTTGTCTCAAGGGAACTACGGAGTCTTATTCCTGCTTCATGAGGCACGTAGTGTGTGAACGTCTTAAATCGTTTTCCACCACGCAAATCAGCACGTTCTAGCATGGTTCCCAGCTCGGCTTATCATGAAAAAAAAAGAATGAAGTTCAAATCAAAACCGAAGGCCTTGACGCTAGCTAGCTGGAGCTCTACAAGGCAATGACCGAATTCTGAAACCAGGAAAAATTTATCCGAATAAACCGCGGCAATTCAAGGCATACATCGGATTTCTTTGCACTGTCTAGCGATTTCTTCAACCTCTTGCTGGAGTAGCTGCAAGGGGATACCCACAACGGAACTCTCTGCAAGCTATTGAAGAAAAGTCTTGAGAAGTCTTAAAATCTACGAACTAAAAGCAACAAACTGCTGGATCAAGATGCTTGTCCTGAAGAACTGGTAGCAAGATGTCTGGGACCAAAATGAAACGTTCAAGTGCCTCAAGTCGAAATACTTCACCAATCGGAAGCCCGCTAAGCAGGCTCCTACAACACTTTAAACACTGTTTACGTCTCTTATCACAAATTCAATCTTTATTCGATAATAAGCCGGGCTTAAACCTTAAATTTAAGCAAAAAAAAAACTAAAAATAAAAATAATTAGGGATCAAGTTCGTCGCATAAAGTCTGAAAAGAGAAAGTAAGCTCGTGGGGGGTGGGGTTTTTTTTTGTTTAACTTGCGGTCCGCGTTATTATTGCTGAAGCTTAAGCTTTAGACCATTCATCGTGCCCCAAATCAATGCTGAAGGAATTTAATAACCGGTGCATGTGCAGCATAAACCAACGGAGTGTGATAGGCCCGCACCACTTGCGAGGTGATTGTCCGAACAGCTGGAGCAACAATTGGCGTAACAACTTCGGCATGCTTATGGACGACGGTTTGACTTTGATGTGACACGGCTGTTGGAATCTTTTGTATCAATTCACCGACCTTGGCAACAGTTGGTTCGTGGATACGAATGGTCTCTGGCGCCAGAATTGTCCTCAAGCCAGGGCTTGTGGTTATGGTAATTGGCAAGGAGATCGTCTCGGGGGGTAGAAGCTGATGTTGAATCGACACAGATCCCAATGAGGAGGCTATCAGTGATGTGGATGGCAATTCGGCTGCTTGCAGAGACAGAGAGGGTGCCGGCTCAGGAGTGGTGGCTGCCTCGGGTGACGTTGGTGCTGATTGTGTTGGAGCTGGAGTCTCTCGAGTAGAAGCTGGACGCTCAGCAGATTCCTCAGACGAGGAACCAATCACTGTGGACGACTGCTGTGATGACTGAAGCAAAGACGCCAATGAAATGGTGTCATCCGATGGCAACGAGGCAAGCAACTGAAGCGAGGGATAAGCAGCAGCTACCATCAGCACTGATGACACAATGAGCTGTAAAAATGCAACCAATCGATTATCCACCAGAGTGCCGCAAGACCGTCCTGATACTTTACCAATTTGAACATTTTTCACTGCTGTTTGGAGTCTTTCCTTTTCTGTTTGCGGTTACACGAAGTGAAGCTCTCTCAGATGATGCGCCACGATATTCCAATGCGAGATGCAGTGCGTTACTGATGCCTAACTCCTGTCAATATCTTGTTTTTATACGATCGCTTCAACCATGAGAAATCTAGAACGAGAAAAGCATCTAGATACAAAGTGAATCTGACTGCACCACAATGCCACTATCGACGACAGATTGAGTGCACTATTGTGAAATCGAATTCTCAGATTTCCCAGCTGACAGCAGCGTCAAAGCCAACAGCGAGATGAAGATGTCGCTTGGGATATTGTTGTTGGTACCCACAAAGGTTACCCTCTTGTCAGCCTCACATCTCACATGACGGAGAAGGGAATACGATCTGGGTGCTACAGGCGCCCACATTGAGATCACTGTGCTGGATTTCGTGCACACGATTTTGGAATCTGGATGTCTGGGTCAGACGAAATCCATGGTGCCATGGGCTAACATCACACCAAAAGGGTTTCTTCCGGCGGAGACTGACCTTGCTGTGGTTTGGAATTTTGTAAGTTGATCAGTTTCACAATGAATTCGTAACGTAAGTGTTACTTAACGGCATTAAGGGTGAATTAGAGCGGCAGTGGATTGAAGTGAAAATGAGGGTGGATTTGGTTACACTTGCCAATTTAGACTTAGAAGCACATGCTCTCTAGTAATGAAATTGAACGTTAGGGAAAAATCGAAGTCTAGAGACTGTAGACCTGTTCATCTGTACAAGTTTGGCTTAGCCCTTAAGAGAGCTCACAGACCTTTTAAAGGAGTACCTACATACATCAGTACCACAGATTGCGTGAGTCGTTTAGGAATAGTCACACAGTCTCCCCATACATAGGACCTGTAGGGCGCAAGACAGACGCACCTTAATCATGCTGTAGACAAGCTTTAGAAAAAGTAAAAGGACTTTCCGTTCCTTTTCAACGCTCGAACAATTTGATGGTAAAAGCTGTACCAAGGTCGATTATTTCTGTTAAAACATTGAGAAGTTGTCTAAGATAGCAAGAACGTATGTGGTTTTTCCTTGTCCAAGGTGATCCAGGTCTATAGTGAACCCGTTCTGAGCTGTGCAATTCCCCTTCGGTCAAACCGTTCTTCTGCGTGGAGTATGCGTACTCTATGCATGCCTTAATGTACGTTCAAGTGAACTCCCTCATCTTCGAAAAGCAATAGGTCTTCTCTTTTTCAAGATGGTCCACGTCATCTTGGCAAAATGGCCTTCAGGACCACAGTCCATTTACCAAGCGAAACAAACGACATCCATTGTTAGAAAAGAACGCAACTTACCATCCTGCCACTGCATTGTAGGCTGTCAATCTCCGAATCCCGCTGTGAACTATTTCCAAAGAAAAATTTGAGCCACCAACAATTGGACTAAAAAATCTGGGCTTAATGTAAACCCACACAAAACGGAACCCTCCTAAACTCAACGGTATAAGGCTAACTTTCTCCAATGAGGCCAGATTCCTTGGGGTCATTTTCGATAGGAAGCTAAGCTGGGAACCCTCTATCACTGATCGAGCCAAAAAAGCTTTAGTAGCCCTTTACACTTGCAAGAGAACCATTGGTCGCCAGTGGGGTTACACGCCCAAAGTTACCTTTTGACTCTATACGTCCATAGTCAGACCCATACTTCTTTATGGAGCTTTAGTATGGTGGACTGCACTCGATAGAAGCTCATATCTCAATATAATAACCAGAGTTCAAAGGACTGCTTGTCTCTTTATCACAGGGGCCCTGAGATCAACCCCCTCTGCTGCGCTAGAGACCAGCCTGAACCTCACACCTCTGGATTCCCTTGGCAAACAAGTTGCGGCAAATGCAGCAGCCTTCGCTTTGGAACCAATCACTCCCGTATCTTACACAGATTCCACAACCTACTAAACAAATTTGATAGAACTCTCCCGTTCAACTCCTTTGAAAGGGCATTTAAGGTCACAATTCCCCCACGGGAGAATTGGCATAGATTCCTCAAATCCGTTCATTAACAGATTCACATCTATACAGACCGCTCTAGAACCAATGAAGGTGTGGGCTGCGGCTTACACTCACGCAAACTTTACATTAACCAGGCGATCCGCCTCCCTGATCACTGTAGTGTTTTCCAAGCGGAAATAATGGCGACAAAGGAAGCTTTATCATGGCTGAAGTGGAACATTGTATCTTCCAAGGATATCTGTATCTTCAGGGACAGCCAAGCAGCCCTATCGAATGTCACTAACAACTCTCTGACGGTCCTCAACTGCCTATCGTCTTTTAGAGAGATGACTGAGCAATTTATGATTCACCTTTGTTGGATGCCTGGACATAGTCACATCCCTGGTAACTGCAAAGCCGACGAACTTGGCAGATCTAGTACGACCTTAGAGATTCCTTCTCATACCAAAGGCCAAATGGTCTTACGTGCCATTCCACCAGACTTATGTGACCTTATGACGACCAAAAGTCAAGGGAGATTATTGCTCTCAACAGAACACAAATTCGCAACATTATTGGTGTCATCACAGGCCACTGCCTACTAGGACAAAACGCTAGAAGATTCGAATCTGCAGGGATGAGGAAGAGGAGGAAAGCACCACTCACCTTCTCTGTCATTGTCCAGCGCTCTCCCACAGCAGAAGAAGATTTCTTTGGCACTATCATTTCAATGACAACAATGACCTAAGTCTCCAAAACTCCAAATGGTTTTACGGGCATCACAACGGGCTCAGCCTAAATGAGTCCCATCGGACGCCTATCTACCAAACCTAACCTTGCTGATTGTCGCCACAATAACCTCACAATCTGAGACGACGTTCAAGACTTTTTACTACTAAAGAGTCTTCCAATAGGGACTTCCGAACTTTGACAGCTGATAGCGGCCATATTGTTGAAGCTACATCTGTCAAATTGACTGTCATTTATTCAGTCTGTTTTGCCAAATCGCCGTGGATGGATATAGCGTTCAACAACACGTGCAAATAATAAAATCGTTTTATCAAAATGGGTGTTATGTTCGGGCAACGTTCCGCACGCTTCGCCCATTTTACGGTCGCCATAATCGTCCTTCCGAGATGGCTATTCGCAGTGTGGTGGATAAATTTTAGTCCACTGGTTCAGTAAACGATAAACGAGCACCCGTACGTTGACGAAACGCAAGATCTGCCGAAAAAATTGCCGCTGCCCGTGAGAGTGTGCAAGAGAATCCGAGGCAGTCGATTTCGCGTCGCTCACAAGAACTCGGCCTTTCGCAGACCACAACTTGGCGAATTTTGCGTCGTGAGTTGGGCCTGCACCCGTACAAAATTCAACTGACCCAGAAGCTGAAGGTAAACGACCATAACGACGTGTGTTCGCTGAATGGGCCAGTTGTCGAATTTGAGACGATACCAATCCACATGAGATCCAATTAGTCCCGAAAAAGTCACTCTTTGGTGTGGATTTTGGGCTGGCGGCGTCATCGGTCTATATTTCTTTGAGAACGACGTTGACCAGGCCCATAGGTCGATGATTACCAACTTCTTTTGACCTGAATTGGATGATATGGACACCAACGACATGTGGTTTCAACAGAACGGCGCTACGTGCCACACAGCTCACGCCACATTGGAAATTCTGCACGAGCGATTCGAGGGTATGGTTATCTCACGTGGAGGTGATGTGAACTGGTCACCGAGATCGTGCGATTTGACCCTGTTAGACTTTTTCTTGTGTGGTTTTCTGAAGCCGCAGGTCTATACGAATAAGCCGCAAACCACAGCGGCTCTCAAAGCCAACATAACCCATGCCATCGGTCAAATTCAGCCTGATTTATGCGCCAAAGTCATGGAAAATTTGACATTTCGGATGCGCGCCACCCAGAGAAGCCGCGGCGGATATTTGAACGATGTTATGTTCCACACATAATGGCATCGATAGGCCTTTCAAACGAATAAAAAATGTCGATGATATCTCACACACACTTTGTTTTATTTAAATTTAAAGAAAGGAAGCGCTTAATGAAAGACCCTTTACTAGGACCATCAGCTTATAGGAGCTGGTGATTGAAGAAAGTCACCAGTAGCAGATATCTTACATCGGAACTTTGCAACGAAATTCCGCCCAAACGCAATGAAGAAGTACCTTATGATCGCACTTTGGATCGTAGAGGGCTATAATCTGGGTTCTTGTTTCTCAGTCTTTTACGAATTTCTGGACGACTTTGGTCAGATCTTTCATTTTAGAAAGGTTCCTGTGTTTTATTTAATCCCTAACTCTTCAAAAGTGACTACCTTTGGGACCTATAAGCTTTTAGTAATCGATTGCAGGACTCCTACGGTAGAAGACACTTTTAATGGAATATAGTGACGCCATCTAAGTGCAAACTAACGAAACAATTGTTGACAGATCACCCCCATGACGTACAGGGAAGTCAATAAGACCCAAAACGTAAATCCAAAACAAGAAACGCAAACAAATCTGTAAACTAAAATTTGACTGAATGATGCAATAACTTGAAGTCTTGGATCACTTCACAGAAGCCCCCTTTAAGTGTCCAAATCGACTTAATTTCCGTCATCAAATTGAGACGTAATTTTTTAAATCTCTCAATGCCACGCCAAGTCTTTGATTACTTATGTACACCAATGTAAATTTCGAAGTTCAAAATAGGGAAATACAAGACCACCGAAGGTTAGAAGTTCATAAAAGAAGCAACTTAAGTACTCTTATCGGTCCCTCCAACCATCGACACAAAAACTATTAAAGTAAAACTTCAACTTCATGCTATAGGTCCACTTCAATTCACTTCACGCCCTCCACCTAGGCTTTCATGACACATCTCAATACGTCTCAATGGATCTTAATACGTCTCTGCTGTAGGACAGGTGTAATTAAATGATTAATTTCTTCTAGTGACTGATCAAGCAAATCAATTTAACAAGCTAAATCTCCACTGATGCATGCACCTTGTACATGAACAGGTTTGGTGCTGTGTTCCTCGAACGAGAGTTGGAAACAGAAACGTGAAGGTTGATGTCACACCGAAAAAAGTGCGAGTAGGTGTCCAAAAACTGGTGTCCAGTTAGTTTTCGATTAAAATCTCTTAATGCACTGAGACGCAAGTACCTACCTAAACTAACGTTGCATCATGTCAGGTATATAGTGACAGACAATGAAGGGAAGCCCTCGGCATCAGCGGTACCAGTATGTACATGCAGTTGTGACATAGTCAAGTGTCAGAGTTTGAGCCGGTTTTGGGACACACAGTCACCGCAAGCGAAGTGGGGAAACGTTCGCGTTTAATTAAGGTCGTTTGCGAATGAAGAAAGAAGTCATTACCACTGGTAGGTTGGAAGGTCTGGTTTAGATTGGATTTTATTAGTTTGCCTGACCTGGTCAATGCTTATTCGGTCGCGGAGTTTTACCAGAAATTCTTTTCTGTTCGAATGTCAATTATTCATCTTTCGAGCTCAACTATTCCAATGAGCTGCAGTCTTGTGTTAAGCGACAACAGGGTAAGCGTAGAGGCTTTTGAGACTAACTGATAGGAACAGGAAGAGAAAGAATCTGTCGTGGACTTTGTCAGAAGATCTAAGCTCTACTTTAGGAATTCTCAATGATTTTGAGGCGTAAGTTCAGGTTTTTACAATGGTCCAAGCTTTGCTTTGCTCTAAGTGCATCCCTAAAAGAAGACTTATAAGCAAATTCCTGAGATATGCCGTAAAGTTTGTCTTTGGATAAGTTAAGACCATAATCTGAAGGGAAGGGAAACAGCTTCAAGCACCTAATTCTAGTAAAAGGCATCAAGCTATCAGCAGTACCATGCCAACTTATAGTCTGTACCTTGACAAAAGGAACTACACTAACTCTGTAAATGATCAAGCTCAAGAAGCTATAAGAAGATGCCACAGCAAAACCGTGTATAAAGCCACAAAAGTCCTGAAAGGTGGTTATAGCTCGCGTCTACATCTGGTAAAAAGTTTGAATGATTCTTTGTTGGATTCGGGTAAAAGTGAGTCAAGAAGATAGGACGAACTTCTCTTCACCGTTTTGGGTGGACTTTCTGAATTCATATGTCAGCCCTCGTTAAGAACAAGCTCTCACAACAATCAAAGTGGTAGGGCTTGACCAATAAACTTGTTTCTAGGGAAAAGTAGTGTGACCGTCGAACTTCTGTTGCCAAATTGAAAGTCAATGATGATTCCAAGACATCTAAGATTTTTTTGGGCAGAAAAAGGACTCAGCTCTCAAGAAGATTACTAGTTGAACAGATTGAAAAGAGGTCCATCAGCTCAGGGCTACGATATCCTGTGAACTCATTAAAGAAAGGACTACAAACTGCCCTTCGTCTTCTGTTGGTTGGAGCAGACCATTCATAAAGCAGATGTCGAACAGAATACTGTGTCTCTGTAACTCCTGCAGCCTAGCTATAGGCCTAGTTCTCTTCTTATCGAAGACTGATCACAGAATTCATGTAATTGCATATGTAGCCTGATGGGTCCTTTCTAATAATGTCTACTGAAATTGTAAATTCCGACCCCTTCCTTGCAAGTTTCCGCCTAGCCTAGAATGTCCATATTCTTCAGTATCTAACGTAGCATCACCAGTGTGACTAATGCTTTCTTCTTTAGGAACCACTTAGACAGCTTAAAGACAACCTGTGTACAGTGATCACAATACTGTCTTTGCAGCCTAGATGATGGCTTCAGCTTGAAAGACACTGCAGTTATGATTGATTCTCGCAATGAACCTCAAGTGTATAAAGCCATTGCCTCTTCCCTGGTGACTTTCAAAAACTAGTGCCAATGTCATTCAATAGGTTTCAGTTCGTCTACCTTTAACCTTCACCAACAGATCAAACTAAGCTCTCCTCACAGAGATCATCTCAGGCCACAACCTACTGGCGGTCCACCTTAGAAGAATGCGTTTAAGTACGAGGAAGAGAACACAACCCACTTCCCATGCGAATGTCCCAGCCTATACAGAACAAGGAAGACGGCCTTCGGTAAATACTATTTCAACGACCTAAGCGATCTGTCTAACATATCACCAAAAGCCATTCCAAAATTCACTACGAATTCGGGATGATTCAGGGTGGCCGAACGTTCATAACTGCACTCATCCAGACCTTTCCCCTCTTTTTTGTCTTTTCAGAATGGACATTCCACGTCAGAGGAACCGTTAGAGATCCGAGTGGAGGCTGCATCACGCGAAGCACCCAACTCTTAAACCTACCTACCAAGCCTTCACCAAGAACATTGGTAGCATGGTCGTAAAGTTCTGAAGACGGCTGTCCCGTTTCCCTAAGCCTAAGAGCCATTTAAGCTACTTTCTCATTCTGTAAAGATTCAGTAAGTTATGACTAAGGATGGTTTGATTGCCTCTGTTAGTGTCGGTCTTATGGATCCTTATACAGGCTATACTCTGAAGCAGAAAGCAGCGCCCTTTCTTTAGAATTCGTCTCACAATTGCTCCCTAGATGTGTAGAAAGACGCTCATGCCTTGTGAAAACGATCGGCGATGTTCTTCTTTCAGCTTGGCTCGGAATCTAAAAAGCTGTATCACTTCGATTCTTGAAGACTGTTATTCGAAGATTGATCTTTTGCTAGGAGAACTTTAGACATAAGTTAAGATAAGTTAAGAACACGAACTCCAATCAACCTATTGACTAACAGTCTTGCACTGGAATCAATCAGACTGCTCTCGTCAACCACGAAGAGCCAGAAGAGGTTAAGAACGCCACTTTGACTCTTCTTCTACCAATTATTCTTCTGCTGGTTGTGTCTTTCAGGCTTGAGTTGATGACACATGAGTCGTGCATAAGTCCAAACCATTTGCAGAGACCCATACTAAGATGTCTAAGAATACGATCACAACTTACGACATTAAAGGCTCCGTCAATATCGAGAAATGCTTCTGGGGTCAGAGCTTATAGATCTGAAGTCGTTCGAAGCAATATGAATAGGGGTCTCGACTTTAGAAATAATCAGGCACCTTTTATCGAACTTCTTTTACAGGTCCAATGGTCAATTGTTACAAATACCTTCCTGTGGTACTAAGCCTATTGGACCTCCGATCTTAAATGGAAATCTGCTTTCCATTTTACGTTCAGCCCTTTGCCGGTCCTCTGTCTTCTCTGATGTTCTCATGTGGATCTATACTATCAATGTGAAGCCGAACAATTTGCCCCGTTTATAGAATAAGATTTTGCTTCTTCGACAACTAAAGGTCCTTCTAGATTAGCTATCTCTTTACAGCTGTTGCCACATGGTACCTATCCAACCGCCTCCTTAGCCCCTTACTTTAGAAAATAATTCAACGCTGACTTTACTAAAAAAACTGTTTATAGATAGCTTAACAAAAAAATTAACACAAATCAAAGGCGTTCTTCAATCACCACGTAGATGGCGCTCCATACAAATATTTTGGTTCAGAATTCGAATAGGTGTAGGAGTAAGGATAAGGATAGGAGTAGGGATAAGAATATGAACTAGCAGGAAAATAGTAGTATGGAGCCATGTAGGACTGGTAAATTGGTCCTCCACTCGGAGAAAGTGGGATTCCTCGGATTATCACTTGAGGGCTTCCTATTTCAGCTTCACTATCAACCTCCATAAGTTCATCTTCTGTTGGTTCATCTTCTGTTTGTTCATCATCTGTAGATTCATCATCTGTTGGTTCGACTTCTGCAGGTTCAACCTCTGCTGATTCGATATCTGAAGATCCGCTACCTGAAGATCCAACTACCGCAGATATAAGACCAGAAGTTCCCAAAACGGGTAAACTTGAACCAGAAAATATTTTTGGCGCCGGTAGTGGTGATCCTTCCTTGAAAAGGAGTTTCTTTAGCAAAGCATCTGATGGAACGAAGGCAATAAGAGCAATCACCAGTACCTATGGAAGGGAGGTGAAATTTGATTTACTGTTTTTGTATATATAGCTCAGCGGTACTTACTATTTTAAGCATTTTTGAGCCGCTCTTCTTGTTTTCTTTTAGAACTACCAGCGACAGTGTTGTTAAAGAGAGTGATTCCCTTTGGACCCTGGCACATGGTTTTATACGCGAACAGTTTTATGCACAAACCTCAGTCAAACTGAACCACGGATTAGAACAAGATCATTAGGGAGCTTGGTATAAGATTCTTACAGAGAAAGTCATTAAATTTAAATTAAATCGTACAAATGGCTTCCTAATTGGTTAGGTTCTACCGAAAAGCAATTCATGTTTTGCAAGACGGCTGTCTGATCAAGACAGATGAAGGTTTCGAAAGCTGTACTGAGACTTCAATAGACAGCCATCTACCGCCACCACCTGCGATGATTATTGTGAAACTAAAGACCTATGAGTGTCGTCTTTAGGAAAGTAAGGGTTAAATAGTCGAAACAAGCACTACTGCTTAACTGCTTCAAAATACCTTTTCCTTGCTGTTCCACTGCCAGCTAGCCTTCATGATTGCCATGATTAGAGCGTTAGATTTCTAAGTTAATTCTAAATGTTTGCGGTACCACACTAGCGAGGGAGAGGAAAAGGGACCCTACACAGTGGTTAGGTATTTCCACTTGCGTATGCCACGAAGACAGATGGAGTGACTGCCATTACACTTAGGCTTGTACGAGGTCCATTACGACGCTAGAGAATATTGAAAGGGAGGGCCCTCAACGTAGAGAAGGTGATGAGTGACACGACACGTCGTATCCTCTAAAATAAATTCGAAGACTCTATAAGTCGGGGGGCACTTATGTACGCAATGGGCTTCCCATTCATGTTGATGAAATCTAATCTTTGTGTACGTAGATGGCGCCGTACAACTACAGCCAGTGTGAATCTAGGTCTCACGACTTGAATCAAGATTTCGAACCTAATTCGGAAGTCTGATCCTTCGCCCTCCATTTCACTCGCAAAGGTTTGAAGCAAGGCCACTGATGCAAACCCTAGTTGGTTTAACCTTTCAGTAATACCTTTGCAGACTTTGATGATAGCCTGACTTTAAGATCAGAAGTAAACGATTGCAAGGAGTCGACTCTAACTTTGTGAAGCTCATCAACCTTTTTATACGGAATAACCTTGAGGCATACATACTCACTTAGGCAACGCTGCAATTCAGGATAAACCTGGGACACAACCAACCAACTTCCTCCAAGTTGATCGAGATTCCCTTCTACTTGGGCGCTTCAACTAAGGCTAAACCTACATAGTTGTCTTTTCAAGTTTTATTTGAAGACTCTGCGAGCTGGAGCATTGGATGCGAACATGTCCTTACCATCTCCAACGGCCAATATGCAGTTTTTTTGACTTGACCGGTTTCTCGTTGAATCTTCTTCTCCAAACCACATCGCGACTGAATACATATATCTAACCAAGAGTCAATGCTTCAACGCCATAGATTGGGACTAGAACGATTAGAGTCTTGAACAGAGTCTTCTAAGTTGTTTGAGATCGGGCCTTACAACCAATTGACTAGAGTGGCAATCAGATATGATAGCAGAGACAAAGTAGACGAAACCTCTTACTACCTCGAAGTTCGCTTTGTCAATATTGGGTTGCCCCTTCTTGTTGAAAAGAGTTAGTTCATCTCTTAACCCATTTTGTCAGCTCCTGTTACAATACTAGTGAACACAATGGTGACAGCCCGCTGGGTCCTACTAATGATGCCAATGTCATCAACGTACGCAAGTAGTTTACAGCCTCTGTTACTGACTTGTGGGTTGCACATAATCCGTCCAAGTAGAATCGTAAAGAAGTCATCTGAGAGTGCATCACTTTGTCTAAATTTTTACATCAAAGGTTGTGGTGAAATCTTGGCCCATCGTCATCCAGTACAGATAGACAAGTTTGGAAGTAACGTCAAAATATTATATATCTCTGTAAAGCAGGCTTAAAATTAATAAGGAGACACTAGGGGTCGAAAGGTCCAAAACCATGCTCTACAATCCCCTGATCTTGCCAGTCTTGCTTTATGAAGCTGAATGCTCGACGATAAGTAAGACAGCGGAGCAGATCTTGGAATCCTCCTATCTGCCAAGAGGGCGAATGGAGAAGAAGATATACCCGCCAATTCTACAGCTGTAGAAAGATGTGGATGTAGTACGGCAAGAATCCGTCGACTGTACTGGCTCGGCCTCATCGAGCGAATGGACGAGAATGCTCCAGCTGAGAGGATCATTGAATCCCAGCCACGTGGTTCACAAAGAAAAGGAAGACCGGACGCCAGGAACCTTGGTCTAATAAATTGGAAGCAGGGTGCCCGGGACCGTGAAAGATGGAAAGCGGCATTAGTTCAGGCTGAGACCCTCCAAGGATCGCTGGCCAAATAAGTAAGTTAGTAAGGGATCGATTTGAACTTCTTGAGTATTCTCTAGAATCTGCGGAATTTGGTAAATTATGGGCATTTTTGGCCTTAAACCGCACCAATAAGCTTGTTGACTCATACGTGATGCTGAAGAAACTGATGCCTCTTCAGTTGGCGCAGTTGAAGAGTTCTCCTTCTTTATAGAATCTTTAGAAATAAATTGGTGTATACTCTCTACTTAGTCACCTCAAGCTGCTTTGCATAGCCTATCCGGTGTTAGATTTTAGCTTGGATTTTGCTGTCCTCACTTTATTTTGATCAGGTAGACGGGGACGTTTTGGCTATCAGTCTCTAGGTTGCACAGTTCATTCTGCCTGACAGCGGAATGTTGATCTTGGTCCCCGTTATACAGCTCGAAATAGTAGTGTTTTTTCTTTGTCTTGTCAAGTTTCTTTGTTCCACTGACATGTCCTTATTAGCTTTTATTATAACGCACCATAGAATACTGCGCACTGCTTATGTTTCTCCTTTTGGAGAGCTCTCGAGCCTTCTTTTTTGCTGACATTCTTCGTCAAACCAGCGATTTTGTGGTAGTGTTCGGATGAAAAACAGTTGCGGCGTTTCTGATGATACGTTGGCACCGTTGCCACTAGTCTTTGGTAGTCGATGCTGACAGCGTAAGAGTTTCTTAAATATTTCCAAGACATTGGAACGGATATTAAGATGTTTTCCGATGAAAGGAAGCAAAATTGATCCATTTTCTCTCAAGCTAAGTCGGATATGGCCGTGATGTAGTGGTTGCACCACTGATGTCGATCAACTGCGACGTCAACTCTTCTGCCCTGGCAGTTGGGTGGTCATATGGCTTGAAGTGTTGATCGCACTGAGTAGTGACAATGACGCCATAATGTTCGAAACAAATACTGTGAATTATAAGCAATGGCAACCATAAAACTGATTCTCCCAAGTTATTCTGGACACCACCCTCGAAGCAAAGACTAAAACCAGTGTTTCAGAATCACTACACCAACACTAGAGTTGTGTTAACAAGATCATAAGGATAGGTAAGCTACTGGCATATGGCATCGAATACCTGGAGTAGAATTTCGAAGCACGACTTAGAAGACTCACCCAACTGTGAACCCATACAATACACAGTTCTTTTTGATTTCTACTCCCGCATGTGATCCCCCCATCGATCCTCTAGTCCCACAGCATTCCAAAGTGCTAACATATCACTCTTTCTCTCTTCAATTAAAAAAAACTAATCAATTCTTCAAGTTCCGTCAAGTGGGGGCTCTATGCTCGCGCATTCGTCAAATACCAACACTCCAACACCTAATCAGATTATTTTTTTGTTGACGAAAATCTCCAACTTCCGTTTAAGTGGTTTCAATGTATCAAGCTGCTAAGCTGCTTTGTGTGAACACCCACCAAAAGCAATCCAGAATCCAATCAAAAACTCATTCATTATCAAAAACAAGTTATTCAATGAACTTGAACCTGAACCAGAGGCCACTGGCGTGCGTCCAATTGTGCAGAGGAACCTGTAAAATTTTCGACACAATTCGCAATCAATCACCAAATTGACGAAGGTCAACATCGAAAGAGATTTTCAGATTTTCCAAACGCTAAAGTCAAGGATTGGTGACCAGCACGTGATGGATTTTAACACGATTCAATTCGCTACCGTTATAAGTTCATTAATCAAATATTCGCTAGTTGTTTATGTGACAATGTTGAGTGACTTAGCAAAAAAAAAAAAGACAATAGTCTCCTAACCTTGTTGAGTTTCAAATATTTCGCAACCAGAAGTGGACGACAATTGTATGGAACCAAAGGGTATTACGTTTTCGTATAAATAGCAACTGTCGCCAAAGTAACAGCATCAGATACAATCTATCAATCAATTTCAAAATGTTCAAATCAGTAAGTGTTCTCACCACCCAACCACAGGATTAAGGATTAGTTTCAATCGATTTTTTTTGTTGTTCTCTTCCATTAGGTCGCACTTATTGCTCTCTTCGTCTGCGTTGCTGTCAATGGCAGTGTGATTGGAAGTCACACTATTGTCGAACCAGCTCTTGCTAAAGTAGGCGATGTTGTGCATAGTTTCCCAACTGCTGTATCCCACCAGAGCTTCACAAGGATTCACAATAAAGCTGAAATTGCAGACATTGTTGCTCCAGTTGTCAACGCAGTTGAAGTCGCTCCAGTTGTAAACGCAGTTGAAGTTGCTCCAGTTGTCAAGGCAGTTGAACCCGTTGTGAAAACTGTTGAAGTTGAAGCAGCTGCTGCACCCGTCGAAGCTGTTGCAACACCTATTGAAGAAGCCGCTGTTAAGACCGTTGAAGTTGCTCCAGTTGCCAATTCTGATGAAGTTGTCAAGTCTGTTGAAGTTGCACCAGTTCCAGTTGCTCCAGTTGTTCAAACCTATGTAGCCGCACCAGTTTTGAGTCAAGTGTATCATGCTGCTCCAGTTCTAAGAACTTTCTCATCACCAATTGTCGTCGCCCATTCAGCTCCAGTGGTATACTCCTCACCAATTGTCAAGACTATTGGGTCGCCCTTAATCTACACCATTCAGCATTAAATTGATTCTTATTAAAACGAGTTGAAGCCGAAGATAAATGTTTTGTTTTACTTAAACTAGGGGTTGGACTCTTAGGCCTTGCCGTTCAAGTCAGACTTTGTATTTTGTCCAAAAAGTTGGGTTAGAGGGGTAATGTCAACTCTTAAATGTCGACCCTTAAGTCTGGCTTAAACAGGGTAGTGTTCTCAAGAAGTCTTTCCATCAGAGGGACCATGTGAAGAATGTCGCCGTAACTTGGTCTACAGAAAAAGCCTTGAAGTCATCAAGAAAGACTCTCATCCCGGTCTAAATAAGTTCCGGAAATGAAAAACGTGTAAAGGTCCTAGAAGTCTGAAGGAGACTGTCCTCATGAACGCCTAAAAAAACACGAAAAGCCACGCAGTCTACATAAGGTCAGACTGCGAAAGGGTTTATGAAGCTCAGGCCCGAGCTCTTCGTGACAAGAAAAGCCAGACTTCTCTTTTGAAGACCAAGCTACCCTGAGTTCCAATAAGTTTGCCTTTTCAGCAAAACGCCGAAATGAACAATAGTTTGTTGAACAAGCGACTACGTCTTCTAAGCTTGAGCCAAGCCGTCACAAAGCAGGCTACTAATGAAGTCAGCTTCATCTTCGTTAGCCTTATAGTTGGTTTGGGCTTCACCGAGTCATATCAACAGCGATCGCACCATGCGCGTTAAATTCAAGAGTTTCTGCGACCTAACCTCACCTGGGATAGCAGACAGTCTCCAGTACTAGTCCGATTCTCTACGAAAGAAGCAGCATTGAAGGGGCGCCTTATAAGTTCATCTGCTTTGGAATTTTGCCCTTGTGCCCTGGTATCAAGCATTATATCCCGGTCACGTCCCTGTCGTGTTTTTAGAGTCTAATCAGCCTTGATCCGACTGTTGCCAGTTCTAGACCATTAATGTCCACATGGCCCTGTTCACTCATTGGCAAAGCCTAAATAATGGTTGGGAGCGCGACATAAAACACACTTTTCTCTCTCTAGAGGGCTCTGGGCTGATTTCCGTCTTGAGGCCTCAAGTGCAGAAGCTAATTCCTCCTTCAAGAACGAGAAAGGAGAGCTTGTCAAGGGCTTTACCCGTGCCGATTTGTTCAGAATCATTCGCCAAAGAAAAATAAAGACCTGAACCAACTTCTCTGAGCCCACGTGCCCTTTAAAAGGAAGATTCAAGGGTCTGAGACGTAGCACACAGTCTTCAGTGCTTCTGCGATTGTTAATCTTCTGGATTCTGTTATCCCAAGTGTATGAGTGCTCTTTAGAGCTTGATCAGGTTTACAGATGACATTTCATGTGTCAAACAATCTAGATGATGAGATAGTGAAGAAATAAGTCTTGATGCCAAGCTTGCTGTAAAGCTACTGAGTTGCGTCTTCTTTGGTTCATTACGGTCAGTCAACTCCCAGCAGAACAACATATTGTCGCACAGCAACCATGACAATGACTTCCTTCAATGTTCAGACGGGCACGCAAGACCGTTTTCAAGTTCCCTACACAATTAAGAACTTAAGACAACCTTGAGACTCTGTAGAGGTTTGCTCGGTAGTTTAACCTGGTCACCGTGCACAAATGATTCTTTCTCTACCAATCGGGCAAACTTGTGCTTTGTTAAAGATCAGAGACCTCTTGTGGGCCAAGTCAGTGATCCATATTGACGTGTGAATCAAACGTGCATGTCCACAAGATGGAGCCACTGGTCAGCCTGCCGGTACTCCAGCACATATTCACATGGAAAGTCATCGAGCGTAAGCAACAAATTCAAAAATTTCTCAAGTTTGACTCCTACGTTCTATGTCGTCTAAGTCGTTCTACTCCCTCAAACCCTCTTCCAAAAAACCTCTAAAAGATTCGTTTAAAAAAACCTCATTTCCCTTTATTTTCAAAAAATAAACAAAAACGGTTCTAATCTTTCCAAACGTCGTTTCATTAGGAACAATAGATACCATCTCGCAGATCAGTCAGTTAGCCATTCGCCATCATTCTCCATCGGTTCTCTTCTTAAAAACTTCTTAAGACTGCTCCATTGGTATAGCCGTAGGGAGCTGAAGAAATCACTGGTGCTCCATAGGCATAGGAGTATCCATAGGTTGCTAAACCGCCATCATAGCTACGTAAGTATGGTGTTTGAAGGTAGCCACCTAAGCTTGGAGCAACATAAGCCGTCTTCAACAGTGGTGAACTCTCCACCAGCGGAGTAGTGTAGGTCTTCAAAGCGGGAGCTGAGTAGGTGCGAACAGCTGGTCCAATAATCGGAGTAATTTGATTAGCCCGGCTATGTACGATTGTCGAACTCTGATGGGAAATAGCTGTGGGAACACTCTCTACGATCTCACCAACTTTGGCCAATGTCGGTTCATGCACTTCGATGTGACCTGGTTCATGGATAATGGCGGTCTTGAGAATTGGAGCCGAAATCGCTTCGATAATGGTACCACCTGGTTTAGCAGCAGCAACAGCAAGCAGAGCAGACAACACCACCTGTGAAAAGTAAAAAGTGTGATGGTCATATCCTTTCAAAGGACGAAACTTAAGAGATCCTTACCAACTTGAACATTTTTAGATTGAGAATAGATGCGCTTCGTAGATCTGTGTTGAACTCTGATAGAACTATCACGTCTGACTGATGGCTTTCATCGGCTCCACGTCGATTCTTATATACTCCAGTTTGGTTCCATTGTCTCTCGCAAGGAGGTATGGGACTCATCTGTTGGTTGCCTCTTCTCTCTCGCCTAAGTCCTCTTCTTAGCCGCAAAAAAGAAGGCAAAGCAACATTCTTACGCACAATACACGTTGATGACCATGAACATGATTTTACTTTCGCCTGGTATTCCAGACTCCTGCGTTGCACCATGGATTCGACTTCTGACGATAGGCACTTTGTGGTGAGCCTTCGTCTCTGAGTGCGTGTGTCCGATTAGATCTTCACCAGCGTCGACAACAATGTGACAATTAATGTGGCCGGAGGCTCGAGAACACTTTTTTTTTCATTCTTAAGACGCTTCCCGGCCCAGAATTGTTATCTTCTGTTGTTGCTCCAGATGTGGGTGGCAAGTCTGACTCCAAGCGAACACAATCGTATAAAAGGTGTGGTCGGGGTCGCTGACAGGGATTTGTCGGTCTAAGATTCCATTCTTGTGTGTGCGCAGTGAAATAGTTCATCCTAGAATCAGCGTCCTACACAGAAATCCCATTTACGGACACATGCTCTCAGACAGTTGGAGAGGCCCTAAGCCCGGCTTTATGTAACTGCCTGGCAATTTGAATAAATAAATAGATCGACAGAGGGGAGAGAAATTGCACGTCATGCTGAATTGACTATAAAGTGGTTGATGGTGGCGTTGATTGGAGTCCTGATTGGGATCTTGTTCTGTTGGACTGTGGTTGTTTATTTAGCACCACAGCCAAGAGAAGGTGTCGATTTCTTGGAGTCCGGATAAGTAATTGTGTTGTTTGCGAGGGATCTTGATGAGGGACATTGGATGTAAAGTACGCCTGGGTGTAGAACGTTTGACGTTAAACAACATTTCAACGGCAAAGTAGCGACGTAAATAGATTTGTGGCTTTGGTTAATGCCGCAGAGTCATGCGAAGCTGTGAAGATCATTTAGTGGCTTTAGTTCCATGAGTGTGAATTCCATTTACTTTTTTTTACAGGCTTACTCCCTGCTTTGAGTACTGTGGATCTAGCTTGCAATAAAGTTCCTTTCTCTTGAAGATTGGGTCTACTTTCATCCGAAATAGGAGCTTGACCTGATCTAGCTACTTTCAAAGCTGAACGTGGAGTTTGCTCATCATATCGATCGATGTTGCGGGACAATTTTCCACAAAGCTGTGGTAGCATCCCCTAACCCACTACTATCTTTCACAATGTTAGTTGATTAAGGGCTTTCAACCCACAAAAGCTTGAAAGATATAAATTGGGTCGATGGTGCTCCCAGCTAAGTCATCTCCACCCACCCTTCTTTGGCTTAAGTTCGGCGGTAGATTCTCTGAACTCTGCTTGACATTAACGGACGAGCACAACTCTGGGCATTCGTTTGAAGAACTCTTCTTTAGAAGATCTAGATGCCTTTTTGTGTCGAAGTGTACAAGTTAAGGGGTCACCTTAACTCGCGAGCAGCTTCTATCGGTTTTCTCAAAACATCAGCGATAAAGTAAGGACGTAACCATAGCTTTGCTCTTTTGAGCCTAAGTACGGTCTTTGCGTTCATGCCTTTAAAATTAAAATTAAACAGGCTGCGGCTTCAGTGCTATTGTAAATGTGGCTCTTTGGACCTTGGTCAGGCTTAAAGGATGTAATCTTATGTGTCAGACAGTTAAGGCAATGAAAGATTCCAAATGAAAGCTTTAGCCGAGTAAGTTCTGTGTTTTTGTTAGCTTCAGTCAGATCTGTACAGTGGAACCGAAGCTGGTCCTTAAAACTGTGGTGATGCTTTAGGATCTAACTAAGGAAAACCTGATCTTTCTACGTTGGATTTTCAATGACTTCTTCAGTTTTTTTTAAGCCCTTGTCCTGCATTCGGGAAGATAAATCTCCCGCCGAAGTGCTTTAGTCCGTTTCCAACTCTGGCAAGACCGTCGAATCCATTGGCCATTGTAGGTCTTAACAGTCTCAACAGCCGCCCGTGAGACTGCGATGAAGGCAATGCCGCGCAATGCGCTTCTTAGAACACAGCTTAAGCTTACGCTCTGCTCGGCCCCAGGGCATAAGGGCAGAGCGTAAGCTCGACTTCGCGGTGAATATCCCGCCTTGCTCATTGAAACTCGAAGCAGGGAACAAAGCTCAAAGAGAGGCAAATAACAGATGGTCCTCATTAGACACTTGTGCCATCACAAGTTATGGCCTGTATTTGATAAGGCTAGGACCGCCAGACTTATACAAAAGAATAGACAATCCTTCTCCACCCTTGTAGGTTTGATTACGGATCATAACACTCTGCGGTACCACATGAAGAAACTCGTGTTACGGAAGAAGACCAATGTAGAGGCAGCGGAGACGAGGAAGTCCATGAGGACACAACCCTCTTCCTCTGCCACTGCTCCGGTCTGTACCATCTAAGACACAAATTCCTCGAGCGACATTTCTTCCGGGATCTCGAAGAACTATCTGGCAAACCTATGAACGATGTGAACAGCTTTATCAAATCCACAGAATACTAGTACACTTTTGTATGCGGGTAGCGTTTAAGGGTAAGATTTGCCCCCTATGGGTAGCACAATGGGTCTTAGAGACCTCAACCTGCACCACACTACCAAGTGGAAGACACGACCATTTCTATCTCTGCTTGTAATTCGATGATGTAAACTGGTGTAAAGGAAAGCTCCATCTGGCTTAGGTAATCCCAATTAAACATCCAAACTACAGCAGCTTCCACTTTTGACTTTTTCAGTAAAGACACAAGGGAACCGTTTACGTGAGCATTGACTAACGCTACAAAGCACCCATCCAGCTAATCTATCTAGTCAGCAGCTTCATCAAAGCTTCGTTGGGGTGTTAAACTCTGAAAGCCAAACGTAACAGGGGATTGTTTTACATTGACCCACTGCTGCTCCCCTTTAACCCACTTACCTAACCAAGTCCAACCTGTATCTCATGCCAACTATCTTATGTCTCGTAAAATCCTATGACTGTCATCCACACGTAGGGATGTTTTTCAGAATTTGTAACTCAAATCTAAGCGAAGAGGGAGTAGGTATCCTTGATGCCGCCATTAAAGGCTTTCCACATCATTTCAAAGCAATAAAACGCATTAAGACCAACTCCAGACGTCTTTAAAGTCCTCAAATACACAGCCTGAGGTTTGAAATAAATGAAAACACTAACACACTGAACTAAATGAAAATGTCCTTGGAGTAGGACAGCTAGTATGTATTGTCTCTCCAAAACCACATCTCCTTCCCTAACAAATCCAAGGAATAATTGAAATTGTATAATCGAACATCGGGAACAGTTTTCCCAACCGAACCGAATCCGCAGGACACACATTGATCAGTCCAAAGTGTAATAATGTTGTTTGTTCGAGATAATGAATGTCCTTTGGACATTTTCAATGCAAATGTCGAGTGCACTGTGCACTCAAACCAACCGATTGAGATAGGACATCTGTAGAAGGATTTGCAATCTGCTTAAGTGCGTAGTAACGAGTAAGAAAATTACTAGGACTCTTCTGTACACATTGACATAGTCATAGTTATGTCATTCAATGGACAATTATTGAAGCTGGAACGATTGTGGGTGGGTTACACTTTGAAATTGAATAACAGACTTAAGCTTTCCTTGTTTACTTGAGGCATAGGCATTGTAAGGAAGGAAACAATGAGCGTATTATGAAACGGATCCTGTAGAAGTTGATGATTTAATTCGCAACGAATTTCTATCATCCCCCCAGTCACTGGAGGCTAGGATTTGAGGTAGATTCGCCAAGTATACCTTGGTTGTAGCTGACGGCTTTGACATTTTGTCCTATAACAGAGGAAGTCCTTGTCGAAATTTGGTTCACGTTTTGTCGTGAAGGCAGATCCCTGCTTGGAAACAAATTGGTCTTTGGAAAGTCTAGAAAAAGCGTTGTGGCTTTGTGGCAACTTTGTTTGCTTAGACCTTTTTAGAAAGCATTTACTCTCGACCTTCATTGTGAGACCACCCTTGAATGATTTTCAGGATCCTTTTAGCTGTTGTGTCCCGTTTAATGAGTTAAAAGAGGTCAATGGAAAGCAAAAGATCCATTGGGATTCCATGATTTCGAACGGAATTGTCGAACCTCCTCGTCGAACCTTTTGAAACAGCAAATAAGGCGTAGGAGACAATTGACATTTATATTTGCCGAAGCTTCCCTTTGAGAGAGAAAGCATGACACATGCATGGTGGTGAATACCCCCATTTGAGAGGAGACCTAACCTTGTTGCGTTCTTTTTTATTTAATTAGGACGCGCTAAAGGGTTTATGATTACCCTTAAACTGGAGCACGGGCATTAGGGAAATTAAAGGCGAAATTAAAGGCACGCTGACATTAAATGCTTTTGGGTTGTAGTGACTAGGGAATACAGAGCCTAAAAGACAGTGTCCTCTTACAGTCTTCTAAGCGAGATCAAACTCTTAGAGCGTTTCAAATCCAGCTTGGGTCAAATCTGCTTGGTTATCCGTCTCGTGGTACCATTGGACCACATTAGGTTCGTCCTGCTAATTGTATCCAGCTTATTCAGTAGCTTGTGTGTATCAACGCTCTTGACAAGCTCATCAGTCTTACAGCTCTCTGGTGTGTTTCCATTTTGAATTGCTTTCCTTTTCGTCAAGAGATGAGTGGTAATCTAGAGCTCCTTTTGAGCTCAACAAGATTGACTCTTGACATTTTGCTTACATCCTTAGTGGATATTACATTTCTCCTAAGACAACACAAGGCTTCAATCCAATGAGGACCTCTCCGGGTGAGGAATTCCTACCAAACAGTGTGAGAACCAGCCGTTCCAGCCGAAACAGAAACAGCTGGAGCCAAAGAGATCACTATATACAACGCTGGCAAGACTGTTCTAGCAAACAAACTACTTGGAGATGTAGCGGACCTATGGAGAAGTGAACTTCTATCTCACAATTCCTTATCGGACACGGAAAGTTCAACGACTGTCATGATGGGAAATGGTAATGAGAACGGTTGGAGAAAAGTCTGGTAAGGGTGAAGAAGAGAGAACAAAACATAAAAGCTTGGAGCTCCCTAGAGCCTAAGAAGAGTGACACCACCGTGAAGTAATGCAAGAACCAGTTCCACGGTTGGATTGCCTGAAAACGGAAAGGATTTGGTCGGTCAGAGGGCGACTATGGCAAACCCCTGAAGGTATACTTACTTATCAGGCCAGCAACCCTTGGAGGGTCTGAGAGTGAACACATGCCGCTTTCTATCCTTCACGGTCCCGGGCACGCTGCTTCCAGTTTACTAGACCAAGGTTTCTGGCGTCCGCAATTGCCTGATCTTTAAACCGGAGGTTCGGTCTTCCTTTCCTTCGTGAACCAGGTGGCTGGGATTCAAAGATCCTCTTAGCTGGAGTATTCTCGTCCATTCGCTCGATGTGGCCGAGCCATTGCAGTCGACAGATTTTTGCCTTCCGGACTACATCCGCATCTTTGTACAGCTCGTAGAGTTGGTGGTTTTATCTTTTCTTCCATTCGCCCTCTTCGCAGATGGGACCAAATATTTGACGTCGAATTTTTCTTTCGAAGGATCCCAAGATCTGCTTCGCTTTCTTACTTATCGTCCAGCATTCAGCTCCATAAAGCAAGACTAGCAGGATCAGGGTTTTGTAGAGCATAATTTTGGACTTTCGAGTGCCCACTGCCTTCCTTGTGGGATCTTTCGACTTCTGTCAAAAATACATACTTCTTCGCAAAGTTCCTCCACTCCAAATCTCGCTGCTCCTCTGAACGTGCCAACTACAGCTAAACTTTGCTTCGACGGAACTGGCGATTCATCGCCACTGTTCTTGTTTGTTAATTCCTAAGACAATGTTCATCAACTGCTCCTTGTTGCAGTTGTTGCTTGTAGTCTATAGTTCTTTTGGACAAACAACACCACCTGTGGGCTAATGCCTCAAATAGATGAGTCTTGAGGTGACGTTCATATTGAAAGCTGAAGGAGGACTTCTGTGAAATGATTTCTAGTTTTCTGTTCCCATAGTCTAGTGTTCTTGGTCGGATTTCAATCTGTGACTTCCGAAGTTTTCTAGAGCCATCCATGGAGCGGGAATCTTAAACTATATCTATAGCACTCCGGATGAACAACGAGTCCCAAGTCTTAAATAACCTCTAAGTCATTAAATTGTATTCTAAAGAATCACGTACGTATATTGCCCTCAATTAAAAAGAGCGACCCTATCATCCCATTAAAACTCATGCTTGTCCTCACTGTCATCATTGGATGGACAAAAATTTCATAGCTGCCCCGAACGCAAGACGAAAGGAATCCAGACATCAAACTCCATAAATGCGACATACCCCATCCATAACAAGTTCTACTACTGACAGTCAACCAAACGGTATTGTGAAGGTTGCTTCCGTACTTAAAGATCACAGATCATCAAACTCGAAACACCGTTCATTGAAGGATCAACTCTGCAGTCCAGCAAACAGGTACCCAGAATAAATTCTTGTCCATATGTCGGAACGTGATCAAAAACCCAAAAGTGAAAGGAAAACACAAATCTTCTTGGAGTGCAAGGTCAAGATTTTAAGATTTTATCAATCCACAGGGAGTGCATCCGGTTTTATCTGGATGCGTGTAGTTTGTCTGTCATTAAAGTCAGCTTGTGTGACTCTATCTAGTTGTTTACATCTATTGGCCCTTCAGTCTTCTGTCTTCTTTTTTGTTTGCTTGTCCTTGAGCCTGTACTAGGAAATCCAAGAACAACTCTCATATAAATAGACTTACAATCCCAGAGTTGCTATCAAATTCATTCGAAACCTTAACCATTCAAGAAGCAATCCTCCAACAAGATGTTTAAAGTTGTAAGTACGACAAAACCCACGATGTCCTTATAGATCCTTAAAGCATACTTTTTTCATAGGTAATTCTCCTCGCCAGTGTCGCTGCTGCCGCTGCAGGATTTTCTCCAGTCACTACTCCACTTATAGGCCGATTGATTCCACAACCATCTTTGGCTCCAGCTAACACTGAACACGCTGGCTATGTGAGCGGTCTTACACCAGTGGTGGGCCGACAACTTTTTTCATATCATCCAGCTAACTCTGAGCACGCAGGATATGTGAGCGGTGGTCTAACACCAGTGGTAGGCCGACAGATTATTGCATATCAACCGTCTGTTGCGACTACTTTCGACAAACAACAACAAAATTTCTTGTATTCGGGTTACTCAGCTGAGCATATTCCATTAGCTTACGCCAGTAACTATGTGAGTAAAAATGAACACAAATTGAATCCAAATTTGTAACTTTTCTATTTGCCAACAGGTGGCCTATTCAGGTCCAGCTGAAGCTTCATCGTATCGGATTTCCTATTAAACGCGCCTAAAAGTCGACAACATTATGCAGATGAAAATCACTTTTTTGAAATTTTAACTGAAAAATAAAAATTGTTTCGTGGAAATTCTTTTGTTGGAATGAGAATTGAGGTCTTCCAGAGATGAAACCACTTCCGAATCTTTACAGAGAATTCCACTTATCGTCCATAATTCTTACACTCCTCAGGAAAGGTCTCAAGAATCCAAGTCTTTTCTGTCAAGAAATGTAGAAAGGATGGCATTGTTCTTGGAGGAGTTGTCTATAACCCGACTGGGATGTCTTTTGATCGCGATAAGGTTTGGAAGTTTGAGGTTGTGTTTTGACCGGATTTGGCCATCACATTGAAGAAATTATTTTTGTCATGACATTGGATGTCTTCCTTCCTTCGTGGCTGGGACTCGAAGATGCTCTTAGCTGAAGCATTCTAGTCCATTCGCTCGATGTGACGAAGCCAGTATAGTCGACGGATGCAAGTGCCTACATTTCCACTGCTCTTACGCGTGCTCCTGTGATGATAATACACATGTACATACCAATGAGCACTCTTCAGAAAAATATATCGAAAGAGACCACCTCATTAGGTTCCTTCGTCTCAGTTTAATTTAAAGGTGTCCTCCCTTACCTCGATTCCTCATGTCACCTTTAAATCCATTGCTAACCTTTGCCGGACACTCACACACTTAAAACACAGCTGCAGCCTGCAGCCCCGTCTTCTTCAAAAGGTACCTGACGTTTCTGTGACCTGTTCACTCTACAACTCATTTGAGAGCTCTTCAAACCACGCTTAGAACTTCTCCCTTAGTGCAGGTAATAGACATTTGATTGATCTAGCTTCTCAGATGTTCATTCGTGGTCCACTTATCGGTCACTTCCGCCTCCTTTCCACTAACTGGGGCAGTAAATGGTTCGGGATCCAGAAACTCAAAGGCTGACATCGGCTTCCCCAAGTTGTACTGCATTTACAGTTTTGAAACAACGTACGTATTGACCCCGATCTGCTCCAAATATCTGACGCCTGACCAATGCTTGGTTGTCCAATACGATTGAAGTATGTCTACCTTGCACCTGAGCTTCACGATCCAGGGCGTGGAGCTTTGTCCACATTTCGGGGTACAATACTGAAGTTTTTGTCCTCAGACTGAGATGATGAGCTAGCTCCAGTTGTCTAAACGAAATGCCTTCTCCCGCTCTATCACCTGTCATAGATCCGTCGATCCAGAAATGATCCACCCTTGATGAGAGTTCTGTGGTACCTTTTGGTAACCGTGACTTTTTTCTTACAGTCCAAGTGTGGAAGAAGCATCCAGCAGAGAATCCATGGTGATTGAACACCTCCCTGCGGGCATCTGCAAACCATTCCAAAAGAGTTGCAACTATACCAACAGATCCTGCAGTCTTGAGAAGGGCAAGGATGGACTGATTGTTCTCAAGCAAGTAAGTAGTCTCTCCTGCCGAGGAGGACACATTCCACCTCCTATGCGAGTGCCCAAACCTTAGTAAAAATCGAAAGATAACCCTCGGAGAACATTTCTTCAGTGATCTGGGCGAACTGTCAAGCAAGCCACCGAAAACCATCCTACAATTCCTTCAGAACTCGGGGCGGTTCAGGGAGGCCAACTGAAAATAATCTAACAATCGGGGGACACAATGGTTCCATTGAGATCCGAGTGAGGTTGTACATAAATGCAGTCACCCCTACAACCTAACCTAAGTAGTCTTTCCACCAGTTTTTCATATAAAAGCGGTTCCAACTGTTCACCAGGGAAGACTCTCTTCAGAATTGACAGCAACTGGCTTCAATCTTCCTGCAGCATCGCTGGATACATTCCATCCATCCCAAAAGGATTGAAGATGACTTCGTTCATTTCCACAACCAATGCAGAATAGGTACAGTCTCCTGGGCTTCCGAAATGATCTTAACAACGGACATCCAATCGCTAATAACTCAAACCATGTCCTGCGACTCAAAGAACCTACATTTTGTCCTTGAGGCGTGATATACTTTTACTTTTACTTTTAGTGCCTTGAAAAGGAACCACACTTCTTCCTTTGCTTAAATTACGTAAGAATATAAATAAGAAAACTGTATGTGGGTTAAGTCATTCTCCAGGAATCGCACTTATCCCCCCTTCTTCAGTGTAATTCCTTTAATCCTCATCAATGGACCAACCCACTTCTGGACAATTCTTAATAATTTTTCGCGAACAACATCGTCTCAAGCTATTTATCCTTCAGTTTATGCAATTACGATGGAAAATAACAAATTTTCCAAGAGTGGCCGCCGGCCCCGTCCACAATGTGGAACTGAAGGACTCTCTGAATCAGGATTTATTCTCTCCATCTCCAATGGCGTTTTGGTCCTTTTGGAAATGGTAATTTTCACAGCATGATGCCAATGATTAAATTCAATTCCAACAGTTGGACATTGGATTGTTTACGAACATATCCTGTGAGGATTCTCGATGGTAATGATGCTAATGCGATGCAAAGGGATTACTTCATTACAGTTCCATTATGTATGTGTACTTACAGTGGACAATGCATAGTGAATCCCTTTTAATCATCCTTCATGATTAAATTGAATTATCCAATCGATTGCCAAGGAGATGAAGGTGTAGGTCTTCCTTAAACTTGTGTCATGTTGCAGTTTGGAATGCTCCATGACCTAGGACTAGGTTTAAGGGAAACCCGGCGCCCAGCCCAATCTGCGTCTATTTTTGTATTGCAATGCAAGTTGTAAGCCTTTGAGAGCATTCCCATGGCAATCAAAATGAGAGTGTCCAGTCCACAACCCACTCGGCTGGACGTAATTAAGTCTTCTATCGTCGACAGGTTGTTTACGAAAATTGACGTCATAGTACAAACATTGATGGACGGCCGGCGACAACCAAGGGTGATGGTGGAGAGTTTTTGGTAACTTTCTCTGGTACAAGTGCACCGGATATTTATACACTCTGTGGTATGGTTTGGAACTGGTTAGGCACGTTGTAGATAATTTAATGGTCACAGCTCGTTGCAAGTACAAATGTATCTCTTAGGCTGGTTTAATTTCTCACGCTTGGTGTTGTTGTTGTTTCGTTTTGGGATTTTCTTTTCTTTCTTCAGCGGTTTATGGGGTTTTTTTCTTGCAGAACAATGGAGTTAGAGTTGGACTTGGAGCTACAGCTAGAGCTTCAATTATGCAATTAAGATTTTCCAGTTTATTAGTGCAGTCTAGCGTGAGTTGGGATTTCCAGCGAATGCATGCAATGTGGTTGAGGGTCTTAATCAAGTGTGACTCAGTCCTGCATGTGAGGTGTATCTATTCTTCTTTTCTTTGGAAGAAAGATGGACGACATTGAAAACATGAGTATGGGGCTTTAGAGCACTAAAACCATCTCTGCCGCGAGGTCCTTTGGTGTGGTCCGAGTCTTCGTTTATTCCCGCCACGTCGGACTAACTCTTTCACTCTTCCACCATGTTCCTTCCATACTCCAAAGTTCTTATGACGCGTAGACGTCGAAACTCTTGTAAGCAGTAGTCTTGTCCAGTATTTTGGCTGTGTTAGGCATGATCCTTGCCAATGTGGAGGTTGCCCGTGCCACCTTGTCAGCTGGATACTGCAGATGTTGGTTAAAACTCAGCTTTGCATCTTGAAAACCACATGGCACATCGTGATTGCCAACGGTTACTGTAAGAGTCTCCATGATTTTCCTGCTGCTGATGAGTAGTACTTCGGTCTTCTCCTCTGAAAGTTGTAGGCCCATGAATGCCAATTAGTCTCGAACTAGTCTGACAGCTTGGTTGCTGTCGTCTTCCAACTCCTCTATTAGTTTGACGACCATCCCGATTGCTATATCATCTGCGAAGCCAATTATTTTCGGGATCTTTAGCCTTCGGACGTCGTCGTTCACAGTAGCGGGCCCTGTACAGAGCCTTGAGGAACGCCGCCTCAAACATTACAGTGCCTGGTTCAGCAGTACCCTCTTTTTAAAGAAGTCCGTCAAAATCTTCTGAAGGCGGCGAATGTATGTCTCTTATTTGCAGTTTTGAAGACGTTTTTCACGCCATCACCAGTGTGAATATGGATAGTAGGCCTCCTGCCTCCTTGATTGAAGACTCCAGTCTGTCGCTTATGATAAACTCCAGTATTTTTCCCACGGTATTCACCATAGAAAGAGGTCCGAACAATGAAGAATCCGGCTGAAGTTTGTTCACTTTCGGTAGTTGGACCACTCTACTACTCGTCGGGGAATGCACCTTCCTTCAAGCATATGTTGGAGACGTCTGCAAAGATGTACGGATGATGTCTATTGCAGCATTCCAGGCAACAAAATCTTAGCCATCAACTGATGTTGCACGTGACACTTGTTCACGCGAACTATCTTATGATTCGAATGAGTAAGGTTAGGTTGAAGTGATGGCAGTGCAATGTATGGTGCCGCATTACTCGAATCTTCATGGATCCATTGTGTTCCCCTTTGTGGAACTCCGACAGTTGTTGCTCCAGGTCGCTGAAGAAGTATGCGCCGAGGATTCGTAGTCCTGCTAAGGCCGGGCAGTCATAAAGGAAGTGTGCTCTCTTGCGCGTCTATATCGCCAAAGGTTTGGAGTCGCATTAGTTATAGATAGTCCACCAGTGAACTATGACCTGAGAGGACTCTGATCACTAGTGCTAAGTTGAGCGTAAATATCTCTTTTGTTGAGCTGTGGTCATATTTCCTTTTACATGAGACCAGGAGCACAATCCCTGCTTCATCTCTCATCGGGAAGTTTCCAGAAGTCTCAGTGTACCTTCTTAGACTGAACTGAGTGATCGACCAATATTCGGTTCAGTTTCAACCCTATTCCTTCCGGTTCATCGATCTTTTAGTACCACCGATCCTTCTATGTCCTGTGACCCAACCGAGTGTGACTTTGTGTCTGTAAGCTTATCGCGACACCTCTTCACTTACACATTCCTTCGAATAACTCACTCACACTTATTCAAAGAAACATCCGGGACCGTTCCATTGATCGGTTCCATCGTTCCAATAATTTCCACCAAAAAACCGAAAAAGTTGTGAAAATCTCTTGAATTTCGCAAACTGCCACGCCACAAACAATGTCAAATGCAAGATCTCTGCGCTAATTTGACGTTTTTTCCGCCAGCCAAGCCCATCTAGCGGCTTTGAGGCTCATCACTCTGCGTTATGTCAATTGGGTGGGGTGTGTTCACTGCGAATCAGTTTTGGAATACACAAAACTACTCCAAACATTCCGTGATGCAATTGATTGAACAGATCCGTGCTTAATGCAAGCTCCACGATTATTCAATTGTTGATGTGCGTGTGGAATTAATCGATTTCGTGACTAAAACTTTGGTACGGGTCAGTGATAGGAATCCGTATGCTCGCTACGGTTCGACGTCATTACACTCGAGCCGAAGATGAGCCGGTAAACGAAAGTGGTCACTGAGTCATCTCTTGCAACGATAATTGTCGATTCACATCGTGCGCCCAGGCTATTGTTTGTTTACTTACGCCTTAATGGCCGGATTAAGGTTCAGCGTTACCGCAACAAAATATTCAACCGGTTATCAGATTTGTATTTTGATTGATTGATGTTAGCCCAAGAGTGTTGCAACAGTAGGGGTGTTCATTGTAAACTCTGCGACATTTTGTTGTGCTATTTTTGGACATAAATGGTGTTGGTCAACAAAAGTTGACATGTCCCATCCAATGTGACAGCACATGTCATATAATTTTGACAGCGCTTTGTAAATTCGCAATTATTTCAAGGTTGACAGTGACACGCACAGCGATAGCGATGTCATAATTATAAGTGAACACCTACGTTAATGAGTTGCTTTTCAAGGCTGAAATTGTTGACAACTTTTGACGAGTTTATTGGCGGAATCTTTTGGTCAAACTATTGCCAAATAAATGTTTTATTTGTCTGAATTTTTGTGCATAGTTTAGGTAAAGTTTTGCAACTACCATCTGTCAGAGGAAATCCTCATCTACACTGTCTCGTTGGAAATGCCAGGTCTCCACCTTCAATTAAACAGTCAAATCCCCTCACGACTGCTGTGTTATTTCATCCAAGTTACGCATGAACTCTTTGCTATTCCCAATTTAATTGCCAATGCAAGTCAAATCTGCAATTGCACAAGCCAACCACATCCTACAAAACGAATCGGTTACAACATCGGTTTTGGGAAAATCCAAACACACTCTTGTGTAACTCCACGCAACAGCCCACTGGATCTGCCTCCAAAGGAGTTCATTAGCTCCTTTCTATTGCAATTGCTTGCAACCAGAAAAAGAGTGCATTGGACGAAACAAATCTGGGAAATCCCAGACAAAGATGAAAGCAAAACAAAACAGAAACCAAAAACACAGTCGTAGCAGTCTTGTTCACTGAGTTGGTGCAGCCTTGGGGATTCCCTGGTTTTTTTTTTTCGACACGTTGCATAACCACCATCGGTGAAGATTTATAATTACAATCTCTGGCGAAACGGCAAATCACAGTCGTGTAAACTCTGGCGATGGAATTGGCAGACCATACCGGAGTGATTCACTACTGGTGGTGACCATTGGCCGGCCCTATATGAATGGAAATTGTAAATTTAACGAATGCGATGAAGTAGGTTAGACGCAAAGTGAATGCTAATCAGATTGATTGGACTTTTAAAGTTTTTCTTTTGGGTGCCACATCGTAAACGTGTGGAAGGTCAGTTATTGGGGGTGTTAAATAATATCCATCAAGCGATTGGGGTCCAGTCCCGGTGTTGAAATGTTTTTGTTCCATTTTCGACCGAATCGACTACGAGGCTTTTAGGAGGCGGATTTTTATCAAAGAGACATGGCTTTTCTGATCAGATAACCAAGCTGCCCTAAAAGCGCTCGACACGCCTATCATCAAATCCAAACTAGTCCTAGAAACTCGCAAGGAATCCTAGCACAACATGTTCATCCTTCGCTGAATTCCTACTCATAGTTGGCTTGCGAGCAATGAAAAAGCTGATTCACTGACAAAAGATGGCGCGTCGACCTTTCTGTCGGGTAACTAAGTAAACTCTCACCGACAGTACGATCCAAGTTAGTAAACCAATGCCGCAGGTCCCTGAATAAGATCGCTGAGAGATGCGACGTTTCCCTGTGGCATTGTTTAATTGGCAGGCATGCCAGCAGATTAGGTGTTCCCTCTAACGATTTTTTTTAGAAGCTGCAGAGACGAACAGGCGGAGGAAACGACCACACACCTTCTCTGTTCCTGCCCTACCCTATTAAGGGCAAAGAGGAAAACCCTAGGAGAATACTTCTTCGATGACCTCAATGACCTAGCTAGGCTCGACATTTTTAAAATTAAGAAATTCGTATCTGGGTCTAATTGGTTCCGCACTTAGTGTAGCACAGAGTAGGGCTTACACCGTTACGGTTACCCAGAACTCCGACCTCAACTTTATTCTTCTTCCCTAAGGAAATTACACAGGACTCTGATGCTAGTCACCCGGTTTGTATACGTGGTATCACAACTGGCCTTGTTCTGGCCTAAGTGTGTCCCTTATTAGTAGGGACAGCCACTCAACCTAACCTAACCTAACCTTAGTAAACTCTTCGCAAGACATGCAAAAGGTCTTTGCATACAAGAATCTAGAGAGACCTGGCTCAACACGACAAAGCAAACTTGCTCAAAACTTGTTCCCTATACCGTCACAAAGAATGTCCTATTTCATTGTGAACCTCGATAGGAGTAACTTTAGAACACTAATTGGATTTCTCAGCGGTCACTGCCGCCTAAAGAAGCACCTATATCGCTCTAGGCTCTGCTTTGAGAGTGAAGAGACCTCTCTACACATCCTTAACGAATGCCCAGCTCTCTTTCAACTCAGAGAGAGAATCCTCGGCGGCGAAGTTGTCCCTACGGAACAGTTTGCTGCCATCCACCCAGAGAGGTTCCTTAACTTCGTGACATCTTCTAGAGGGAAACAATTCATCTAGGAAGCATTAGGGAAGGCACAATAGGAGTTGTTAGAAACCGCAGTGCCAAGGGCTGTGAACAACCCACCCGAACAGTTTAATAATAATAATACACCAGCTCACCCAGAGATACCACAAAGAATAGGCCCACAAGTGGCCGCAGTGATTAGGGACTTAGTCTAACCACATTCATCTATTTTATCTACGAATGGAAGCAGGGGTAATTTTCCAAGTACTGACTCAATGTTGTAGTGGAACAGTCGTAGCATGGTTTTAGTGTTGGAAACAGCACAGACTTTGGATAGAATTTCAAAGGCAGTTTATACCGTGCCAACCATCGGCCGAGACCATATTTCCTAGAGGGAGCAACAATCGATGTTTCCGATCTTCTGTCCAGCAATGTTTAGTTAAACTTTTGAATTCGAAAGGCTTATGTCCTTCAGCTCTATTCTTACAGCCTTACTTTCTAGTGTGAAAACAGACAGACATTAGCGTGTTCCAGATGTTTCAAATGAAGATCCAACGGGTCCTGCAGAGCTGGCACGCAATTTGAAGGGGTCCTCAACCAACTTAGCGTGCGAAACTGAAGGCAGCTAGCTAAAGATCGAGCTGGCTGGAGATGCTTGTTGATTGAGGCCCAGGTCCACCCCTGACGTTAGCACCATCTTAAGTTAAGATGTTTCAAATAAGATTGTCCTTGGCTTTCCTTCATTAAAGTTCGCAGATAACGTCGCTCTGACAACCACCAGAAATAGAATTGGTGAAAGTACGCAGCCTTTTCGTGTCCCACTTTGGACTTCAAAGTCTTTTGACCGTGACAGCCTTAAAAGCCGAATCACAACACTGCGATAGTGCTATCGTCCCCGTGCTGCAGATGAAATGCATTGACATTGCGTTGGTATCCGAATCTATCAGCTGTGAACCCTTCTCGAATTCGATATAAGGCCTATACTCGACGCATAAGTCTGTAGTGATCCTCACGGGATTTCAACGACGCACAAAGGTCCTTAGCTTCTTCAATTGTTTTCTGATTGTCTCGAGTCTTAACTTTTAGTTGCGGTATTCCATCTCTTCTTTGGTAGTTGAATGACCAATCCTTTGTTCCTCTTTTCCTGGGAAACGTTCAGTTATGTCATTTACTGCTTACGAATTGATATAGCAGCTCTGTCGATTCATTTCGCATCATGAGCATGAAGTTTTCACGCAATTGATGTGACAGAATCGCATTATTGTAAGCAGATTAGTCAAACCTGTACAACGGCACTTATATCTGTGGTCACACACAACACAAGCCGACTTATGTTGTTTTTCCTTGTCGACTTCAGGCAATTCCCCATAACATATGCATGCGCATGAACAATCTGTGACCGATACCTATGACTAAAAACAACGAAGCCGGACTTGACCTCAATGAATGTCTCAAGACAACACTTTCCACTGAGGTTCCTTGAACTAATAAGTCCAAACTACCTTCACTAACTTAGTCCCACCTTAACCTTGATCCATATGTTTGTGGTCGCTTCTCAGAAACTATCGCAAAAACACAAATTGTCGCAAAGAGTTCAACGAATCGCTTCCATCATTTCCACTTCCAGTTCGAGTTCCACCAACGATCATCATTCACGCCACCAAATTCATCACCTCAAGACTCCCATTAGCTTCTTTTTTTTTTCATAGAAAATTTCCCAACAAATTTCATTGAGAAATTCCCAAAAAAAATATTAGGTATCCAATCCAAGTCAGTTCACGCGATCATAAGAAGGTCATTCGCCAATTCAAATGCTCTTCGGTTATTCCGACTTCCAAACTGACATTGGGGGGGTAATACTCAAACGACATGCTGTGATGATGACGATGACGACTCCACAAATCACTTTCTCAAAATCCGGTATCTTGCAACCTTACCTACCGGTGACTAAGTGACGTCAGTTGTGACACGAACACGATTGCACATAAGCATAAATCCAACGAAGACCGCTCCGAGTCTTAGCACCTCAGACGGAAACAACTTCAAGACAAATTACATAAACTTATTTCGTTAGGAAAACTTCAAAACAAAAGATGAGTGACATTTCTATCTTTCTTTCGTGTGAGGGAGAGAAATTTTTCCATGTCACATCCGATTATCCATGAGGTAGCACCCAGATTGGAAACAGGGCCTTTGGAGGCGAATCCCATGGATTAAGTAATACATCTTTCAGTCTCGCAATGAAAGTGTTAATGCCCATAGAGTACGCCAACGCAGGGGGCTATTTCTCAACGCGCAGATTATCTCCGGTCTGCCCTACTACACTCATGTGTGCTTATGGGACAAAAATGGTTAAAGTCGTGCACTTAAGTGGCGGCTTGAGTTTACGATTCATCATGTAAGACAACGGAGTGGTAATTATGATTTGAAATTAAACATTTTAATTACTGTGTACCTGCACTAGATTATGGGGGCAAGTGCCTTGTTTTTCTTTCGCGTAACTCAAGTTAGGAGGTCGTTTCGTTGAATGTGGTTTCTAACCTGAGATTGAAGAAATCCAAACACGTTTCGAAAACAGGTAAAGAAATTACAATTTTAGGTTTTTAGCGAACCTCTGAAAAAGTTGCACGTTGAACTGTCAAAGAAAATTCTTTTTATAGCCCGTGGAGTCCAGTGAAGAGATTCACCAGCAACAGGAGTTTGGGATTTATTCAACCCACTGTTCTGCGTGTTTTTGGCTAAGACCGACTGAGTCTTCCACCGAAGTGGGTAACTGCAAGACTTCTCCGCAACGAAAAGGGTTTAACTGACCTCTCTGACCTATTCCTATGAAAATCCATTAATTAAGGATATGATTCTAGAAACTGGGAACCCAGTCTGACTTACTTACTTACCAGGCCAGCGACTCTTGGACGGTCTGAGCCTGAACTAATGCCGCTTTTCATCCTTTACGGTCCCGGGCACGCTGCTTCCAGTTTACTAGACCAAGGTTCCTGGCGTCCGCGATTGCCTGATCTTTAAACTGGAGGTTCGGTCTTCCTCCTCTTCGTGAACCAGGTGGCTGGGATTCATAGATCCTCTTAGCTGGAGCATTCTCGTCCATTCGCTCGATGTCCACATCTTTGTACAGCTTGTAGAGCTCGCGGTTATATCTTCTCCTCCATTCGCCCTCCTCGCAGACTGGACCAAATATTCGACGTAGAATTTTTCTTTCGAAGGATCCCAAGATCTGCCCTGCTGTCTTACTTATCGTCCAGCATTCAGCTCCATAAAGCAGGACTGGCAAGATCAGAGTTTTGTAAAGCATGATTTTAGTTAGGAGTTTGAACCCTAACCTTCGTCGAATCCTCACTAGGGTGTAATTTGTGGAGTTTATATTCGCCCCGAGGTAGATGAACTCCTTCACTACCCAGTCTGGCAGCGCATGCACAAATCTTAGGCAGTACTCTGTACACAGACTACATGACGCCTTACTTAGACTTTGATAAGCCATTCTCAACTTGCTTTCCCAGCAGTTATGAATGGCAATGGTATACAGTGCTGCCCGGATAGCAGCCTAAAGAGAGAAATTTACCGTTCCGTACCCGCTTACACATTCCTGACAAGTTTTGAAGCCTCAAATTTTTGGTTAGCAATGCGAGTAACGCAGCTACGCGAGGGAATACGTATCCGGATACGAATGGATCCAAAATGGACAAAGGCGTGGGTGTTGGATTCTTTTCCGAGGCTCACGGACTGTCCAGATCGATCAGAGTCCCAGACTACAGTAATGCCTTCCAAACGGAAAACCTGACAGTAACAAGGGCTGCCCAAAAGATGATATTACATTTTAAATCGACAGCCAGGTGCCAATAAGAGCAATAAGTCGAAGCTTGTAAGTCGTACTCGCGAAGACTTACGAGTTCTTGGCAAGTAGCACAATGTAAGACTGTGTTGGGTCCCTGACCACCGCTAAAACCCCACCTTGTAACCTCAAACAAAAAGTTGGAAGCAAAATTCAAAAGACTGCAATCGAAATATGAAATTAGCTCAGCTCCTGTGTCATAACTAGAAAACTATGGACATTCTACAACAAACAGAAAACTGGGAGAATCCTGCAAATGGATAAAAAAAATCCTAATCTTCTCTAAAGTGGTACCATCACCGCGCAAAACATGGTGAACTACGCACTTACTGGACTTTCTTAGAACGACGAAGAAAATACAGTAAAAGGGTTGTACCTGCTAGTAGTGTAATGGACCTGCTTGTGTGTTCGAGTGCTCCAGTGTGGTGTTCCAACACCCCGACAGAAAAAACAAAACAAAAAAAAACCACGCAAGAAGACTGGGGCTGTGGCTCGTTGTAAGGACAGTATTCAAATCGGTATGATTTTCGATCCTTGGTCGTACGAGGTAGGCCGCCAACGAGCGCGTAGACCTTTCTTCATGAAGACCTCCGCCCAATACCAGAGCACAGATAATCATTCTGGAGGTGGAATGATGCAGATAAAGAATAAAGGCTGACTAAAGTACAACGTGCCATGAGACACTGCTTAGACTGATAAAAATCCCCGACAAAAGTACTCTCCGGGATGTTTCTGTTCAAGGGTGATTGGAAACCTCCGAACGAACTGGTTGCTGCTTTTTTTTTTATTGGGGCGTGAGCATTAGGACTAGTCCATTATACTATCGATAGAGAACTTAATTTTTTAACCATAAGGCTCTTCAATGAGAAAATCTTAGATTGTCAGCACTTTCCATATCAGCATCGAATGTCTGCCACCTGATCCGAGAAAAAGTAGGACAATCACGTAGGAAGGGGTTCCGCTCCGCAGTGTCGTCGACCTCTCCACAGGCGACGCAAATAGTGGTGTCGCTCAGACCTTACACACTGAGATGCTTGACTTAAGTATAGTGGCTCATAGGAACACCAGCAAGTCCTTTCTAAAAGATAGCAAAAGACCCACATAGAGGCACATTCGTTTCGTTTTTCTGCATTCTGGAGAGTAATGCTCCATTCGATTGAATTCATCAAAGACCCAACCGGAAATGGATGTTCTAAACGAGGACGTGGCTAAACCTATAGTGGGCTCAAGTCCTGACCAATCTTCTACTGAATCTTGTCAGCAAGCTTGTCAATCAGTTTAGATTTTCGGCCGAATTCAAGGAGTGGCAAAAGCATTGAGCAAGATCTTAAACGCAGTCTGACCACGAGAGATGCTGATACTTCTCCCTTTTTACCTGTTCTTCACAAAATAGTCCACAGCCATGAGAAAAGAAAGATGCATGTTTGCCCGAATCAGTAGTGAACCCCCTGTCCAATTTCGGAGTCGTTCGTAAAAATACGACTACATTTCTGTCTAAGTTCACACTTTGACTAAACTCAAGGAAAATCGAGCCCGGAGTCTGGTGTCGTCAGATGGAATATTCATGAGACAGTGGTTGTGGAATACCCGGCGCCAAAGGTATTCAAAGCTCCGATGCAGGTAATGTCAGAAACCATTCAATTTTAAACGGAAGATACACATCCCTTCATAGACTCTCCACACTGCAACTGGCATCTAGACTTCTAGCACTAAACCGTCAGAACTATCGATTAAGTGCTCGAAAGTAGACCTCATTCACTCGAAAAGGAAACCCTATTCCACATTCTCTATGACTGCCCGACGCTAGCCAAAGGCAGGTATCGCACACTTGATAAATTTTCAGAGAATTCTGACATGAAATTTTCGAAAATTATTAACTTTCCGAACTCCACAGGATGGATCTGAAAAATCACGCTCTAACCACACCCATCAACATCCAGGGTACGTGAGTTGTGGAATCAAACCGGCGCACCCACGCTACTTGTGTTTCTGGTAGGACCTTACCAGACAACCAATTCTACCTACCGACCTAGATCTCCATGTCTTCTTTACACTCCCATTTGCCAATATAATTGATCAAAGTTAGGACAGCAACTCCTGTCCTCTGATTGTCTGTAGAATTCACTCGTAAATTTTCGACATGTTCCACATGATTTAAGACAAATGTTCAATGTCCATCTTCCACTAAACCCCTTAAAATTTGTATCTCATAACACCAGCAGCTGTGCATAAGCTAAAAAATAACACAAACAACCTCTGATTATACGCTACTCTCTCAGAGACACTCCACAAGATACCGATGCTTGCTTTGCGAATAAGATCCCCCCAAATCTCCTCCTGTGTCCAGAGACAGTCGGATCGGAACCAATCCGACGAAGGAGAAAGTGCAAGTTTTTTTTTCTTTTTATATTTTTGTGTCTCTCATATAGTTCTTCAGATAATCCCTTTCCTTTACACACCACATTTCCTTCCCTTTCTTCTGTATTCAATGCACAGTCTGGATTTTTGAGCTTCGTTCCAACTCAACTGAGACCCCAAAAAAAAAACAAAAAAAAGTTCGAAAAACCCGAAGGTAGACCGACAAAAAAATAAAAAAAACATTACTCACTGCCTCCACCACTTCCATAACCGTCTTCAAGCTAGATATTGTAACACACATGTGACGTAGTATCTCTAGCGTCTCTGCACGGTTCAAGCTATTATATTTTAGACCTGGGGTGGGATCCTATATAACCCGAGGTTCAGTCAAAACTCAAGCCAGTTCAACAGCTTCATTCGAATCGCAACATAAGCAACAAACAGCATAACAGCTGTTAATACGAACTTTTTTCATTGGATTACATAAGGATTGCAGTAACGGATTATCGGTGTTATTTAGTACTAAAGTGCTAAAAAAAAAACTAAATATATCTTGTGGATAACAGTATTTATATAAAGGTAAGTTGTGGCGAGCAAAGTGGTGGTCGTTGGTGTGTGCAAAATGAAAATGCAAGTGAAAATGAAAGTGAACGTTTATCTTAAAAAAAAAAATCAAAAAGAAATAAGCAAACAGAAATGTATCTAAGAAAAGTGTTTGAACGATTATCTATCTTTTGTGTGTGTGTACCGAAGGAAAATAACGATTTTTTGTTGTTTTGTGTGCTGAAGACTAAATTATGTGTGGTGGAAGAAATGACGGTTAATTTGAATATTTTATGCTACGTGATTATTCAATTAATTAAACCGTTGAAAGATTATAAGGGAAACGGAGCATTTTTTAAGATGAATTTCGAACATGGGGTTTTGAAACACTTTTTTGAGCACATACACTGCATTTTACCAAGTGCCTAACTTATCTACAACACCTTACGTACAAAAAACATGAAACCCTTACAATACAAAATGTCACAGCAAATCTATTGCAATTTCAACTGTCAACGTATTAACTGTAGAGTTTTTTTTTTGAAAATTAAGGACTCTAATCACAATACTTACAATTTCGACAGATAATGTGTCCAATGGAAACCGAAATATTCGCTAGTACAACAAATTTTAACGCCAAAATATTCTGACATATTGACATTAAGACAGATTTTGCAGTCAAAATTCTTTGCCATCTTTGTCAGAAATTTGACATTTTGAATCTAAAATGGTGAAAAAGAGAAGTGCATCTAGATTTTATGAGGCCAGACGTCAAGAAGAAAGGAAGTTTCTATTTCAAGATAATTGTTGAGAACTGGCAGTGACATATTTACAAATAAAGTGTCAGAATCGACTCTCCAATATGAGAAGAAAAAAAGCATTTTCAAATGACGTAAAGACAACAGTCTCCCTCAACTTGTGTCAAGATTAAGATCTTTTGTGATATTTTATCCAAGTCGTAGCCGAAACAAATCATAAACGGCATGAAGACATGACGAAGAAAGTCTCCTGCAAACCTTTAAAGAGTCAGCAGAATTCAGATAAACCATTGCCTGTCTCCAAGCATGCTAATTTTAAAATCACAAGCCGAGACTTACAACCTCCCATACACCATCGTTTTGTCTGAAGTTTTACTTAACTCGCATGCTATGCTGTATATATTCACGTTGAATTGCATAGAGGTAGTGAGTGCCTGGTGACAACTGACACGCAGTTTGAATTTAGGCGTCGATCACTTTTCCTCGAGCCTGGAAACTTGCAAAGTGGTGACGGGGCTCAAGTACACATTGAACAAAAATCTGTCACACATATGTATCGCAGCCATGTCCGAACTGGTTGTTGACACAAAGCGTGGCCTCGTGCTTAACGTCTCTTATTCCGGCGTAAATGCTATACCTTGTTGCCCAAACCCACCCCAAACCTGTGTTGCAAGGTGATTTCGGGTGCCCGAGAAGGACGCGCTGCTCACATTTTCCCTCCGACAGCATCTTTAGCTGATCCTTTGACTTCCTAGAAGCTTTAGCTTTTTCCCTACTCTCAGCTAGTCGATCCCTGTAGTATTTTGCGTTGAATTTTTTGAGCATATTTGACATTTGAAATTTTACATGATCCGCCTTCAAGCCCTTTCGTCACTTTAAACATAACATGTAGCACGCGTTCGACAGCGCGGCTTTCTAGCTATAAACTGAGGTACAATACTATCAAAATCTATTCAAACGCAATAACAATTAAGGCAATGCGCTCGATAACTCGATAACCAATCAAATCTCGTAAATTTTTGCGGCATTGCCAGCTCGCTCAGATCCAAAAAACAAATATTTGACGCGACAGCTCACAGAGAGCCAGGGCCTAGCTTCTCGCAACCATTCATGCTGTACGTAGTTTATTTTTCGCACTAATGGAAGGAACTCATAGTTTTATTGCCGACTCCAAACGTCATTGCCTGGCAAGAGGTGGTGGCACGAAAAACGTTTGGTTGTTTTACCGGGGCTCGATCCTCTGTCTAACATACAAACCACCAAGTCAACGTTGTATAAATCGTCTCCGTATGTCTGTAGAGCCATCCCAGTATTCCACACCAGGGATGTTATATGCACGCAAATACTTTGCTAAACTTTAATAATGACTTGCTTCAGAGCACTTTTTCATCAATCTCATAGGTACATCCCGGATATGAAATACAATCCTCAACAATATGCAAACCGCACCCTGTCCTCCCTTTCCCCCCTTCATGTGTGACATTATGCAAAAAAAAAAAAAAAAAAACATCTCCACTCCCTGAATCCTCCCATAACTTTCGCATTCGACGAACCGCATCATGCAACAAATGACACACACAGACACACACAACAAAATTGCAAAATCAATTATGTATTCATATACCCAACTCGTCGAGAATAAAATGGAAAGTTCAGATGAATTCATTTCTCCAACGCAATCCAGAGCACTTTGCTCCATTTAACACCGAAAATACAGTTCCAAACAACGAAAACAAAAAAGGTTAAGCGCACTTAACGAACCCCCTCAGTTCGAAACCAAAATTATCTTGTTCGTCTCTTATGAGATAATCACCGTTGTTTCATAACGCAGCCAAAAAGCGGCCATATTTTAGCCCAAATTCAGCACCGCAAACTTGGCCCCTCACAACGACGACGGAACGAATTATGATAAAAAACTTCAAGACCACATAATCAGTGGCTTCATCTTTCAGATACACTGTATCGCATTAGGTAACACAAACAACTATTGTCGTTGCAGAAGGCATCACTTCGTCGCTCACTCTTCCATCGGCAAGTAAATAATGTGGTAACGACCTTAAATTGGTTTTTCTCGTCCCTCCTGTCCGACGCACGACCAGGCGATGATGTGATGAAAGTAAAAGTGATCTTTCTCTGCTTCAGATACATTTTTTTTTTTTGTTTACGTTTGTCATAAGATATGATCGTGGTAACTCTCCGAAAACGGGCACAATGACCGTCTTTTATCAGATTTTTGAGGTTAATTTTGGCTATGGATTGTGTAACCCTGTGTTGACCCTATTTTTTTTCGTTTTTTTTTTAGGTACACTATGAGGATCTACCAGTTGGCGGTTGTGACAGCCGCACTTTTGACAGTTGTAGCGGCTACTGAATCATCATGGTCGTGGAGCAGCGGCGCTAAGACGGAAGAAGTTAAGTCACCATTGACGAGAAGATCAGTGGAGACAGACACCAAGGAATCAGACAAGGAGGAGTATCAGGGCCGATATGCTGTGCAAGAACCCGTCTTTAGCAATGACACCGAGGTCAATGAGATTATCGAACATATTCTAACGAGCCGCCGGGAAGGCCGCAATTTGGGCGATTATGATCAAGTTTATGCCGATGGAAATGTAGAGATGGCGCTGCAAAACGGGGACGACTTGCAAGCCAGGAATTTGATTAAAGAGAAACTTTGTGGTCTCGGTCTTATGAGCTGCGAGCCAGAAGAGAAACGTCCATTCTACTCGACAATCTTTGCCCAAGGACCACCGCCACCAAATAGTGTTGGAGGACCATATGGACCACCACGCCCCATGCCACCACCAGGAAATCGCTATGGATTTCCAGTGAACAAATTCGGACCACCACAGTCGCAGTCGTTTGGACCACCACCATCAAACTCCTTTGGTCCGTCGAATCCTAATAAGTTTGGTCCACCTAGGAAGGTTGGTTACGAAGGCCCACTATCGAAGCCCATCTATGGCCGCCCTCAAGGCATAGGACCAGTCTATAATGGACCATTCCTGGAATCGCCACCACCATCGGCCATTGACTCGTCGGCTTCATTCGGCAAACCCCCAGCAGGTTCCATCGTCTATGGATCAAAGCCTCCAGGTCCGGTTTTTGATGCTCCTTACAACTTCGAATCGACCGTCGGCGAGAAAATTCAAGTTGCCAGCTCCCAACATAATAATTTCTATGCGCAGCAGTCTGGAAGTTCCCTGAACTCTCAATCTCTAGCTACTGCCGCTTCAACTTTGCAGCAACATGTCCACCATCACTTCCATCATGTTGAGGGAGAAGGTGGCCCTGTAAAGACTCCAACTGTCGCAGTTCCCATTGGCGGTGGAAACACTGTCAATACCGACTTCTCAGCGTTAGCTCAATCATCAGCTGGATTCGCTCCAATCACAAGTGGAGGTTTCTCAGAGTCCCCCGCCTTTGCTGCTGGCTTCAATGGTGCTTCTCAAGGCGGTCTCATCTCAGGATCAAGTAACTTCAACTCGAACGGGTTCAATGCGAACGGTTTCAATTCTGCTCCAAAGCCCAACGCAGGGGAATTGTATAAGCCCGCAGGCGGTGTTGGAAGTCTTGGTGGTTTCGGATCATCAGGACTTTCTGGAAATGCAGGCTTCGCTTCCAATGCAGGCGGTGGATTTGGTCAGTCTGGATTCGGATCTAATGGACTCTCAGGAAGCTATCACTCACAGAATCCCGATTACTTTAAGAAGGAACTCCAATCTGGTTCATCGGCTCAATTTGGCAGCAACAGCTTCAATGGAGGTTTCAACGACAACAAGTACGCAGCGTCCCAATTCGGAAGCGGTTATGACACAGCCAGACAGCAAATCGTTGACTGTACCTGTGTGCCATACAACCAATGCCCAGCTGCTGACAGAATTGGACGCAAAGACGACCTCATTCTTCCAATCGATCCACGTAATCTTGGCAAAGATATCGATGCCTTGAGTGATGAGGCAGCTTCCAATATAACAACCACAGTCGTCGAAGGTAAGGAGGCACCCAAAGAAGATGCATCCAAGAAGACCAAACGTGAAGCACCAGCTGAGGACAAGCAATCCGATGATGACATCGATACCCAAGCCACCGATGCCGAAGGGGTAAGAACAGTTGCACACTTTGTAATCCCCTATCCTAACCTGGCTCATACTGCTTGAATGTTTTGACCTAAGTCTAGCTTTCACATATTCTCTCTATCTATCTGTCTTTGCCTGCACTCCTGAACTCCGTCAAAGAGGATGAGGCGGTCCCGCTGTTTTGGTTAGTTTATGTGAAGGCTCTATACCGTAACTAACATATAACTAACCTAACAGCACCCCTGGGGAGGCTTGTGGTACACGCACGCAATGTTCATAACCCGTCTCAGATTTTATCCTCTAATTTGAACTTTTCTTCGTAACTCCTAGCGACAGGCTGACTTCTTCAATCGGCCATTACCGAGCTTTGGTCTAAGCCAGCGGAAGGTATTGCCGACATTTGGTGTCTCATTTGGACTTCCCTATCCGGCTGGAGCTTATCCAGTAAATGGAATCGGTGGGTTACATCCTGCACAGAATCCGCACTTTGGTTCGTTAAGTCCCAACGGCCTGAACCTGGGCCTAGTCAATGTGAATCCATTGGTGTCGTTGCAAGTCAGCAAGACCGAACTGGGCGACAAGGTTGTAAAGCCATTGGTCAATCTACATGTGACTCCGAATGAGAATATCATTCAAAAGGTTGGAGATCTCTTTAAACCTAGGCCGCCCAAAGTCCATTATAACCAGCATTACCATCATCATTCGCATTACGACGGAGCGGGACTTTACCCTCACAGCACGAGTGGGCATCATGTCCATGCGGAACACTATCCGACAGGGCCTAGTGCACCGATATATCAAAGCGGACCGTCCTATCCAACTGGACCTGGTTATGATCAGAGTTCTCACTATGGTCACACTTCACCGATTCAAAGCTATTATCCATCGACTGGATCTTATCCATCTTCGGGACCATCTTATCTTTCTTCGGGACCATCGTATCCTTCCTCAGGACCTTCCTATCCGCCTCTTGGTAGTAACAGTTATTACAACCAAGGAAACTACGGTCCTGGCTTCAATGAATACGCAAGAAGCTCTAACTATACAAAGCCTAGCAGTCCGATCACATTCAACGGTGCTACAGCCTCTAATAGCTTGTATTCCGTTAACCAACGCTATGGGAAGCAATTGAACTACCCTGATCCGTTGAGGCCAATACCTGCACAAGCTCCAGGAGCTGCACAGGGAAGCGATAAGGTCTCCTTTCCTCGAGATAGAAAGCGACGAAGTGCCGACGAAGGTAGAGAAAGTGTGAATGCAGAAGAGGTAACCGACATAAGCCCACCCTTCCTCCTAAGAGTCATGCCTTCAGCTCATGCTTACTTATGTGTCGTTGTTTTATTTTACAGCGTGCCTACTATGGCGGCCGTCCTGGAGGACCACAACAATGCAGCCAATCTGAAGTCTGTTGCCGTCGTCCATTTCGTCCACAACAGCAACAGCAGTTGGGACGTTGCGGTACCCGTAATGCAGCTGGAATCACCGGTCGTATCAAGAACCCAGTGTACATTGACGGTGACAGTGAGTTCGGCGAATACCCATGGCATGTGGCAATTTTGAAAAAGGATCCCAAGGAATCTGTCTACGTGTGCGGTGGTACCCTGATCGATGGCCAACACATCATCACAGCTGCTCATTGCATTAAGACGTAAGTTGCAAGTCTAGCTCAATTTGCCCGGCTTCCTAACGAATCTGTTTCCATTTTTTTCCACAGCTATCAAGGCTTTGACTTGCGAGTCCGCTTGGGTGAGTGGGACGTCAACCATGACGTCGAATTCTTCCCTTACATCGAACGCGATGTAGTCTCAGTCCATGTTCATCCCGAATACTACGCCGGTACCTTAGACAATGATCTCGCCGTACTCAAGATGGATCAGCCCGTCGACTTCACTAAGAACCCTCACATCAGTCCGGCTTGTATGCCCGACAAATTCTCAGACTTCACTGGAGCTCGCTGCTGGACCACCGGTTGGGGTAAGGACGCTTTCGGCGATCACGGCAAATATCAAAACATTCTCAAGGAAGTCGATGTGCCAATTCTCGGACAACAGCAGTGCCAGAACCAGCTTAGGCAAACCCGCTTAGGCTACAACTACAAACTGAATCCCGGCTTCGTGTGCGCTGGCGGTGAAGAAGGCAAGGATGCCTGCAAGGGCGATGGCGGTGGTCCATTAGTCTGTGAACGCAATGGTTACTGGAACGTGGTCGGTGTTGTCTCATGGGGCATTGGATGCGGCGAAGTCAATGTGCCTGGAGTGTACGTTCGAGTCTCCCACTACTTGGACTGGATCAGACAGATCACTCAATACTACAAATGAGTGATGCCAGACGATGCGTTCCATTTTGAATTCTCATTTTGAATACGAGTGTGTTCAGTCGTGTCATTTGTTTTATTTTTTAAATTAAATTATTTATTTATGTAAACTTTGTATTGTGTAAGAATGAGTGTTTGACGAAGGACGCGATTAGTTATTTATTTGTGAACAAGAAAAGGATTAATTTATTCAGAAACTCCTTATTTATTTCACTCAATAAAAAAAATACTCAAATTAGAAAAGACAAAGTATTTTACTTAAGAGCATCAAGCCAGGGTAAGGTGAGTGAAATGATTTTCAACAAAAGAAATAAGACCAAATAAGTCACAAAGTAGATTATAGGCCTCGGAAGAGTTAAGAGAGAGCTTCAGGAACTTATTTAAGTAGCAGTTGAGCTACAGAAAACCATGAAAACACTTCCATATCACGGGTGAAAGTTGATGGTAGCAGATTGTAAACACACTTTACAGCAGTGTCCTGACTAGAAACGAGGAGTCCGAGGGCATTAGCCCACATCAGCATCAGCAACACATCTTTGAAGTAAGAAGAACTCAGAAGAAGTCAGCACATGGATGGGGAAGGCACCCTGGAGAAGGGACGAAGATCGAATTTGGATTCCAACTGTGGCAGGAAAGACACTACTCAGCGAAAGGCCTTCAGATCAGTCAGGCTTACACCACTTATACTAAAAAAATTTTTTTTTTATAATTCACTAACTCTAAAGGGGTTATGAATACCCTTATGATGCTATTCACACAGCGCTACTGTTGATGTAGTGGTTTTGAAATTCAGGTGGTATTTAGGTTTCAGTCTTTTTGCTCCGAGGGTGGTGTCCATAATGACTGGGGAGATGTTGTATGCAACAATATCAGAAAACAATGATTAATCTATGGAGACCGTTCTATACTTACTATAAAGAAAGACTACTAGACCTTAAAGAAACTAAAGCCTCAGAAAAGCTGTAGAAAGAATGTAGATTGTCCCCAGCGATGAAAGATTCTTCAGCGGATTAACTTCGGGAAGATCTGAAGCACTTTGAAATGAAAACACAAGACCACATGCAGGCCTAAACAAGACCACTGTTACACTATTTCTAAGAAATGAGTTGAAACAGACTTAACCCTTTTCAAGGAATAGAACGTCAAATATCTGTGCGTAACAACAGGCAGCAGACTCTTACGGAGCCAAAAAAAAATTCGTCATAGTATCTATGCTCCATATCCTGCTACTTGCACATCAAAGACATCGTTTCGTGTAGTGCTATCAGACTCAGAGAATCTGGATTTTGGTCCCCCAAACCCTATGGCCATAGTAAGGCTGCCTAGGGATCTGGCCTCGACCATAACTGATTACAAAACTCCTTCACTCAAATTCAATAATTACATTTAGGTTCACTTTCCGGAAAGGTCGGAATGGAACAATAACCTTCCCTTATCAAACAACCAAGTATCGATCTTCACTGACGGCTCCAAGATAGAGTGTGGCGTTGGAGCAGGTGTCTTCTTAGCGGAACTGAACGTATCCAAATCGTACCGCCTGCCAGACTCTTCGAGTGTCTTCCAGGCGGAGGTACTAGCGATTAGAGAAGCCTGCAAGATACTTAGCCGCAGCCCTACCACCTTAAACAGCATTGGAATCTTTATTGACAGCCAGGCTACCAACAAAGCGTTCCACTCACTTACTTCGTCCTCTAAATGAATAGAACAGTCTAAGGAAACTATAACGCAGGCAAACGCTCGGTTTAACATCACTCTCCTCTGGGTTTCCGGCCATAGTAACATAGAGGAGAACAAGAGAGCCGACGCGTTAGCCAGATGTGATTCTACCCAGGATGTCTCCCTTGCGGAGTCAGTCTGCTCCCCTATGGGACTCATCAAGGATAAAATTTTCCAACACTTTCTCATTATTACCAACTCTAGGTGGAAAGTCTACGAACCTGCGCTATATCCAAAGAGTTATGGCCCACCTACAATAAAAACAGAACGAATGACCTAATCAATAGGAACCGCACAGCAATTAGCACGAACCACTGGCCGATTGGGCAACACGCTGCCAAGTTAGGCACCCCGTTCAACCCTCACTGTCGTAGTTGCGACAATTCACACGAAAAGGAAACGTTATTCCACTCTCTCTGTGACTGCCCCGCACTTGTCAGAGCCAGACAGCGCGCTCTCGGAAACCCCTTTTTCAAGGAACTTTCTGAGATTTCTAACATCAAATTCAATTTTCTCAACTCCACAGGGTGAATTTGAAAACCACACTCTTAACTACGCCTATCAACATCCAAGTCACGTGAGTTGCGGTATCAAAACGACGCATCTGCCCTACTTGTGTCTCTGGCAGGTTCACTAGTTTCAATCACTTCTACCTACCTACCATGTATGCTAGAGTGGCGCTGCAGTCCTGGTGAACGTAAATCTGAACTTTGATTGATTGTTAGCTACCTGCCTCCAGCTTCGCATGCCAAATTGGTTAAATACGGGTGCAACTTGAGTCGCAAACTTCCTCTACTGAGCCATCACTCCATATTAGATTCGATGACTCTTAGGAACAACTCTAAAATAGTTGCCTGTGGGCTCTTCTGTCTAGATCGATGTCAGCCCATACAGCTCGTCGTTGAATCTTCTCCTCCACTCACTGTCAATGCAGGCGAGACCGAAGATCACCCGAAGCATTTTTCTCTCCAAACAACTGAAGGCAACTACATGCACTCTTGGCAAGGTCCATGCTTCTGCGCCATAAAACAGGGCTGGGAGAATGTTTAAAACTTGGCAACAAGAACCCCTTAGAGAACTTGAAGAGTCGAGCAGTCAGGCCTTTAGGCACTTAAGTTCAACAATGAAGATGACGCATCTTTTTAGACGAACAGCTCCGAAACAGGCCATGAATTAGAAGGAAATGTTTCCCTAATAAAGCAGAGAAGTGATCTTTCTCAGTTTGCAGCCGGCTTAAGTCCACTCCACGCGAAAACAATGGTTCGAATGGTTAACGTTAGAAGACTTCATTTTGGGACACTGGTTGTCTGTTTCACAGACGAGTTACAGAAAGAGGCAAGTCGTCGTCCAGATCTTTACCGAGACACTTTTCTCTTCAAAATTTTTAGTGAGCTGACAAGCACGGATCTAGATCGAGTTGAAGTCTTAATTCAGCTTAACCCAAATCAGGCCTAACATGGTTTTTGTGAAATGCTGCCAACTGTTGCTTTGTCTAGAAGACTGGCATCTCTTAACGTCTATGGCACTAAGAGGCATAACTTACTTGCATAAGGTGGCGCTACAGTCCGGGGTGGACCTAGGACTCAACCATCAAACGTCTCCAACCAGTTCTATATTTCTCACGCCAAGTTGGTTGAGATCCTCTTCCACATGCGTGCGCCACGTGAATCGCGGTCTTCCTCTACTACCCCGTCCCTCACAGTTTCCGAAGCATAAGTTGGGTAGAAATTTGACTTATCTGCGAATGTCGACAACATTCCAAACCTTCGCTTAAAGCTTGAATAAGACTAACTGAAACCTACCTGCTTAATGTTTTCTCAAGAACTTTGAAAATTCTGTCAACTTTCTCCTCAGAACTAATACGTTTTACATTCCCTACGTCAAGGCCTATAGATACTAACCTTAAAGAAAAAAAACCAACAAAAAAGTATCAACGATGCCAACCCACCTATGGTGTCAAAAACGTAAAAAGTTCCCGAAAAATGTTTTCCCAGCCTTTGTCAAACCAGTTCCAAAAGCCCTTCGCCGTTGTCGTCCCGAAAACAAATCCAAAACACCGACAATAAAGCCAACAATATGGCAGGACATCGTTAACGAAGATAAAGAGTTCGAAAACTATATACTTGGTAAAAAGAAAAAGAATCTTCCAGCTTTCGAATGTCCCTCGAGCTACATACAGCGGGTACTCTATCCTATATTGGTGCCGGCTTTTGAAAAACTGTGTTCCATCACCTTGGAAAAAGATGCTCACATCGAACCTGTCCGATTTTTCGACTTTCTCGACCGCTTAGCTGAGTATCTATACAACACAAATCCGGCTTATATGGAGAGAAGACAACATTGGAAGTCAATTCATCTTATCTTTCCAAACAGGTAAAAAAAAAAAAAAAAACAATCCACGCTTCATCTTCAAAGTTTAACGTTTTATTTTAGCAAACGACCTTACTATCCATTATCTTGGTTCCTGGATCCCGATGATGCAGCCACAATGATTCAATCAGTGATTAGAGGATTCCTCATTCGGCAAAGGGTAGACGTAGAAGAAATGAAGGTAAGGCAATTCGGTTTTTAATTGTGGTTATGTTGAAAATGCTTTCTTTTTTTTTTTAACAGGAGCTCAATCGAAAAATTTATTTAAACGCTCAAAAGCAGGAACATTGTTCTAAGGTTTTAAATTTCGACATAGCGGAAGCTCAATCGAATTTAACAAAACCGAAGAATGATAAATAAAACAACACAGTCTTACAAATCGGTCTGTTTGAAGGCTTATAACTTGTTAACCGGGCTTGAACTTTTTTCAATAAATTCTAAGAAGTTATAGTCGCGACTTTGCGAACATTTGGACCCCTAGAGGTAGGTATGTAGAAGCGTTGAATCTGGTGAACCTGCCAGAGACACAAGTAGCACGGATAAGCCGTTTTGATACCACAACTCACGTGACCTGGATGTTGATGGGCGTAGCTTTCATATCCATCCTGTGGAGTTGGGAAAATTGATTATGTTGCTGAATCTTATATTAGAAATCTCAGAAAGTTCCTTGAAAAAGGGTTTTCCGAGAGTGCGCTGTCAGGCTCTGACAAGTGTCGGGCCGTCACAGAGAAAGTGGAATGACGTTTCTTTTTGTGTGAATTGCCGCCACTACGGCAGTGGGGGTTGAACGGGATGCCTAACTTGGCAGCGTGTTAACTAATTGGCCAGTGGCCCGTGTCTCTATGCGGTTCCTATTGATCAGATCCTTCGTTCTGTTTTTGTTGTAGGTGAGTTGGCAAAAGAGAGAAAGTGATGGAAAATGTTGCCCTTGATGAATCCCATCGGGGAGCAAACTGACTCCGCAAGGGAGGAATCCAGACTAGAACCACATCTGGCTAACGCGTCGGCTCTCTCGTTCCTCTCCATGTTACTATGGCCGAACGTTTGCCTGCGTTCAAGTCTACTTACACTGCTCAACTAGTTTAGAGGACGAAGTAAGTGGGTGGAGTGCTTTGATGGCAGCCTGGCTGGCAATAAAGATTCCTATGCTGTTTGAGATAGTAGAGCTGAGGCTAAGTATCTTGTAGGCTTCTCTAATCGCGAGTACCTCCGCCTGGAAGACACTCGAAGAGTCTGGGAGGCGGTACGATTTGGACACGTTTTGTTCCGCTGAGAAGACACCTGCTTCAACGACACACTCCATCTTGGAGCCTCCGGTGTAGGTTATTGTTCCAGTCCGACCTTTCCGGAAAGTGAACCTGAATCTTATTATTGAACTTGAGTGTGGGAGTCGTGTAATCTGTTATGGTCGAGGCCAGATCCCTAGGCAGCAGGTCAAGAGCCTTACTATGGCCATACGGTTTAGAGGACCAAAGCCCAGATTCTCTGAGTCTGAAAGCACTACACGAGACGATGTGTTTGATGTGCAAGTCCAGGGACAGGATATGGAGGAGCACGTTAAGAGCTTCTGACGGGCTCGAACGAATCGCTCCTGTGGTTCAAATATCAGCTGTTCGTTGGACTCTATAAAGTTTTGTGATGTTGTAAGCTTTACTTAAGGCGGGCCACCACACGAGTGAACCATAGGTGAGGATTGAACGAACTACGGCAGTGTACATCCAAAGAACCATCTTAGGTTTAAGTCCCCACCTTTTGCCAAAGGTCTTACTACAGGCGTAGAAAGCGACGCATGCCTTCTTTATTCTGTGTTCTATGTTGAGTTTCCAATTGAGCTTGGGGTCAAGTATGACACCAAGATACCTTGCACTGGGGGATAGAGTGAGTGTTTGGTTGTTTAGACGTGGAAGCTTGAAAGTCGGTTAAAAGCTTCAGTTCAGTTTTACTCGGATCAACGCCCAGGCCACAGCTTGTGGCCCAAGTGCTTAGCTTTGTCAAACGGACCCCTAGAAGTCAAAAGTAAACCTTTTTATTCAGTAAGCCTGCATTTGATCAAGAAACGGCGTTGACGTTGCTTAGTATTGGCCTCATTACGTCTTCAAAGTCAACTTTGTTTGAATTCCGGTCTAGACAAGTGTATAACAGCTTTGAACGTGCTCCAACCCCACTTGAAACAGGTAAAACTATTGAAAGTCCCCTTTCTGACTTCCTGGCCCACTGCTTCATACAAATTATAAGGACACCACGTTTTTTGAGATAACACCAGTAACTGTACTTTATTTGCTTAAGTTTACAAGTCTTTAGGAGAAAAAAAACATCAACAACATAAATCACAAAGCCTTAGCTCTAAAATACTGTAATCAATGGCCACTTCCACTGTGACCACTTCCACTACTGTGACCACTTGGGATATGAACTGGTTCATGTTCGTTTTGTTCGATATGAATACTTTCATAGGAATGACCATGATCGGTGTTACTTACACTCTCATGCAATTCAATGGTGGCCCTTGCGCCGGCTTGTGACGCATTTGCTTGAGCTTCTGATGCTGACGATGATGCTTTCAAAGTTGCCTCTTTGGTTGCCTCAAAATCGATTCGGGCGTCTTTAAGCTGCTCCCCCAGACTATCAAGTCGCGACTTTGCCTGTCCAACCATAGACGATTGCGAAGCCAATTGATTTGCTACTTCCGCTTCAGCCTTTTTCGCATATTCCGCTACCGCTTTGGCGTCATTGACTGCTGAGATTAAAATGGAAACATGATTGCTGGCCACCTGTGCAGTTTGTTGGGATAATTTTGCTGCCAATTTCGCTGACTGTAATTGTTCCAACTCTTTGGCCAAAGATCGATGTGCTTCTGAGGATTGTTGTTCGAGTTCCTGTAGAATAACTTGTTTTCCTGCCAAAGCTGCTTGTGCTGTGGCAGCGGCTTGAACTGCCGCCTGAGCTAGGGTATTTTTGGCGATGTAGGCGGCCTGCTTTGCTGCAGCATGCTGACTGGCAACAGCCGAATGGGCCTGATTTGCTGACCCTTGAGCTATTGATCTTAATCCACTGCCAACGCTGTAACCACTGGACTTGCTCGAAGAAGACGATGATGGCTCCGAACCTGATTGATGGGAATGGGATGCTTGTCGGTATTCGTAGTACTCTTGTGGTTCCACTTTCGCAGACTCAAAATGAACCGATCCCAACTGCTGCTTGTAATCGTATCCATTTCGCTTCTTGTGTGCACCAGTGGCAGAGGAAGTGAAAACTATAAGGAAACATGTTAAACTCCACTGTTACGGGCTTCACTTACACTGAAGGACTTACGAATGACTACGACAACGGCTAACAACTGCATCTTTGAACGATTCATAGCTAAAAACACAATGGACTCACTTTTGCTAATGCTGCCAATGTTGCAGTTAAACAGTGTTTTATAGGTAAGAAGCACATATCGCCAAAACGACGGAACCTGATCGGGGAGCCTCTCGGTTGGGAGAGGAAATTAGTAGACCATGATTTCGATGGTCGCTTGTCCAATGAAAGTGCAAACAAAATTTAAATGAACACTCATGTGCATGGTTGTGGCTGGAAGAGCAAATTAAGTTCGTGCAACGAAATAGTTTGTGTGAGGTTCACTCATCGGAGGATTGACCATAGACCATCCACAATCAAGATCCAGTTTTGCTCCGTAGCAGAAGGAAGTGTTTGGCAAGTGCATAGAGACTCTACAGACTTTTGAGTGGTGGCAGCTACTGGTTTGGTTTATGGTTCCTCATATCGGCTTACAATTATAAAATTCGTTACATCCATTGGGTTTCGTTTCGACCGTGTGTGGGTTTATTGGATTTAGACCAGTTGCTGTGGCAGTTTTGTCGTAATGGAGGAACTGGGTAATTAAGTGCATTTTAGAGCTCATTTGTACTTTAGTAACTTTTATTTCCATTGCGCTGCAAGAACGTGTCATAAGTAGTTCGTTTTGTAACTGCTAAACCAAGGAAGCGGTCGTCATGTAGATAACACCTGGCTACCAGGAAGTCTGGCATCAGTCTTGCTGTGATGCATGATATCTTAAGCTTTATCGCTTAAGGTTTCGATGGTTCTTTGGGCACTTAGATGTGTGCCTTTTCGCACATTTTTTTGTGATTGCTCTCTGGCCACAATACTCTCTTAGAATTGTGGGACCTCAATTAGACAAAACTTAACCTTCCGAGTCTTCTATCTCAAACCCCCTATCGAAGCAGACAACCTTGTGCATAAAGTTGGGAACCACACTGATAAGATTTAACGGTGGTAGGTCTTTGAGAATGGCCTATTCGTGTTGTATGGATCTAAACCCTTTTAACTCTTTGATGGCAGCTTGGCAAGTATGTACGCATAAAAGCACGGCGGTTGTCTTTTCCTTGAGTTTTGTCCACAAGCAACGACAGGCCCATAAATACGGCGCCCTGACTGTTTGTTTTTAATCAGTATTCCAATTAAATCTGCAGAAACGGCTAGAAACGCCTTAATTGTCATCCGCTTGCAGCTAACTATGCATGCCCACGCTCAGTTTTAGCAGTCTTAATAGAAAGTCCCTCACTGAGATAGCAAGCCGGAACTACTCAAAGACCACGCTTATTATTGATTATTACTTCTAGTTCATTCGTATTCTAAGTTAATTCTTAGCTCAAATCGGCTACGACGAGGATGAAGAAGGTCCACCTTGACATGGTGCTTTGCAAGAGCTAAGTGAGGTTATTAAGCTTTCACAAATCCCTCTTCTCCGTCTATAAATTGGTTTATAATAACCTTAACAGCCATTAAGGCTGAAAGTGTATACGCAGATCCTTCCGCACTCGAAGAACCAAATGTTTTAGTCGATGCGGACTTTTTTGACTCAATTCTTACCGAAGTCCAATAAAATTTTCGAAATCATCCACAATTGCCAAGTCACGTCTCAAGCACCCTATGTCGGAAATTCGGAATTCTTTTCGCTTATGTCACCAACAACAGCTGGCTGATTTAGCTGTCAATTTTCTAACCTTTTCGTATTTTGTTTTTTTATTTCCTCAAACTCTACTCGAAAACACGAATAATTTTCAATAAAAAACTCCACAAAGCACATTAAAACAATGTCAGTTGTAAAGTATATTGGTCGGAAAACCGATTTCCGTGGTAAAACACTTTGGGAAATTGTTGGGAACTTGAAAAACTTTGGTGTTGGCCGGATTGTGGTACGCAGCATGTTCGAGCGCTACCCGGAGCCATCGTATATGAAAATTCTTAAAGTTGAAGCTGTTCCCAATGAAGTAGGTCCTCCAAATCTCAAATAATCACTGAATGTTCTAATGCATATGAACTTTAGGATGTCCGAAAAGTCCGTGTCACCATGGAGCGCACATTCCGTGGTGTAACTCAACCAAAACCAGTTGTTCTCTTTAGCACCACATACAAGGCAGACTATCGGCTCATTCCGAAGGACGAAGAAGTGGAATATTGTAAAGTTACTAAGAAAAATCAAGAGCAAATTCTTCCCCATGAAATTGAATTGCCGCCACTACTGAGGGAATACGTTAGCGAAGAGACCGGCGTCCAGAATCCAATGATGAAGGTGCACTTCAAACAACGGATGAATAAACTTGCACGCTTGGCAAAGGATGGTGAGAAACCTACACTTGAGTTAAGCATGAGCCTAGGTACTCCAGCTAGTCCAAAGTTGTACGAGAATTGTTTGTAGGTTATGTGGAGCTAATAAAGTGGAAAAGATTACGGACGTGATACACTTTTTTTTGTTTATTGTTCGAATATTATCTTATGTAAACCTAAATTGATATAAAATAAGATTCCATGGGGGGAATGTACACAAAGACAATGGCACCGATACGCTATGACTTGATCTGGGCAAGCTTCCGTGTGAGTTTGTCAACTTCCAGACCGAGAACATCGAGGTTTTCCTAGAAAAACAAAACATATGTGAACTAAATTCTAAAGTTTCTGTGGAGCGTTGGATACCTTCAATGTTATATTCTTCAGCAGAGTGTCCTCTAATACCGCTTGCAGTTTTTTATTGATCTCCAGAGATAGCTCAAGAGTCATACTCTGATTTGGGCCTTTGATGCCGGAATAGATGGCCGACATGACTCCTCCATACTTTGCCAGCTCACTTTTGTGCTGGTCACTCTTAGAAGAGGTGAGCGCGCCAGCTTGATCTCGTATCATATAATACTGAACAACTTTCGATTTCTTTTGCAACTCGGTGACCAGCGATAGCGAGTGATTCTCCAAAAAGTCAATCTTTTCTGTTTGCCGTGCAGAAGCCTGCTGCAAACGGAGGATTCTCTCAACCAAATGCTGTTTTGACGGACCCTGAACATCACGATTCATTGTTGAAGTTGTACTCTGTGCTTCCGATTCGCTATCACTTCGACTATTGTTACTTCCGCGGGAATTGCTTGAAGCAATTCGCTCTTGACTTGTACTCTTAACAATTTGACAATTCCTACAGAAACCCTGAGTTGTTGGCGACGAAGGGGATGAATTTTCATCAAAGAATTTTTTATATTTTTGTAATTCTCTTTGGAGTTCCTGCACAATAGAAAATGTAAATGGTAAGCCATTGATTTGGGAATGATGAACTTACTTTAACTAGTTGAGAATGTTTCTTTTTGGTTGCATCCAAGTCTCCTTGAGCGTTGTCCAATTTAACTTTGAGAGACTCGTACATTTTTGTTTTCTCCGAGAGATGTTTCGTAAGCAGAAGGCGTTCATCATTCTTTTGCTGGATTTCTTGCTTGAGCTGCGTCTCAATTTCGTTGTACTTTGCGTCAAAGTCTAGTTTCTCCTTTTTAAGAATTTCATTTTCGGCTTCCACGCCTTTGACCTGGAAACAGAGGAAATTTAATGAGAGAATGATTAGAAGGACATCAATCCCATGGCAGTCTCGAAAAATATAAAACCGACTATTCGCTGACAAACTTGTCCTAGGTTCGTCATTTGCTAATGGCTCGTAAGGACACACAACTTCTTCGGAAAAGTTACAGTCAAAAGGTCATTCAATTTTGTATACACTCTCGACAAGCACTCACAGTTTCAGGGCGCAACAAAATTTCGCTATAAGAACGAACATTTTTTGTACCACTGTCGTATATAGTTTCCAGCACAGAACTGTTCTGAAAGAACATAAATAACGATTTATCCAGCACGCAATTATAGCCTCGGTGGCGCAGTAGGCAGCGCGTAAGTCTCATAATCTTAAGGTCGTGAGTTCGAGCCTCACCCGGGGCATTCATTTTTTGTTTTTTTTTTTTCTTGTTCGCCTCACCTTAGATGTTTGTAAACAAATTTCATTTTGCAACTGAACAATCATCTCGCTCATCTCCTTGTTGATACTAAGCAGCTCCTGTTCTTTGGCTTGCAACTGATCTAGATCTTGGGTAGAGTCCAGCACTTTGTCTTCCAGTTCTCGGAGATTAACGTTGAGGGTGTTGATTTTGTCTTCATTTCTGCAAAGACAAATTGAAATGGTTTACATCCCTGAAGCTGTGAAACTTTAACTTACAAGGTATTCTGGGTACGTAGTAGTTGCAATTCTTCCAGCTGGCCGCGCAATTTCGCCGAATTGAGCATCTCTTCACTGTAGGAGTTCTGTACAGCGGCATGCTCTTGTCGAAGGCATTCCAATTCTCTAGACAGGCTGGTATTCTGAAATTGCAAATCGTTTTACAAATAAATCGGTTTTGATTTGTGTTCTGTGGCTCAACCTCAAGAATCTCCTTGCTCATGCTCGCCTGCAGTTGATTCATCTTTTCTGTCGCTTGTTTGTGTTCTTTGGTAAGGGCTTCGATGGCTTTGTCCTTTTTTTCAAGTTCATGTTTGAGCAGTATGGCTGTGGCTTCGTATTCCATTTTTAATTTTTCTACAAATACACAGAGATGGATTTTAAGAAGTAATGAGACTACTAATAGCTTACCATTGGCCTTCTCTTCATGTGGCTTTGGTGCATTTCGCTCTTCTTCTAGCTTCCTTTCGGCTAACTATGGATCATACATGACACTCATAAGCCGAACAAGAGTAAATTCAAGTATTCTTACCAATTTTGCTTCAAATTCCTGTGCTAACTTGTTCGTGTTCCACTTTAATTTCATTTCCAAGTTGTTGTAGTCAGACTTTTGCTTTTCGAGATCTTTTTGGAATTTCTTAACTTCGTTGCACTGCAATGGGAAAGGACGTGTAATCAAGTAAAATAGAAGATTGTAATTTACCTTTTCATCAAGCATATAGGTGATTCGAGATTTCTCCTCATTCAATGCATGGAATTTCATTGAAATATTCTTCACTTCCTTTCGCGAATCGGCTAGTTGCTTTTCTATGAGTTCCTTTTGTTTTCTAGCGTCAATTAGAGATTTCTCTTTTGTGGCAAATTTTATAACAATGCTCTCCTTTTCCTTGTTAGCTATATCCTTCTCTTTGCGGAACTAAAAGACGCAAGTTTGGTGAAATTTGAGTGGGAAAAGGATTTAAAAAATAACTTACTGCTGATTTCTCCTTCTCTAGAAGGGCATTCTCTCTCTGGAATAACGTGATTGTGTTTTCTTTTTGTGACAAAGCCTTTTTTAATTGTTCAATTTGACTTTCGTAGCTTTTTAGTTGCTCTTGGAGTCGATCATGCTGTTCATTTACTTTTGGAGGAGTTGGCGGTGGGATGGATGATAAAAATTGCTTTTTGGGTGATTCGGCACTTGAGTTGGATGTACAATGAAGTGCTGTGGATTGTGAAACAGTGTTGGCTTCGCTTACAGAAGAGGATTGCACATTTTGTGGTATAATAGCTGCGTTAGATGAATGATGAGATGGAGGCACATCTGTAACTTCTTCGTTGGTAGACTTATCTTGTTCTGTAGGGGTTGGAATGCTTTCAGTTGTTTCATTTTCGTTACGAGTAACTTTGACTAAAGGTGACTGTAAAATATCGATGTTCACAGGAGTTTCTTCCTCTTTGCACGTTGAAATCAACACATGGCTATTATTTTCTGCGTAAGGGACCGAATCTGAATCAGTATTTTGTAATACAGACACCTTTTCAGTTCCTTTACAGTGTTCCTGGGGTAGCGCCTCTGAAGGACAGTCTGGAATACACATTGAATTTGTGCTTTCTCTCAACGTTGTTACTTTTGACTCTTCTTCAAAATTTCCAGGAGCATTTTCTATAGATTTCGAACCATTTTGTTCCTCCTCAGGAGAAACCGCGTTTTTGTTTACATCCTCAACGTCCGCTTGTAGTCCTTTTGGAGGCAATTCCCCATCAATATGTGGACTTTGATTCGGTTCCACCACTTTTACTTCGTCGTCTTCCAACATTTTATCTTTTCTTAGCAGAACATCATGGAATTCAGATGCCTTGCCATCGGTTATTTCCATGTTTTAACACTTTATTTTATGAGCAATTTAATAAAATAAATTAAGAATTTTGCAAATTAAAAATTTCACGTCTACATGTTTACACGTCAAAATTTTATTTTTGCACTTGTCAAAGGAAAACGACAATTGAAGTGTGTTCACTGAGTGAATAATGTTTGATAAAAGATATGTATACTCTCTTGCTGCTCATTACATGATCACCTTCGGGCGTGTAGACTGACTTACCAAGCACGATCTTAAATATCGGGTTCATCGTTAAGAAACCTTACCCAAGAGGTATTAAACTCTTGGAAGTTGAAGAAGGGCTCTTTGTAATCCAAGAAATTCATTGACTAACTTCATGAATAAGAGACATAGTTAGCTTCTCTCACTGTACAAGTGTCTCTACAGACTTCTCTCTTTTCCCGATAGGTATTCCATCTAAGTTATAACGTTGGGCAAGTCTCTACACCCTTAAAACTCTAGCAGTACCCTGAATTGAAGGCAACTTTTCTAAATTCTCTAGTTGTTTCACAAGAACTGCATGATCGAACACGGCCATTGTGGTAAATCTACTTAATTCCCGAACGCACTACAACTGTTGAAATGTCAAAGTCAACTTTTGTAAGGTTATGTTAAAATTTGTTTACTTTTTCCCATCAACCGAAAATTGCATTCGGAAAATAAATAAATTGATTTAGGATGGTATGCGCACTGGGAATCGAAGGAAGTGCCAATAAAATCGGCGTTGGAATCATCCGAGATGGAGAGGTTTTAGCCAATGTCAGAAAAACATATATAACTCCACCCGGCGAAGGTTGTAAATCTTTCATTTACCACAACTTAATCAAGAACATCTTGCTTTTCATTTCATAGGTTTTCAGCCTCGTGAAACAGCAAAGCACCATCGAGAGAAAATAACCGATCTTATTAAATCTGCTCTGGATGAAGCAAAGATAGATCACTCTGAAGTCGATGTGATATGTTACACAAGAGGTCCTGGAATGGGACCATGTTTACTTGTCGGTGCATTGGCTGCACGAACATTGTCACTTTTGTGGAAGAAACCGATTCTTGGAGTGAACCATTGCATAGGACACATCGAAATGGGACGACTTATAACTAAAGCACAGAATCCAATTGTTTTGTACGTGAGTGGAGGAAACACTCAAGTGATTGCGTACTCCAACAAGCGGTATCGAATTTTCGGTGAAACCATAGACATCGCTGTTGGGAATTGTTTGGATAAGTTTGCTCGAATCATAAAGCTCTCCAATGATCCAAGTCCGGGATATAACATCGAACAGTGTGCTAAGAATGGAAAGAAATTCATCAAGTTGCCGTATGTTGTAAAGGGTAAGCAGTGAATTTGATGGAGTAAGGTCTCCATGTTTATCTCCGTGCTTCCAGGAATGGATGTAAGCTTCTCGGGAATTCTATCAAATATAGAAGACATAGCCGATCCCAGTCGGCGAAAGAACAAGCGAAAAAAGCGGGAAACAGACGAGGAGTACTCAAAGGAGGACCTCTGTTACTCGCTGCAGGAAACCATCTTTGCCATGCTCGTGGAGATTACCGAGAGAGCCATGGCGCATTGTGGTTCCAATGAAGTGAGTCATAATGCCTCCATTTTAAAAGCTCCGGGTAAAAAAGATTTCTGTACTTTCAAGGTCCTCATTGTCGGCGGAGTAGGATGCAATGAACGCCTCCAAGAGATGATGGGCATTATGTGCGAGGAACGCGGTGGCAAACTCTTCGCCATTGATGAGAGATACTGCATCGATAATGGACTGATGATTGCTCATGCTGGAGCTGAAATGTATCGCTCTGGCACGCGAATGCCGTTCGAAGAATCTACAATAACGCAGAGATTCCGAACAGACGAGGTGCTCGTCACTTGGAGAGAAGACTAGTTGATTGGCCAACAATGGAATGAAAACTTTTTATTAACAATAAGTACACAAATAAAGATCAATCAGAATCCGATGAAATGTCGTAGACCACCTTGGGCGCTGCTCGAGTTCTCGTCGGTCTCTGGTTAATGGCATCAAGAAGCGTTGGTTGTCTTGTCGATGAATTCGACTTCTGCAAGAGAAAACACAATGAAAACCATCCGAGTGAAGTCAAAAAAGATTTCATTACTGATCCAATGGAGATGTCCAACTGAGGCATGGTTCGCCCGGAAGTGGATGCGTTGGCACCGCGTCCCCTAGCGCGACCTCTGCCACGCCCTCTTCCTCGACTTGGGGCGGGTAATGTTTCGGCTGATTCATCTCCATTCGTTTCGTTTACTTTGCTTGCACGGGACGTTGTCTTCTTTGCAGGAGTACTAGACGAAGGCAGCCCGAACAGTGAATCTATTTCTCCATCTTTGACTGTCTTGGACGCACCCTGTCCCTCTAGTGTTTTTAAAATACTCTCATGAGCCTCGGTATTATTGTCACGAAATTGCTGGACTTCCTCGTCGAAATCATCTTCGTTTGGCAACTTGGTCATTAGATAGGCGATCGCCTTTTCCTTGAATAAACTAAAAAAAAAACAATTGAATGCCATTGCGGACACTTCTCCTGTTCACCACAACCATACCTAACGATTTGTTCTGCAGCGTTGGTATCATCTTTCTCCACCAACCGGAAGCACATCTCAGAGAGAATTTTAGAGGTCATTACCTGTAGTTTCTTACTTTCCTCCACTTCCTCAAAGTATCGGTCGACTACGTCCTCCACTCTGGTCTCGTTGTCGACTCCCTAAGCGAACACAATCTTTTAGAGAGACGAACCCTATTTTAGAGCCCTAGAAACCAAACCTCGTTTTTAAACGCACTATTCATAGCATCCTTATCAAACCCCTTCCCTTCTAACTTTGGCTTCCTGATCAACTTCTTGAATAGGACAGCATCTGCTGGATTCGCGATCTACAGAGGAGCAAACGAGGTAACCAATCGCCTATTAAAGTTTCCACTCACCCTCATATTGTATTGCTGACCAAAGCGAATCGCATTGAACATCTGTGACTCATCGGTATACACAATCCTTAGGCGAATCAGTGGCAACGTGGGTTGTTTCGGATGACCAGACAAACGTTCCTCTGCACGGGTAATCAACTCCTCCATCTTCAATTTAGCTATCTTCTGCACCTTCTCTTGAGCGTCAGCTTGATCCAAGCCATACTCCTCCATGTAGTCACTCAATTCAATGGATTCAAAGATGAAGGGACGCACAGTTTTCAGTGGAAGTGGTACAATTTTGAACGTCTTGTTGAGCACTTGCAAAATAGCGACGTGCTTCGGTTTTGCCTCACCATCGGCCAGCGATGTGGCCACTGAGGATCCCGGTTGAGTTACAAAGAAATTCTTCTTCACATTCACCTCAGCTTCCACACGACAGTCGTGCTCGTGACCCCAGAGAACCAAATCCAGAAATTCTGGAAGAACCTCTTCTGGAACGTAGTTCTTTAGACCACGATCAGCTCGGTTTTGGTGAAGAACCATAATATTAAACCATTCCCCCGACGATTCATCCGGTTGCTCCATGATCACTTTGCCCATTTGGAAAAGCCGAATCAAGCGACCATCGTGGATGTGTGACAAACCATAGAGTGCTATTTGAGTTTCACCCTTCCGCAGAAGAATCGGATTGATGTCTATCTGAGTGAGATCAGTCCAGCGTCCGAAATAATTTATCAAGCCGGTAGTAGCCAGTAGATTGAGTGAACTCAGTCTGCCAAAGCCACTTGGATCATCGTGATTTCCATGAATTGAGAACACTGGGATGGAGACGTTAATATTTGGATCTTCGTAGTTCACAGTTTGGTTGAGGGCGTCATGAAAAGCCAACGATTGATCAGACACAAATTCCAGCGATATTGGACGGTCTCCGAGAGTGTATTGTCGCAGAAGTTTCAAGCATCTATTGGACAAAGATAAAGTTCGCAGATTTTTGGTGTAACTGATTTTTCACGACAAGACTAAACAGCCACACTTACTTGTGCAACGAATTTTGACTTGGTGTGGCATCGTGAAACAAGTCACCACCCAACAGAATAAAATCCACATCTTTCTCTACGGCAAGCTCAAGAATTTCCTCGAAAGCAATAAAGCTATCCTCTCCTAAAAGTAAACAAATCACAGTTTCACCGAATTTCACCACTCGAGTCAGCCGGTGTACCTCTTATTGGATCCTTCTCACAATAACCCAAATGATTGTCTGTGGCAATCAGAATGTTCACAACGTTCTCGTTGTCGACTTCATCAGTGGGGCTGGTCATGGTCGTTTAATCAACAAATAAATACAAAATTTAACAAATAAAAAACTGAAAGGTGGAAATGGATTAAATGCAGTTGGAAGTTGTTGCACTTTTTTGCGCGTAACTGCTTCTACTTTGACATTTGTTGTGATATGAATCGAAAACTTATTGACTAGTGGAATACGGCGGCGCTAGTTGAGGTTTTTTTTTGTGCCACAACTGGACAAGAGATGTCGTGGAAACACATTTGAAATTTTCAAACATACACTTTGCTTCTGGGACATGACTTTTCCATTTAAAGGCTTAGCTTCGTGGTAAATTATAAGTCGGGGAAGTCTTTGTTTACAAGTTCCTCTAGCTGTATCTAGCGCTGAGTAAAGCTTATTGACGCTTTCTCTGGCAAATATCCAATGAAAGCTATGACGCACTACGAGCTAAAAGATCTTTCACACTGTCACTTGGTGTAAATCAAGGATAATCTCGGCGTACAACACCTCATCCAGGCATGAGTTTGTTGTCGAAGGCGCCGTTTACCATTTTTGACCTTCTGATCCGAACAGATTATACTAAAAAAGTCCAACATCCAGTTTCAGTAAACCTTGCGCATTTTTTATTCCACCAACCAAATAAGAAACAGTCCCTTGCAGTCATAGAAGCAACAAAATCCAAAAGAACACAAATCTCTTATGAAACTCTTAAAGTTTATCCTCGATACCTCTCCAGTAGCGAGTCATCTCTATAGGAAACAGTTTTCTGCTTTCAATTATGTAAACAACTCCATTTTCCTCCTTCCCCAGCGCCTGGATGATGCAGCGGGACACATCAGCGGCACTACAATGCATTTCTAGTTCATCTCAATCAATTAAGTTTAACCTTGAACTCACCTCTGTTTGTCCAGTCTGTCTAAGATATTATAAGACTCATCCGCCATATCAGGAAATAGAATTTTCTCTGTGAAATTCGTAAACATATCCGTGATCGTAGCGCCAGGGCACAAGGTAATAAATTTGATTCCAGTCTTTTGCAGATAGAAGTCATTCTGAAAGTGGGAAGATATAAGTTCAAGTCTAGCTTGCGGCATCAGAACAAACCCCTAAACACCGAGTGAATCCAATGATGGCATGTTTTGTCGATGAATAGACTGGAAGAAGAAACATTGGATCAAGTCCGACTACAGACGACATGTTCGCTATGAGTCCTCCCTGGCCGCCATTCTCTTTACTCATGTGCTTCATTGCGGCTAGAGTTGAGTTGATGATACCTCCCTTAGTGAGGATGAGTCACGTGAATCTATCAGAATCTCTACCCTGTCATCCTTACCAAATTAACTTGTAAGGTCCTTGCCACATCCAAATCGTTGAATATCCCAGCAACATTCACTACCACGTCAATGCTTCCGAAAGTTTTCATAATCTCATCATAAGCCGCTTCGATTCCCTGCTTATTGGCCACATCCATTTTGATGAGAAGCACTGTCTGGGCGGGATGTTTTGCTCTGATTTTTGCAATCTCTTGGTGATTCTCCTGGACATCAATAAGGGCGATGCTCTACAAAAACGAGGATCAGTGTTCTTTCAGGACTTAGGGATATTCTAACAACTCACCGCAGCTTCATTTTTCAGAAGTTGTACACAAACTTGGAGGCCAATACCACCAGCTCCACCAGTGATTACTGCATTCTTTCCACGAAAAGCCATAGTTTGGGAGAAAGCCTATTTCAGTTGTTCAGTAGACTCTAGACTGATTTGGATTTGCAACTGAGAATTGGTTTTATATCACCACGATCGAAGGGAAGATTCAGTCGGGGATGGAAATCGATACACGATCTCTCCACAGACTACGTTGCCAATTGGAAAAGATAATGCGGTATGGAATCATTATTACATCAGGTGTTACGATATCTTGTAGTTCAATATGGGATTACGAGTGAGCTATCTGATTTCAGTTGGGAGTGTAGTTGACAGGGGATCTATGAATCCGGTATGAGGATCATAGGGCGGCTCTTTGAAGCACAAATCAATTTTTTTTATGAAGCAGATGTGGACTAACTTACTGAGAGAGAGCTGTAAGATCATGAGACTATTTCGACGCGTTTCTCCAAATTATGGCAATCCTCCCATCTTAAGCTATCAAACCAGTTGGACTCAGTAACCTTGCTTACACCAACTTTGACCTAGAGACCGCACGAAGTTTCCCTTAATTTAAAACTGAGTTGAAAATAGGTTCATTGAACTGAGCAATAAAACTCCGTCCTTGCAGATAGTTCATAGAGGGACGTTTTCAGACGAGGGATAGGAATCTTAAGCCACGCCGAGGTTCTAACCATCACCGAGGCTTCTCGATGCAATTTCTCAGAACTACAAAAACGATGACACAATGATTCAAGGATCAAAACGCAACCACTCATTCTGTTGATCATTAGAATCACAGGGAAACAAATATGACCAATTAGTCCTCAGTCCTTAGAGCTATAATGTAGCAAAGACATGGATTTCTATAGAGCCCACTCTAATCATACCACACATAGGCAAGGCACACTTAGACTGGAATAGCCATACTTCGGCAGAACTTGAGAACTTGAAAGTTCTCAGTGAACTCCTTTTTCAGAATTTATATGAGTTTTCAGCTATACCACCAAAGCTTCAGATTAATTCAGACAGATGCCTTTTAAACAACAAAGGTCGAAGACTATACCCAATCTTCGATGGTCTTTCAGAGGTGACATTGTGCATTAGTTTGCAGAATGCGCTGTATAACGCAGTGCAGCTGGATCAATTATTCGAATGCGGATTTAAAGCCGATGACTCTCTCGTTTCGACTTAAAATTCATAAGCCGGCCTAAAGTTAAGTCCTTGTGAAAATATTGGCCCGGAATAAAATACACGTCTGTTAAATGGAAATCGACGTAAAGCTGTACACTGGATAGGATCTTCTGTGCAACTTTTAGCAGATATGAGTGCATGTATGGCTGATATTTCAGATGGTAAACATGCTTTCGACGGTACACCTATCCAGCCGATGGGAAAAAAGCCTTCTTGTCAAGATACGACTTTACAGAAACTCCATGACGAAATCTAACTAAGCAGGTGAAGGGTTGCGTACCTCTAAGTACTCATTTGATTGACAAGGAATTAAAAGGCTTCTCCGATCTATGTGTTCTCAGATGAGTATAAAATCCAATTTTTGATGAACAGAACACTCCTGACTTCTTCATCTTCAAGGCCCTATCCTTGGAATAGCGACATCTCTCTCCAAACTTGGAACTGATGACTTCCTTTTCAACTTTTTAAAAGCTACACATCTCTCGCTTTTCGTCTTGCTGAAATTAATTAAGCAGGCTTCGTAAGAACTGGGTAAATACTTCTAGGATCGTTGACAGAATGCTCTTGACAATGTGCGTTTGAGAACCCCTGCATTCCGAGTTCAAAGTCAACTTAAAGTTGCTTGACTTTCTTTTTTTTTTTTTTAAATCGAGAAATGTTATTTCGATCGTGATACACGGTCATCTCCTCGAGAAGCTGGGAGACCGTGCAAATCTTCTAAGAAGATTCTTCTTCGCATTTTGAAGCAGAATTTAGTTGTATTCCTTAGTTATGGCTCTGTACCATCTGTCATAAGCATGGTTTTAGCTAGAGGAAAATGTATCTCTTTGGTGATAGTGAGGTCAGAATCTACAGTCGTTAGCAAGTAATAGTTTCATGCTAGAAGCTCATGTAATTACATTTGACTTAAGCAAGAGCATTGACCAGAATTTTGTATGTAAAAATATAAAGTAGGGATCCCCAGAGTAATAATTGAGCTCTAAATACGTTCAATAAATATTCATATTCAACGTTAACCATTTAAAAATATCACGTTTGAATACAAGTCTTGAAATATGCTTCCAAATCTGTTAGGTAGACAATTATTCGTACAATTCTCATCACAGCTGTATGCATTTCAAGATTAAATTTCTTCGCCCAGCAACTAAGATAAATCATAAGACGAACGGGCAATCAAGTGTACAAATGCGTGTTCGACAAGCTTAACTAATGTCTTTTTAATTATTAACTTATGTCTGTAGATATCGATTGTCAGATCATTGCACATTTGGAATAGTTTAGCTTGATTCTGTGATGCAGGATTTACATGTAATGATTGATGAGATCATTGATCACAAACTCAATCAGAAATAGTTTAGATTAGCAGCGATTTTTGTCAAGAAACTTAAACTTAAACTATCTATTCTATTTCTTCCGTATCAGAGACCGTCAAAAAGGGATAACTTCGAGTTGGATATTCTACAAGAATGGTGGAGATTTCGTCACTTTCCCAGCAGAGTCTCTTGAGAGGTGTATACAGTAAAGATGCATTTGCAGATAGCAATGGTCACTAACTATATTCGTCATGATTCTTACATTTTTCCAATACTTTCTATTGCCAACTCTAGGTGAAAAAGTCTAGCAAACTGTGCCATTTCCAGACAGATATGGCCCACCTACAATAAAAACAGAACGAATGCCCTAATCAATAGGAACCGCATCGAGACAGCAAGAATCACAGCAATTAGCACGGGCCACTGGCCAATTGGTCAACACGCTGCCAAGTTAGAACGTTATTCCACTTTCTCTGTAACTGCCCGGCTCTTGTCAGAGCCAGACAGCGCACTCTCGGAAACCCTTTTTCAAGGAACTTTCTGAGATTTCTAACATAAAATTCAGCAACATTATCAATTTTCTCAATTCCACAGGATGGATATGAAAAGTACACTCTAATCTACGCCCACCAACGCCCAGGTCACGTGAGTTGTGGTATCAAAACGGCGCAGCAGCGCTATTTGTGTCTCTGATAGAGACTCACCAGTTTTAACCACTTCTACCTACCTACCTTCCTTAAATTTTTCTTGTTGAACCTTCTGTAAGAGTATTGAGTAAAAGAGTCGCTTGGCGCAGATTTGTTTTGATTAATTGAGCCAGGCTTTATAAGATTTGCTTATAGGAAGACTGTTTAGTCAGGAATACCAGCATTTGACTCTATGGAGTCTCTTACCTATCCTGACAAAGACCAAAAAAACACTACAACCTAAAAGATCTTTCATGCCAAACAAAGTTCTCATTAAAGAATGTTGTGATTCCTAGCAAGATCTTGCTTGTGGATAAATGAATGATAAATGAAGACTGCTGGAGAAATGAACCTCCCGTCGAAGCATTTTTGTCTGCTTTGAGCTATGACGAGACATTTGTCTCTTGGTCTTCTATTCAAATTCGACACATGCCCGACGGATTTATGCTAAACTTGTTAAGATGATACTCCTAAGTTGATGAACGAATTACATGTGTATGAAGCTTTTACTTTTACTTTTACTAACGGACTCCCAATCCGTGGAGGGTCACTGCCTGAGGCACTCCAGCTTTCTACGTATCCTCTTCGATCCCGAGCACACTGTTTCCAGTTCTTTAGAAAAAGTGCTCTGGCATCAGCGATAGATTAATCTTTAAGACCGAGGTGCAGTCTTCCTCATCACTTTGAACCTCTGCGCTGGGATTCAATGATCCTTTTGGCTATTCGTGCTATTGTATTCGACGTGGTTTGACTTTCTGCGATAAATCCATAATCCATAATCCATCCATAAAGTCTACTTTTGAGACTTACAGAACTGCCAAGCTTTTGGACATTATTGAACTGATTCAAACACTCCACTTTTCCTTCAATATAGACCGTGTTTCTTTTGAGTGATAGCCGTTGACTTGTTGTCTCTGGTACTTGTTTCCTGATGATGTGACTCTAAATCCATTAATTGTTACCGTTTGTGGTTAGTGAAGGCAATTTTGAGGGCCTCGCATGCGTAGATTTTTGCTGGCGGATTCAAGTCGGGCTCCATGGACTCACTCCAATGCGTCTTATACCTCTTCGGGAATTGTAAAAGTGTCTAAGATACGGATTATAGCTAGATGCTACCGAGAGAATAAGTTTTAGGTGCACAAGTGGTACAACGTATCTAGCGACAAAACAGGTTTGGCAAAAGCTGGATCTGAAACGCTTAAAGAACTTAATTTCTCTTAACAGATCGCATATCAGATCCGTAGTAAGTGTCATCACGGGACAGCGTCTAATAGGCAAGAATCCAAAAAGGCTATATGGATGAATAAGAGGAGGAAACTGTTCTTCACCTTCCTTGTAGCCGCTCAGCTGTCTTTCGCAAAAGACAACTTCACTTTCGAGACTTCCATTATAACGACCCAGACGATCAGAGAAACTTCATTAGAAGATCCAATTGGTTTAAAGAGTAGGTAAGGAGAATCTTTCCAAGATCCTCGCAGTATCACAATGGAGCTATCATTGGTCTAAGCGTGCTGGCTTGAGCTGGCAACTACTTCAACCTCATTTAATCTAGGTTAAGCCATTTTATCAATTTTTGACTTCTTAGTAGGTAGATCGAAGATGCACACGATGCAGCCCTTCACTCGGATCTCTACGGATCTATTGCATTCCTGTGACATTAAATGTTCAGTCTGAAAAGCCAAAAATAAGAGAAAGATCTGATTGAGTGTCATCACGATCGTTCGACCTCCTGAACCATTCTGAATTCGTAGTGAATTTTGAAATGGCTTTTGGTGGCTTCTTAGACAGGTCACCCAGGTCGTTGAAGTAGTATTCACCGAGGGGCCGTCTTTCTTGTTCTATGTATGCTGGAGCATTCGCATAGGAAATAAGTTGTGTTCTCTTTTGTATTCCCACAGCCGCTGCATTACTCGTCTGTCTTCTAAGGTGTGCCGCCAGTAGGTTGTGGCCTGTGATGATCCCTATGAAAGTGCTAACTTTGATCTGTTTAGCACAAGAATGTGACCCGTTTTTATCTCGTTGATTTTTGTTCAGAGTTTCCAGGAAATGCGGCATGATGAGAGTGTGCTCCACCTCTCGCCAGCTTGTCTTTGGAAGTCAAGCGCAATGCTGGGCCCCTACTCGATATTGCGATTCTAAAGTTAGGATCGTTCGAAAGCCGACATTTTGTATGGATTTTATAAATTGCGTTTCAAATTGCTCGTACAAAATGTCGGCTTTTGAACGATCCGAACTTTAGTATCGCAATACAAACTAGGGGCCCTGGTTTTAACAAGAGTGGTCGACCAGTGACCAGTGATAAGTCATGTGGTCGAATTACAGCATCAGTGATCGAGTAACTCGTCACGTAAAAATAAGCATTATGACGTCGGAATGATCGTTTATACGTAATAAAGCTCGTTTTTACGTGACGAGTTACTCGATCACTGATGCTGTAATTCGACCCCTGTTCCGAGCCCTTCCTGGCTAACTCATCCGTCATTTCATTCCCGTGGATACCTTTGAGTCCCGGGATCCACTAGAGTGTTACCTTATGGTTCGCGGTGAGGGTTTTAAGCTCGTCACGACATTGTTTCACAATTAAAGACTTATAGTACGTATTGGTTGACAAAAATTAATGGTTTCTGCACGTGATTAGGAATGTTAAATTTCTTCAAATTTTCCTGTTAGTGGACATCTGTTTCAACAGCATTTACAGGGTGTGGCCATGCCAAGTAAAGTGTTCAAAAACCCCCATTTGGATACTTTTTAAGCATAAGAAAGGAAAACTTGTCTTTTATTTATTTCTTACAATATAATATACTCGCACATTGTATTACGTTGATTAAATATTTTTTTTATAAATCTGTATTTTTATTTTCACATATGTATGATTGAGGGGATGTTTTAAAATTCGTCTCTGGCGGGATGAATAAAATATTTTTTTATTTTTTTTTTTTTTCTTATAACCCGCACTTACTTTTGTGCGTCTAGTTGTTGGTCGTAACTGGAATATATAGATATGACGGTTTTGATTTAAAATGTATAAAGGTGACAACACAATAAAAAAACATAAATATTATGTACTCAATATTTGTATAACCAAAAAGAATAAGCAGAAACAAAACAAACCAAAGACACCGAAGAATAAAATGAAAACGAAATAAAACAACAAATACTTAACAATATGAATAAATATTAAGTAGCAATTTGTTTGTCTGTACATTTTGTTTTAATAGCCGTTTTCTTTTTTTCTTTTTAAAAATTAAATTAAGGACAAAAAAGAAAATTAATATCACAAATATACGTATAATATATACTAGTACTGGTGAAAAGTTTCTGATTTTCAAAATTTTAAGAGTGTGAGAGGCGGAGTGTGCTTCTCGTTTTGCAAATGAAAAAACTTTTTTTTATAAATAAAAAAAAAAACAAATAAAACGCCTTTTTTAATGGCTTTTATCGTACGTGTCCTTGTGTTGATATCCAGAAACATAACCTGATGCATCTACAAGATTCTTACGTCCGGCAATGCCCTTGCCCTTGCCAGAATCATCAAAACGCTCCTTATGAGATCCCGTATACTTTGATGTGTCAGTTAGACGACCAACTGTAGCCGCTGCTTTTCCAGCCTAAAAAGAAGAAGAGAAAAACTATGACAATCTGAAATATAAAAAAGAATAGGTCAACTTACAGAAACCTGTAACACTCCAGGAGCACCGCATTCAGCAAGCTTTTTCTTAATTTCATCAAGATCGACTTTTTTGGCCTTGGCCAAGTCATCGAGGAACTTGTTGTAATCTTCAAACGAGATTTTCATGGCTTTGAATTTCTTGAAATGAATTCCAGTATCGGTTGTGGTGATCTTCTTGTCAATCACTTTTGCCTGCTTCATCCACTTGTCCGATTGGGAAAGAGTAATTAATTTGCCATCTGATTTGGTATCACCAAATTTGGAAAACGCCTTAAAACTATCACGAAGGCTAACCGCTGGTTTTGGGTCTTCAATAGCCAATTGAGCCACTTCGGCTACTGGCGGTTCTGATCCATTACTATGAGTATCGGCCATTATTCCTCTGAAAATTAGAAAACCAAATTGAATAAGTTACGTATGTCACTTGGAATTGTGTTGTGTGTTTTATTATGTTCGGAGGGATGTTTAATTTTTATTGGAAATCGTTAAGTCTCACCTGTAAATAGCAACATGTGAATACATTTTTATGTCACGACTAATGAAACCAACTGTTTGAATGAATAAAACATTTATGTTGGACTGAAGGATGTAGGGCTATTAAATGCCAATGACAAGGTTGGAAATTAAATATTTTCTATGAAGGGCTAGACTGAAATAGGGAGGTGATATCACAAAATTAAAATAGTTCCACTTTGGGGTGTAATTAGAGTTTGTAGGTCATTATTAGGATCGAAATGAACAACTGTCGGAAAGGGAGTGAAGCATGAATAATAGCTATATGCTGAACTGTCAGAAAAGGCTGAGTTCGAATGCAATCATTTCGTGTTCGAAATTGCAGTCACTTTAACAAATGTGCTGCCAGGGGAACAGACACAGAAAGGCTGAGTACAAACTTATGAGATTTAAAAACTTGGCCTGTCCCAACGACTGCGTCAAGAAAATGATAGTAAAGGGATGTTATCAGAATTTATGACAAGCACAACGAACTCCTAAGGGTTGTTGAAAGGTAATCTTTCTGGTTCTATCGAAAGCCCAGTACTCAAAGACCCAGTCTTTGTGAGGTCTAAGTCACTGCCAGCTAAAGTACAGGCAAAGTTCTTATGCTACCACCCGATATACATGGCTGTCCATACTTTCCTTCTTAGTATCAAAAGGATACACCACACTGCCGTAGGACCGATCATCTAGTCAAAGGTGACATCAATGTTCGAAAAGACGGCAAGAGTATATGTATTCATACTTTCATAGCTTATGGTCGTCCTTATTGATGCTTTTCTGGTACGCATGCTGACTTTATTGGAAAGCAAATCCCCTCAACTGTGCTAACTACACAGGCCTCAGTCTTCTAAGCCACGTTTGGCATATTGTGTGAATGCTTAAAATCGTTCGTCAACAATCTGATTGAACCCTGTTAGTGGAATTTTAGGCCTGCTGTTCAGGAAGACGATGGACCGCACCAAGATCTTTGAAGTTAAAAAGGAATCTATACAAGTTGAGACACTCTCATGCGACTTTTCTAAAATCACCCTTAAAGGGATTGTGTGAAACTCAAGAGCCAACACCAGAGGTACAATCCTTCAAAAGTCTGTGCAACTTCTTGCATTTGCTGACTACATTGATATCATTGTCAGAATTCAGCAAGCTGTCACGAATGGAATCGGTCATGAACCTTACTTAATCCACAATTCGGAGTTCGCAATGATACTGTAGGTCCCTTCCATTCGTTCAAAAAATATGGCATGCAAAACGTGAATGGTTGCAAGAATCTAGGCCCTGGCTTCAATGAGCTATCGCACCAAATATATAACTTTTGGAAGTACAAAACAGTAGAAGAGACTTCGCCTTAGGTGACACGCACAAATTAATGGGGATCTCTTATGGGGCCCAGGGTCATGTCGAATTGTAGGGATGGCTTCAAGCTTCATCTGAACGTCAAAATGAATGAATTGCCTGAAAGCTCTAAGACTTTTTGGATTCGAAAATGCATTCGCTCTTAACGATGGAAGCAGGTTTTAGAACGAAAGAAGTAGAACCGACACTCAGGTAGATGTACAGATTGACACATTGACAGTTTAAGTTTAAGTCCAACGACTGAGGTGGTTGGGACATGTAAAGCGGATGGATACCAATGATCCGGTGCGGAAAATCTTCGAATCCGCCCCCGAGGGACAGCGCAGTAGAGGAAGAACGCGACTCAGGTGGTGCACGCAAGTTGAAGGGGACCTCAACCAACTTAGCGTGCGAAACTGGAGGCAACTAGCTAAAGATCGAGATGGCTGGAGACACCTTGTTGGTTGAAGCCCAGGTCCATCCCAGACTGTAGCGCCACCTAAAGTAAATAAGTAAGTTTAAGGATCATTCCGTCCACTTCTTTATAATGCTGATTACCAATAACACTTCCACTGTTAAGCACTTAATAGAGCTAAGAGACACAATGGCTTAATGTCAAGAGATCAGTAACAATTGTGTTTAACTTTAGCACATTGGTCAATTTGATGACATCATCCAAGGGGCACTTCACTTCACAACCTAAACCCATTAAGCTGTAAATATGCTAATTCACGGTTCAATTTGTTGTTAAACAGGGTTAGCTTGCTTCAAAAGTAATTTTTAAACGATTTATATACGCAATATGTTTGTTTTACAAAAATGTTGTATTGCACAAACAGTTTGTTGGACAAGCCCCTTTATTTACAATTCACTATGGTTTTTGTTTATTATCTAACATTTGTCTCACTATAGCTAGCTTCACATTAGCCGGTGACAGTTGACACTGAAAATAATTTATGAAAGCTGCGAACTAACACTAAGTCACTAATTTGTTTCAAGACCAACCACAACTAACAACAACAACATCTATCTATGAAGGTAATTTCAAATATTGAACAACGAGTTTCGAAGAGCAGATAGCTTAACTAAAGCTTCGGTGGCACGAATACACTTTAATGTTGGATTGAATGGAATATTACTGGGGCTGGAAATAGGTCTGCGATTAGATTGCTTGAAATTTTTAAGTACTCTCTCGTTCGCGACGCTACGGCTCTCCAAAATGTGATAAACACTTTTGTTGATACACAGACTATCGTTGCTTTTCTCGCAGAGAAATAAATAAAATTTCTGAAATACATATCTTAGGTGAATAACAATTTAGTTTGCATCATTACTGATAAAAGAATTGTATTGTATATTGCGTCATTCTATTAAGAGATGATTAAACGTTAAAATTAACCCTACAGTGGGGTGAGAAAGTCCTAATCAATTCCGGGAAAACAGACGTAAATGTGATGCATAATGATCGTGCGATTTTCTAGGAGTCATGCGAATGAGATCAGAGATCAATGATGAACATTTTTTTGTTTCCTTTAGGGAAATGATGCAAATGTCCCTTTGAGTACAATACTTGCTGCACAAAGTTCAAAAGTCCAACGAATTCCAGGTCGAAACTTTCCACTTAGGTATTTGTCCACTTTAAGACAATCTATGGCTGCATTCATCCTCTTAAGCTCTATAAAACGATGGCACATCTTGTGATGCTGCGTAACTATTAAAAACGCGTAGTGGATCAGTGCTTTAATGCGCAGGGCACGGAAAGCACTATTAACTATAAGCTCGTCCAATTACTGGGCGGAAAAAACACTTAACGTCGATAATTCAGACAGAGTCGACAACTATAACTTCGAGATAAAGGGTCTTCCAATAGGGACTTTCGAACTTTGACAGTTGATAGCGGCCATATTGTTGAAGCTACATCTGTCAAATTGGCTGTTATTTATTCAATCTGATTTGCCAAATCGCCGTGGATGGATATAGCGTTCAACAACGCGTGCAAATAATAAAATTGTTTTATCAAAATGGGTGTTCTGTTCGGGCAACGTTCCGCGCGCTTCACCCATTTTACGGTCGCCGTAATCGTCCTTCCGAGAGGACTATTCGCAGTGTAGTGGATAAATTTAAGTCCACTGGTTCAGTAAACGATCAACTAACACCCGTACGTCAACGAAACGCAAGATCTGCCGAAAACATCGCCGCTGTTCGTGAGAGTGTGCAGGAGAATACGAGGCAGTCGATTTCGCGTCGCTGACAAGAACTTGGCCTTTCGCAGACCACAACTTGGCGAATTTTGCATCGTGACTTGGGCCTGCACCCGTACAAAATTCAACTGACCCCTGAGCTGAAGATAAACGACCATAGACAACGACGTGTGTTCGCTGAATGGGCTCTGGAGCAGTTGGAAACTGACCCTAATTTTCATCGAAAAATCATCTTCAGCGATAAGGCCCATTTCTGGATGAATGGGTACGTCAACAAACAAAATTGTCGAATTTGGCACGATACCAATCCACATGAGATCCAAGAGCGTCCAAGGCAACCCGAAAAAGTCACTGTTTGGTGTGGATTTTGGGCTGGCGGTGTCATCGGTACATATTTCTTTGAGAACGACGTTAGCCAGGCCTATAGGTCGATGATTACCAACTTCTTTTGTCCTGAATTGGATGATATGGACACCAACGACATGTGGTTTAAACAGGATGGCGCTACGTGCCACGCAGCTCACGCCGCATTGGAAATTCTGCACGAGCGAGAAAATGCTTCGTCGCATTCCCAGTCCTAAATACGAAGAAGAGCGAAGGTAGAATAAGATATAACCATACCTAGAGGTAGTCCAAAAAGTCAAGAAACACCATCTGCATAGGTTTGGACACACACGATCTTGTTGTCCAATAAATACTGCCGACGACTTCTCAATAAGCTTGGACACCAAAGAAGCACAGCAGCAAATTAAAGATAAATCGATCCAATTTTCTTATATGAAACTAAAACATATTTACAATTCAAATCTCTGCGGGACTTCGATAGCAATAATTAGCATGTGATATATGAGTACATCCTTGTCTCAATAAACCTTATCCTGATCCTTTTGAATGGATAAATCATTGGAGCTACCCATGGCGACAATAAAAGCGTCACATAAACAACATATTTCTCTGTTCCATGCCACTCATTGCAACCGATTATTTTTCAAAAAAACCATCCAAGTCTTTCATACGCCCCACAATAGTTCCTAATGAGTGAAGCAGTTAAAGTCACCTAGATCCTGACCATAAAAACGGGCACAAGATTGCGCTTAACTGCAACAAATACAAAAAAAGGAGTCCAATCGATTAAGAAGAAGCCGTCGCCGCCGTTGTCGGACGCCATTGTCTTGACCTATCCCAAAGGGCCGCACACTTCACAGTCGTGGTTGGTCACCGCAAGAGCTGTCACTTTGGCAGATAAAAAATCGCAATTTAATTGAATCTGGTTATCATTTGTTGTTAAATGCGAACAAGGATGTTTTTCCCGCAATTTGGATGCAAATGAATTCTCCAGTAAACCAGTTATGAACTTTTTTTAAGTCTGCAAATGGCTTCTTTGAAGCATGTAACCGTTAAGAGATGTTTATTGACCGGACGCCATGCCGTGAGCATTAAAGGGTAGATATCGTGGATGCAATGTCTTTTTTTATGGCTGCTTGTGTCTGGTAAATTAAGTAGGTAAGGCTTTAAGGAATTAGATATGCCTGTAATTAATTGATCCAAAATTAACGCGTATGCGTGTTTTTTTGGAACGTGATGTGTGGGAATGACTTTACGGATTGATGGATGTCATTAGTTAGTTTTCAATTTGAAACACATAAATTGAGAACTAGTTCATTGAGGGGACATGTAAATATATATCAACGCTCTCCTTGGCATTGGTAGCCTGCATAAAACTGAACTCAATGCGGATCTCTTTGACTGGATTAGATGCTGAATTTACGAGGTATTCAAACGACCCAAGGAGTCGCAAGAAAGTATGCAGAGCTACACAACACACTCTAACTGATTAGTTTCAATGTGACGGCATAAGCTGACGATGTTGTAGTACTTGTGTCAGGTAAATTCCTCCCAATACTATGCGAGGCACTCAATTATCCTCTAAGACTCCAATCCAAGTAAGAAGAATTTTTTTTTTAAATTGAGGCTAGAGGCACTGCAAGATATAAGATCTATTACGCCGGAAGCCTGTAAGACTAGGAGATCCTCAATCTGCCTAATAAAATTGAGGATGTCTCCAGGAGAGACGTTTCTTATGTCCAGGGGCCAGGAGGATAAAGTGCAACAGACAGTTGCACTCACTTACTCACACAGTACGTATCGCTGATTCTTATATCCAGGGCACAGGATATCCTTGAGGAACAAGCGTCTCCTGATTTGGCAAAGAAGCAAGTACTCACATAGTACGGGACAGGATATCCTTGAGGAAAAAGCGTCTTCTGATCAAGCAAAGAATTCCGCTGATTCTTAAATCTAGGGGACAGGATATCCTTGAAGAAGAAGCTCCTCCTGATGCAACGGAGAGCATCGCACTCGCATAGTACGTGTTCCTCTGATTCGTATGTCCAGGGATCAGGATATTCTTAAGGAAGAGCGCCTCCAAATTCAGCAGAGAAACAAGTACTTACACAGGACGGGTTCCGCTGATTCGTCTTCCTCTAGATTCTAGACACAGTCGACATTCAGTTTCCGGAACTATAAAAAGTTTACGTAAGCTTTATCTGGCGAAACTGGCAAGCCTTCTGATATCGTCCTTTTTGGAATTAAGGATGTTTTTTCTTAGTGATTTTGTTTAGCAATCGTATGAGCACATGAGGGCCGAACCCTGGGTAACTTTCAGAATTACCTTTTCTCGCTAGTTGGTCAGCGATTTCATGGCCTTCAATGCTTCTGTGTCTTGTAACAAACCAGAGTTAACCTTAGTTTCCCTTTCATAGGTCTTGGAGAGCATTGAACCAGCCAGCAATGGCCTTTGAGTTGCTGTTGCTTCGATCGAAAAATGAAGGGAATCTCTCTGGTAAAATTAAAATTGTTGCGTTTGATATTTCAAAGGCACCAAGCTCTTTTGTCTTGCATTTGGCATCAATGTATCTCGTCTCAAATTGATTAGGAACTACCTTTCAAGGCGTTCAATTCTAAATGTTTTGGACAGTTTCCAATCTGCAATTCATAGCATAAATTCTGGTTTCTCCAAGGTCCTGATTTTCACAAATTATCTCTTGTTGGCAACTCCTATCCCTATCACAGATGACAGTACCCTCAGTTTCTCATATTTATTTCTTAACTCGCGTCCCTGCCCTTCCAAAGCAGAAAAGGAACGGCAACAGCAAGAGGAACTTATCAACCTCCAACCACGGCAGTGGCCTTCATAGAGGGGGACAAACTGTCCAAAAAACTTAAGTCCAAACTCCTCACTCGAAGGTCCAAAATCACGCTCATCACAGCGGATCTGATCTTGGAATCCTTCGAAAGAAAGATTCTACTTCAAATATTTGGCCCTATCTGCGAGGAGGGCGAATGGAGGAAAAGATATAACCGCGAACTCTGCGAGCTGTATAAAGATGTGGATGAAGTCCGGCAGCCAAAAATCCGTTAACTGCACTGGTAGGCTACATCAAGCGAATGGACTCAATTGAATTCATGTGAAATGAATTCATTCATTGACTTCATTTTTGAATGGTGGCTTATAAGTTTAAATCACCATTCATCTTGAAGTCATTGAATGAGCATTCAATTTTTGCATTCAATGAATGGCAGTCAATATTTCCATTCATTTGCATTCATTTGAAATTGTTTGCATTCAATTCCCATTCCCATTCATTTGCATTCATTTTAAGTCTTTTGCATTTATTTTCATGATTTGCTTCAGCAGAATTTAGATTAGTTTCTACAAGGGTTTCTGATAAACTTCCAGAGAGCGAGGATCAGTGCTCAACAGTTTTGGAGAAGGTAGTTCGGAGTCTTTCTCGCTTTTCTACGAAATCTGCAGGTAACGTTGTTCTCTAGGCTCAGCTCCTTCAGATGCATGGGGCAACCTGATGTGGCAAAGTGTGTGATTTCTAGAGCTAGCTCAACACTTTCAGGACAACTTTCCTTTAGCAAAAATTGAAAATGAATGGGAATGACAGTTGAATGCAAAAGACTTCAAATGAATGCAAATTAATGGAAATATTGACTGCCATTCATTGAATGCAAAAATTGAATGCTCATTCAATGACTTCAAAATGAATGGTGATTTAAACTTACAAGTCACCATTCAAAAATAAAGCCAATGATTGAATTCATTTTCCAGTAAAATAGAGTTAAATTCTCAAATGAATACATTCTTTTACAACTCTGATCGGAATGATCTATTGAACATAACCCTGCTTTCTCATCGCAATTTTAAAACTAATATTTCCTATTTCATACATTCTCAAATCAGATTACCCTGAATTATTTGTATCTTGTTGAACACACCCATAACAAGATTATGTCATCGAATGAATTAAACTACTTTCTGTTCATTGACATTTTATGGCGCGATGAAATTGACCATGAAAATTGACTCGATTTTAATTTTTTTTATTTTATTACAATTCCTGACCTACCCATGATACGTGAGTTCTTAAAATACAATTCAATTGCGTTAAGCTCTTCTATTGTACAACTAAATACGTGCTATGAATGAATATGTATATTCTGTTGTTTAAATTTGTTTAAATGAAACGCAAAATTGTACAAATCTATCGCTAATGTATTGTAGAAAGAATAAATAAAAATAAAATCATAAATCAAAATGTTTGATTAAGAAGTAGATATTTATAGAATTACGTTCAATGTGGCTTAAGATAAATTAATTAATTATGTGTATCTAGAGTTTCCTGCGGCTATAGTTTTGTTTTTTTTTAAATAAAAAACAAACAAGAGTTGTTGAACTCAAGTTGGAAAAAACATTAATAGTTGTGACATCATTTCTGTTTTTTTTATTTTTAATTGACACACAATATTGAAGTTTGTATGTAGTTTTGTAAACTGCAAATGGTTGTGTGTTCTTTTATTCTTAAATAGTTAATAATTACTCACAAGCACTTCCTCATATGGTGACTTCATGGCGACAGCTGGACTTGAATTCATTCATCAAAAAGTTTTGCCAAACCTTCCTTTGTCTACCAAACTCCTACTCTTATTATTATTGTCTGCAGCATAATGCATGTGGCACTGCCACCTGAAAAATCTATTGTGCCTGGAGCTAGTTAGACAAGGAGGTCCTCTATCTTGAGAATATCCTCACTCGAGGCTTTACAAATGTTGTCCGGTATTAGGAATTCTTTGTGGAGAAAGCGTTTTCTGACTCTGCAGACAGCCACGCACTCACATTGAACGTGTTCCGCTGATTCGTCCTCCTCTAAGCAGAGTCTGCATTCAGATTCCTGAACTATATTTAGTTTAGGCTGCAGTGACCGGTAATGAAGCCAGCAAGTCTTCTAATATCGTCCCTTTTATGATTGAGAATGTTTTTTTTGGATTTGTTCAGAGGTCGGATGGCCTTTTTTAGCCTGTCTGAGTCCCTGATTGTTGTTCCAGTGGGATAAGAGGTTTTGTTTTTCCCAGCTGTCCAGAGTCATTCTGAACGCAGAGGTAGGGATACCACAGAAGGGTTCGGCACATATGTACCTTTCTGAAGAGCCTTTCCTGGAAAGTTGATCTGCAATTTCGTTGCCTCCTTCTCTTACCTCCACGTCATCTCAAGGTTCTTACTATTTCTCCTCCTTTTCTGAACTTGAAATTGTTGAAGGCTATAGGTTATATCTTAGCATGTCTGCCTATTTATATGCCCTTAGTAAATTTAGAGATGTCGTCTATTCTTAAGTCGATGAAGCCCTTTCGACCACTTAGTGTCATAAACAGTTGTGACTTTGATCTAGGTTAGTGGCGCTCACACATTTATGCCGATAACATGTTTGAATGCAATTGACATCCATATTTGCCCCAAGATTATCAAAGAAGTAAGCTCCCAGATGCGCTGCTTCCTTGGGCTTAGAAGACAATTGACTAGCAAAGCCCTCTGTCGAACAACAAAAGTGACCCTATATAAGACCTTAATAATCCCAGTCCTGCTCTACGGCTCAGAGGCATGGACTTTATCAAAAATGGATGAGGGTGCTCTTGGTTGCTTCGAGTGGTTTTCAGTTCCATCTGCATAGATGGTGAATGGAGGAGGAGATACAACGACGAACTGTACGAGCTGTACAGCGACATCGACTTAGCCACAAGAGTGAAGGTACAACGACTGAGGTGGCTGGGTCATGTAGAGCGGATGGACACCAATGCTTCGATACGAAAAATCTTCGAATCCACTCCCGAGGGACAGCGCAGTAGAGGACGACCGCGACTCAGGTGGCGCATGCAAGTTAAAAGGGACCTCAACCAACTTAGCGTGCGAAACTGGAGGCAGCTAGCTAAAGATCAAGATGGCTGGAGACGTTTGTTGGTTGAGACCCAGGTCCACCCCGGAATGTAGCGCCACCTTAAGTAAGTAAGCTTCCAGATGAAGTTTCTTTCTAATAAATGTAAGTAGGTAAGTAGAGGTGGTGGTTAAACATGAACCCAAATAACACTAATGTGCCTTTTTGCTACCACGACTCATGTGATCTGTTTGGTGATGTGTGTTGTTGAGGGTGTAAGAGAGTCGGTGCCTGGATCCAGCCTGTTGAGTTAAGAATGTGGATTAGATCACGTATCCCTTTATCCGAGATGTCGTTAAGGTTATGTACGATGTCTGGCTCTTGCCAGTGCCGAACGTTTGCAAAGGAAATGGGAGAGAGTTTCCTTCTCATTTTCGATTCTGCAACTGCGGCAATGGGGATTGTATGGAATGCTTAGTTCGGCCGCATGGTCTCTAATTGGCCAATGCCCCGTGATTATCGTCGTGTTTCTGGCAATATCTGGGCGGGTTCTGTTTATTAAGTCTTTTGTTCTAATGAAGAACGCTGGACAAGTGCAAGATGATGATTCGTCTCTACCTCTTCCTGGTCTCTATGGCTCCTACAGAAATCATTAGAAGAGATACCAATCCTTTTGGTGTGCCTTCCAACGAGGCAGTGATCAGTTATGGCAGTACAATGGACCTGTTTTTGTGTATGTGTGCTCCAGCGTGGTGTTTCAACACCTCGACAGAAAAAAATCAATTATGGCGCCTATTGTGGTGCTAATGAACGGATTTTTCAACGAAAGCAAGCTATGAAATAGTGATCAGCCCCGATTCTAAAGTTCGGATCGTTCGAAAGCGGGAACTTGTATGGATTTTAGGAATTACGTTTCAAATCGCCCATACAAATGATCCGCTTTCGAACGATCCGAAATTTAGAACCGCAATACAGAGTAGGGGCCCTGTTTTAAGGACCAAATAACCGCAAATGCCAGAGCGCTTGATCTGCAGAATTGGAAAATAGCATGAAAAAACAGGAAGAGACCCTACATGAGACGAGAGCCCATTGAGAAAGTAAGTAGCAACGCAAAATAGATAAGAAAGCCTGTTAAATAGCTGCTGAATACCTTGGCTTCTCCAAAAAATTGATTCTGATTTCAGAGCTGTTTTTGGAATTAAAATGAATTTAGCTCTAGCTAATGACATGTGTAAAGGGTTGATGATAAGGATTGACTTGAGATGTAAATGTTAACAGTCCGAGTTTGATAAGGTTTCCAACTTCTAAAAATTCAATAATCTTTCGAATTAGAAGTAAACACGTATCTTTATGACAATACAAGCACATAATCTCCTTTTCCGTACTAAATGTAAGCTATTTTTATAAAGTTTTTATCAACAAACCTGTATTTCTAGAATTTATCAAAAAATCATTCAGTTGCACTTCGAATAAAATCAAATAAATACACGAATAGGTCACAGATTAAAACGAATGCCAGTCACGTATCAAAATATTTATCTGAAGAACCGGGGCTGTGTTCAAATCGAACTTCCAAAATTAATTCCCTGCATCTAATATTAAGCAGACCATATAATTATTTACCTTATAACTTAAATATTTTTTTTTGAAAAACCAGTTATAACTCGAATATGACATCATAATTTCTAAACAGAAACACGAATGGTGTGTCTCATAGTTCACCTCTATTCTGTTAACATATAAATAAGTAATGACACCATTAATTGATGTTATCGCGCGACTGTCTCCTCTGTCTTTGTCAACAATGCTACATCGTAGATACCATTAATTTTTTGTGTCAAATAGGTACCAACAAATCAAATCGACATTGAACTTCTAATTGTTTGCCAAATACAGAGTTTCCCATCTCCAAAAAAACCAGGTAAAATGCTTCCGCTTCTCGATGGTATCAAATAAATTACAACAATCAATTATGCAACCGAAATTGCTTAATTATGCTAATCACTTGGGTAAGACACAACACGACTAACCATACATGCACCCCACTGTTTGACAGGGTGTGGTCAAATTAAGGTTCCACATACGCTTTTTTTTAATTTCATTTTTATTACTCATCTTGAATTATCCTCAGTGGATTACATATAAACATTCATTCAAAGGACTATCACAATCTTTCAAAACAAGTACATGACCTAAAAAACAAACGACAGGACCTACACAGAACAACTCAAACAGTGTTCTCATTTTTTGAACATTTTGTCGAGAAGGAAAGAGAAATCCTTTCGAGAGAAATGACTTTTCCTTTCCATTTTACCGTGTGAACACACAACTTTCACTTTTGGGTTGGGGTGGTAGGTTGTGGTATGTATCCTTTCAGGAAATGAAAACAAAATGACATCACACACGCGAAGAGAGTACCTACATATATCTCTAATTATCTACGCGCATGTTCTATAATTTTATTATTCATCATCCCGCCATCGACGTCGTCATCGCGGAAAAGGATGCCAAACCGATGCTTACCATTTTTAAAAAAAAACTTATTTCCAAACAAACTTCATCCATAAATGTTAAATTTTTTAGGTTAACAATAAGTTTTCAAATGAAAAGCGGAAATATCACGTATACGACCTCGATTTTTGAAGAAAAAAAAACTACTCCCTCCACCTTATTGTTTGTAAACAAATCTGTATCCATTGTGTATCTATTTACTCAACTGTTACTTGTACTTTTCATTAGGGTTGAGGGTGCTTGCTGATAGATACAAATTTTCCATTTCAAACAAATAAAATGCAAAATTTTTAGAAAACTTTTCACTACTAACCTTCTTTTGAAATTTTTTGTATCCAAAGATGCAACAAAGTATTAGTGACTGAGAATATTACACGAAACTATATTGAAGGACTAACACACTATGACCACCGGACCACAACGAACTAAGCAGTTGACGGAATTCAACTGAAAAAAAAACACGAAATTTACTTAACTCAGACGAAAACAACGACGAGTGCGTTTCAGTTTTTTTTTTCCGTGCCTAGCTCGACGATAGCATTTGAATGGTGTTTGTGTGGTTGTGAAAGTTGAGTGAATTTGGGTTGAGTGGAATTAGATGGGGGGTATCACCCTTAGTTTCTTGTGTTTAAAGCTTTTTTTCTCCATTCTGTGTTCGTATATTGTGACGAAATTAGAAAAATTGGTTAGGGTGGCATGTATACGCAATTCAGGAAGTCAAAGTTTATACAGTAGGGGGTAAAAGTTGTGACCAACTTCGTGTCTGATAATCACTGAATCACTTGGATTCGCATTTAGTGAAGGAGCGTCCTGCATACGCACCTCGTAGCATTAAGTCTAAGGAGTCTCAGCGTACCGGGTAGTACGCTTTAGTCTACAAATACCAATACAAAACTGTGGCCGCACACTTCACAATACGACTTACGATGTTCTTCCTTGCGACCACAGAAATATATAGCGCAACAGCTCACAGAGAGCCGGGGCCCAGCTTCTCGCAACCAGTCATGTTGTGCGTGTTATATATTTTCCCACGAATGGTAGTGACAGTCCAAGTTGAACCTGGGCCACAACCAACAAGCGTCTCCAGCAAGCTCGATCATTAGCCATCTGCCTCCAGTTTCGCCCACTAAGTTCGTTGCTATCCCCTTCCACTTTCGTGCACCACCTGAGTCGCGGTCTTTCTTCAAGGACAAAGTATTGGTGTCAATCCATTCTATATGACTCAGCAACCAGCTTAGTCGATGTCGCTATACAACTCGTACAATTCGTCACAGGGGTCGTCAATAGTAAATCCATCCACATCCAAAGCCTGTTGCTGCTTTGAAACTAGGTATACTTTTCGTGGTCAGGAACAACTGCCAAACTGGGGGACCAGATTCTAAATATGTACTCCTAGGACGAGGAGCCGGATAAATGCCTCCTTACAAGCCTAAGCTGCCAATACGTCGTACTAGCCCATACAAGATGTTCACTTAGTAGGTCGACCAAACTGGAACTGTGGACACCACCATTGATTCCATCTGCAAAATTCTTCCGCTGCCATCTGGATCTAGGGAAGTGTGCCTAAGTGGAAACACTCCGCCCTCCTCTATCGTTAGCTGCCACCAAGAACTTTCCGAAAGGGTTGGAACTCAATCTCAAGTTGAGGTACTAGGCACCCAGAGTTCTCAGCGCGGGGGTGAGAGTAGGAGTTGATAGACACAAGTTGGTTTGAGAAAACCTAAGGACACTTGTGTCCTCTTGAATGCACATATCTATGAGATGGTAGTTAAGCATCACGCTTGCCTAGTGCAAGAATTGATTTAAGGGATTAATGAGATTTCTAGAAAGTCGAAGTCCTATAGTTGCGTTCCATTTCAGAATCTTCTCCTAGTCCTTGGATAAGCCGCAGAGGGTAATTGGGGTCACAATGGACCTATCACTGGTCTAAGTGTTGTAACTGACAGCCGGTAGTAGCTGACAGCCACTTCAACCTAAAGTGGGGTTATGAATGTTGGTTAAGCTACTTGTCAACCTAGCTCTTCAGCAATCACATTGGCTTTAATGTCCTTGTGTTCAGGAACCCAATGGATGGTAATTTTGTTGTGAATAGCTAGCTCCTTGAGGTAGCTCCAGGCAAGCCTGGAAAGAAGCTTAGAGCTTTTATCATTGCGTGACTGTCAGAAAAGATGACAATCTGTTTTCTAAGTAGCTTTCGTCTAATGCTAGATAGATTGCATGTATATGTCTACCTCTGCCAGAAAAACAGAAGTGGAAGAGCCAAGAGGGGCTGCCAGGTTGAAGTTAAAGCTGTACATACCCGTGGAATCCATTTACATACATATATGTCCAATTCAGTAGAAAAGTTAGCCGTCATAAGCAAACTTGGTACAAGACAGTTGAAGTGGAATCACGAACTCTGGGAATAAGTTGAAGAGTGTATGAACCCATTGCAGGGCTCCAAATGCAATAGCATGCCTTATGCTCTACAAGTGGTGAAAGGAACCAGACAAGTGAGTATGTATTCGGCGACTTTACTACTTCCAATTACCAATTTTGTAAAAATTTCTGCTTTTACTCTGCTCAGTCGTGCCTCCAGTTTGATCATGTAATTCGGAAGAAGGTTTTCTTAATGTGAGCTCCTATGTCCTTGCCACCTTTTCATTCCATTCCTACTATTTGTTTAATGGTTTCGTATAAAGGTCTACGTATGCATTTTAAGACTCACACTCAAAGTTCTAACAAAAAAGTTGGACTAAAAGACTTTAAGAATGTCGTTGCTTTTATTTACTTATCTCCAAAGTAAGTTGCATTTAGATAAGCACACTCTGTCCCTTGTTTACTTCTACTCTAGGTCTTATCATCGAGTTCCGATTCGATTATTTTATCAGCAAAGTGTTTCATTTTAATCTCACGACACTGTACCGACTGTGGTCGACCTATAACAAGTGATGACATCAGTTTACTTCGACTTCGAGCGCCAATTTATTAATACGTAGTGTGGCTACCTAAAGCTTTTCTTCTTGAGTATAAAGGTTAAACTCAAAGTTTAAGTCCCCCGTTTGTGTACATGAATAACTCAAAAATGAGTGTTTCACTGTAGACCAACTGACTAGCACATTTTTTGGGGCTGGTTCGCCCTCAGACAACAAAGAGATTTATGGTTCTCTATTCAAAACATTCGTTATAGTAGTTCGCCCTATTTTCGTCACCCAAGAAGTGTGCCCTAAATATAAAATTTGAAGCATATTTTGGGTGACTGGTGGAAGTTTTGCGTGTGAAATTTGTTGTGTTTATTTTTGGTTCTAGCACTACACACAAGTCTAACTAGCCAATTCCAAAGACAACACTATCTTGTGTTGATGCTAGATGATATCATACGAAACTGTGAAGTTCATACATGCATACACAAAAACAGTGGATAGCGTGAGGTGGATGATTTATGATGAGAGATACTTTTTGATTACGTCACTCGCGGAAAAAGAATGCAAAATTTGAATCCCAGCAACGGAAGCAAGCGATGATTACATAGTTTTTGTCAAAAAAAAAATGTGTGGGAAGACTTTATATCAAGGTTTGGACTAGGTAGACTCACTGTCAATTGGCTTGTGTCCAGAAATATACACGCTTCGTTGAGTAATTGTTTATAGTCGAACAAAATAAGCTTACAGATACATTTCGAATTTCTCGAAAACTGCACGAAACATGGTACGAATCCAACAAACTTCCCTAATCGATTGAGTTTTAGTAAAACTTAGCAAAAAGCGCCCTCAGCAGCATAAGCTAAACTGGAAGCTGAGAACCTAGTCGGAGAGGGCACACACAGATCCTGCGCAAATTTGTGGACAGCAATGTGTGCACAGACTACATGTTGCCTTACTTAGACTTCGACAGACCTTTCTTAACCCCGTTTACCCAGCAGAGATGAATGGCAGGTGAACCAGATACTGAATAACGAAACAACAACCCCCGTTTATACGGATGGATCCGAAATGAACATAGGCGTGGGCCCTGGATTCTTCTCCGAGACACTCGGACTCTCTGATTCGATCACAGTAGTGTCTACCAAGCGGAGGTCCTGGCAGTGACAACGGCTGCCAAACAGGTTGCAATGAAGGCAGTACTACAAGATGATATTACCTTTTTCATCGACAGCCAGGCGGCAATAAAGTGGAAGCTTGTCAGTAGCGGTCGCACAAAGTAAGACTCTGCTGGGTCCCCGGCCACAAAGGGGTGCCTGGGAATGAGACAGCTGATGAGCTGGCTAGGAAAGGATCCTCTTTAAACCCCGATCTAGCAGATACCACCGGCAAAATCCCACCCTGTAACCTAAAACAAGAAATTGGGAGCAAAATTAAAAGAACTGACAACGATAAATGGAATGCACTCAGCTCCTGTGTCATAACCAGGAAACCATGGTTTCAAATGAATAAAAAATCCCTATCTTCCTTTATAGGTATCATCACCATGCATGCATGCAAGAAGACTGGGATTGAAAACCTATGCAGGGGATGCGGTGACGAGGAAGTAGATGAGGACACTCCACACTTTCTCTGCCACTGTTCGGCACTCTGCCATACAAGATTTAAGATCCAAGGAAGGCACCAGGATATAGAAGAACTGTTCAGCAAGTCGATGCTGGACATACACAGATTCATCTGCGCTGTGGGCCGGCTTGATAGAGCTTAGGCTTATGGTTCCTAGTAAGGGGGCTGCAACCCCTAGGGCATCACAATGGGTCTACATTGACCTAAGTGTGACGGGGAAAGGACTTCCTTCCCCATCAACCCTCCTACCTTACCTAACCTAGTAAAATCTTCATGGTGTGTATCCTTTCCAGAGAAGAATGGGAAAGTGGAAAACTAAGGCAGCACGGATGAAATTGGGAAGATATCAAAATCGTTTAGACTACCAGCTTCCCTAAGAAGAACAGTAATGACCTTTCGTCTACCCAGAACTTTGCTATACAGAGCCATAACTAAGCAGCTATCAAGGCTCTTCCTTCATCAGGCATTTTCCTAAATTCTTGAAGCAGTATCTAATCTAAAGAAACTCCATAACTTCACTGATCGGCTATCAATCATCTAAACATGAGGAGCCAGACGGACTAGCCAGAAGGAGATTAATCCCTGACAACTCTTTTGTGCAGGAGTCTATGTACAATCCACTTGGTGCTGTAAAGGGAAGACTACCTACAAATGCCAGAGAAATGTGAGATATACTAGCTTAAGTTAGGTATTGTTGAGTTGTTGCCCCCGCTAAACAGGGACACACTTAGGTCAAGACAAGGCCCATTGTGATACCACGTAGAGAAACTGGCTAACCAGCATCCGCGACCTTATATGCAGATTTTCCTAAAAGGAAAAGGGACTCTAAAAGCTCTGTGTAACCGAACCCTATCCTGTGCCACACTAAGTGCGGAACCAATTAAACCCACATACAAAATCCTTGATTTTATAAATGTCAAACCTAGCTAGGTCATTGAGGCCTTTATAGGGCAGAGCAGATGCAAAGAAGGTGTAAAACCGTTTCTTCCTCCTCTTCGTCTCTGCAGCTTCTACAGAAATCGTTAGAGGGGACACCCATTCTGATGCCAATTAGACAGTGCCCTGTAAGGGCTCCTATTTACAAACAAAAGTCTTTCTGATCTTTTCAAACCCAGGTTAGGTCAGATCTGTTTCGACAGAAGACAGCTTCAGCTTCTTATTGCTTCAGTGCCGAGGTGAGATTTTACCAATTCTAGAGAGGCGAGCGGTTCCCCTCCATTATCGAAGGGGATCCGACTCGCGCCATCCTTTACTAGCTCGTCCGTTTTTTGCAGTTGCCCGGAATATCCCTGTGTCCTGGAATCCAACACAGGGACACGTCGCACCTGTCAGTGATCACATTCAGAGACCTGCGGCATTGCTTTACCAACTTGGATCATACTGTCGGTGATAACGCTACCATCTGCTGCGTTAATCGAAAGCCTAGTCGCAGCTTCTCGAACTGCCGTCATTTCCGCTTGTAAAACACTACAGTGATCCGGCAGTCGTTAAGCAATATTTAAGTCAGGTGCACTGGAAAAGACTCCTGCCCCGTGCCATATGCTGTGAGATATGCTAGAAAGCTAAAATTCGTAGCCTCATACATCTTAAGCGGTTATACGGATCACTCCACCAGACTTGTGTGATCTAAAATAGATGACCAAAAGTCAAGGAAGATTTTTACTCTCATTACAGGCTACTGCCTAAAGGATCCACGGCCATACTTCGTTTAGGATAAGAGAAGAAAGGTAGCTGTTATGAGTAAGAATCCCACACACAAGGGAGTACGGACCTGCAAGTGTCTTCTAAAGATGTTCACTTTTCTGAGTTTGCCATCTTCCACTCTCACCATTGGATCCAATATCTCGACCAGTACAGACGACGAAAGCCTCAGAAAATGATGGACCTCTTCCTTAAGCAACAGAATGTATGTACCTTTATGGGGGAAGCCTTCAAGACTCTCTATTGTATGCCATCCCCAAGACCGAACCATCCCTTTTAAAACCTGACAAACTGATCCATCTGCCTAATAAAATTCCTCCAACAAGCATTCCCAAACCGTGACACGTTTCACATTTGAAAATGGGATAACTGTGTAATCCTCAGATTTACGATCTCCGCAACAGAACTCCTTAGCGATCCTTCTTCCAAAGAACAAACAAAGTAAACAACTCAATTAGGCAAAACAGAATTCCCAACTGAATTCCACGAAGGATTAAGTCGTTTCTTGTGTACGCCGTGTGTCCCTTACAAGACCAGCCAACGATTACAATTGCCACTGACAATCTCTCTCCTTCGATTCAAGACACAACATTCCTGCAGCCAAATGACATTGTACTTTTAGTGACGCTATCGCCACCATAAAGTTGCATGCAATTGAAGAGCTCAATAGGTGAAGGCACTGAATACCGTGCTCCATAAGACGCCCCAACGAAGGTGACGACAAACAAACAAAACGCGAAAGTTTTTTTCCTTTTCTGTCCACCAATTCACGTCGATTCCAAGGTTACGTCTCTTTTTTTTTTTTTGCTTTCACATGTGGACTCGAGAAGATTGTCCACAAAGACTTTGCAACAGACGAAGTAACAACAACAAATCAGGAACTAGTTTCCTGAGGAGTCCCTCAAATATTCTGGCCCTTGGCCTTCACTTACCTTGCATTGACCCGATCGCTGGCACTGGCACGCACACACAACTGTCAATTAGTGAAAGGGATTTCCGCATACTCCCAGCGGAGATCGTGCGTACGGAGGCGAATTCCAATGCAAAAATTGGGAGGACGACCACGCGCGAAATTGAAAGTCATACTTGGACAGGTCTGCACAGTGGTCTGCCGCCACCAAGGTCTTTTGTGGTTGAATTGTTTTGACTGGGCCCACTGTGTGGCGGGATAACTTGATCCTCGCGACGCAGAACGGTGTCGTGTGTAGGTATAAAAGGAGAAGAACACGCCGTAGATAGGCAGAGTTCTCAGAAACGAGTACTAGTACACATCACTAGCAGCGTTTTCTAGTTTCAATTAACCAAAAACCAATCCCAACCGATCAATATGAAATTCTTTGCTGCATTATCTGCTCTGATTGCGGTCGCTTCGTCCAGTGCGTTTTACTACAACGCAGCTCCAATCCTGATTCGTTCTGCTATTCGACCAGCTATCCAACAGCAATACCATGCACAGGACGAATTCGGTCAATATTCGTATGGATACAGCGAACCGTTGTCCGCCAAGCAGGAAGTGAAAACTCTGGACGGAGTAACCCGTGGATCCTACAGCTACCGTGACGCTGAGGGAAAAGTCCAAACCGTCGATTATATTGCCGATGCTGGTGGTTTCCGTGTTGCCGCTACCAATTTGCCCAAACCAGTTGAGGTTCCAGAATTCATTCCCGCAAAAGCTCCATTGCCAGTGGTTGAAACCCCAGAAGTAGCCGCTGCCAGATCAGCTCATTTGGCTGCCATCGAGGAAGCAAAAGCACGTTCTGGATCTGCTCTAGCTTCAGCTCAACTCTCAGGCACATACAATCTCCACGATTTGCCTCGTCCAGTTGAGGATACCCCTGAAGTTGCCCGTGCCAAGGTCGAACACTTGAATGCCATCGAGAATACCAAACTGAGGAATGCCGTCATCAGGGAAGGCAATGATAACTTGGTACAGGGTGCTTCAATCATTGCTGCCGCCAGCCCGGTGCGTTACATCAGTGGTGCATCACTTCCAATCGAATACAGATCTACTATCTTGCCAAGTGGATTCTCTTACTCTCATTTGGCTACCATCGAGGAAGCAAAGGAACATTCTGGATCTGCTCTAGCTCCAGCTCAATTCTCAGGCGCATACAATCTCCGCGATTTGCCTCGCCCAGTTGAGGATACCCCTGAAGTTGCCCATGCCAAGGTTGAACACTTGAATGCCGTCGAGAATACCAAGCTGAGGAATGCCGTCATCAGGAAAGACAATGAAAACTCGGTACAGGGTGCTTCCATCATTGCTGCTGCCAGCCCAGTGCGTTACATCAATGGTGCATCACTTCCAGTCGCATACGGATCTACAATCTTGCCGAGTGGATTTGCATACTCCTACGGAGGACTGAATGGTGCTCTCCTGGCCACTAGCTCACACTACACCGAACAGTGAATTTCCCTTGTTAACTCCCAGAAGGTTTGAATCGAAATTATTGTTATAACGAATTGGAATATGAAATAAATTTTATTTAAAAAAAAAATGTTTAAGAGCTTTCCTTTAGCAGTCTTGCCGGCCATTTTGACTTAGCCAAGGAAAAGGGCAAACAGCGAGTGAAGCTTAAACTCACAAGACTGCTTGCATGTTTGGCTTAAGAAAAAGGTAAAAGTTGGAAGGTGATCATTAAGTTTAATGGTTCAACAAGACTTTTTCAAACAGAAGACCAGGATAGATGGGTCCATTCCCTACAATCGGGCCCGACAGTTTTGAGACTCATTTCAGCAATTTTTTCTTCTAAGGTCTGGTCTACCGATAGGGGCAGGATACAAAGAGCATTGCGTCTATTTGTGCTTAGAGCTTGTAGAGGGTGTTTTCTGTTTAGGGACAGCACCAATTCTGACATTTCGAGGTTAGGTTAGGTTGTAGGGGTGGCTGCATTTATGTACAGCCTCACTCGGTTCTCAATGGATCCCTTGTGTTCCCCGGTGTGGTGTGGGAGTTATTATTTTTCACAGTTGGCCTCCCTGAACCCACCCGAGTTCCGAATGAGTTGTAGGATGGTTCTCGGTGGCTTGCTTGACAGTTCGCCCAGATCACTGAAGCAGTGTTCTTCGAGGGTTGTCTTTCTGTTTCTGGTTAAGCTTGGGCATTCGTATAGGAGGTGTCTGTGTCAGTGTCTGTCTCGCCACATCCTCTTCATAGTTCTGTTGTGCTCAAACGCATTCTCTTTAGGTGGGCCGCTAGCCGGTTGTGACCTGTCATTAAACCGTTCGATGATTCCCTTTGTTTTTTTCTTATTTAGTTCTGTTCAGAGTAATCTTGAGGTGCGGCATGTTGTGAGTGAAATCCATCTCTTGTTCGCGAGTTTTATGGATTTCGTGGTGATGCTGGACTTTTGAAGTTCTAATGGGGGTAGGACTGAGTCATCGGCCATTATCAGATCCATCTCAGAACCTATTTTTGCGAGCTCGTCCGCCTTTTCATTCCCTTGGTAGCCCTTATGTCCCGGGACCCAGATGAGTGTGACGTTATGGTTATCGCTGAGTGCCTTAGGCTTGTCGTTGCAGCGTTTCACCGTTCTGGATCTGGACTGTTGTCGATGTGATGGCTGCTTGACTGTCTACGTAGATATCGATCTGACTTCTCGGGAATGACTGTTGTGATAGTTCTCGCGAGGTCTCGGCCTGAAACACGCTACTGTGATTCGGAAGTCTTATTGACTTTATTAAGTCATGACATCTTAGGTGTCATTTAACAGGAACCCAATTAACTTCTGACTGGAAAATAAGCAGACTTGATGCATGTTAAGGTCCTGATAAGTCCCCGTAATGGTCTTATAACTTCATTTTAACTAGAGATGCTTACAAGATTAAGTGAGTTCAGCAAAGTCTCGTGTTCTTGAACTATGTTGAAACTGTTAACAGGATTAAGCAAGATTTCAACAACAGCCTGCCTGTCTTCAAAGACGCTTCGCACTTTTTCACTTGTGCTTCATGATCCTATTCATCAACTTCATGGTTAGAAGGATAACGTAAGTCTTGGCCTGAAAGACAAATCCATGTTTGCCCAATGATTACTGAAGTACGGTGTTTACTGAGAAAAGGTGCATGCATCTTCAGGACTTCTCAAAGAATGGATGGTTAGTGGATAGAATCTTGAGTCAACATTTTAGAAATCCGCATCAGCGGTGACTACCCTGAACAGTCAGATAGGAAGCACTCATACCAGGGAGATAGTCCAGAATACATGCACTGGCACATGTGGTACCAAAGGTGCCAAAATGTGAGAAGAAAGAAGTGAACTCGATCTCGCTAAAGGACTTAGCGGACATTTCTAAAGGATGGTTCAGATGCCCTTACGACGTACCATACAAATGGAGACAAATTAAGGTAATTTTTGTTCCCTGAGAGACTCTAGGTCCAGCATGCTTGCGTAGAGGACAGATCGGTGGGGACGGAAGTACAAGAGGTGGTAGAGGTGATAGGCAGTCACAACAGCCTATGCATGCTGTACGATCTTTGAGAACAATTGAGGCCTCGACACATCACAATGTACTGGATGTATACGGCCACCATTAGACCCATTTTTACCCAGGAATGTCTGATCGGGTAGTCAGCCATGATCCACAATCCTAAAGACACAAGTCTGAGCATAGCCAGTGCCATAAGACCCAATCCTACGCAACATAGATGGCAGGAAAGAACACCCTAAACCAATAGGCAGTGCACATAGCCATCCACGAACTTTCATACTGTACAACCCCCAGCACGTCGACGATTTTTTTAAGTTTCTGTAGACCTTGCCCAACGTGTACATTTGCTATGTCTTCCCTCCTCAGCCAAAGATGATTACATCAATTAACCAATATTTGTCCTAGGAATAGAAAGGGTACTTGCATTGCTTTGTTAATCCTTTCGAAGTGAGGCTCCATTTCATGTCGAGAACACTCTTCCAATGCCAAGAAATTGACATCGCACTGGACAGTTGTCAAATTGACAAACTGAATTGGATTGTGAAGCTTGTTGACCATGTTCCTTGTTGTCGCGATGTTCCTCTACTACGCCGTATCTCGGGGTTGAGAACGCATCCAAAGCCTATAGCCGAAATCTGCATGACGGAGTGCGTTCGAACAACTCCAATTGCTGCACTGAATGTCATCTTGGCCAAACTAGGCTTCCATTGACTTTTTCACTCAAGCAATTTTGACTCGGAAAGTCCTATAGAGGAAGGAGGTCACATATCCTTGTTTGAAACACTGCCTACAGACGACATTGTACCCAAATACTGACTGGGAAAACCATAAACCCATAACCATCACCTTCTGACTTCGTGTGGTATACGGACGGATTCGAAATGGAAACAGGAAGTGGTTCTCAGGCAGCGTTGGTGAATACTCGTCCATATTCCAAGCCAAGGTCTTTGCCATCAAATCAGTGTGTGTACGACTTAATCAGGTCGCTCACCATACGGAAAGCTATACTTATCTTCTCAGGCGGTCAAGCTGCCTTAAAATCCAAACAAGACCTAGTTAGGAACAACATGGTCTTCCTTAACTGGAAAAGCCGAAATCCCTGGCAAATAATGGCGTATCGACAACATTCATTGGACCCGAACCCTTCACAAAAGGTCTTTGGATGCAAGAATCCAGAGAAGTCTGGCTCAACACACCGGGCATGCACAAGAAAACTCAGTTTCTATGTGAATCCCGATAGGAACGACCTTAGAGCACCTAAATGGATTAATCAGCCCGTCAACAAACACTTTCATTGCATGAACCTTGCAACAGATTCAACTTGCCTTTTTCCCAAGCAATAAGATCCTGAAAGAAGGAAACGGCGGAAGCTTGAACTCCTCGATCTACAAACACATTAATCCGCCCATCTCTACCGACAAAGACTTACAAATTACAAAAGAAAAAACACCACACAACTTCAATTGCAATCAGTTGTCATATATTCAAAGGACTCTTTCATTTACTTCCGCAAGAAATAAAAAGGATTCACTGTGCGCAAGTGTCGGGCTGCGCCATAGTAATCCCTGAAAAACGGTGAGTACTCAAAAATTGGTTGATTCAACAATTGTTGCTGATAGCCGGCCACTTGTTGCAGGTAAATTGCCTGATCCCTGGCTTCGAAATAAGCAGCACGAGCCGCAGCAACTTCCGGTGTGTAAGGAACAGGTTGAGGAAGTGCTGGTGATGCGCTATTATCCTCTGTAACCTCTTCCTTTGTTGCATTCGTTGCATCTTTGTTCTCTGCCGCTGATTCAACTACTTCCGAGGACTTCTCTTGATCTTCATCAACCGTTAATCCATCATCTCGATAGGACACCGATTGGGATTGTCCTTCCCCATCAACGTTAGTATATGTTCCATGAACTATGCCCTCAGGTGTATGTATCTCCTGTTGTGCCACACTGCTCGTGTCACCATTGATTCCATACGAACCAAGTTCATTCAACGGATAGAACACAGAAGCACTCGCTACTGTCATGACAGCAAAGAACGTAATAAATCTTTTCATCTTGCTACCGACGAGCTGTCGTCGTTTCGAACTGGCTAATGAGGTGTTGAGTTACCCACTGCTGATCATGTTGCGGCCAACGCACGTATTTATAACGCACAGAACATCAAAAACTAGTTCAGCATCAATTGTGTTGGAATTGTGATGGACTTTTGGTGCTGCACACTTTGGGAGCATCCACCTTTGGCTCATAGAATCTGGATTTGTGGAAGACCTTGATCGATCGGACCGAATTGTGACAATCACATATCATAAGTGATCTAGTTGTGGTTTATGCAGACAAGCTGGAATGCTATGCAGTCAGTATCGGATTACCAGTGGGATCTGGGCAGGTTTTTGTTGCTTTGTACCTTTCATAAGACTTAAAGACAAAGTAATGGTTTAGAATAGAGTGACAGATGAATAGTTGACCTTTTGACCTTTTTACTCGAATAGGCAATTAAAGCGAAGTTGAATGAAGTCCTTTGGGACTCTGCACCAGGTTCGACCAAAAACACACGCGAAACCACATTTGAATGTAGTGTAGGGCGGTGTTGGTTGATGGCTGGGTCATACCATGGATGCGGATTGACACCAATGCTCCGATCCGAAAAATCTTTGAATCCATCCCCCAGAATAGAGGAAAAAACACGACTTAGGTGGCGCACGCAAGTGGAAGAGGACTTCAACCAACTTAGCATACGAAACTGAAGGTAGCTAGCTCAAGATCGAGCTGGATTGAGACGCTTGTTGGTTGAAGCCCAGGTTCACCCCGGATTGACGATGTTCGTTTCGTGATTATGAACGGAACATGGATGTATCACTCCAAATCTGTGTCGAGAGGAGCCAAGACAGTGAAAGTATGCCGAAGAAAACGAGCTCTCTTTTGTCGGCTGAAAGGGATGTTGGAGGGATTCCCAAGGAGGCAACTTGGTAGGTTATTTGAAGAAGGCAATAGGCAGCTATTATGCAACATTTTGTGGTCAAAATTGATACACCAAAAAGTGTTTGTTAACAAAGACAGCGCACTATCCCACAAATCTACCATTGCTTCGGAAAAATTACATAGACTAGGCCTTGAAAATATGCCTTATCCATCCTATTCTCCGAATGTAAAACCCTGTTAATCTTCTTTTTATAACCAAACTTGCAAACTTGAGTCTGTAGGTAGACATTGCTGTCAATGTTGTAAAGACAATTCAAAAATGGAGTTGTAATCGAGATTCATGACCTCAAACTTAAGTCTCCTCTGTTCTAAATTGACCTCTCAAATAGTTGCTTACCCACTAGCCCACTACCTTCATATATACACTCATATTCCTAAGGATTCATCAAGTAAATGGACCCTTTAGTCAAGAAAGTTTTTGAGTCCCGACTTTTCTATGACTCTGGCGCATTAATCAAGCTGAATTTGACCGATGACATGGGTTATGTTGGCTTTGAGGGCCGCTGTGGTTTGTGGCTTATTCACATAGACCTGCAAGAGGAAACCCCACAAGAAAAAGTCTAACGGGGTCAAATCGCACGATCTCGGTGGCCAGTTCACATCACCTTCACATGAGATGACCATGCCCTCGAATCGCTCGTGCAAAATTTCCAATGTGGCGTGAGCTATTTGGCACGTAGCGCCGTCCTGTTGAAACCACATATCGTTGGTGTCCATATCATCGAATTTAGGCCAAAAGAAGTTGGTAATCATCGACCTATAGGCCCGGCCAACGTCGTTCTCAAAGAAATATGAACCGAAGATGCCGCCAGCCCAAAATCCACACCAAACAGTGACTTTTTCGGGTTGCATTGGACGCTCTTAGATCTCATGTGGATTGGTATCGTCCTTAATTCAACAATTTTGTTTGTTGACGTACCCATTCATCCAGAAGTGGGCCTCATCGCTGACGTTGCCCGAACTGAACACCTATTTTGATAAAACAATTTCATTATTTGCACGTATTGTTGAACGCTATATCTGTCCATGGCGATTTGGCAAAACAGACTGAATAAATGACAGCCAATTTGACAAATGTAGCTTCAACAATATGGCCGCTATCAACTGTCAAAGTTCGGTAGTCCCTTTTGGAAGATCCAAAACCCTTTACAAATTGGTCCCAGAAAACGTCCGAGCTTCCTTATCTCCTCCCGAAGCTCAAGATTAACTACCAATGATGCCTGTACGGACAGTCATCCAAAAAATAGTCGAAGCCACTTTTAAGCCATGGCCTATATGCAAGCGCTGCAATACGAAATAAGCACAGTACAAAAGTGTACACGCATTGTCACGAGTGCGCACCCGCTGACTGGAGTATCACCTCTATAAAGGTCCCATCTGCAACAAAAGCTATCTCCTGTAAAAACTACGAAGGAATATTCCTTCTAAATGTTGCATATAAGATCCTGTCCAGCGTAATAGGTAAACTTCTTTAACTGGTTTTCACTAGACTACTCAACATGTACCAGTCCATATTTTTGCCCCGAGGCTGATCCTGAAAAAATACCAGAAATTCAGGTCGAAGTCAACCAAAAAATGCAGCCTTGTGGAATCCCATTTTGAATACAAAATGTTCACTTCCAATGAGGACAACACCTACAGACAGACTCAAAGCTGTTCTCAACCTACTTTCGCTAGACATCTTTACACAAGTATCGGCAGCTATTAGTGCCTTTAGAATAAGCCAATCTAATAGCTGGAGACCAAATACAATGGGCTACGCAAGCTTGTAAAGTGCTGTTGAGAACAGCCCAAGGTTCTTGGAACACAGAAGGCACACCAGCGAATGAGAATGCTAAAGAATTAACACCAAGAAGTTTGGCTCGAGGACCGGAACAATCTGACCCTTCATTGAACATCCTGCTATGCTCACCTAAGCTCGAAACAGGGAATAAAGCTCTTATAGAGGCAAACAACAGGTGGACGGACCCCTTTAGACACTCAATAAAGCTACGACCGACAGACTCTTGCAAAATGACAGAAAATCTCAAAATACTCTGCGGTGCCGTCTAAAAAACTGTGTAGAGGGAAAAGCGGCGAGGAAGCTCATGGGGACACAACCCACTTTTTCTTCATTGTCCAGGCCTCTACCACCTAAGGAGGTGTGGCGTCGAGGAATCTCATGAGGACATAGCCCACTTTTTTTTCTTTTTCCAAGCCTCAACTACCTAGGGAGGTATGGCGACGAGGAAGTTCATGAGGACACAACCCTTTTCTCTTTTATTGCCCCGGCCTCTACCACCTAAAAGACACATTTCTCAGATGACACATCTTCCAGAATCTGGAAGAGCTATCCGATAAACTGGTAAGCGACATAGTGAACTTCATCAAATCCACAGGTTGCATCGTATCAACAAACGCAAGAAGTACGTTTCTATAAGGCGCATCTGCGTCTGTAGCGACGGTCAGGCTGCGCTTAAGACTTTGCTCAATCTTTTAACTAGATCCAAAGAAGTTCGAGAATGCAGATCTAGTTTGAATTCGGTTGAAAGACTGAATTTGCTAAGCCTTCTCTAGGTCCCAGGGCACCGGAGAATGACTTCTCCAATGAACTTGCCTGGTTCAGAGGAGAACTTCGCCCTGAATCAACGTTAGGTTTGCCCTTATCTGCAGTTTGGACTTCTATCGATGTTTGGGTTTTAAGCAAACACAACTGTAGGTGGAATAACTCTCCCGGATGTAGACAGACTAAACAGATCCTTCTCGACATCTGTAAGAAGTCCGCAGCATTCTTGCTGTCTCTTAGGAGAAAAGACTGCATGAAAAGACTTATTGGTGTTATTACGGGACACTTCCCCATTGCCAAACATCTCAACGTGTTAGATTTAAGTGACACCACTGTCTGTGACACTTGTGGAGAGGACGAAGACGCTACGGAACACTTCCTATGTGACTATCCTGCCTTTGCTTCCTATCAGATGGCAGATTTTTGGGGGTGATGTGATGAGTACTGGTAACCTAAGCTCCTTATCACTGAATCTCATGCTCGGCTTTCTTAGGAAGACGTTGAAAACACAGTGAAAGGGTTGTACCTGCTGGTAGTAGAAAGGACCTGCTTTTGTGTTTGAGTGCTCCAGTGTGGTGGTGTTCCAACACCCCGACAGAAAAAAAAAAGTTTTATACGTTATTATCTTTAGTCTTACCCTTAGTAAGATCTTTTTCTCCTCTTCTCCTGCCCACGTACCTAACCTAAGAGAAAGACCACAGATGTTGTCCTAGAAAATCAACAAGTTCTAGAACAGAAATAGTCCAAAGTTTAGACCCGCTTAAGACCCGCTTACAGCTTAGGTCGAGCAAACCCTTTATACAAATTCTTTCTTTTAGTATTTGTGCAACGTCGGCTTAACTCAACCCTTACCAAGCCTGAGGTTAGGTTAGGTTTGAGTAGCAAGCTGCAAGTTGCAGCATGCAATCCTTACGGTTGCAACAATATTGTTTAGCAACAAAAATAAGTTTAAAAAATTTTGATTTTGAATAAAGTTTATTTAATAATCAATTTCATAACTGTATATCGTTCGGTAGCCATCTTTTCCTTAGTGAATAACATGAGAGGTCACATAGTGGGTATTGGGCAGTAGAGCGTCGCTCAGACCGTAAGTGTAGGAGTATCCATTTGGTAACAAAGTCGAACGATAGGCCAGCTGGAATGGATCAAGAATCGGAGCACTACGGATAAGTGAAAGCTCATTATCGATCTTTTCGACGGCGGCATTCCTTAGCCTGGCAGCCTCTACAGCATTCAAGTGTTCCGCTTTGGCCTGTGCCACTTCGGGAGTGTCCTCCACTTGACGTGGCAATTCAACGGGAGCTGCAGTCACTGGTGTTGGTTCCTGATCACCATTTCGTACTTTTGCCTCTTCCACAGCGGCTAAGTGAGCGGACTTTGCAGCCGCCACCTCGGGTGTGTCCTCAACTTGTTGTGGTGCTTCTTGAGCTGGTACTTCGGGAACTTCAACAGGTTTGGGTAAATTAGTTGCAGCAACTCGGAAACCACCCTCATCGGCAGTGTAGTCAACAGTTTGAATGATTCCATCGGAATCAGTGTAGCTGTAGGATCCCCTGGTGACACCATCCAAAGTTTTCACTTCCTGCTTGGCCGACAAAGGTTCGCTGTATCCAAAAGCATACTGACCAAATTCATCCTGAGCATGGTATTGATGCTTGGTAGCTGGGATAACCAGTCCAGCTGGAGCGAAATATGATACACTGGCTGAGGCAACTGCCAACAGAGCGGAAACTACGACAAATATTTTCATCATGATACTGGACGTCTCACTGGTATTCGATGATGATTCTGTGAATGTTGCTTGAAAGACGCTGCTAGTGATGTGAACTAGTACTCGCTTCTGAGAACTCTGATTCTGTAAATTACGAACGCTGGATTTTTATACTTCCCAACTGGTGGTATGCCATCTTAATGGGTGCGGTGCATTGAAATCTACCCCCCAATGCATGTGGGCACTGCATGGGAACCGCAAAACCTACTTGTGAATCTGAAGCAGCAGAAGGGAACGACCTTGACAAAGGTAACGCCAGAGTCGTTGCTTCACTTACAAGACATGTACCCAGCTTCAGGTTAGGTGTTGCTTGTGGTAAACCTGTAAGGTAAGTGGTTTATTGAAGATGGAGACGGTGATGGTGGTGTGATTGATATTTTAGTGAGAATTGGGAGCAGACTGTCTTGGAAATGAGAAGTCTTTCGTAAGCCGAGAGAACTAATGGACCTTTACTTGCTCTAGCACTTTGGACGTTTTGCAAATCGAGGAAGACTTGGATTTTCTTTACGAATAAGGACCGCTCCGCTCTGTGGACTGAAGTTTTGAGACTTATTTATGAGACTGTTAAGAGGTTCAATCAGTGAGGCAAAGGTATCCTCCGTCTACTTAGGGCTACGTATATAGGTTATTTGGTCTAGTCTAGGAGAAGAAATGACCGCGAACTCTACGAGCTGTACAAAGATGTGGATGTAGTCCAGAAGGCAAAAATCCGTTGACTGCACTGGCTCGGCCACATCGAGCGAAGGGACGAGAATGCTCCAGCTAAGAGGATCTTTGAATCCCAGCCACCTGGTTCACGAAGAAAAGGAAGACCGAACCTCCGGTTTTAAGATCAGGCAATTGTGGACGCCAGAAACCTTGGTCTAGTAAACTGGAAGCAGCATGCCCGGGACCGTGAAGGATGGAAGCGGCATTAGTTTGGGGCTGAGACCCTCCAAGGGTTGCTGGCCTAATAAGTAAGAAAGTAAATCTAAAGTTTATTCTAGAGTTGCCTTCCATGGGACGTGGTAGCATCTCGATGCACTGCGGGATTGTTTTTCTCGCCATTTAGCCTAGAAACGATTCTTGCACTGATTTTACCCGTGGTTCACAAAGAGCAGCGGTTTGCGTCACCAATTTTAGGAAGCATACCTGTAGCTTCTCTCCACCACCAAGGGGTGCTTGAATCTTTATAACTCAAACAAGGCAGGGAGTCTAACTGGAGGTTTCGCGTCATCATTCCACCCATTCTTTGACGCATCAGTGTACACCTTCAGGGGGTTGGATACCTTTTACTTTGGTCAACGACTAAGATGGCTGAGACAGCGAATAAGGCGACGCAGAAGAGCACGCAGTTGAAAAGGGACCTCAACTCTTGCTCTCTCTAGCTTACGATTGAGATGGCTGAAGGCGCTTGTTGGTTGAGGCTCAAGTCCACTCTGGACTCTGGACTAAAACTGGAAACGGTGCTCAATTCGATATGCAAACGTGGCTGCTTTTTATATCCAAGGTAATAGGCCAAAGCATATAAGTCCATTTCGATTGTCCCACAGGCCTCTGCGCTAAATTAACTGCTGTACAAGGGTGTGTTATGGTTTCTTGATACTGGCGCATTAAAAAACTAAAGCAGTTCTTAGAAGCAGTAGGAAGAATGTGGAAGCAATCACCTTCGCAGTCGGCGTTCATGCAAACACTGATATTGATCGAAGTCTTCATGTCAATAATCCTCTGTGGACGTGGCTAGCTAATCTTAGCTCGTCCTTAGGACTGAAACTACAGCGAAAAACAACGTCATCCGAAGCAAGATAGACGGAGAAAGCATACGTCCACAGAGCAAAACAAAAGTATAAAATGCCTCCAAGGAAGCAGGGAGACACATCGAATCATACTCTAGAGAAACCATAGAGAGTTCGACCCCAATCCTTGAAGATTTTCGAGTGTTCCTTCACAAGTACAGACAGGAATTCCTGTGCTTCAAGCAGCCCTTACCACAATTTAAATTGTACAATCCTCTGCCCAACTGCACTGTTCTGGCTTGCTATAGCGAACAACTCCGCTACCCAAGGCGACAATTCCAAGGACTCGAAAGGAAGCTTAAAAACTCATAGTTTAGGGAAACAAACAATATCTTTATTTAAGGACCATGAAAATCGGTATAATTTGACGAAACAATTTCACGAGCGATCATCGTTTGATATTCAGTTCCCGAGGCAGTTCTTCTTATTTTTCGCTTACAATTGCCAGTGAACGTTCATCGAGACCTCCTTAATGGTTCCCAAATTAACAATGTACAATGCACCGTTCTTGTCCATTTCGATGGCCTTAATCAGATTGCTGGCCACATCCTCGGGTTTCTGTTGCTTGGCAGCCAACATTTGATCAACCAATTCCTTAGAGCTGTCCAGAGTTGTGTTATCACGCAAGTTTTGCATTTGCTCCGATTGAGTCAATCCTGGCAAGAGACCAATCACAGACACTCCAGTGCGACGTTGAATGGTCTCATCCTTGAAGTAAGTAAGGGAGGATGCTCTATAGATTGTTAGATGATACTGGTCCACGTGTACTTACGCTGAGTGAACGAGTGAATCCAACGACTCCATGCTTGGCAGCTGAATACACAGCCAAAGCACCATTTGGTTCCAAACCATAAACGGAAGCAATGTTGACAATTAGACCTCCACGTCCCATCTGGGTCTTGTCCATCAATGGAAGGGCCAAGAGGGTTGTGTTAATCAAACCAGTCTAAGAGAGGAGATTCACATCAAACCTATGTGTCCATGTAGAGTAAGAAGATATTCTTACCAAGTTGATGGCAATGGTTGTCTCAACATCACGATCCATTAGGACTCCAGCTGCGTTAATCAAAAGATCGATGTTCTTGATCTGCTGAGCAATCTCCTGCATTCCCTTCTCAATGCTCTGGCGATTCATGATGTCCATGCGAACCGAAAGGATGTTAATGTTGGAAGCTTCGGCTTGGAGTTTACGCAAGTTCTCATTGTTCTCCAAACGGCTGACAATCACCAGATTCTAAACGAATTTGAACAACTATGTTGAAATGGAACTGCTCCTTAACCAAAGAAGGACACTACTCACCGCAATCTTCTTCTTCAAGAGGAGACGGGCAGATGCCATGCCAATGCCACCAAATCCTCCAACGAGAACAACATTCTTTCCAGCAAGATCCAACATGATGATAGGATAGAAGTTTTTGAAGTACTTGTGTGAGGACTCAAAGAAGAAGATTCACTTGAGAGTGCTGTAAGTGGGACTACAACTGACTTTCAATGCCGCCCGCGAGCGCTATTTATTTGGAAAATTTTTCTTCTACCGTATACCTAGGGTCAATCGATTACAAAGGACCGAAACGATTGTATAGCCGTGCGCACTGATAAAGTCAATATTTCAAAAAATATTGTGATGTCATGGCCTCGAGTTGATTGTTTATCTGGAAAGAGCCACACAAAGTTGCAAGCATTTTGAATTTATTTTTTTTCGTTGATAAGTCGCCAGAGGGGGTGTTAATGACCTCGAAATTCTTACCTCTTCCAAAAGTCCAAAAAGTCGTAAGTTTAGGATTGGAAAAGCCTAAAATAGTTGAGAAGACTGGATTGTCTATTGTCAGGCTATCGATTAGAAGACACTAGTGGGTGCACAAAATATTGGAAAATGTTTACTTCTACTGCTAATCTAAGGTCTGTTTTCAAGGTTAGAAAAGATCTATTTTTAAATAATTTTGCTAGCGACTGCACGATGATGATAAAAGGCATGAACGTCAGCAAAGACTTTTCACATGTCCCTGACTCATTCAGTTTCACAATAGAAAGGCTCCAAATTCCTAGAAAGCTCAACCTCAATCGATAGGACATAGGCACAGTCTATGCAAGAGAGCCATCGCGACAACCTACATCTTTATAAAGGTTAACCTCAAATCGGAAGATTCTAAGCATACCTTAGAGGCTATGTCTAACCTCATTTATGATGGACAACATGCTCAACAAAATGACTTCTGAAAACACTCTCAAAATTGACATCTAACAATGGAGTCCTATTGATTACGCAGCAACTACGACATGACGTGACGTGACCGTAAAGAACCCTCAATCATCAAGCAGTTCCGGAAGACGTGTTGCATCCATACTTACGGTCACGACACACAAAAGGGTGTGAAATTGCATGGCTTTTGTGATGCTTCTCAAGGAGCTAATGCTGCCTTAGTTGAATGCACTTGATCAGGTGATACCTACGCAAGCTTCTTCTGATATCGAAGACCAAGGTAGCTCGTGTTAAGAGCATCACTCTAACTTGATTCGACATCTATAGAGCTATCATGTTAGCAACACTTCTTGCCTACATGTCCTCGTTTCTTGCATTGAAAAACGCAAAGAAGGATGCTTGGTGTCAAAATTCAAAGGCCCTTGACCCTCGGCAATGTAGCCATAGCATTCCCAACTTTTGAAGTGTTATAAACTCTTATCTAATGATGGACCACAGATTCCATCCTTTCTAGCTTTGAAGGCAGTCATTTTGTTCAAAAGGTTGCGAACAAGCCTGCAACTGTATTAGACTGCTGAATATGCTGATTCGGGCTCGAATCCAAGACAGTGGACAGATGATCGTCAATTGCCTTGATGGTATCTTTTTTCTATGAACTTCACTCCCCTGTGGTCTTGACGGATTTATGTGCTGTTCTCCTCTCTTTAGCTTCAGCACTTTACCCTATCTTCCCGTATCACCACCGGGCATAATATGCTTAACTACCATGCAAGAAGACGGATGACCTATGCAGGGGATGTGGCGGCGAAAAAGTAGACGAGGACACTCCACACTTTCTTTGCCACTGTCTACGCTCTGCCGTAAAAGATTCAAAAAAACCCTAGGAAGACACTTCTTTTAGGATCTAGGAGAACTGTCCGACAAGTCTGTGGTCGACATACACAGATTTATCCGCGCCTCGGAATGGCTCGACAGAACATAGGCTATTGGTTCCTAGTAAGGAGGGCTGAAACCCCTAGGGTACCACAATGGGTCTACATTGACCTGAGTGTGACGGAGAAATAACCTCCTTTCCCGTCAACCCTATTACCTAACCTACCTTCAGCACTTCCTCATTGAAGGGACACAGTCTGTTCCTATTTCCCTCACTCATACGCATTGCTGTATTGTCCATTGTGATTTCACCTACCTCCGTTTATATTCTTCTTTTCTCTGCAAGCCATCTGGCGCATTGGAAGAATATGTGTTTGGCGTTGTCCTGAATCGAGTCGCCATACTGACATGCTTGTGTAAATACTCCTTGAAACCACCGTGGCCCCGTTTAATCTTCAATGTTTCCGAACGGTCTTGTGGTCCATTTTCCCCTGGTTTTTCTTGGCCTCAGCGTTTTTTTTCCAGCTTTTGTCGTTTCCTTTTCAACTTTCGCTTTCCTCTTGTACGTATACGAGTATTTCTTCTTCGCTGCTATAAGGACAATTCGTGTTACTCTCGCGGCTATGAAAGCAATTGGTTCTGAAACGGTTTGATAGGAACTCGCCACTCGAAGATCCCCTCTTCGCTATACCGCTGCCCTTTGTGTTCCATACTTTGCGAGCAGGAGCACATCAGCCCAGATCTCACACTTATACAAAAGGGTAGAGTGCGTAACTGTCATGAGTATTTTGCGTCTGCTTACCGTGGGGCCTCCCAAGTTTGCCACTAGTCTGTTCAACGATAAGGTGATCTTTTCACCCCTTTTGGACGCATACAGGATCTCCTCCCAATGCGTGAGCTAGCTTTGTATCCAACCTCACTCCCAAGTATTTTACAACATCTTTTGTGGTTATTGTCTCTAGGCCTACCCGCATCTGTAAGACAATAGAAATACGCCTCCTAGGCCTAGGTAAGGTTGAAACGGGTGCCAGCTGATACCAGCACACTTAGACCAGTGATAGGCCCATTGTAATACCACAATAATCTGGAGAGATCTCTTTACCTACTCGTTGCTTCTGATGAAGAAAGGAGGTTTCTGACATCTGTGTTTATCAGATCGCCTAACTTGCTAAAGTAGATTTCTCCTAAGTGGAGCCTTCTTTTACGAGAGAGAGCTGGGCAGTTACAAAGAAGGTGGGGAATGCTTTCCTCCTTCTCTTCGTCCATGTAGCTTTTTAAGAAATTATTTGAATGAACGCCAAGCCTTGTTGCATGCTTGCCTTCGCCTCCCAGTCAGCTGAGATATCCCTGATTTTCTGTTGCTAAGCTCAGTCCATGGTCTTGCATCCAGAATTTGACGCATCTCATGACTTGTACTGCATTCTCAGTGTCCCGCGGGGTAAAGCCTGCTGGGATATCGTCGGCATAGCCAATGTTGCACAGTGTACAGTGCTCCCCGGGTAGCTGCCTTGAGAGTTCTTCTGATTTGCTTGGGCACCTAAGAGGGGAAGTTACCTATTCGTATCCGCTTATGTTGCTGGCAATTTTTGAAACCTGAAATGTTTGGTAAGCAATGCGAGTTACGCGGATTACTGTAGTACACACCAGGCTTAGGAGAAAAAAAATGTCCATGACAGATCAACTTGTTGTCAAACTTTCCTGTGTTCAGAAATACTACTTTGACAATGATTCTGGAATGACACAAAACTATATTATAAAGTCCAACCAGACTAAGCAGATTCATGTGTTAAGTATCATTCTTTTAAGGTAAAACTAGGCTCGCAACTAATTCGGGAGTGGGCGGGGGTGTATTCTCTAACGATGTCATCGTAAACATCCCTTCCAAGCCGAGATAATGACAATCAACTCAAAAACAGCCCTTAATTGTCGCTTATCTCTTAACGAGATAGCTAAGCAATTCAAAATTCAATTTATATGGGTGCCGGGGCACGGAGACATTTCAGGGCCCCTACTCTGTATTGCGATTCTAAAGTTCGAAACGTTCGAAAGAGAAAATTTTGTATGGATTTTATGAATTGCGTTTCAAATTGCCCATACAAAATTCCGCGTTCGAACGTTTCGAACTGTAGAATCGCAATACAGAGTAGGGGCCCAGGCAACTGCATGGCTGATGAACTCGCCAGAGAGGGCACAACTCTACCAATTCTTCCGGAAAAAAGGAATTTAAGTATGCCTCTGGTCACCTGCAAATTGCTACTCAATAGAAACGCGATTAACATGGCCAATCATAGATGGACAGTAGTAGGTAGCACCTGTCTCATCACCAGGCAGATTTGGCCAAAGCTGGATCTCCAACGTTCCCACTGTCTCATCAGATGGAAAATATTGCTAATAATCACCTCAGTGGGTGTCATTACGGGACACTGCACCATCAGCAAGCATGCCTATAGGCTAAGCCTCCTTTACAACAACCTCTGCAGAAGCTGCATAGATGAGAAGGAGGAGGAGATGATTCTCCACCTTCTTTGTACATGCCCGGCCCTTTTAGCTCGAAGAAGACTATACTTAGGAGCCAGCTTCTTCATCAACCTAAGTGAACTGTCTGACATCAACATTGGCAGTCTCCAGCGCTTCATAGTAAGCTCCGGCTGGTTCTGCGGGTAGTATTTCTGGTGGAATACAAATCCTGGTTCCCTTTCCTTACCTAAGATAATGTCTGCCTCTACTATTTCGCGTCGCAAGTGTTTAAATAGTCCTGATTCATTCTGTTATGTGGCATATATGGTATATGTGGCAGTTTTACCATTCCCAGTCAAAGAACAAACATCAGCGCACAAATGGATCATCTGTATTGACCTTAAAATAAATGCTTCCTTCTTGGCCAGCAACGCGAATATACCAAGTATACCTATTTTTTGTGTATGTGGGACAGCAGAGCTCGTGAGAAGCATTGACTACAGTCGAATTGACCGCCAAGATCTGGGGTCGAATTACGGCATCAGTGATCGACCCCTGAACTCAAACCTGGTGATCCAAACATTCTACATCAGCCGCTTGTTGACAGAAACAGTATTATATTTCCACCTCTGCATATAAAACTGGGCCTCATGAAGCAGTTTGTTAAAGCTTTGCCAACTGAAGGAGACTGTTTCAAGTACCTCATTTCAGCATTTCTTCGCCTGTCTTTTGAAAAGATAAAGGCCGGTGTGTTTGACGGTCCACAGATTCGGCAGCTCATTAAAGATGAACATTTTATTGGGACAATGACAGAGCTCCAAAAGAATGCTTGGTTGGCATTCAAAAACGATGTCAAAAACTTTCTTGGGCTTCAAAATGCTTGGTTGCTACATGAGCATCTAGGTTCATTTTCTGTATAGCCATCTTGCTGACTTCCCGCAAAATCTAGATGCAGTCAGTGATGAGCAGGGTGAGCAATTCCACCAAGATCTAAAGATTATGGAGGCACGGTACCAAGGTAGATGGGATGTACATATGATGGCTGACTACTGTTGGAGCATCAGGCGAGAATGTCCACAGAATGAAGACTCTAAGAAAAGCTATAAACGAACATTTTTACCTTGATATACATATATATTTGCCGTTCGGTTAAAGAAGTTTATTTTCTTTGGACATTTTGTTTGGTAATTGTTTCCTTAATTTTTTATTGTATGCACATTTTGTATGTTATTTAGAACGAAAAGATGATATCCTGAAGCTTGAAAAGGTGACGTGATAGACAAAAACTGTGATAATTTTCGCATTCAGACGCCAAAAATAAGTCAAAAACAAGTGTCAGGTCTTAGTCAACGAAATGTGTGTACCCCCGTGTAATCGTTCAATTTCCTGTAAGAAAACATGTTTATTTCGCACAGGGAGAGGTAGATAAGTTTGTTTTGTACACTTTCCTCTGTCGATCAGAATGATCACAATAAGTGTAATATTGCATCATAAACTGCGAATAAAAACAATGACGAGCGTTGTAAATTGTTTTGCCATCGATAATGATGCAAAAGAAATGTATGTTGACACGTGTGATAAACAAATTGAAAATTGTTTGCTTCTGTCGTCGAGGCATTTCATCCAGAAATCACAAGGAATGTCCCACATTTCGAGTTGAAATGTTCATCCTTAAAACTTTTCATTAAAGGATTAAAGCATGTTCCAGCAGTCTTACATAACCAACCTAATTTCGTTTCAAATCAAGTCTTTGGTTGACCTTTTTATACTCAAAATCCAGTTTGCAACATTCACTGGATCCAAAAACACAAGCTCATTAGAAAGTGATTAGCTTAACTATCTTTCCCTATTTATACGATAACATCATGCATTGGACATATCAGTTCCATTGTATTCCCGCTTAGATACACATCGGGGAAGCAAGTCATACTTTTACAAAATGAAGTTATTCATCTCCTGTTTGGTGCTCTGTTCTATTGCCTTGTCACAGGCACAGGATCTGCCAGAGGTTGTAGCAGCTAAAGCAGCTCATTTCGAGGCAGTCCGTCGTGCAGAATTGGTCATTGCCAATGCTCCAGCTCCAGCTATCAACAATCAACAACAACGTCGAATTGTAGAGGAAACTTCTCAACACAAATTAGGACTCAATGTGCACGATACCCCTGAAGTGGCTGCCGCTAAAGTTGCTCATTATGAAGCTGTCCGTGATGCAGAACACGCTACTGCTGTTGCAAACTCTACTGGACGAGTTGGTGATGCAAGGCATTCCGATTCGGGTCATTATTCTTCTCATTACCATTCCCATCCAGCTCCTGATCATCACCATACTCCAAGTCATCACTATACTCCCAGTCATCACTATAATCCCACTCATCACCATACACCTAGTCATCATCATGTCCCTGTTCATCACCCAGCACCTGTCCATCACCACTATCGTTCTGGGCCAGTTATTCCAACCACTCAACATCAACTTGGAGTCAATGTACATGACACACCCGAAGTAGCTGCCGCCAAATCGGCTCATTACGAAGCTGTTCGTCGTGCTGAACAGGCTGCTGCCGTTTCTGGTCCCTATGATGATGGTTCATACATGATGGTTTCTAGATACCAAGAGCCTGCTCCAATTGCACCAGTTGTTCATGGTGGTGTTCACTTACGCGATACTCCTGAAGTGGCTGCAGCTAGATCTGCTCACTTTGAAGCTCTGCGTCGTGCTGAAATGACTGCTGGTCCCCGATATGTTGAACACATGCAATACGTTCCAATGGCACATCAAGTTATGTACATGCCAGTGGAGTACCATCAAAATATCAATTACGATCGTATGGTTCCTTCTGCAGCTGTCCCCCACACCAACCAGCACAAGCTAGGAATTAATGTGCACGACACTCCTGAAGTAGCTGCTGCCAAGGCTGCTCATTTCGAGGCAATCCGTCAGGCTCAAAAGGTTGCTGCTGAAAATGAACGCGAGTATCCTGCTCCCAACAACAATTATTATAGGAACCCGTCTAGGGAATATGGTCAAGTGAACTATTAACTGGATGTGAAGGGAGTCATTTGTCATTTATTTTTTAAATAAAATTTTGTTATAAAAATGTTACACCTAATGTTTTAGTGACGTGCTGGGTTAGATTAGGTTAGGTTCTCTGTATCTGTCGCTGTTCTACCTACTTAAAGGCTAATCAGACGTATGATGAAGCGAAGGATGCTACTTACATCAATAGCCGTGTTTTTTTTTTGATAATAATACTCACTTCAGTCAAAAAAACGATCTATACTCACTTCATCCACAGTAACAGCCGCACCAACCAATTGGTTTGCGGCTCGATTTCTTTTTCTTCATTTGACAGTTCTTAAATGTCAAAACCGAGGAAAAGCAACACATACGATCGGCTGAGAGCTTATTTATGAGATTTTTCGCGCTCTGGTGGTCAACTTATGTAGTTCTATCCTCACTTGCTGCTACTGGGGAAGTTATCGCCACTTGGTGTGTTGTTATTGCTTTGTGTGTAAAATCTAACTGGGCTGGGTATACAGCTCTCAAAAAAACACGGCTAATGTCAGCCAAGTCGCTTAGATCATTGAAGAGAGAAGCTCCCAGGTGGAGCAATCTTTTTTGGGCATAGCTGGGCGGGTACAAAGAAAGTTGATGATTGTTTCTTTCTCCTCGTCATCCCTGCAGCTCCTGTAGAGATCATTAGAAAACAGGCCTACTATTTTAGTATGCAGACCTTTAGGACAGTGTCCCGTAAGGACACCGATTGTATGTATGTATATTTGGCACGGCAGCTCATGGAGAGCCAAGGCCTAGCTTTTCAAAACCATTCATGTTGCGCGTGTTATATTCTTCGCACGAATGGAAGGGACCTATAGGTTTTGAAAATCGAACCTGTGTCTCTCGCTAAGCAGTCCAACGCACTAACCACTAAGCCACGGTGACCACAAAGACACCGATTAGAGTAATTTATTAAGCTTAGGACCGTTTTCGGTCTAGTTTAGGCCAGATTTGCGATGCTCCCATCATTCAACTTGAGTATGTCGTTGCATGTAGCAAAAGGCATACCTAAGTGTTGCTTCTTCGGCAACGTGCTAAGGCTTGTGCCTATTTTTGCAAGCTGGTCGGCCTTGCTGCTTCCCGGAATGTCTCCGTGACCAGGCACCTAACGCACGTGAATATTGAATTGCTCTGGCATCGCCTTCAGAGGTCAATGGCAATCTTGAGAGGCCTTAGAAGAAAGTGAGCACGTAATCAGACATTTAATTGGAGATCATCCGGTGGAGCCAGATATCTTTCACAACACTCACTGTGACCGCTTCAGGGATGTAAGGTGAGGTTAGGTAGGTGTGGCAGGCTGCAATCGCAACCTCACTTAGACCAGATAAGGTCCATTGTGTTACCACCAGGATCTGTATTTCGCCAGGATCACTACCCGCAGAACCAGCCGGAGCTTACTATGAAGCGCTGGAGACTGCCTATGCTGATATCAGCCAGTTCACTAAGGTTGTTGAAGAAGCTGGCTCCTAAGTATGCTCTTCTCCGAGCTGAAAGGGCCGGGCATGTACAGAGAAGGGATGTTAACGAGAAAGAAACTTTCACTCACTTCTTCTGCAGGCGTCCGGTGCTTACCAGAGCCAGACAAGATGCATAAGGAAAACCCTCCCTTAATGACCTCAAAGAAATCTCGAAAATAAGGATCTAGCCACTAGTTGGATCTAAGGATCTCTGATCGCACTACACATCAGTCACGAGCGAAAAATTCTTCGAGTGATTTGACTTGTCGTCGGTTCCATTTGTTTAGAGGAAACACGATGGACTTGGGGATATAGGGACATCGAGATGGCTACGACATGTACAGCAAATAGGCTACAGGAGAGATGTCTCACCGTAGGTGGCACAAGTCGGAAAGGTCTCTAGACAACTTCATGAGCAAAAGTAGAGTCAACTGGTCGACTTGATTGGAGAGGTTTGTTGGTTAAAACCCAGGACTACCACGAACTGTAATGCCACCTTCGTATAAAATGAAGTAGGCAATATGCCTTGCCCTAAACAATAAAGCATCTGACCAGCCTGCATCCCATAACCTTTTCACGGACCATGCAGCGGATCATTTCGAGCATCAGCTTGACTGACATAATGTTCGGCCAAAAAAAATCGCATTCATATTGTTCAGCAACTTACAGAATGATTCATGGGGTTCCAAACCTACAAGAGTACCTTTGTTTCTTACAACGCCCTAAGGTACAGCTCATCGGACTTGTAGGTAAAATTCCTATCAGTGCCAACAAATTATCACGCATTGTGTGCTCTTAGCCTCATCAAGCTGACACCACTCTTAATGTTCTCCAAACACACCGCTGATGCAATGAATCTCAATGCATATGTGACAACAACCTTCCAAATGGTCATTGAACAAAATGATTCTAAGACCGTAAAACATCCAAAAGGTACCCATAACTAGAGCACATCAGGTGGTGGAAGAATTTCAAAAGCATTCCATTCCGCCACCAGATAAAGAACACCAGTACAACACGCTGAACAAGTTGCTACCACCACCGAACCCAATTATGAAACACAAGATGGCACATTAGGGGCACTTAAGACTCATTAAATGTTTTATAATTCATCCGCAGAAGTTGTGGTCCCTCTAAACCAGTCCGGATCAGGTTACAATTGGATCACAAAACGGTTTAGCCTGGAGAAGTGAAGGTAGTCCAGCCGTATGTGCCACTAATGAGGGTGTCTTAGGATTTTTTATTTTTTTTTTTTCCGAGCAGGTCAAGCGTTCAGCTATCAAATTCGGACGCAATTGTTGCAGGCGCCCAGACGCCAGTATTGCGCTGGCCAACGAGATTTCATCAAATCAGTGAAATCTGATCCCGCGTCTTACGCAGTGGAATAGACATCCATGCCGGTCGGTACAGCAACAACGGATAGAATGGAAATTGGATCCAAGTGGGGAATCAGCAGAGAGTTTCGAGGTCAGTCACAATTGAGAGCATCCACGAAGCGAGGGATGAAGATTGATGCAACTGGCCATTGGGCTCCAACTATGAGTTAGATAATGTGAGTATAAAAAGTCGACTACAGTTGACGAAAAGACATCAGTTCACTTTGTGATCTCACCTCACAATCAGCTAACATTTGGATTACAATCTCAAGGATCACTTTGAAGATGAAGACATTCTTAGTTCTTGCCGCGACTTTGGCTATGGTCAGTGCATCTGGAATACAGTTCTCACCAACATTGTACACGGCGGCTATTCCAATTACGACTCAATACCATGCTCAGGATGGTTTGGGACAATACTCGTATGGATATAGCGGAGGTCCCTCGGCTAAGGCTGAATACAAGTCCCTAGATGGTGTAACTCGTGGATCGTACAGCTATGTGGATGCCGATGGAGAATTGCAAACTGTCGAGTACACAGCTGACAGTGCAAATGGTTTCCAAGCTTCGGCTACTAATCTGCCAAAGGCTCCAATCGATGATAAGACCGCACCAAGTCCAGTTCAGGACACTCCTGAAGTTGCAATGGCTAAGGTTGAACATTTTGCCGCTTTCAGGGAGGCCGAACTAAGAGCCGCTGAACACCCAACTAATGGCGAGGGAAATGGAAATGACGAGCAGTCATCGAATGGATCCCAAGAGCGATCAGCAGCACTTTCCCGTGAAGCAAGCTCTGCCGAAACTGAAAGTTCAAACGGTGTGGATACTTCTGGCGAACGCAGTTCGGAACAACAAGGAGGCAGTAGCTCTTCTTTGCAGTCCTCGAATGGAAATGGAAATGGCAATGGAAATCGAAATGGAAATGGAAACGGAAATGGAAATGGAAATGGCAATGGAAATGGAAATGGTAACAGCAATGACAGGGAAAATGGAAATGGAGGCAATGGCATCACCCGACTTCCCTCAAATGGTCTAAGCAATGGTCTAAGCAATGGTCTTAGTAACGGTCTCAGCAACGGTTTTAGCAACGGTTTTAGCAACGGTCTTAGCAACGGTTTTAGCAACGGTCTTAGCAGCACACTTACCAACGGACTTAGCGGAATCACCAACGGCCTCAGTACCAGTCTTAGCGGTAGCCTTAGCAGCCTCAGCAACGGTTTCAACAATGGTCTCAGCAGCACTCTCAGCAATGGTTTCAGCAATGGCCTCAACAATGGCCTCAGCAACGGTTTCAACCTCGGTTCTCTTAACGGAAATGGTCAATTATCATCATCCGGATTAAGCAGTCTTCAACTAAATGGAGAACTAACAAGTGGTCTCGACAGTGATGCCATTCGATTCTCTGAAATCACACCAGCTACCACCTCCCAATTGCGTCCAATCTCATTGGCAGCGGTTCGAGTGCCAGCAACCTCATATTTACGTGTCTCTACACCAACTCACGGATACAGTATTATCTCACCATCAATTCTTACTGCCGTACCAACCCTCCGAGCTACATCAAGTCAAACAATCAGTCGCACCCTACCAATCTCATTGAGATCGACTTTCTTGACACACGGACTGAAATAAACCAACGATTGAAAAAAAAAAAACAACCCCCCGATGAGGACCCTCTAACGTGAACTACAACAACGACCAGTGATTTAAAATGAATTGTGAAACCACCTAGCCTTAAGGAATTACATATTACAATACTCTTACGTTTTATACTATATACTTCCGTCTGTCTTACATAAATACTCTCGTATACGTACCTGTTATACTCAATGTCTTAAGTCTAAGTTCTATGTTGTATCCTTCTGTTAATCCATAAGAACTTTGGCGATCTTTTATTGTGAATTGTAATGGTTTATGGTAAAATCATTTAATTATTTGTTTATTTTTAATCTTTTATGTTTTATGTTTTATCTCAAGAGCACAAATATATAATAATGTTTAACAAAAAAAATAAACATGTGTCTTAAAAAAAATATATATGCGAGAAAAATAGTGGGCCCAAATAAGTCTTCTATGGATAGAAGCAGGTTTTTGCTTAAAGGAAATCACCCACTGTGCATTCCTTGACGTTCAAAGTGCTTTTGATAACACGGGCTACGATTCAATTACCAATGCTCTCGCCCGCAGAGGCATTGATCATCCAACTAATAGGTAGATAAGGGCGATGCTTGAAAGCTGGGGAATCTCAACCATCTCAGGAGAGTTCTCAGTGACTATTTCAGCAGCTAAAGACTGTCCACAAGGTGGCGTCCTGTCGCCTCTCTAATGGTCAATCGTCATCGACGACGTACTCACTAAACACAGCAACCTTGGCTACAACGTCATTGGCTACGCTGATAATCTTGTGAGGACATACAGAAATCCTTTCATTTTGTCTCTGACTGGTGTGTCAGAGAGGGCTTATCTATCAACCCCAACAAAACAGTTCTGGTGCCATTTACAAGAACAAGGAAACTGAACTTTGGTACAGTTACCCCAAATACTCACACGTTAACAGTTAAATTACCAAAAAGACCAATGCCATGTGGGTATGTCGGCTTTTATACGGTAAAACCTGGGATCTACAGCCCAAGGTTACATATTGGTAGTAGGACCCATCCTTACCTATGCCTCCGTAGTTTGGTAGACAAAAGTCAAGGAAAAATCCACCATCCTAAAGCTACAGCGTCTTCAAAATTTAGCATGCCTCGGCATCACCGGGGCCATGCGAACTTGCCCTACGGCAGCCCTTGAGGCACTGATTGGATTTACCCCGCTGCACATCTTTGTCAAAAAAGTGGCAATACGCAGTGCAGTTAACCTCCAACGCTCGACAGGAATCCAGGCAAGGGTCACATGGCTATCCTATCTGATTTTCCCGAGCTGGAGTGTGGTATACTGATGGTTCAAAGATGGACTTCGGTGTTGGTGCCGGTATCTATGGCCTTAATCACAAAGTCTCAAAGGCACTTGAAATGTGTCTTAGTGTCTTTCAGGCGGAAATACATGCCATTGAGACCTGCGCCACTATTATTCTCGATTCCGGTATTAAGGGGGTAGCCATCAATATATTCACCGACAGTTAAGCAGCGCTCAAAGCACTGAGTTCTCATTACTGTAACTCAAAGGCCATTCTAGGCTGCTTCAATACTCTCCAGGACATATCAAAGCGAAATAAAGTCAAACTCTGATGGGTACCAGGACACAGAGGCATTGAAGGCAACAAAATTGCAGATCAACTTGCCTGGAAAGGCTCTTCAGAAAGGTACATAGGTTCCGAACCCTTCTGCGGTATCCCTACCTCTGCGTTCAGAATGAGTCTGGACAGCTAGGAAAAACAAAACCTCTTATCCTACTGGAACAACACTCAGGGATTCAGACAGGCTAAAAAGGCCATCCAACACCTGAACAAATCCACAAAAAACATTCTCAATCGGAAGATATCATAAGACTTGCCGGCTTCCTTACCGGTCACTGTAGCCTCATATATCACTTACATAAACTAAACATAGTTCAGGAATCTGAATGCAGACTCTGCTTAGAGGAGGACGAATCAGCGGAACACGTACTATGTGTCTACAGAGTCAGAAAACGCTTTCCTCACAAAGAATTCCTAACACCGGAGGACATTCGTAATGCCTCGACTGGGGACATCTTCAACTTCATTAGGAAGTTAGAGCACCTCCTTGTCTAACTGGCTCCTGGCACAATAGATCTTTCAGGTCGCAGTGCTATATGCGTTATGCCGCAGAGCCTAACTAATAATAATAATAATAATACTGATAATTAATAAGTCTTCTATGGAACTTCAGAGAGAATGGATTCGGAAAGGGACATTCAATCAACTGTCGACGCCATTTCAGTGGTTGGTAATTTAACACAAAAAGCTCTGTTAAGAATGCGTTCAACTCCACAAAAAAAAAAAAACTTTCTACGATCAAGGAAAGTGTACCACAGAGCTCGCTATTGGGTCCACTTCTGTGGAACATTATATACCATGTCCTCCTTTGACTGCTTTCTTTAAAAGGAACAAAGCCCAATAAGAAACCTTCAGAGATGAAGAAGGAAACCTTGTTGTAAAGTCAAAATCGGTGCTGAAAATATGGAAAAACTACTTCTGCAAACTGAACGTATCCAAATCGTACAGCCTCCCAGACTCTTCGAGTATCTTCCAGGCGGAGATACTAGCGATTAGAGAAGCCTGCAAGATACTTAGCCTCAGGCCTACTACCTCAAACAGCATAGGAATCTTTATTGACAGCCAGGCTGCCATCAACGCGCTCCACTCACGTAGGTAGGAAGAAATGGTTGAAACTAGTGAACCTACTGGAGCCACAAGTAGCGCGGATGCGCCGTTTTGATACCACAACTCACGTGACCTAGATGTTGATGGGCGTAGCTTAGAATGTAGTTTACATATCCATCCTGTGGAATTGAGAAAATTGATTATGTTATGTTAGAAATCTCAGAAAGTTCCTTGAAAAAGAGTTTTCCGAGAGTGCGCTGTCTGGCTCTGACAAGTGCCGGGCAGTCACAGAGAAAGTGGAATGACGTTTCCTTTTCGTGGGAATTGTCGCAACTACGACAATGGGGTTTGAACGGAATGCCTAGCTTGGCAGCGTGTTGACCTATTGGCCAGTGGCCCGTGCTAATTGCTGTGATTCTTACTGTCTCGATGCGGTTCCTATTGATCAGGTCATTCGTTCTGTTTGGATATGGCACAGGTTGCTAGACTTTTCCTCCTAGAGTTGGCAATAGAGAGAAAGTTGGAAAATGTTGCCCTTGACGAGTCCCATCGGGGAGCAGACTGACTATCTCGTTCCACTCTACGTTACTATGGCCGGGAACCCACAGGAGAGTGATGTTAAACCGAGCGTTTACCTGCGATGTAGTTTCCTTAGACTGTTCTACTAATTTAGAGGACGAAGTAAGTGAGTGGAGCGCTTCGATGGCAGCCTGGCTGTCTATAAAGATTCCTATACTGTTCCCCTTTGTAAAAAAAAAGCTAGTGCTAATTATCAACTTATTACGACGAGCTGCCAGAAACTTGTGGGTCTAAAGCTGTTGTCTTATGTCATGTCATGGAGGCTATGCTTTCCAATTTACCGGTCAAATGAGTCGTCCTTGCCGATTTAAGAATTCAAATTGCCTAGTACTATGAACAGACTACGTAAGCTCTTTCCATGAAGTTATAGAATTCCTTCTCCAAAAACTCTAGAGGGTTCCCTTTAATTGAAAAATATAAACTAGAAAACTTTAATTATAAATCTTTTTATTTGTATTTAATATAGATATTTTTAGTTTTGTTAATAAACACTTTAATTTTTTTGTTTTTTTGTTTTTTTTTTTACAAATTCATTTACTTTTTTTTTTCTTAGCTTATAACATTAAAAAAATGCCTTTTATCTGAAGGCTTCATATACAATAGTTTGATTTCTTTTTGACAGTTTTTTTTATTGTTTTTCTTTATTCTTGTGAATTTTTAGTTATCAATGATATTTTGGGGTTTTTTTTTTTAATTTATTGTGACGGTGAAGTGTTTTTATCTTAGCATTCTTTAAGCTAACTAAAACATAAAATAAAATTATTTGAAGAGAGCGATTGATAAATTTAAATGCCCACTCTATCGAGTTCTTTACTTTCAATTTCACTCAATATCATAGGAAAGGATGGTTGTAGGACTTTTGCCTATGCATGTAAAATTGTTAAAATCATATCCTACATACTATAAGGAGAAAATATGGAACCTGCTTTTAACAAACTAGTCATTGAAGCAAAGTATGCCTGGAGTACTATCTATAGCTCTCCTCAATCTTAAAAGCAGAGAGTTGCAACTGGGCGTACAGTTACGTGCAAATTGAACATTCAAAACTGGCCTACACATCCGTAAAAAATCCGAGACAAAACCATCAAACTAGTGGTTCTGTAAACAGCAATCGAAATATGTAGTTCAATGGTTGACTGAGGTTCGAAAACATTGTGACCCAATCTGGGGTTTTCAAGTTTATACTGGAAATACTGAGACTCTTATTGTGGCATAAGAAATGCTTCTTTATAGAAGTGTTTGGAAGGTTAAAGGCCTCTAGGGACTGCCTCAGGACTTTAAGACTAAGAGATTCAAGATAGCTGGCCAACGTACTTACAGATCACCCGCGCATTCCAATCAACAATAAAAAAAATCTGTGAATCGAGTGTATTACTTTGTACAAAGACTGCTGTAAAAAGGTTTAAGACTACAATCGTCGTGTCATCACATCGTCATCAGCACGGGCTCTGAGCCTAAGTGAGTCCCATGGGACGCCTATCCACCTAGCCTAACCTAACCTAACAATCGTCGTTAGATTAAACAGAGCATCTGGGGAAATCCCTCAATGAATCTGCGATGGAGAGATATTTTAAGCAGCGAGTGGTAAAGGCGAATAAGTATTCTCTAAACTGCCTGATCAGTCTAGGAGTCATGTCAATTGAAGAAGCAGAAATCCGGCTATGATTATGTTCAAGGGTAGCATGCCCTATAAAGCCTTAGAAGCGCAGTCCGTAAACCAATGTCACGGATTTCTAATCGAAATTACGATAGATGCGATTTAGCGATTTAATTGTAGGTTCCTGGACATTTCAGAAAAATGTCACGGACATAAACTAATGGAATAAGGTACCGCTCGGCACCATACTGATGAAAACAAGGTACCAACTGCACTCTTTGAATAGACAATTGGTAGAACAATACAAACATATCAAGACAAATCATACGAATTTTATTGCAATGGCAAGATTTGATGCTTGATGCTTAGAAAATTCATTTAGCCTAGAACTTCTGCAGAAACTTTGAAAGCAAGAAAGAAAATACAACACTCACCTACTTATATGCAACTGTCCAACTGCATCTTTTTGAAGAAAGGAAGGCCTAGAACTCATTTCTTTACTTAGAAAATTACTTCACTTTCATCAAAGCCTTCCAAAATCAACTGATATGTTACCGCATAGACGCGCCTGGAGTCAGTACCAAATCCATTATGATGAATTTATCTCGATCTTTATGAACGGCTTTAGAAATCGGTGCCGGGATCTCCTCGGAAGACCTTGATATTCACCATTCCTCCAGTCACTGAAGAATTTTTTAAGTCGAATCACAGCTATAACAGCTGTGTATCCATCACAATAAAATCCAGGGAGGGTCTGTTGATGTCTCTGAATGAAAACATTCAAATCTGTTAAGTCTGAGGTCAATACGACTTTCTAAGGTACTATGCGGCTGATGAATTAGCACAAAAAAGGCTCTCAAGGTACAGACAAAAAGAATCTTAAACATGAAACGTTGCTAAATACCTGAACGTACTTTTGTCCTAAGTGTACCTTTGATATGTGCCATCCTGGGCACATACAAGGAGGAAGGGAAACCACTGGGTTTGAACCAACCAGCTCAATATTACGTGAGTCTTCCAGCTCGTCAACGTCTCGCTTATTAGACCGAGCAGGACACTCGAAAAACAGAGGCCAAATAGATTTGATTTCTTCTTCATCCCTGCAGCCTATAAAAATGTCGCTACCATTTTGCAGTTATGCCAAAACCAAATAATATAGTGCCCAGGAAGGACCAAAGAAATGACTCGTACATCTTTACGACTGAGTATAATCAGAGAAAGGCCATTACATTTATCGTGTTCTTGCTACTAAATACGTTTCCAAATCTCTATCTAAAATTTAAGGAACAACTCCAAACTAGCTAACTACAATGATAACCCACTCAAAATCTCCCTTTCCTAATACAATCTTTACTGCAGACCCTTAAATAAAAATAAAGAAAACGGACATATGCACAAAACCCACGCAAATGCAGCAGAGTTGACGAAGAAGACCGACCATCTGTTTTGCAGATCAAACCATAGCGAATTCCAGGATGTTTAATTTAGTGAATTGGCAGCAAAGTACCTGGAATCGGTACGGAATATGTACGGTCCAAGGCTGACCTCCAACGGCCACGAGCTCCTCAAGCTAAATACGTGCTTGACAAGCAATGCAACATAAAACAAGATCTATGAACTACAGACCAACAAAATAAAGCACAATAATAAATTTTTTTCTTTTCTTTTTTTCTCTTGAATGCAATCATTTTTATATTTTGAATAATTATAAATTTGTTGTATTGTTGTTTTTTTCTTTTGTTTAAAATGTAAATAAGTTGTAATAAAAATCACTATGATTGTGTCGCTATCATCCATACAATTATTATTCTTGTATTCTTGTTTCTTTTATTTGTTTTTTGTTACAACAAAACACGTCCTTAAACTCATACAAACTTATAAAATACAATTATTATGTTTCTTTTAAGTATTTTTATAGTTTTTATATTTTAAAATGTTTTTTTTTTCTTTTTATTTGTTTGCAAATTGTTTGCGGTTTTCATTAAACTAATAAAACAAAAGAAAAAAAGGTAGTACACCTTTTAAAGTGAATTGAGCCGTACTACGGTAGATAACTCTCTGAATTGGCCTAGTAGAAATTTATATATTTTTTTTTTATTTTAAATAAGTGAAAAATTACACATGAAATGTTTTTTTTTTTAATTTTTTTCTTTTACAAGCATCTACCATAATAGAACAAATTATGTATTAAGTTTTTAATTTTTATTTAAAAAATACACTTTTCTGTGACACTTATCGAGTTTTTAAAATATATACTTAATTAACGAGAAAAAATAGTGATTCAAAACTCGGTGGGAACGAAGTCATACATAAGTTTACAAGATGTAAAATAAAATAAAAAACATTTTAGCGAGATCGTTTTAGATTTTAAGCTGCGGGTGAATAGAGGCGATTTAATATGGTTCAGGATATCATTGTTATTTCAAGATCTATTGAACGTGTATGCTGCCGGCCACTGAATTAACTCAACATGGACTCGAGTTCAGAAATAAGCATCGTTCTATACAGACATGATCTATCAAAACACTGGACATGAAATAGAATACGATCTACGATCGAAAGAAAATTACTATTTTCCGGAACAGATAAATGCTTTTATAAAGCAGTGCCGGTTGTGCACCTGGTTCGAGAAAACAAATTCAGGCATCAGTATCAAAATTAAAAACTCATTTTCGCAGTTGTTGGATCTGATGCACAAATTTCAACAAACATAGGTGAACTCAGAATCGCATCACTTCAGTATTGATGAGGCATCACGTTCTAAAATACAAAAATTGGCTTCACTTTCAATGTCAAACGTTCGTTATTACAAATTTCTCGCACAAAATCATGCAAAAAAAATGTGTCTGATGCGCGCATAGGAAATTGCCAATTTTTACATTTTAGAATGTCAAACAAAGGTGATGACGCATAAATGCTGCAGTGATGCGTTTCTGAATTCCACCTCGTTTCACGAATTTTTCATCGCGTATAACATTGCATTTGAAAAATATTGGAATATTGGAAGGAGACTACAAATAAACTACAGGGAAGACATTGATTTACATCGTTTTTCGGACCGAAAAAATGCGACGTAAATCGAAAATAAAATTATCCAACACTCGTTGGAATGAAAAAAACCTACTGCGAATGATATTGTTCAACAAAGTAAACATTTAATTTGTATCCACGAATTCAACACACAGCAGTAAAGCGGAAAGGTATGTTATGTATTTCTGCGAAAAAAAGACCTTGAAGATGTGCATCTCGGTTAAATCCTTCTTCCTAAAGTGAAACGTTGTCCGTTTGTTTGTTTGTTCCTCTGTAACACGAAAACTACGGAACCAATCAACTTTAAATTTTACACATAGAGTGGGTCACAGTATAGGCTAATCTTGGTTATTAAAGTGTAACTTCGCAAATTAAAGGTGGTCGAAGCCGCGCGTAAAAGCTAGTAAGGAATACATTCGAAAGAGGGAATTTGGTAAGAAAACAGGTGTTTTAAGACACGACATAAATCGAAACTGAGAATTAAAATTCCGGACAACTTAAATAGAGGGGACGTAAACCGAGGTCTTCCTGTAATACGAACTTTCCATAAGTTGAACTAATTGTTTGGCCCATCCCCGGTCTAGTGTCAATGTATTTCCGTAGCTACCAAAAAAGTGCCTGGGCCCCTACTCTGTGGCCCTTATTGTGAGTGTCACTTTGTATAAGCAATTTGAAACGCAATTCATAAAATCCATACAAAATGTCCCCTTTCGAACGATCCGAACTTTAAAATCGCAATACAGAGTAGGGGCCCTGAGGATTCGGTTTTACATCGACCACACTAGAGCTATGTATGTTGTATTTCTCGCATTTTTACAACACAAAACATGTAAATTGCTCTCAAATACATCAACACAAGGGAGTGACAGTATACAATATAATTTTCTGATAGCACTGAGGAAATAACTGGAACGAGTATGAGTTTAGTGCAGAATCAGAGTCCACATCAAACACAAAGCAAAGGCCCTTATTGTGAGTGTCGATAGCTGATCGATGAACGACATTTATCGATCATCGATCGTCGATTGTAGATTTTGGTATTGTGTATTTTGATTGTGATCGACATTTGTCGATTTGACAGTCGCTTATTGTCGATAAGAAATTTCTGGTCGATGGTTTGTTTTCGAGAAAAGTGGAAGACTTTTGTGCGTATGAAATGTAAGTAATTTTAGTAAAAATAAAATATTAATATGAAGGAAAATAAAAATATATGAATTAAAATTCTATCGATTGAGTTACACAATGCCATGGTTCAAATCAATCGACGCAATCGACAATTGTCGTGGCGATTGCTGATCGACACTCACAATAAGGGCCAAAGTGTAGCACTAGTGGACATCGATAGCATGAGGGTGAAAACAGTGCGCCTTAGGGTGTACATCAAAAAAGCCTTCTAGGTTGAAAATAAAAATGATTTTATTACAAAAAAAAAGAATAAAAGAGTGATATCAGCATGCCTAGTAAAAGCTCAAGTATTTACCGGGGAAATAGAACATCAAATCAAACAAAAGTTCTTTTTTTTTTTTAAAGTCCAAGTGCCACAGAACTTCACAAGTGTTATTTCATCTTTGTAAATGAAGTTAATTATTAAAGAAATGACCATACACATAATTATACAAATCTTTTTCTTCTTTTAATTTGTGTTTTATGTTAAAACAATTCGACTTTTACTTTGATGCTGTATGTTTTCTATACACAATTTCATTTATTTTTATTTTTTTTTACTGATTTACAATAATAATAATCATTAAATTCTACATAAAACAAACCTTCGAATGAGGCGCATTATATAATAAAAAAAAGAAAAATAAAAAAAACAAACATTGATTATACATAATTATAATTTGTTATATTTTTTTCAAATTGAATATAAAAAAAAACATAAGTATTTAATAAAAAAAAAAAATATATATTTTCACAATAAGTTTAATTTGAACTTGGTTTTCACGTTGATACTTTTTTTTTATTTTATTTATGTGTTTAGTTCTATCATTTAGATTTTCTTGTTTTTAGTTTCAGAAAGATGCAGCGGAATTCATAAAAATAAAAGATTTTCTTTTTTCTTTGTTTTTTTTTGTTACAAAATTTCATTTATTTTATCAAATTTTGAAAAGAAAAAAAAGTGAATAGTAGTCATAAAAGAAGAAAGAAAAAAAAGACAAGAAATGCGAAACTCGGCGAGTTTAACCTTTTTTTTTTTTATTTATTATTAGTGTTTTTGTTTTACATGCTTCATTTTGGACTCTAAATTCAGATAATTATAATAGTAAATAGAAATATATTGTATTTTTTTTAGGAGAAAAAAGGTTTAGTTAACTAATTTGAATGAATTTTTGTTTTGTTTTGTTCTTTCTCTCTCTGCTGCTGCTGCTATTGTCTTCAAAAAAAAAAACAAAATCTATTGATGTATGCAGAGGGGTGGGGGTTCGGTTGGTTAATATATATATTTAAAACAAAATTTTGGTTCGCCATTTCTTAACTAAGCAAATCAAAAATAAAATTGAACTACTATTTTTGCTATTCCGCGCCGCAACAGTCTGATTTTTATTTTTTATAAATTATTTTAATGAAATCAATTTCTTATATCGGATTTTATTTAAGTGTATGTGTGTGTGTAATTTTTCTTCGTGGCATCAGAGGGGGGGATAGGGGAAAAATGTTTTCATTTCTTCCTTTTTCTCAAGAAAATTAATGTGTGTGTGTGTGAAATAAATCTCTTTTTTATAGTTTCAAATTTACATATTTATATATATTTGATTTCGTTTCTTGAGTTTGTTTTGTTTTACCTTTTCTTGTTCCTTCTCTTTGTTTTATAATTTATTTCTTCTTAATAAGTAATTATTTCTTATGTGTAATATATGTAAATTTCTCTCTCTCGCTTTAGTTTGTTTGTTTTTTTTTTTTTTTTTATTATAATTCGTGGTAAAAAGGTTTTTTTTTTATTTCTTTTCTTTCTATTTCTTCTTTCAATTAAATCTAATTATTATTTTTATTCTTGTTTTTGTTTTGATAACTTGTTAAATTTATTTTAATCTCGCAAATTATTTAATCTTTAGATAATATTCATGACTTATTGTAAATTACTTGCGTGCGTGTTTAACTAGGTTTTTTTTTTTTCTTAAATCTTGTTGAACTCTTCTTCTGTTTTTAGAGTCTTTCCCCACCTTTTGTTTTTTGTTTTTCTATTTAAAAAATATATATATATTCTTCTTTTAGCGAATTTTTACTCTTTTGGTTTTATTCGTTTCTTTTTTTTATTGATAGAATCTGCTGCTTTTCAATATTATTATTATTATTCTTTTTTTAATTTCTAAATATATGATTTTATAATATAAATCGCTTTGTTGTAATTTTATCCACACATTTTGTTTTAATTTTAATTGAGAGAGTTCTATTGAGAAAGAAAATGATTTTTAAAAAAAAAATTATAAATAAATCCTTTTTTGTTTTTCTTTTTTCAATATCTGTCTGTGTACACGCGTTCTTTTCTTTTGAGTTTCCTACTTTTTACCATCATTTATTAAATATATCTCTTTGTATCTTCAGTTCGTATATGTGGGAGGGAAGGACGACGTCAGCAGATAAAAAAAAAATTGTTCTTTTTTTTTATACTTTCTTTGTGTAATTCACTTTGTATTATTGGCCTGAAACAAATAAACAAAAAAATAGAAGAGATTGCATTAGGGCCAAAACCTTTTAAATGGGATAAGTGGAGAATATACATTTGGGAATTAGAATATTTACTTTGTGAATGTATTTTAAAATTGTTTCTAATTTCTATTGTTAATGGTCAAAGAATGTATCCGACAATTTCCGTCGATCACCGTCAAACTTTTTGGCTGCATTTGAAATATATTATTTATTTACATTAATTAACTAAGCAACCATTAAAAAGTAACACGATATGGAAATTTTGTAATATAAATCAAATAAAAAAGAAGTTGAATGAGAATGTGTTGTGTGAATTGTGTGAGAAAACGCACAAATATACCTTGGCTGCTACTAACTAACCCTTTCTATCCGTGTCCAAAATATTAGATATGATTATTTTTCTTTCTTCTAACAGTGCAGTTAGATTTTGCAGCCATTCTGACCCAACGTTCAGTATTGGAATCGAAGCACCCAGTGCAACAACCAGATAACTCCACTTTTTAAACAACTCCAGGAGATGGCTTATTCTTGCTCCGTTTTGAAAACAGTGATAACTCCAAAAGCGAGTTTCCTTATCCAAGAGTCAACGTAGATGTCTTCTTTGTACATCGAAGGACGCAGGATTATTTTTTTTTTTTTGTATTTCTGCATTAAAAAACATATTTCGCAAAAAGTGGAGTTATCTGGTTATTGCACTGGGTGCTTCAATCTTTCTAAATGAATTTTTACTGTTTGCGCACCCATCTAACAACCAAAGACAGAATCAGACACAAAATTTCATATAATGGCGGAGGGCACATCTCAACCATCAGGTACGTAGATTGCCAAGCAACTATCGCGATCTATGAATACAATAGAACCTTTGGGGGAAAATATGAGACCCGCCCAATCCACTGAATGCATAAGGCCCTCATTACGTCTATTCTTAGATGAGTCGAGATAAAAAAAAAGCTGCGCTTATAGCCCCTCCATAGCTCAGCACAAAGCAGGTTAAAACCCTCCCTGCAGGGAATTCATCTCAACAGAGAGTCAACTATTTCTTAACAAGCACAATCCTGAGGTTCCTTCAGGAAAACTGCGTTCGGCACAAAAGATCTGTATGCTGTGCTGAAAGCTATTTGAATGCTTGAAAATTGTCCGCGTATGAACAAATGAGAGCAGTCCGAATAAAGCAGACCTGTAAACACAAGCGTTCAGCATTGAAAGTGTGCTGAACAGTTTTTCATACTTGATTTAACCCCAAATTTTCCCCAACTTTTTCCAATACAAAGTCAAATGTCTTCATAGACATTCTGAACCCATTTTGACAGCTAAAGATATCTTTCCCTTGCTTGTATACTTATACTCTGCATATTCATAGCTCCTAGCACATTCCATCAGCACTTCAAGCATCTTACATTCTGGAAGGAGAGCGAAACAGATCACACGTGTATCGTTAGTCAGGCGAAGCATCTTTCTTCTGGATGGAGAGCTAAACAGATCACACTTGTATCGCTAGGTAGGCGGAATGGGAAACAAAAACAAAAACTGAAACTTAAACCCGACTGAACTTCTCAAAAGAAAGGTTGTCATTAAACCCGCAAATGCACCTTTTTTTTTGAAAACGATACGAAAATGTATGAAGGGGGGGTAGGGCTCCAGAAACTATTTCTTCCAAACTACGACAGTTTGTTCCAAAGGAAGCAGCCAATGTCTCAAGAGAGCTATCTTCACAAACAAATTCAAAATTGACATAATCACTAGCCAAATCGGGACCAAAGCCGTCTTGAAAAAAAAGGTGTCGCAATGAGCTTAAATTCCTAAGCTTAGAGCTGAGCATCCATGTAGGGGTAGATACTCCTCGACCTTAGCCAACATGTGACCGTAGTGCGAAAAACTAAAACACATCGACTACGTTAGCTCGGACACACCGGACATACTTTAGCCAAGAGAATCTTCAAACGACCAGAAAGATCGAAATTCCATTTTAAGGACTTAACTATTGCGGATTTCAGAATACACGGCCTGATAAACTAACAATGCCACGGGTCGTATGCCCGTTAAGTAAACAAGTAGTGTCTCAAAATTATGCAAACTTAGATGAATGAAATGTGAATAAAAAAAATAAATAATAATAAAAACTTAAAATGTACATAATATGATCGAAAACTTTTTTATTTACCTGCAGTTACAGCCGTCACTTGTGGTTGTGAGTTATTTTCCTGTGATTTTGGAGTTTGACTTTGTGGCTGTTGCATGTTTTGGTTCTTTTGTGGAAGATTTTGGCTATTTTGTTGTCCCATTCTATTGTTGTTATTGTTGCGGTTTCTATTATTGTAATTTCCTCCCCTATAACCTCGGTTGTATCCACCGTAGTTGTTCATATTGCGATTATAGTAGTTACCTCGTCCGCGATAGCTATAAAAAAAAAAACATTTCGCTCGTAAAGAATCAAAACATTAAACGAGGGGGGGGGGGGTTTTTTTTCTAATTACCTTCCACGTCTTGTCGACGAAACACCAAAAGTTTCGCTATTCAATTTGCGCTCCTGACGCCAATCATTTTTCTTATTTTTCGTACGATCTTGGGCTGCTTCACATGAGATATTATCGAAGAATGATTTTGTCTTATCATAGCCAACGACAATTTCTTCATCTTCGGGCTCGTGTTCGCCCGCACCAGTCTCATTACCAGAATCATCTTTTTTATCTGTTTCACCGTTGATCTGCGAAGTTGGAGAAGAACACTTGAAACAAGGAACAAGTGATCGGCCGGATAACGATGGGATAATTGGATACATTTTTTTTTTTTTTTTTGTTTAATAGACAAAACAAAAGCAAATACATTAATCATTCAATTAATTAATAAAAATTGAAATAAGATTAAGTACAGAGGATAAACAAAAAAGGAAAATAGCCAAATTAATTGAACACAATAAAGCAGTTGAAGGATGGGATGGATAGAGGAAGGGATAAATGGGATGATAAAGGACTTTGAGTGGGTGGTTTTTGCCTAGTAAAATAAATTTGTCTATTTTTAAGAAAAATACTAAGACACAAAGATTCTTCTTTCTAGTGCTCACTGAGGTTGTAGGTAAGAGAAAAAGCTAAGAGTCGTACACACTCACGGGTAAATCCAAGCACTTGAACGTTCGCAATGTGTGGATGGTAAACTGATAGCACGTTCAGTTTTTAGAGAATCATCTGTCGATGCTTGATTTTTTAAACAAAATCAAAGAAAAGTGAGGGGGTGGGTATGCATTTTCGTGCCGTGCTTAATTTTTCGTTTGAATTGTAAAGAAATGTATGGATATTAAGGCAAATCTGTTAGAGTGGATGAAGAAAAGAGCAACGCACTTGCACACTAGCTCACCTGAACACGTTTACTCGTAGTGTGTACGCCGTTTTAGGCACACTTAGCAAAATTTTAACTATAGAAGTAATCTTATCTATTCTATTGGAAGTAATGCGATACGAACATACAATTTATTATACCCGAGGGGATTAAAAGAAACCACTGATATCTATGGAGATAGCTATAATGTACAAAATCATCAAACAAACTTAGGGAAAAGTTTAGTAAACTCTTGCTGTGTAATCAGCATGGCATCAACATGGAGGACATCGTTAGGTCCACCCGGCTGCTGTGCAAAAAATAACGACAAAGCTTAGGACAAAACATCAACGACATCAGCAGCTATAAAACTTCGAGGAGTTCAACTACCTCACTGCCCGAACACAATGCGGCCGCTGTGGTGTAGCAGTAACAGTAGTACGAGTTAGTTAACTTTTAACTTTTGCAGCGCGGCAAGTGACGGGCAGAGAAATGGACACATTTTGTATGTGTGTGTATTCGTTTTCTATGCGATGTAGAACAACCAATGGCAGATCGCTAAAAACAAAGGAAATGGAAGATAACTACGAGACAAAAGTGGTGCCGCGCTACAGCATTGTGGGCGAATTTTGTGAGTGCAGCGCCACACCGTTACTACAGCGGTACTATTGCTACTGCTACACCACAGCGGCCGTGCATTGTGTTCGGGCAATCGGAATTAACATTAAAGTCTTTAGAACAGACGCCGAGTGCTGGACGATAAGCAGGAAAGCAAAGCAGATGCTGGGTTCTTTCGTTCGATATTCAGTTCTACTTATTTGTGAGGAGGCGAACTTACAACCACAGCTGTACCAATATGTGAATGTAGTTCGAAAAGCTAAATCACGTCGACACCTTCCAGAGAATCTCTCGCATTGCAGCCCTGATTCGAGACGACCAAAAAATACCAAAACTCCATTGCGAATGCCAGTAAGCTTATTCTGATGGTTTGACAAACTAGCAGCAACAAGCCTTACATCGAAGCGTTAGTAAGAGCCTGAATGGCTTTGTAGCCGTCTTTATACGCTTTATAATAGTCGGCGTAGCAAAGTGATTAATGCGAAAGACTTCTAAGTAAAGCTGAGGTTTCGTTTCTTAACATCATTTCTAGTCTAATCAAATAACAAGGTTCGACGTTCTTCGGTTGTGTTGCACTTCAAACTTAAAAGCAAAAAATGCACGAGAACATATCATAAGCAAAGGATTAATTTAAAAATGCAAAAGCTCCACTTTTACTTACGGTAACGAGCGGTCAACAATTTTACCTCGGTTTTTTGTTTGTTTTTTTTTTAAACCAAATTTATTCACACTCACATGTGGTGGTGCTTAAGGCAATAAGTAGATGTAATTATTTTTTAGTGATATAAATTCAGGTGTGTGTGTGGTGTATGTGGAAGGGCACAATATAAACAGAAAATTGACCAAAAAACAAACAAAAACAAAACAAAATACCTGCTCAGTTTTGGGTTCTTCGCCCACCTTAAGTTTTGATAGCTGTGAACGAAGCTCTTCGAACTTATTGTTGGCCTGTTCAAAGTCAAAGTCTTGTTCAAACTTGATGGTGTTCTTGGGGCGGTTATTTTTACTCGGATTTCCGCTCATTTGCCTGAATCCCTGCAAGTAAACCAAAAAAAATGTTTTTTTGTTAAATCAATCGTCTCGCAAGAGTCTTACTCTGTCTTTACCTGATTTGGCACACGTCCACGACCACGATTTCGCATGTTGTTATTATTATTGTTGCCACGATTCATTGTCCAGCCGCGGTTATTCTGATTCTGATTTTGATTTCGTTGATTGTTGTAATGATTTCGGTTGTCGTGATTATTGTAGTTATTATGTTGGTTGTCTAGCCTACCAGAATCGCGACGGTCTCGTTGGAAATAACCACCACCGCCGCCACCGCCACCACCGCCGCCGCCGCCAACGCCTCCACCGCCTGTACCATTACCGCCGGTGTTATTGTTGTTACCGCCTCTTTGCTGATGGTTTTGTCGCTTATGTCCAGCATCACGATTACCAGCATTGTTATTGTGTTGTTGATTCACCTGGACGGCCATATCGGCAGATGGACTCTTCCTCGATATTAAACTAATCGGCGTTGTCGACCGGGATGCACCAGCGAGCAAATCTAAGACGGAAACTATGTAACATTGAAATTGTGCGTTCACATAGTTCAATGGAATTGTGAGGGGAAGTTTTGTTAATAATTACACACAAATTAAACAATAAATAATAATAATAAAAATTAAATTGAAAAATAAAAAGGAAAATTTAACTGTTTGAGGATAAGGTTCACAGCAAAACATCAAACAGAACATTTTTAATTTTGTGACACATAATGATCAGGCGTGGGATAGGGAAACAAACAATTGGAATACATTTGAACAGGCAATGCACATACGCAACGAACACAAAAAAAAAAAAAAAAACCAACAACAACCAAAGCATATGTATAAGTGATGTAACAACAAATATATGTCCCTACTAAATGATCCTATCAAACATCTTAATCATTTCTGCAACACACTTAACGTCTTATGTCCAATTAGGCCAAACTGGAGCAAAACCTGGAAAATACCGACGAATTTCAAGTCGGAACTCACCACCTCTTCTTACAACCTTAAAGCTGCATATGATAGCATTCTTGTAGCTCTACCCGACAATGGCTGAACTGTTTGATTCCGACAAAATTATTCTAGTTGTGTTTCACTTTAACGGCAATTGAAGATGAAGCGAAACGAGTTGGTCTTAAAGTAAATACAGCTGTGCTGTAGTTAAGCTAAGTCTGTTTGAATGCTTTTAATCCAACTTAGCCCATGTGTCTTGTAAGGGTAGGCGCCTGACCTTGATATTTAAGTAATCGACAGCAGCTTTGGTCATACGAATCCTATTAATCCTATTAGTTTAAGCTGGACATCCATGATCACTGACACGCAGCCCCATCCACCGGCATTCATGAGAGCGCTCCCGCCAGAAATGACATTCATGAGTGATCGTGGATTCCCAGCTTTACATACATATGAAGCTGCAAACTACTAACTTCTAATCACAAAACACTATCAATCAAATGCGCGTAAAGTTCTTGAAAATTGCGACGACCACATGTCTACAACGAAAACTAAGTTTGAAATGTCGTTGCGGTTCAAATTGATAAGAAAACCGCGAATGCGTGCATTCTTATCCTCATAAGTTACAAACTACTTTAACCGTGGGTAAGCATGAACAATTAATAAAGTGACTGACCAACATTCTCTTTCGACCAACAGACATATAAGCTGGGCATATGATTCTCATGCTCGAACAGCGTCATGTGTGATTTAATGTGAACTTTTTCTTTTCAAATCTTTTGTCGTTAATTATAAGGGTCAAGCTCTTAAATCTAGCAAACGAAGTAAAATAGCTACCTCTCTCGTAATGAACCTTGCAGATTTCGCTGAAGCTAATAAAATTTCATCGGTTTCTCCATTCCAAGCTACAAACAAACATTCGCTCTAATCTCACACGAAAGCTCAAAGCTTCTAAATAATCTAAACATGTACACATACGTTGTCAACAGACATTGCCTCCTAAAAAGCCATCCTGACAGACTAACATACCCAATATCTAGACTATTTTCTAGATAGCTCTGCTAAATCCCTTGTGTCAGAGCTAATCAGGGACTCAATTCTTTGTTATTTCCTTCGTCAGATTCTCTACTGATGATCATCCTAAAACATACAACTTTCACCACTAAAAGACGCACACAATAAACAGAAAAAATTAAGACGAGACATCAGTACAGGATTTTTTTGATTATCTATAGCAGACACGATAGACCAAGGATTCCATCTTTTAGCATAGTTTTACGATTTCTTCCGCCAATTATCTCTCGCGAGAAGAGAAGAAATCTCTGTGTACTCGTCTTGAATTTAAAAAAAAAAAAAACTTAATATCACAATCATCCGCAGCAGACAAGAATTATTTTGTAAAGCCTTCTCTTCTCATGCAAAATATAATATCCAAAAAAAAAGTATTTTGTTCAAAAATATGCAAAGCGCAATCGTAAGGTATTATATGTGCGTAATGTTGTTGTGTTAACTGTTTATTTCTCTTATTATAAAGTGTTAAACCAAAAATAAATCGAAATAGAAATATTATTTAAGAAACAAAAAAATTGATTATTAATGAATATCAGTGTATTTTTCGTGTGTGCTAAAATACGCCAAAGAATTACCATCACACCTTGGTCTTTGTGTTCAGCCACGGAGGTCGAGGGGGCATTAGGAGGAGCAGCCGTTGATGAATTGTTTAACGCGTTTAAACTAAATTCTTGAGGAATGGCGTCGTTTAACTCACTTGGTTGTTTCGGCTTGTTGAGCATAAACGAACCGGGCGCCAATCCTGTCGCCGTTGCCGATGATGAACCGATACCACCAAGACCACCCATTGCTCCAAATGGATTTCCATAATTACCCATTGGCGGATTCATTGTTTGCATTGGGAAATGCGGCATCAAGTGTTGTCCATTGGGTAATTGTACTTGCATAATAGCCGGATCATTTGGATGTGGCATACCATTGTTAACCACACGTATGTCCTTAATATCGGAGCCACGGAATAGAATGTAATCGTAGATCTGGCTTTGTGGTGCAATTTGGAATTGAGTCTCACGATCTTCCGTGCCAAAGGAACGAACTGAAATGGAAACAAGAAAACAAAAGAAGAAATTATTTTAATTTTCAAAAAAGTAGTTTAGCAAATTTTTTTTTTTTTAAGCATTATTACCAGGGAAGATGGATGAAGGATGAGAAGCGACATCACCCAGTCAAAGTGACTAGTGTTGCGGGCAACTCGATAGTTTAAATGGCGCACACAAATTAAAACGACAAAGATAAGGTTGATTTGTTGTAGAAAGCTACACTCTAATGCACTCGAATTGTTTGAAGTTTTGTGTGTCGTTTCTATATCCAGAAACTGTGCGGCGTTAATGATGCTTCCCCGGATTACATTCGAGCGCATAATACCCGGTTTGGCCAGACAATTAAAAATCTGTTTCGGGTCATGAGGACTGTTGCTGAAATATTTGCACTTTTTTTTTTCCTAGTTCGACGTTTTAGACAATGTTCTTCGTTTGGTAACAGGTGTGGATCGACCGACCAAAACTATGGTTTGCTACTGCAAACTGCTACTGGTTTGCTTGATGAATAGTGTTGATGATCCCCTTGCATCATATTTTCTAAACATAAGGAGCACACGAGCACTTGTTCGACAATGATGGCGATCATCAATAAGATGCGCATAGCAGAATCACTAGAAACGACACCGGTTGACGTCGTATCAAACTTATCAGTATGGAAAAAGATTTCTCATCGTGGGTAAATAAAACAACCCAACCATGCAACGAAAAGTGCAAATCTTTGGCGCGACAAATTATGGAGAGCCAAAGTTTAGCTTCTCACCACCATTATGCCTGTTACATTCTACGAATGGAATGGAATGGAAAGGACCTACGCTTTTATTGCCGATTCCGAAAGACAGATTGAGAAGTTTTTCCATGACAGACTCATGCCTGCGAAGACATGGTTCCGCGAAAAAACATTTGGTGGTTTTGAAAATCGAACCGGTGTCTCTCGCTTAGCAATCCAACTAACCACACGATTGAATCTTTGTTTAATTCAATGTAGCACTTCAATTAGTCCTCATACTTGAAGCACGCATCGCTCAAATTTTTAACACCCAGACCATGTATAATTTTGTCAATACCAATCATAAATTGTAAAAATCATTAATTTGCTTATTCATGCGTGTCTCGAAATTTAAAATACTCTGATAAGAATCTGGGAATGCGTTTCAAATTATTCGATAGCATATAACACCTGCCTAACCATACATAATTACGTACGGCGTCATAAACAACACGAACAATTAACACTTAATGTTGATATGTCCCAGAAACAACATAAATATGTTCCGAAGAACGAAGCATTGAAATTGATCATGCGGTGTAGGTAAATAAATGAATGTAACCTCAGCATTGTTTGCACGATCCTCAAGAAAGGAGACCCTCTGAACTGCGCCTACTACAGAGGTGTCAGTCTCCTTAACATCACTTGCGCGTGTTGTGTGAACGCCTAGCCGTTCGTCAACAATCTGATCGGTCGATATCAGTGTGGCTTTAGGCCAGGAAATTCCACCGTTGACCAAATATTCACACTACAACAGATCTTGGGAAAAAAAACTCAGGATGTTCAAATCGATACCCACGACCTCTTTATCGATTTTAAGGCCACGTATGACAGCATTTATAGAGGCGAACTATATAGAGCAATGTCTAGTTTTGGCATCCCTACCAAAGTAGTCAGACAATTTAGACAAGGCGACACGCTGTCGTGCGACTTCTTTAACATCGTTCTTGAAAGAATTGTACAAAACTCACACGCAAACTCCAGAGGCACAATCTTTCAAAATTCTGTCCAATAAGCTCGCATATGCTGACGATATTGACATTATCGGAACAACGAAGGGTGAGATTTCAGCAGCGCGTTGATGAATATTGAGACGGAAGCAGCCAAAATTAGTTTAATGGTTAAAGAGGGCAAAGCAAAGTATAAGCTATCAACTAAGGACAACCAACATCGACGTCTCGGACAGAATTACGGACTTCATCTGCCCAGGCTCCGCTATAATTTCAGACTATGGCACCAATGCTGAGATCAAAAGAACAATTCTTGCCAATCGCTGTTTCTTTGGACTAAAAAAGTAATTGAGTAGCAAAGAAATTTCTCGAACAACTAAAAAGACTCTTTACAAAACCCAGTACTGCTTTATGTTGCAGAGGCATGTACTTTGTCAAAAATGGATGTAGCGGTGGCGGTTCGAAGTTCATTGAACTCAATTATTGCTAGGATGTACCATTTTGAAACCATGACTAATGAAACTAACCCCTGAGCCACGGTGACCATTGCTCCCGCACACGCCATAGCTTAAAGCAGACAAAAACACTTCAAAGTCTCTTAAATCTAGAAAGAAACGAAACCTTCATACGGATCTATGGACGGATGCTCGTAAGCTATACAGATAGATTGATAAGAAAAAATGTTTTCAGCTGTTTGATTCTGATCAAGATATGTTATCAGGACGACACGATTTGTCATCGCCACGTGTGATATAAACCGCTTAAATCCACCCCAAAATATCAAACACTGTTTGTATTCCATCTGATCGACCAATACACTTTCAGACCAGTCAAACGGACTTCCAATACCTATCTTACAAATCGTGCAGGTATGCGGCTTTGAGTTTTTTTAAATAGTAAACAGGTGGAAGATTGTAGTACCTACAGTCGCCGATATTAGCGAACTTGTATTGTGTAAAACTCCAATGGTGGCGCTGGATATAGTAGTGTGGGAAATATGTCTTGTCTCTCATATCACCACCTCAGGTAAAATTATGGACAAATATGCCTCATTAGTATTGATTTTCGTGCATGGATGTCACAGGTCCAATGCTTCCTATAAGGAGCGCCACAATTGGAGTGGTTCACACAGCGTAGTGCCCAAAAACGCTATAAAATATTTAAAAAAATCGTTTAGTGACACAAAACTTTTTTGATGCAGTGTACGCAATAAAAGCCACATGAATTCACGTCCCAAGCCGTTTGGCCTTACTTTGTTTTTCACCCATTATTCCAAATTGCAGACAAAAAATAAAACATTTGTTCAGCTTATAATCAATTTAAAGGCCCTCAATCACTTTGAAGAAAAATGATGCAAAAACATGTTAGAATAAACCCCGGCAGACCATCAACTGCGTAGTTAGACCTCCACCACACCACCCTTTCATCTCTTCCTCGTCCTCCACCGCCACCACTACAACACCATTCCACCTCATGCGACTGATGAGAGCAAAACAAATTTTTTGAAAACAAACAAACTTGATTATGTTTCTAGTATAATCTATACGGCTAGCGCCGCGAGTAGTGTGGAACACAAAGTTGTTATCGAAAACTTTGCAAAAGTATTAGTGGATATGCGACGACCTAACATAACCTCATTGCAGATGGATGGCAGCCATCAGTAAAATAGAAAATAACGCTGTAATGCCGCCGCGCTGTTACATCTGTCCATTGGTCTTTGTTTTTTTTTTTGTGGTTAACCAGTGACAAATTGCTTAGCAATAGTCACATGGACAAACATAGCCGGCAAGCTTATGGACTAGGGTGATTATCCATTGTTTCCTCTTTGCACCACCACCACCGTCTGTGATCATTTCATAACGGGATTATAAAAAAAAATGATAAGAAAAAAGAGAAACCGCTTAATTTTACAGCAATTCTTTGACATTCAACTCCCCCGCCAACCGATGGTGGGACAATTTTCACGTTCACGAAATAAAAACTGCGAGATATTTCGCAGAAAAGCCCGCAATAACATAATAAAATTGAAGAATTAGAATTATGCGCCATCCATGTCGCCAAAAGTGGGCCACTTGTTGTAGTACCTACAATCCCCGGAAGAGATTTTTAGTCACAGGCCCACCACAAAGCCTTTTTTTCTTTTTCTTTTTTTTTTTTCCTGTGAAAGACCTACTCTCCATGCAACGTTGCGCATTTTTCTTCGCTTTTTTCTCATTTTTGCAAAATTCGTGACAAGAAAAAACAAATTTTATGCACACATGTATACATATAGTTTGTACATACATATATATATATATGGAGGGAAAAAGAAAAATAACTTACCGCTCGATAATGCAATTGTACATTCGTTTGGATCGACGGTATACAATCGGCCCTCGTATCTAATGTCCGCCTTCGAAATAAGGCTTATTTTTGAGCCCAACTCGGGCATTCCGCCGCCACTGGTCATTTTGGCCAAATTGTCTTTTTCTTCGTTTTTAGCTTAATTGCCTTGATGCTCTGCTTTCCACTTCACAATACAAAAAAAAAATAAAAAAATAAAAAAGAAAACTTTTCTTGAACTCACTGCGTGTGATGTAAAATACAAAAAAAAAAAAAAACTAGTGAAGGAAAAAGAAAAAAAAAACCAAAAAGAGAACTCAAAACTCGATTTAGACAAGAATTCGTTTTCCAAAGTAAATTGTGAAAATATTGTCCACCATTTGGAAGTAAATGAAGTTTTCTATCAAATTACAGCGAACTCGAGTCGATTATTTTTCTTGTGGAGATTTCTTTTCTTTTATTTTTTTTTTTTTAGTTTTTGGAAATGAAAAGTAGAGGGAAATTCTCTCTTCTTTGTTCCTCGCACACAATAATGGCGTACCTTTTGAGGTTTTCGTCGTCTCGTCCGACGTTCACACTTTTCGTACGATCGGTCCAACAGCGAAGAAAAATAATTAAGAATGATGATGGCGTTCACAGACACAGATTGTGCTTTCGCCAGGGATATTATTTTTACATGCAAACAGCTGACAGCGAGAGCGCGATGTCATCAAAAATAAATTCAATAGGAAATTTATGAGGGTATAAAAAAAGATGGCCGAAGGAAATTTATTGGCGGGAGATTTAAAAGTTAACTTTAAATTTGATTAAAAATTTATTAATTATAGGAATCTCTGTGTAGATGATGAAGAAATATTGTTGGTTTTGATATTTAACTTATAATAAATAACTTTGCAATAAGAAAATCTATGAATTTACATCAAATTGAGAACGTTTGTTGTAGACTGAGAAATTTCCCTTGACGGGATTTTTTCTTATTCCTAGGGTTGAAACGCATATCTTGTACAGTACGCCAAAATTAAGTGATTAGGTTTGTTTGACTTCCATCGTTTGCATTTAGATACATAAGTGTACTTTTGGTGGAAATCTTGACAAAAGTCTAAAACGCCTGACCCATGGAATCCGTACACGGCGAAGAGAGATAACTCAATGAATATGTCGTTGCCGTACAGAAAATTGAATTATACACAAAAGTAATGAAGTTACGATTAAAATTCCTTTGTTGAGATTGAGAGTGCTGTGAACGGATCCGACGGAGAGAAACGTTAAAAGTTCGGCTACGTTTCACGTTGCCTTTGGGCCACTTCTCATAAGCAAGCGTGTATTCAATCAGGTGCACGTCCACGAAAGGGAAAGAACAGACTCTATGGGTCACCCCGTAATTTTGAAAAGATGTCACTTTTTTCATTTATGCTGCTTCATTCTGCCTTACGCCATTACCGTGCTCAATTTCCGCCTTTTCCTCCACAACGTATCGGTCGGGATAACACCTTGACTGTAATGTAATGCCCTCGATATTGCGGTACTAAATTCTAAGACGCACATATGGCTGCCGGCTCGTTCTCAACTAACACGAGATCCCCTGCCTAGTTACGTTCTAGTAGTAGAGTTAGTTTCAAAACACTTTCCAGTTGGGAAAGCTGCGCCAAGAGATCTTGGAATATTTGTTAACTCACTTGCTCACTGGCGCAGCTTTCCCACTTGACAAGGGATGTGAAATGGATTCTAATAACTCTGCCGTCTCAAATGCCACCACTGTCTACTTTCCCAGCTCGAACAATAGCTTGTCGCCCGAAATACTATTCCGGGTATAGGCGAACCGAAGCTCGTATAAACTCACCCTCGCCGTGCAGTTATGATGCCAAAATGGTTCAATTGCATTTTTCAACCTGACCATTGGTCATGGGCTTGCAGACTGCGATTTGTATTTCCTGAAAACCACTCTCATCGCAAAACTCCTTGTTTAAACTCAAACCATGTATCAAATTTCTTTACAACTCGCATGCATACTTCGTCAAAGGATTCTCTGCCTACGGAACCAAATTACATAAATTTTCGAAGTTAAAATCTCTCTATTTTCGAAATTAGAACTCTACGCGTATGTTCCTCACTAATCACACTCATTAGCTGTCAACGTCAACCAACCAAAACCAACTGACAGCTCCAATTGTCAAATAAAATAATTTCCCATTCTCCTACAAAAATCCACTCATCTTCGAAAAGTCAAAAAACTGCATCAACTCAGTTTCGAATTTTTTCTTCATCCTTCAAAAAGTCGTGTACCTTCTCTAGCCACCATGGCGGCAACAATAGGCAGAATTTGTGGCTCTAATTTATTAAAAACTAATTCATGTCTATCCCGACAGCAGGTATTTAACACTTCTACAAATTTCCATCATCACCCAAAACAAGAAACGTGCAAATTTCCATCATTAGACGGTACATTCATTGAGTGCATAACATGTTCGAAAAAAAAAATTATCTTAGCACCAAATTAAAAGGAAAATTCCCATCGAATTCTTTACCAAAACTTTAATTCCATCAAATTTATTATAATTCCCAATCAAACAATTGCGTGAATATGTTACTCGAATGCGATAGACTAAATTTTCATTGTACTATCTTATGTGCAAAAATTCGATTAAATGTTTTATTATGTAACTCACAGTCGAGGAGGAAAAAAAAATTTTTTTTTTCCTTCTGCTCTTTCGAAGAGTGAAGTTATATGAGGGGAAATTACACCCTATTACCTCACAGATTAGATGGTTCAAATGTTTTAGATTTTGAAAAAATAACTAAACCTATCCTTACAGGTAAATAATTTTGCAACCAGCAAAGCATGGACCAGCGGCCAAAAGAAGGTAATTCATACGTCAGCTTGTGTAATGATTTGAAAGACAGCCTTGACTTAACCTAAAAAAAAAAAATTCTCCAGTTGGTAAATGTTCACTTAGTTATTCTATGTACTTTTGTTTATTTTGCAGCTACTCGCAACTGCAGGAGTTGTGACTGGAGGTGTAGGTGCCCTTATTTTTGCCCTCGAACAATCGGTGCAGGCTTCCGGTACTGAGGTGCATCCACCAGCAATGCCATGGAGTCATAGTGGTATTATTTCATCGCTGGATCATACTGGGTATGTTTTGAATTATAAAAAAAACCTTTTGCTGTGTGGCGATCTGGAAAAATCCTAGAGTGAAAGAATACTGCAACAAAACATGGGACAAAACCTAAGATATTCTTGAACATATCTTGAACTTTTCCTTCTGGGCATGAACCTTCATATATTGGAAGGTATAACGCGAACGTTTACCCTTTCAGATAATTATTTGGTTGTAATCATTCCTTTTTAGGGCGGTGTCTTCTGACTTAATAGTTTAGCGATGATTATTTTCTGTGTTTTCAACCTTAAGTTTCGAAAAGAAAAATCAATTTATCATCATGAAGCTCGGATCTTTTAATCTTGTGATCAAACGAGAACCTGTCGTAGTTGAAAATGACAAGACAATAAGTCCAACTTGATAGAAAAATCCTTAGAATAGTTAATAGTCGCAGGGAAGACAGACTTATCGAAGTGAAAAAGACAGCTACGCAGTCTTTGTCTTGCCAAGAGACAGTATAATCGAGTTCTTAAGGAAGATTCTCTCGGTGACTCAGGCAACGCCATGTACTACATACTCTTTATCTTTTTACAATCAGTCTGGCAACGATTTTTAAAGATTAATTAAGGACTTGCAGGGATACTTATGAAGTCACGTGGTTTCATTGTAAACCACGACAAGCTTTTTGCTGCTTTGGACTGCATCATTTTTAACTTGTTGTCTGAGTGTAAACGTCTGCCCTTGCCCATTTCAAATACTCATGGCAAAAAGCCGAAACCAAACCAACCAAATTCCGGATAGGGGAAGGATTAAGGAGATGGGTTCAATTCTCTAAGTCGAATCTCAAACACAGTCAATGTTTGTGACGTTAGTATTCAAAAGATATTCCTTTCGTAGGGATAATAGGGGGCCCAATTCGTGCAATTTGTCAGCTAAAGCAAAAGCATATTTTTTATATTCTTTGAAAATATATGTATGTGGCTAAAACATTTTTTTTTTTATAGCATTCGCCGTGGCTACGAAGTTTACAAACAAGTTTGCGCGGCATGCCACTCGTTGCGTTACATCGCCTATCGTAACTTAGTTGGTGTTTCGCATACCGAAGCGGAGGCTAAGGCAGAAGCTGAGCAAGTTATGGTCAGTTTACACATTCATTTTATGTTTCTTTTTAAAAATAACTTTTTTCTTTTCTTATTTCTAGGTAAAAGACGGTCCAGATGATACTGGTAACTACTATGATAGGCCCGGTAAGCTGTCGGATTACTTCCCAAGCCCATATCCAAACGAAGAGGCTGCCCGTGCTGCCAACAATGGAGCTTATCCCCCAGACTTAAGTTATATTGTTTCGGCTCGCAAGGGTGGAGAGGATTACGTTTTCTCATTGCTCACTGGTTACAATGATGCTCCAGCTGGTGTCATCCTTCGTGAGGGACAATACTTTAATCCTTATTTCGCGGGAGGTGCTATTTCAATGGGTCAAGTGTTGTACAATGAGGTAAGAATTCCATCAAATCCATGTATTTATCTCAAAATCATCATCTCCCTTCACCCTCTGTTATTAGGTCATTGAATACGAGGATGGAACACCACCAACTGCCAGTCAATTGGCCAAAGATGTTGCCACATTCTTAAAATGGACATCTGAGCCAGAACATGATCAACGTAAACAAATGATCATCAAGGCCTTTGGCATCTTTACCTTCTTGATTGTCATCTCTTACTACATTAAGAGACATCAATGGTCTTCATTGAAAACGAGAAAAATTGCTTTCATCCCAAAGAAGAAGTAAAACACAACATCAGCAGCAGCAACAACAACAAAAGCAAATTACCGCCAGCTATGTAAGAACAATAGTAACAGCAACAACTAATACCACATATTAAAATCCAATAAAAGAAGCAACTTTGTTATAGTTAAACAAATAATACAACCAAATAATACTAAGGTAGATATCAATAAAGGTTATCTTCGTCTTTAATGGAAACTTAGTGATTGTTTTATGAAACAAAACCATATAAATCTAGTTCAATTTTGTTTTAATTTATAAAAAAAGGAGAAAGAACGATAACTCTCGATAAACTGCCTCTCTCCCATTTTCATTCAATTGCAATTTATTCATTAATGCCTGCCTCCAATTAGCCATCTCTAATCTAATCAGTCACTTACAACAAAACAATCCCTTAGGGAGATCTATTATTTTAATTATATTCTTTTTAAATGGTTAAACGAAAAGAAAAAGCGAAAAAGAGTTAATACACAAATGCCTGTGTGCACTATGACGTTGTAAATTTAAATACTTAAATAAGGAAAAATATTGTAAAATATTAAATGAATGGTGCGATAAACATAAAACTAATAACAAGTTTAAAGGAATCCCGAGTGCAATAAATTCATTCGATTCTGTGGATTGTTTGTTGTTATTTGTAGAGGTAGTCAGTCTCGATGAAAAATTATGAAGATCCCACTGCTGGCAAGAACCGGGAGTATAGACAATGGTGCTGTTACTCTATAAAGCAAACAAGATCCATATTTTTGTCAATCTACGGAACACATAAATCGACGGATCGTTATTCACAACTTGGCTACATTTAGATTTGAATTGAAGGACCCGCCCGCATTGAAGGAAAAGAAAAGGCAGGCAACCTGGCCTTGAGTTTCTGGCTGTCGGCTGCAAGACACTTCAAGAGGAAGATTTTAGGCATGAAGTGAGAAATACTCTAGAAGCGTTGTCCACAGATGACGGCAACTTCAAGTGTCATCTTGAGACGATGATGCATGCAAGCTGTGTCTAGAGGGAGAAGACAGCTGCACATATACTGTGTATATGGCACTGTTACAGAAAAAATTATATGTGTCTACGGCTGCCAATGGATTCAAAACAACAAATGCTTGCGTTGACACAAGGAATCGCGATCGGGGAAGAGCTGTGAAGAGATCTGGAGGGCACTTTTGAGTGAGACTACTAACAAAAATGTTTAATAGTTGATTTGGCTGATGTGAATCAGCTTGTACAAGGCCTTCAGATAACAATCTCTGGAGGATAGTCTAAGTAGTAAACATTCAGTCGAGAAAGGGCGAAGCACTGGTTCAATCTTGATCGTAGCCCATTAACTAACTGCATTCAGGGCAATTGGCATAATTTAACTTTTTACGCAGGACAAAGTCTATAATACTCAGAATTGCTATGTCATCCACATAGGGTATCATCTTGTCTTTTTCTTGATTTTTTTCGTTAAAAAACAGTGCACAACCTCATCCTCGTCCTTAACTCCGGACTACATAGAGCAAGACTAGATTGATAAAGGTCTTGTATAGTCACTCTAATTGTTCAAGAGAGGGCCTTTTTATCAAAGAGATAATTTTCGATTGATCACAGCACCGGTGTTATTGTCGAGTTGATATCGGTGCCTTGGTAGGCAAAGTCCCTAACTACTTCAGAGGTTTCAGTAGAATTCGTCTACCTAAGCTCTACTATCAACTCTGCAAATGACATCAGCGCGGAAACCCAACATAGAATAACACACGCCAATCGCTGTTGCTATGACCGACTAAGAGACAACTTTTTAGCAAGGCCCTATCGAGAAGAAACAGAGACGCTATACAAGAGCCTCATCGCTCCCGTAATGCTGTTTGGTGCAGACATATCCCACTTGGAATTTTCGAGATTCTATTTGATTTGTGGTCTCATCTGCCTTGACGCTTGATGGACAAGTTTGAACCACGAACTATACGAGCAGTACAGCGATATCGACTTGGTCAAAAATATCCATGTATAACGATTAAGATGGCTTGGTCATGTAAAGCGCATGAACAATGCCGAAGTCTCTTCGACTGGATTACGTGCATAACTGAGGGCTGATCCAGAGAGCAACTGAAGGGAAGATAGAGTCGTGTTTGAAGCGCTGATTCACCCTGGGCCCCTCATTTTGTATTGCGATTCTAAAGTTCGGATCGTTCGAAAGTGCAAATTTTGTATCGGAAATGTGAAACGCAATTCATAAAATCCATACAAAATTTTCGCTTTTGAACGATCCGAACTTTAGAATCGCAATACAGAGTAGGGGCCCTGGACTGTATCACTATCATAAGTTAAGTAGGTGTAGCTGAAGAGTTGTTCTTCGCAAATAATTGTATAATTGTTGCAGTTTAATCGCTACACTCATCATTTGAATCTGCCACAACTTCATACTCTTTTGCGCTGGTAGTTACAAGTACAACGCTAGTTGTTTAATGCAATAGATATCCAGCATTCGCAACCACTTGGTCTTTGCAAAGAAGGTCCAGTCTTTCTTGTCGTCTTGAGCCTTGGGGGTGGGTTTCAAAGATGTTTTGACTTTTTGGACTACATCCACATTTTGATACAGATCATAGAGTTCGCGGCTTACTATTCTCTTCCAATTGCCCCCCTCGCACAAAGGACCTAATATCGAACATTGCGCTGCATTCCAAGAACTTAATGGTCTTCACGACAGCAAATAACTTCCTTTAGATTTTTTTCAATTTGTCTTTTGCAAGCTTTCCTTTAACGAGTTACACGTAGTAGACTGCCTTCTTCCAAAAAACAAAAGCCGTTTCACAACACAAATAACAAGTATAACACACTTTTTTCTTTTTGTTAGGTTAAATTTGGATTTTATTTTTCGTTTTCAAGCGCTTTATCACTTTAATTTTATTCTTTAATCTCATCATCATTTTTTTGTTTGTTTGTTAAAATTGAAAAATAAAATAAAAATAAAATTAAGACAATCATAGTTACATATGACATAACTATAAAGAGAAATGCATGTATCAGGAGATAAAGAGAGATAGAGAGTGTGTATGCGAGTGAATAACTCAAGATGTATGTATATAAGCAACAAGGCGCGTGCCCCTCCTCAAAAAATTAAACAGAAAAAAAAGCTTACATAAAATTAAAATAATAAAAAAAAAAGAAAAGAAAAATACACAAATCAATTTACACAATCTTTTCGGTTTTTTTGTTTTGTTTGTTTATAATAGTTTACTGTTAAATAAATTTATAATTAATTGTTTTTAATCATTTATAATGATGTAATGCTATTCATTATTATTTTTTTGTTTTTTTCTTACACGCATTTGTTTTTTTTTTTTTTTTTAATAAATATATTTTATAAGTTTAATGTTTTATTATTATTTTATTTTTCGTTTTTGTTTTTGTTGTTTAAACCATCTTGTTGTTTACTTTGCTTATTAATTGGGGAATTCATATATAATTATAATAGTAATAATAATAATAATGAAATAAAATCGGCTGCTTTTTTTCCCTTCGGTTTACATGGTTTGTTTTGCTTTGCGTAGGTGTTTGCAATTTTTTTTGCGTTGCTTGCAGGTTTTGTTTGTTGGTTCTTTCTTTTTTGTTTGTTAAATAAGACGAAGAAGAAGAAGAGAATAAGTATGTAGGTTGGTTGGTATATTTTGTTTGATTGAAATTAATCATTTGCTTTATTATTTACTTTAATTGGTATTTTTTTTTACTGTGTGTTGTGTCACGGTTTTTTTTGTAACGAATTGCTGTTCCTCTTACTTCGGCTTTTTCTTTTACATAATATAATTGGTTTCATTTATTTTGTTGTTGTTGTTGTTGATTTTTTACTCTTTTTTTTAAAAAAAAACAATTTCTTGTTGTTTGTTAAGATTTTTTTTTAGACTTTGTTGTTGTTTTGGGGGCTAAATGAAGTTTTTTTTATATTTTTTTTATTATTATTATTTAAGAGAAAACACGCTCAACTAAAAACAGCTGCCTTCTGGTGGTTGCGCCAATTTTAAATTTTCTTTGCAAGTCATAATCCTACGAATTTCCTGAAGCATTGATTTTATAGTGTATTCACGATTCCATCTGGCTAGCATGGGAACTAATCTATGATCGACCTGTTAAGCAAAAAAAATGATATGACACATGTAAACGAAGTGAACAAGTAAATTTATGCTTACCGCTCCATTACTTTGATTAATACAGTTAATATTAACTTTTGATAGAAATCTAAGAGATGGAGGATCATCTGGATAGCGTTCACCGCACTCAATTTTCAATGAATATATTCGGTTTTCGTAAGGTGTCTACAACAAGTAACATTGGTAATTGGATGTTGCAAAACTTCAAATTATTCGAATGCACTTACTCTGGGCGGCCCAATGATCATGCCTGTCCAGTGTGTTAATGTCATATCATCATCGTTTTCGAGACCCCAGGAAATTGTTCCATCGCCGACACCCTTTTGTCCTTGTTCTAGTTCCTCTAGTAAACGAAAATTCCTTGGAACCACTAAAAGTAGAATTTATAATTTTTATTTTGTAATTATCACCGTTGGAGCAGAGTCGTTTAAACGTGTGTACCCCACTCAAACAATCATGTGAATATCCACAAATGAAAAGTATGAGATTTTTTTTTTATGTTTGTCCAAAGCAACCACCTTCAGTGGATTTTGTTGGAAATCAACAGCTCGTGGAGAAACCCAGATCCAACTTCTCGTAACAATTTTTTTTAAAGGAAATTTTTACATCCTAGAGCAATCAGACACGACATCAGTCCATTGTCCTACCAGGCCGAAAACATTCTTTAGTGTAGTGGTTGAAGAAACTTCAAATTTATTTGCTCCTCTTTATATTTTCCGTGGATGTTGGTTGCTGTTCCCCAATGGAGCTCGAGCCTGCCCAGTTCGGGTCACAAGCAATCGCAAGAACCATTGACACCTTAATTATTTATGTTGTTCGCAAGCATGGAAGGAACCTACAATTTTAATGCCGACTCTGAAAGACGGAGTAAGAAGCTTTTTTTTCATGACAAATTGTAATTTCGAAGATTTGTCATGGTGGTGCCGTGAAAATAATCCCGCGTAAGCTCGTTTAGTAGTCGAATCTACTAATCGCTGATCAATTAGTGCTGGGATATTAGCAGATTGCTTCTCTTTCGCTTTGTTGTCATTCAAATTGGCAATTGTAGTGGTATATTGTAAAATGTTTGCTACGCATGTCAATAATCAACGAATTTCCAACAACAAACGATACGTACCGAAGTGAACAGGGGCACAACATACCAATTTTCGCTTCAAATTCCGCCATCGAACTGACTGCGATCGCTGTGGGTCCGAGGATACTAAAGTTACAAACACTATCCTACTCTGCAACTGCCAAGCCTCAGCAGAACCAGAAAAACAACTCTAAGTGCTTACATTTTTAGCGACCTGTGCCAACTATCAACCATACTATCGAATGCCATTCTAAAAAGCCTACTGGATTCGGGGTGGTTTAGGGAGGCGAAAAATAAATAACTTCCAAACAAATACCATTTAATGAAGGAAAAGGGATTTAGCCAACATCAACATCAACACCAGAATCATAGTCTTTCAGAAGTCTGTGTAACAACTTACGTACTCCGACGATGTTGTCATTACTGGCAGAACTTAGTGAGCTGTCACTGCCACGTTCGCGAGTATTGAAGCAGAATCACATCTGCCATCGACATTTACTTAAGATCAAACGCAGAACTTTTGCCAACCGCTGTGGCAGTGAAGCAACTGAGTAGAAAGGTTCTTGCTAATCTAACTTGACTGTTAAACATGCGGGAATGGGTCAATCTTCAGAAAAATGAGGAGTAAAAAACAAACGAACTTTAAAATTGATGATTTCCAAGCTCCGGAACGAAGAGGAACTTTAAGAAGAAGAAGACTGCGAATGACTGATTGAGAAGCATCGCATAACCAATTACATTCTCGGAAGTTTGTTATTGCTTGCAGAGAGGAAGCGTCGTGAACTGCGATCTATTGCACAGAACAATTTCAGAAAAAAGTCAAGCAGCTATCAAGACTACAATTTCCAGTCTCGTCGAATCGAAAATCGACAGTAAATACCGTGGATTTCACAATTTAATCCAACATCAATCGATCAAATTCAGATTAATGAACTATCTAGACAGTTATCACATTTAGGTAAACACTGTTAATCGTGTTACATTTCAAACTGAATAGCCAAGTTCGAACAAAAGGAGAATGAGAGCTTATTAGATTTTAGCAAACCGAACACCGGATTGTTGATGGAAAACTGAATCATTAGGTTTATGACCAGTATAAGCGATTTCTGTGAAAACTACAGAGATGACGAGTAAAATACTGTAACACACTTAGTTTTGAAGTGGAAACGCGGTTCTATTTGAGGATGTCGACAGCATGACAATATGAGCTAGAGTACTTTTAATAGATTTAACTGTAAGATTTTTAAAACTAAACATTTGAGTTGGCGAACTTTCCCCTCGCATTACATAGAACCGCTCCACCGTACAGATCCAAAGAACATCACGACGGCTATGTTTATTGACTTAAAAATCACGACCGCATTAAAAGATTCCCAAGGGTAAGTAATTTATTTTCACGTATTGCAATTGTATTTTCAGTTAAAAAAAAAATCGCACGCCTCGGCATGCATGGCTTTTGATTAGTTCACCGCCTATCGGGAGTACAAGGTTTCTGACCTTACAAATTTATTTTTGCACCGATAAAGAACCACAGTACAATCCTCTTTCCTCCTCCGATTATTCTGACCAGTGAATCTAGATAACGACCAAGTTATCCAAATAATTGGTCTGCGAATTATCGACAAATGCCCCCTTTTTGTGTTTCTCAAATTGGTTCCTATGACATAAGCCTGAGGCCGTAATACACAATCACTCCTAAACGTGATAAAAAAAAAATGAAAAAAATGAAGAAAAAAACATCGATTTAGTCATCTCAACGCCATCGAGAAAGGATCGAACAATATACACTTCATTCCTTTCCTCCGTTCCAGAGGCTCCATTCGAATTTTCGTGGTCTAACCATCCATCATCCAATCGAATTGGTTTTCGACTTGTGATGATGTTAATCTAATTAAAAAAAAAAAACGGTGTATACCTATACATCAATTATTGTAGTCATTAAACCAACTTCACTTGGCCACAAAAACACACCGTTAGGAGTATTCCTATTCGCAACACTCGCAGAAAATTTACCCTCCAACATGAATTACTATAAAACTTTCCAAAGGGCGTGCAAAAAATTACTGCAAAACTCTTGCACAAAATTTTTTCAAATTTTTTTTTTTCTTGTCGAAACGAAAAATTGACATTTGCACTTTGAGGCAGGGTTTTGTTCTACTCCATGACGACGATATGATTTTCGAAATGAGTTTTCTAAGAAAATTTCCTTCTTTCACCATTAATTTGCGTTAAAATTAAATTCTCAACACTTTCTGGCACATGTTTTGTGTAGAATTTTACATTAAAATTCTCGAAATACAATGAAAAAATTAATTTAATTTCTTACCAACACCGGTGCTAGGTTGGTTCGCCATTGTGGTTTTGCTATTTTTGTTCTGCTCGCCGATATGACGGGTCTCTTTCTAGCATACAGATGCTACGCCAATGGTGGTGGCCCTTCAAAAATTGCTCCTCGTCGTCGTCGTCGTCGTCGCTCTCGTATTCGCCGTGTACGACACCTTCGATTTTCTATAAATTAAATTTTTAGTTTGACAAATTAAAATTGAACTGCAAGTGATTTCCCCACTACAATGTACAATCAAGACGGGGAAATGGGTTTAAGAAAATTTTCGTTTTTAATTAAAAGCGAGTATTTTACTTTGAAGTGGCGTAATTTTTACGCTTTCAACGACAAAAAAATATAATTGTATGAACGGCAAACAGCACTCTTCTGACTTCTACTTTGTGTGTGTGTTTTCTTTTTTCTGATAACTTCGAATTTTCGCAATTGGAATGTGCTAGTGGTGGTGTGTGTGAATTCGCCGAATTTGTTTGTAAAACTTTCGCATAAGTGCAGTTGGTGGTTAATTTGCTGGATGACAACCGGATATTATTGGGGATATTTTAAAAATGGCGACAAATTGTCGGAAGGATACAAAATAAACCTTCAGTTGATTATTGTTAGTAAAACCGTGTTTGATTGAACTTATCAAGGTTGCTAAGTGCGAACAGGAATAAAAAATAAAACCAAACAGTGCTGAGAGTCTGAAAAAAAAAACCCCTGGCTACAGTTAAATGGCTCCAAAGTCAAGCAGAGTGTCTGTCTACGTGACTAAAATCAAATGATGATCGTCTTAACAAAACTTAACATAACTACATGTCTGTAAAGAGCATCAATAAGAAAAGAAATTGTTAACTCGGTACTATATGTAAAATACTTAAGGACAGCAGAGCATTCTCATCTTTAGGGTTACATTGAAATAGGAATGATATTTGCTATTCCATTAAGGGCGTCAAGAAGACAAGTGATGAGCTCATGCGATTTCTTGAAATATCATTGCGAATAACTTGTGTATAAGCAAACACCACATACGTTCAGCGAATGGTGAGAAAGTAAGGAAAACATCGAAAGAAAGACTTCGTATATCTATGTTCCGCAGTAAAGGAAGACCTACACAAATGGAAACAAAACCTCAACAGACTTGATTTTAGAAGCGCCCCTGTTAGTTAGAAGATACCATTATGATATAACTGAGTTTAGATCGGCTGTGCTGTCAGAGCTCAGATCATTAGAATCGTGTTAAAGAAATATTCGCCTTAGGTGGTTTTCCTGATGTTAGCAAGGGCGGGACACGAACAATAATTCTTTTTCTTCTTCGCCCCCGCAGCTCTTGCACAAATCGTTGCATACTACATCCAAAAGCTAATCATGTCTGCTTAGGATGCTTTAGTTTTCAAAATAAGTTAGTGAAACTCAACTATCACACAAAAAAAAAGTACACACGTATATATTTTGCAGAAAAAAGCACACTCAGTGAATCTCTAAAGTAGGAATTTAAAAAAAAATCTTCTACATCTCGTTTAAGTTTTCGGTATTTCATCTTCCATCTTTGTGAGTGTAATATTGCGCTCAGTTTGGGCCGAAGGACTGCTCGATTCTTGTGCAAATTCACCAACTTTAAGACGAGCTCTCAAATCCAAACAACGAATATCAAGCATAAGAGCATGTTGCTTATTTTGCAAATCAACATCAATTTTCTGCTCATGCTCCTCTAACAAAGTATAGTTTGTCTTTGCATCGTCAATCTTATTCTGAAGTGCCCTAAGAATTGTTTGTAGTTTTGAGACTTCAATACAAAGATTATCGTAGGCTTCATCTCGGCACTGTTCGGGTCCAGAGCGTTGAGCTCTATTCTCCAATCTAGTTTCGGCTAGTTTCAAGGCATCCTTTTTAGCCAGTAGAGCTTGTTCAACAGTTTTTATCTCACATACTGCCTTTTCCATTTCCTCTTTTACCTGCAAAAGGGTAAGCAACGACCAGTGAAACCAAATAAATGAAAAGCAAAGTTACCTTAAGTTTCTGCCAATCGAGCTCATTACGAGCACGTTGCGTCTCAAAAATTCTCTTTCGAACTGTATGCTCGGCTCTGTCCTGCTGGGAGTGTAAAATATTTCTAGCCTTCATCCGGCACACAAACAGGGACTCTCGAATGGAATATGTGTCAGATAACTCGTTCTCTGCCATCTGCTTGAGATTTTTGGTGGACTCCAGCCAAGCTTCATAAGTACAAGAGCTGTAAGCAAAGTTAGTCGATTCTACCAGACAATCTCGAACTTATTTCATTACTTTTTTGGATGCCTAGTCGCACTGGTCTTGAAGGAAATATTTGCTGAAAACTTATTCAAATCCAATTGAGTTACATCCAGCTCTTCGGCTTCCAATTTGTTATCCAGTTCTAAGCCAATTTTAAATTGAACTTCCTCGAGTCGAGCTAGTTTCTCCCAAGCAAACTGACACTGATCTCGCAATAGACGTTGATTATTCTCTACCACTGCGAGCTCCTTCTTAAGCTCAGCATCAGCATCATCATAAATCAGTTCAGAGCCTAAACGACAATCACGCATGGTCAAACATTCTGCAATCACAGTCAATGGAGTGACCATCGCTTCCAGTTCTCGTTCAGTGGAAGCAGTCTCTTCCTTTAATAAATGCACTTCATTCCCAATTCGATCGAAGGTCTTCTGGATGGTTGTACGCCATCGATTAAGCTCACAAATTCTTAAGAAAAAAACTAAAAATTAATTTATGGATGCAAACATCAAGTATAGGACTACCACCTATCAGAGAGGGCTTCATTGGTAAAATAATTACTCCAATCCGATTCGATGCGAGTCTCATTGCGAAGAGTTCGGGATGTATGACGTAATTTGAAAGCATCAATACGGCGTGCATCGGCGACATTTCTTAACTGATTCACTCGAGCATGCCAATCAGCTAAGCCCATGTGCTGAAGTGGCTTCTCTAAGGTTATTACCGAATTAAAGGCCATCGAACCTCAGTTTAGAATTTGTGAAAAACTATTACAAATAAAAAAGAACAATTGATAAAGTAACTTCTTTATTTTCTGAGGTTTAAGGTGCGGCAGTATTGATCACACAAAGTGGAATAGAGTAGTCGTTGTGAAGTATTGAACTTAAATCGATACTAGTGGAATGAATCTCCATGGAAATATTCGATTTAGGTTAAGCATTATAATCTAATCCTCAATGGCATGGTGATGGTAATGGTAATGCAAACATTTTCATTTCCACAAACCATTTGGCAGCTTGTTACACATTTGTCCCCTTTCATTCTTTACAACCGACTTGATGTTTTATCTATAAAGTGAACTTCAGTAAAGATTTCCTAGTCTGACTCCTCTTCCAGGGAGGAATGGATTAGACTCACTGATAAACTCAAAACAAGAACTATCTACACTGATTGCAGTACGAGTATTTACTCTTTACTTACTTCCTATTGATGGCGCTAGAATTCGAACATAAATCGAACGTGAAACTTTTCTCTCAAAGATTCCAAGTGCCCTTTCGTCCGCTCAAGCTTCTCCATACAGCAAGACGGGGACGATTAGCTTTTTTTCTAGACCACGTACGATATGCCATTTCTTAACAATACAGAAGTAAATTCCCTAAACGGATCTAGAGGCCAAGGTCCATCCCTGGTCAGCTTTCACCTACGAATGTAATCGGGTAATTCTTTAACGCTAATTGAAGGCCCGATGTGAGTGAAATCTGAAAGAAAGTCCCAAAGGCGGCTAGAAAGAGCAAAGGTGGTGAAACGTTTATCTGCGAAAAAGGTTTTATTAAACATTGTCTTTTCGGATGAGAAAATCTTCGCTGTTCAGCACAGGGGAAGTTCAAGGACAAACTCCAGCAAAGTTAAAATCAGCTTCTGTTTACGCCATCATAGTCGCTTAAGATATCTTTCCACTCGTCTTCATCGACCAGGCATCGACTGGGCTAATATGACGCAAAAACGGTTGTAATTATTTCACTCCACCACTCAGACCATAACGTACGTCTGAAACAGTTTCACGGGTTCTCTCGTAACAATTTTGTTTGTACGTGGTTGGGCCGTTAACCCCACGCACAACCGCCAAAACTGGTCGGGGTGGAAATAAACGTGTCCACTTGCCTAGAACACGGCTGCATACATTAGTTCATTATTCAGCGGATGCTGAGATAGCTATCCAGGGGCGCCACGTGGAGGCCGTATGTCAACTTGAACTGCACAGTGACAAGGATCGTACCTGGCATCTCACTTAGTTGAGTGCATTCAGAGACTTTACCCTGTATGTGCATTTCCGTGCCATTGGAGGAGTTGAATCCACCAACCCACCGAAAGGTGGCCCTATTATTGATGGGTGGTTACGTTAAAGGAGCCTTGCCTCCAAGCTTTTCCGTTGGCAAAATCTACACAAGCCTTTAAAGCTCGCATCGATTACTACACAAGCAGATCCATTTAGTTTGATATTCTCCTGCCTTCGATGGCGATGACAATTTGCCGTAATGAACACAAGCCGTCCGCAAAGGATTCTCTTGTCGTTTCCATCAGAGTCTTTTAAACTTTTAGACTGCCTGACAAACCCTCCATTCAATTTAATGTGGCATTCAATCAGAACCGAGACAAAATGATTACTGAATTGTTAACTAAGTAAAGATTATATTTTACTTACAATTTAAACACTTGAACTATTACACTACTTTAAAATTAAATTTAATTTCACCGGACTCCGGTCTAAAGGTGACACTCCAATCTACACTGTTTCTCTCTTTCTCTACCACTTTTGATTCAGGAATAAGGTGAACCCCTTGACGGACAAACATGTCCCATTGCACGAAACTCCCCACAGTAATAGGTTCAATTGGGCCTGTTGTGACAATTGACTTCGGGCTATCACTGCCATTAATATTCCAGTCAACCCAGATCGCAATGCCATTACAGGACCCGTGTCTAAAAAAAAGAACAAAACACATAATTTGGTTCATCCAACAAGGATAAAATAATGAAAGACTCACTTTTCTATTTTCATTGATCCCGAACAGCTTTTGTTTTCTTGAAAGTTTTCGAATGAAATATTCAAAATCTCGGTCTCCTTTGCCAGTGCTTTACATGGATATTCCCAAAGAGGTTGGGCTTCAACTACGGCGTCTACAAGGTCACTAGATTTCTACAAAACACAAAAAGTTAAAAGCATGGTTATCAGCACAAAGCAATTAGAACTTACAACGACCATTTCATCGAAAATTCGCAGGTCGAAACCTTCACAGATGCCTAGAGGTGCCCGGATCTTATGTAGATCGACAAACTCCACTGGGATAGCATACATTTTCCCAGAAGTTGGACAGATCTTTACCTCATCTCGGAGTTTTTCTTTTATATTCGCGAGCAGAGTTCCAAAGTAAAAGCCATCCCATGGAAGAATCGAAGTAATGAAGTAGGGTTCAGCGAACACATGTGTTATTTCGCTCAAATTTTTCACCTCGTCCAATTTCCCCACAATATTGACATTCTCTATGTTGTTTTGCTTAACATAAGAGTCTAGGAAGTTTTTAGAGAAACGATGTGGTTCAAGGCAAGTAACTGACTTTGCTTGTAACTTTGTTGGGACCAATCCCAAAAGTGATCCATCGGAAATCGACAACACAACCGATGACTTATCGATAGTGTCCTCCAGATACTGTATGTAACGTTTATTTCGAAGGTTCTGATTCATTTGTCCAATTCTACTACGTGAGTATGTCATGTGAAGACTACATGTGCATGAATGTCTTTTAACTTTTCGATCCTTTTCTACAGTTGACCATGCATCAAACCAAAAGGAATACTCATCATGATTTGCACTCAGTGTGAATTCCTGTTGTGGCTGCACGTTAAATGGTTTTGGGATGTAATAGGCGGCCTGCATCCAATGGTCTCTCCAAGGAATCACATTCTGAATGGGAATCTTTGAACTTTTTCTTTTAGAGAGCTCTTCAAAGTCGGGATGTGCCCAGTAGGGAGCACAACTGAGAACAATTTCTCTTTCCTGATCCATGTCGATGGACCACCAAAAGAGAATCATATCGACCGACCCATGAGATTGTGCTTGGACTTTCAAATTATTGAATCGATCAGTGACCATACCACTCGGTTCACTGAAGTTAAACTCGAATACTGACAATGGCTTAGTAATGGGACAGAACTGACTCAAAGGCAACTGGCTTAGCTGCATATCATGAACGCCAGCTTCACCCTTACACTGATCCAAGGACTGTGGGGTTTCCAGTAATACCTCACCGTCCAAGTTTGCCAAAAGTTTCATTCGGTTCCACGCAACACCCAATGGACTCTGAACAGCTTGGGCATAGACAGTGGCTGCTGAAGGTATCAAAATACAGTCCTTCGTGAGTAAATGCTTGTGAGCATGATTGTATATTCCTATTGCACCCTCTCCGATCAATTCCGTATCGAGAATCTCGGTCACTAGCACATTGGCTCTACACATCATGTCCTTACCTTCTCCTACTTGGATTTCTGTTGAACGTTTCTTGATCAATTTGATTTTTTCTCCCATTCCATTGGCTCGCATAATTTTCTCAGCACAATGAGCCATCGGCATAAACGCCTCACACGCTGTTACAGTATCTGCTCCAGATTTAACTGCCATCATTGAGAGAATACCAGTTCCTGTTCCAATGTCAAGAACATGTGCTTCCTTTCCTGAATCATGAAGGTTGCCGATGATTTTTTTCAAAGCAGCATAGTATTTTCGATTTCGTTCCGTATCGTGAAGCATGTCAGCAAAGGCAGCTCTCGCCACCTCTTGATGGTAATCATAATCGTCACTTTTAGATTCCCATTCGGATAGACCGGTAATAGGATTAAGAACTTGTGTAAATAGACTCATTGCCCGGAAATTTAATTTCAAGGAAGAAAATTTGAAAATTTGCAACATACAATGAGATTTCGTTTTTCAGTGTACAACTGGTACCCACCGGTTTATGACAGCTGTCATAAGGATGACATTTATAAGATGTCAAAAATTGGAAAGAGACAAGACCACATGTTGCTAACAAGATGGAAGAATGAGGGAAATTTGTTTTTGCTGAATTGGAATAAGTACGGCGAATATCATGATGGTGGTTGTTTGATGAATGCCTTAAGGTGATACTACACTTGTAATTTGATTGCAGCAGGTACAGACGAATCTCCGTTTATACATGCAGGATGCGGCGACTCTATTCGCAAAGATTCATCTAACAAAACGCCAAAGCGGAGTGCATTTTAAGTACCAGCTCCAGTGTTTGTGGTGACGGTAATTCGAAGAACCATCAACATTGCTTCATTGAGCACCAATTATTTATTTTAATACACCTTGCCAGACGTGAGTTCCTACAAAGTACGCACTTGAATTGTTCACACTATCGCAAAGAATTTTTTCCTTCGTGAGTTGCGCCTGCTCAGCTCTGTTTAGATCGAAAACAAACATATCCATCTCGAACCTATTTAAAGTTTTTAGTGCGTTTCTTCCATTCAGAAAGTCATAACCTAGTGCAATCTACGCTTTAATATAAAAATTCAAATTTCTCTGCACTTAAACGGTCATATTCAGCAGAAAGAAGAAGAAAAATTTCAATTCGCCGTGTATTCGAATAAAATTCCCATCGAACTCCGTTGGGGCGCTACAAAAGAAAAATCCTGTCGCGCTCTTTTCGCACGCAAAAACTACGCCATATTGTTATTTACAGCGCAATGGGCAATCTCTAGAGGGAAAAATTGTGCTTGTGGTTTTTTGGATTTTCTTCGACTGTGCTAAGGAATTTATCCTCATCATTTGTGTTCGGAAACCGGTGTTTTTTTTATGTAAATTTCAATCGAATTATAATAAAAAATATAGTGCGACAAAAATGTCGAATATTGCGTTAGATAAAGAAACATTTTTCCGTCGAATAAAACGACTATACGCAGAATGGAAGGTAAATCAAAATGTGCATTACCTCCAGTTCGACACATTAAAATGTGTGGTTTTTGTCTGGATCCTACACAGCAATTAAAATGAAGTATCAAGCCCAATTTAGTTTTAATTTGGTAATTTTAATTTGTAGGCTCCAACATTCAATCACGATGACTCGTTACAAAAAGTCGATTGCATTTTGTCCTGTGTCGGCGTGGACGAGGATGTCGTTTATAGTAAATCTACAGCTCTACAGGTTAGGACGAAGGTTTTTCTATACTTTTGTGGTGAAAGTAAACTTTGAGTATTTTTTTCTAGTCATGGTTACTTGGCTATGAGTTAACGGATACTATCTGTTTGCTTGTGGAGAATGCCGTCTATTTTTTGACAAGTAAAAAGAAAATTGAATTTTTGAAACAAATCGAGAATGGCAAGGAAGATGATGTGCCACCAATTAAACTGTTGGTTCGTGATAGGGTAAGTGTGGTCATTTTTATTCACCAGAAAACTCAAGGAATTGCATAAATGTACTTATTTTCCAGAACGACAAAGATAAACAGAATTTTTCCAAACTCATAAGTGCCATGAAAGGCTCAAAGAAAGGCAAAACTTTAGGTGTTTTCTCAAAAGATGGATTTCCTGGTGAGTTCTGTGAATCATGGAAAGCAGTGCTGAAGCAGCAGAGTTTTGAAAATGTTGATATTGGAGCTGCTGTGGCATATATCATGTGTCCCAAAGATGAACCGGAAATTAATAGTATTCGCAAGGCATCACTGGTATCTGTGGATTTGTTCAATAAGTATTTAAAGGACCAAATTATGGATATCATCGATTCAGACAAGGTAAGCCCTGACTATAAAAAATTGTAAATCTCTCAACAGGATACCGTGTCACAAACGCATTTCGAAGATTCACTAGTTAGATGAAGTAAGAAGTAATATCCGGCACGTAGTGCTGTACTCCTCTAGGCACACGATTTGAATATTTCAATCTAGTTTTAAGCAACGGAAAATGCACAAACATATGCCTACTTTTATTCGGCTTCGAACTTTAGAATTTGGGTGGTTACAGGTTCATGTGTACGGTTCAGTGATTCATTGAACATGCTACGCATTAATATTTTGCAAAAGATAACCACCCTTATAGGATTTCACAATTCGTGAAATATATAGCGAAGGGTTATGCTACGTCATAAAGGTTTCCTTGGTTATAGGACGACTAATGGGGTTTTGCTGCATTTGAAAATAATCAAGCAATATCCCATTTAAAACGTAGTATAATAAACTGTGCTAGTAACTAAAGCATGACGGATGAAATCACGTGAAAAAAAGCAAAACAGCAGCAAGACTCCGTCCCTTGACGTCACTAAAGCAACCAAAAAGGTCTAGATAATTATACAAAATTTGCTGCTATGCTTTTACATAGCGCTACTTGTATAGTTGCATGTGCTTTATGGGCATTCTTTGCCAAACCAGAGATTTCTCGGTGTCCACTAGGTGAAAACCAGCACATCAATTGTGGCGTTTCTGATGTCGTGGAGGTTGCTAAGAGGTTTTAAGATAGGCGTTCGGCGAAGTTTCTGACGGTCTCTAGCACGTTGTATCAGTAATGATCCCTGTCGAGTTTGGCGGCTCAGAAAGTTCGAACATCAAGAATACTGGATGTGCTCCTTGCATCGACCGCAATGATTTACCCTTTCATGATCACACACTACCTATACGTGCAGTAGCATTGCTGTATTGATTGCAATCTTTTTGCTTTCAACTTAGTTGCTTCAACGCACAGTACATCGATTTCATACATTTCATTCTTTTTTTCTTTTGCAGAAAGTAAAGCATTCTAAGCTGGCTGAAGGTGTGGAAGGGGCTTTAACTGACAAGAAGTACGTAACTGGCGTTGATACCTCCCAATTAGACATGTGTTACCCACCGATCATTCAATCAGGTGGAGTTTACTCCTTGAAATTCTCTGCTCTAAGCGATAAGAACTATTTGCACTTCGGTGCGATAGTTTGCTCTCTGGGAGCACGTTATAAATCATATTGTTCAAATATTTCCCGCACACTCCTGGTGAATCCCACGGAAAAAATCCAAGAACATTACAATTTTTTGGTAAGTGTTCAAGAGGAGATCCTTAAACTGCTGAAACCTGGCGCAAAACTCAACCAAATCTTCGATGGAACCATCGAGTTCGTCAAGAAAGAGAAACCCAAACTGATAGATAATCTGACGAAAACATTTGGTTTTGCTATGGGTATAGAATTCCGTGAAAATTCTATCATAATCGGTCCCAAATGCCAGGCAGTGGTGAAGCGTGGAATGATTTTCAACGTGAACGTTGGTCTTTCGAATTTAACCAACAGTGAATCGTCCGACAAAGAGGGTAAGAACTACTCACTTTTCATTGGAGATACTGTGCTGGTCACGGATACACCACCAGCGAACATTATGACGCCGTCAAAGAAAAAAATAAAAAATATTGGAATTTTCATCAAAGAAGATGACGACGATGAGGAAGAGGATGACAAAAAAGAGGAAACAGAGGATAACAGTTCGCAGATATTGGGTCGCAGTAAAAGAAACGCGGTTCTGGAAAATAAACTGCGAAACGAACATAGTACGGAAGAGAAGAGGAAACAGCATCAAAAGAAACTCGCTCAGTTGTTGAACGAGAAGGCCAAGGAGCGATTGGCTAAACAAGGAGAGTCGAAGGAAATTGAGAAGGTACGAAAAAATACGGTCTCGTATAAAAGTGTCAGCCAGATGCCGCGAGAACCAGAAGTTAAGGATTTGAAATTGTATGTGGACAAAAAGTACGAGACGGTTATTATGCCAATATTTGGTATCCCAGTGCCGTTCCATATATCCACCATCAAGAACATCTCGCAGTCGGTGGAGGGCGAGTATACGTATTTGCGTATCAACTTTTTCCACCCCGGTGCAACGATGGGACGAAATGAAGGCGGCATGTACCCCCAACCAGAGGCGACATTCGTCAAAGAGGTGTAAGTTAAATTTTCTTTGAAGAGTGAGCAGCTAATGAATCATTTTTTTTTTTTTAGAACCTATCGTAGTGCTAACACCAAGGAACCAGGAGAAATCTCAGCGCCATCTTCCAATCTTAATAACGCGTTCCGTCTCATTAAGGAGGTTCAGAAACGATTCAAGACCCGTGAAGCTGAGGAACGCGAAAAGGAAGATCTTGTGAAGCAAGACACCTTGGTTCTGTCTCAAAACAAGGGTAATCCCAAACTCAAGGATCTGTACATTCGTCCCAACATTGTGACGAAGCGCATGACCGGAAGTTTGGAAGCACACACAAATGGTTTCCGCTATGTGTCTGTGCGGGGTGATAAAGTAGACATTCTGTATAACAACATCAAGAGCGCCTTCTTTCAACCATGCGACGGCGAAATGATCATTCTACTGCATTTCCATCTAAAGCATGCGATCATGTTTGGCAAGAAAAAACATGTCGATGTGCAGTTTTACACAGAAGTCGGTGAAATCACCACAGATTTGGGAAAACACCAACACATGCACGATCGTGATGATTTGGCCGCGGAACAAGCCGAACAAGAGTTACGCCACAAGCTCAAGACAGCATTCAAGAGCTTTTGCGAGAAGGTAGAAGCCATGACCAAGCAGCAAGTTGAATTCGATACACCATTCCGGGAGTTAGGTTTCCCTGGTGCCCCATTCCGCAGTACAGTGCTGCTACAACCGACATCCGGCAGTTTGGTTAACTTGACCGAATGGCCCCCATTTGTTATCACTTTGGAGGACGTGGAGCTGGTACATTTCGAAAGAGTTCAATTCCACTTGAGGAACTTTGACATGATATTTGTCTTCAAGGACTACAACAAAAAGGTGGCGATGGTTAACGCCATTCCAATGAATATGCTGGATCACGTGAAGGAGTGGTTGAAGTGAGTGTTGCTCTGCTTAAACATTTAAAAGATTGAAACTCTATTCTCATTCTACAGCTCGTGCGATATTCGCTACTCAGAAGGTATCCAGTCGTTAAACTGGACAAAAATTATGAAAACCATCACGGATGATCCAGATGGCTTTTTTGAAAGCGGCGGATGGACTTTCCTCGATCCAGAGTCTGACGGTGAAGAGAATCATGAGAGTGCAGAATCCGAAGAGGACGACGCTTATGAACCCACCGATGTAGATGACGATGAAGAATCGGATGATGATTCCGAGTATTCAGACGCATCTGAAGACAACAGCTACGAGAGTGATGGTAAAATTAAAGCAATTTAGCTACAGATCAGCTCTTTATGTTACTTTTCCCTAATTTACAGAGGAACTGGGTACAGATGAAGAGTCCGGTAAAGATTGGTCCGATTTGGAACGTGAAGCTGCCGAAGAGGATCGCAATCAACAGTATCAACATGATGGTGGTAAAGTAGAAAACGGCAAGATTCGGCAAGAGTTCGATAAGAAAAGATCTTCGAAAAGCTCCAAACACAGGTGAGTCGAAAGTCTCTATTGTCTCTCTAACTTGTGACCAATTTGTTTCTTCTTGAATTGCGTATCCAAGAAGAGAACGTGATATTCAGCCACAAAGAAAGAGCAAATCCTCAAAAGACAAACATATGTCATCTCATAGGTTTGTAGATGTTATAGTTGTTGATTCCTTGATTCTTTCGATTGGATTTTGTTTGGTTTTCTTAAAAAAAAAAAAAAAATCTTTGCAACAGTAACTGACTACATTTAACTGTCTTTTTTAATAGCCCATCGAAATCATCAAAAGACAGACATCACGATCGAAGTAAGGATAAACACGACAAGGACAAGAGTCGCGACAAAAATAGGAGTAGTAGTCACGGTCATCATAATGACAAGAAACGATCGCGTGATGATAGCAAGGATCATGGCCACAAATCTAAAAAATCAAGGCGCTGAACACTCATCACACTTCAGACGAAGGGATGTAAAGTAATATTCCTTCGGCGCATCATTTTACCACGGAGGAGCCAGATTTTCCAATACATATTCGTTTTTTTTTTTTTTTGTAACCTTTTCTCTCATTTGTAAGTCTCCTTTTATTTTTTATCGTCGAAACTTGAAATAGCCTGCGAGAATATTTTCTGTTAGTTATTCTTTTTTGTTACACATATCCACACACACACACCACAATCATTGGACACACTAATCTTCTTCCTCTGTTTGTTGTATAAATTTGAATAAAAAATGCAGGTCCGCTCATTATCATCCACATGCTTATTGTTTATTTGAAACATTTTTGCAACAAAATCAAAGAAACAAACAACACATCGATCGATTGATTCCAATATTAAATGAGATAAATACGTATGTGAATCCAACATGATTATTTAATAAATATGAAAAGTATGAGAAAAGTTTTGTAACAATTGTTTGTTTTGTCTTAAAATTTGATTGCCACCGGTCACCACTGATCTAACACTGCCAGTGGCTGTTTTTTTTTCCTTGATAAAAATTGTACGTGAACATAATTCCAGTCGCAGAGAATAACCATGACGAGTAGTTCTATGGAGGATCCCTGATCGATAATACGCACATTTTGACGACCGCACATAGTAAAAACAAGGTGAGACTAGTTATTCAATCAAAGTTCATTTGTGTGACAACATTTGAAGTAAAACAGATGGACAATAATTCTCAGGTCTAAAAGTATTGCCTAGCATCATTAAGCATGTCAGCACTGAGATTCTCCACATTCCAGTTGCCAACGTAGGAATTTCTTATGCTTTCATTGATGAAATTATTACTTCTGTCTTCAATCGCAATCAACTTGTACCTAACGACTCCAGCTAGACTAGAACTCCACTTTAAGGTCATCTACGGGAATTATTCAACTCAGACCACGAGCTGTACTCACCGACCAGCAACAGTATAACAATCGACTCAGGTTGAAGGATAAAATATTCATGAAAATTTGAAACCACTCTTGTTTTTACTGAAAGTTTAATCTTTTTTTATATTTTGACATGTTATAGCATAACGGTACATATTACAGAATTTTGAAGGACGTCATTTTATAGAGCAACCTTGAAACCATACGATTACATATCAATTTTTCCCCCCTCGACAACCTTCAACCCTTTTAGCGAGGCTACACAAAAATATGGCGCAAAAAAATTTGGAGATATACCTACTAAAATTTCTGGGCGACTAGTACTTCAGAAGAAATTTGCAATGAAAACTCGGTAATTTGCCAAAGCTGAATCTGAATCCATCCAATTGATGATGGGATGGGTGGAATTTTCAGGGTTCGACTTTTAGGAAACGTATTGATCTGAAATAAACGTCAAATTGTGGGGCGGAGTGCTAGTTTATGCAGAAAATTATAAGACTGCAACATTGAATATATACATATATGAAAGTATGTATGTATACATTTTTTTCATTTATAATCGTAGATGGTATGTACAATTTAAGGAAATTTAGCGCCATGAGATACGGCTTGAAAGATGCCTTATCCGTGGCTTTTCTAGAGACAGTTAAGCAGAACTCTGTGATGCAAACGTTGGCCAAACTGACAGCACAAAAAATGGAACTGGGTCAGTAGAACGTTGCTATGTAGCCTTATCGATTGTACAAGTAGGTGTCTGGTGTCCGGTAAACAGTACTTGAAGCGCTCATGATGCCTGATCAGTGGTACGTAGCCTTGTTGATTTAAAAAGTTTATGGCCCTTATTGTGAGTGTCGATCAGCAATCGCCACGACAATTGTCGATTGCGTCGATTGATTTTAGCTATGGCATTGTGTGACTCAATCGATAGAATTTTAATTCATATATTTTTATTTTCCTTAATATAAATATTTTATTTTTACTAAAATTACTTACATTTCATACGCACAAAACTCTTCCACTTTTTTCGAAAACAAACCATCGACCAGAAATTTCTGATCGACAACAAGCGAATGTCAAATCGACAAATGTCGTTCACAATCAAAATACACAATACCAAAATCTACAATCAACGATCGATGATCGATAGATGTCGTTCATCGATCAGAAATCGACACTCACAATAGGGGCCTAAGTCTGGTGTCCGGTAAACAGTACTTGAAGCGCTGAAGATGCCTATCCATCCGAGCATACAAAAATTAGAGCAGCAGCTGTGCGTGAAAGAGATCTGTATGGTTCGATGAGCTTCTGGAGTCATCAGACTATACAAGGTAAAAAATAATCATTTAAGGAGAACCTTTGGAGTGGCACCAAGAAAAACTACAGAAAAATCGACTTCTCTGGTATGAGCATGTGGTGAAATTGCTTGACAACCACGTGTCTTAGAGAAAATACTGCAGATCCCAAAAGCAAAACTGTTATGGGCGATATGGGACAGAGGAATGTTAACCAAGAAACAACTCAGGGTAGGAACACCTTGCGATTAGCTACTAGGAGAGATGACCTCAAAAAAAGGGGGAAAGGCTGAAAAAAAAGAAAATGAGTAACGGGCTAGAACACAATCAGTCACCTTTAGTCTTAGGCTAGCTCCCTAAAGCACTCTCACTACTTTGAAGCTTTAGATTAGTCTAGGTATGTGTGCCGACGAAGAGGAGTTTCTCAGCGCCATACTCAGGTCTTTAAGACCCATTGTGCTACCCAGAGGGGGATATCTTACCCTTAAACGCTACCCACATAAAAAGTGTACTAGTAACTACTTACTGCGTTAGTGGTACAAACCTTCCTGTGGATTTGATAAAGCCGTTCAGATCGTTCACCGGTTTACCAGATAGTTCCTCGAATTTGTATCTTAGATGGTACAGGCCGGGGCAGTGGCAGAAGAAGTGAGTTGTGTCCTCATGGACTTTCTCGTCTCCGCAGCCTCTACACTTTGAAGCTTAAATAAACCGACAAATGACCTTGATAGGTTCGTCGCATATTCGTCGATATACTGGAAAAGATGTCTTTCAAAGGATTTATGTCTAAGATGGCAGAGGCCAGGGCCCCTACTCTGTATTGCGATTCTAATGTTCGGATCATTCGAAAGCCGACATTTTGTATGGATTTTGTGAATTGCGTTTCAAATTTCCCATTCGAAGTGTCCGCTTTCGATCGATTCGAACTTTAGAATCGCAATACAAAGTAGGGGCCCTGGACCGTGGCAGAGAAAGTAGGTTGTGTTCTTATTAACTTCCTCGTCTCCACAGCCTCTGCTTTTTCATAAAATAGCGCAGTTAATTATGGGCTGTAATCACCCCTAAAAGTGTGGAAAAGGTTTTCCTGCCCTTTTGTACCAGTGTATAAGTTCTGACCTTGTTGTATATTGGTCATAACTTTCTCGTTATTCTGTTCTCCGCCTCATGTTTCAGTTTTCGCCTTTAGTATTAGGCGATTCCGGGAACGCAGCTTCAAGTTCACTCGCCCTTCTCGAACAGAAAATCAAACATCCTCTTAGTTTCCTCCAACATATCATCTTGTAGAAACCTACGCCTGTTTTTTACCCTCGGACAACAAGGAGCAACTTGAACTGTCTTTCCGTTTTTACTTGTTTACGATATGAGTGCTAAAGTATGCTGAGCTTAGGCTAGTCGCCTGCAAAGTACCATTTAAATCAATTGAAAGAAAAATCCTTAGAAAATTTTGCATTGTTTATTTCCATTAAAAATGTGCAAGGACGAACTACAAACTATAACAAACCTATTAGCTGTGTGTAAGAGCATTTTACAAATTCTGATTTCCAACTCCATTACTCTTGTTGCTGCCGCAAAACTTTTGCCTGAATACATTCCCTCCTTTGGCACTGCCGCCACCACTGTTATTCGCCTTTTTCACATCAAACATGTTCCTCGTCCTGTTGATGGGGAAACGCATTTTATTCTTTAGCCATGTGGTAAAAGCTCTTTCATTGTCCTCCATTTTGAGTACTTCCGCTTCGCTGGCCTTTAAATTCTTCTCGAGAACACCTTTGTGTTTCTTTTGTATAGCCTGCTCACGTTTATCCAACTGATCCTGAGTCAGGCCATATTCTGACATATAACCAGTGTACTTGGGCAGCTTTGTGCCTTCAGCATTTCGATATTCACAACAGGTTTTGTAATTCAGTTTTAAATTTGTAATCTCTGGAGAACGGCAATTCAGTCTCTTACCCGTATTCTTGCGACGTAACGAAAAGTGTCGACTGAAGGCATTATTTTTCGTTCCGGAATTATCATCTTTACTGATAGACGACGGTGGATCTGGAGGTAGATAGGATGCAACTATGATTGAAAGTTTATCATCATCGTCTTCCTCAGTATGTTCATCATTTGAAATGATTTCCTCAGCTGTATCGTCTCCCTTCGAATCCAAATCAATAAATCCTCTACGTTCGTCATCTTTGGTTGCGTTCATTTTTTTAGTATCTTCATCTAACCTTCGTCCAGTGTCCATATCCATGACAACAATTTCTTCACATATCTCTTCAACTTCCTCATCAGATTCGGACACTTTAATCTCGATTGCTTCGATTTTCTTCTGAACTTCTAGTGCTAACATCTCGGCACACTCTTCGATTGTGGCTGTAGCACGGTCACTTGGCAAAACACTATCCTCATACAGATTCAACACTTCAAAATCAGCTTCATCTTTTGGTAGATTATCGCCATCGTCGGCAGGATTTGATTCGTAATCCTCCAGATTCAAACGAAATTTAACTTTTCTCTTCTGTTTTGGTAGCGTATCCGTAGAATCTCCTTCGTCGAAGAGCTCCTTGTTTGCCTCTTGTATCTTATCCACTATGTTGTATTCATTAACTGGTCTAAGAACTGAAAAGGATTCGTTTTTATAAAAAAAAACTATATTCACGCAGGATTGGAGAAAAAAACAAATGAAACTTACAATACACTTCACCGTCCTCGTCTGTATCGCAATCGTGTTCAAGCATTTTTGTAACTGTTACTTCCTTCTACGATTAATACTCAAAAAAAAGAAAAAAAAAGTCCTTAGCTATTTTTAGATTAAGGAGTCCAACCCTAAGCGCTTCCAAATGGCATGGAATTGATTTACCACGTCACATCGCACGACCGTGAAAAAAAAAAACCAAAACCAAATCCAGGTATTAAAAGTTTTCCCGATGATAAAGCATCTATTCTGGGTGAGTCAAGTTGTAGATACGTCTACTACGAACCGAATGATTGGTTGCTTCTGTGTGCTACATGGAGGCTTCTCGTGTGCGCTCGTTTTGAGGTAACTAAGTGGATTAAAACTGTTGGATCGATTGCTGGGTTGGTCGGGTGGCTGGTTGGTTGGTTGGTTAGTTGGTGACTCTTAGTCGGTTAATATGTATACTCTTCTTCGGTTGAGTTAATTGTAAAATGGAACACAGACAGATTCACTGGCGAAATGATGACGGCGACTACGAATGTTTTCAGCAGCTGGAAACATTTTTTTTTTTTTAAATAACTCATCTGGGAGGTGGGAACTTTGAGTTGTTAGTCCAATCAAACGATTAAATTTGTACGAACATGCAAATGTAATAAAAGAATTTGTCGTTTGTTTTTCGATAGATAAATGCGAAAAGAGATTCAATTAAAAATCGATAGTCTTTGGGGGTCTATTTTTGGGAATTGTCAAGCAAGGATGTCCTTGTTTTACAAGGTAGCAACAGTACATGAAAGGGTTGTTCGTTAATAGTTTGATGGCATGCTCTTTAATGCGGTAAGTTGGCTTTAATAAGGAATTAAGATTTTACAGTAAAGAATGTCTGTTTATACTCGTAGGTGTAGATCTATTGTGCTCGAAAGTCTAATCTTAGGGTCTTAAATGATTTCTCCTGGAGTTGCAGATGCAGAGACGAAGGACAGAAAGAAACTATCTTCCATCATTTTCGCCCCAGTACAGGCCTGTCCACTAGGCATTCATACGTCTGAGCTTTGCGGGCGCATCCACACTATCTACCTACCTTACTTCAAGCACATGGAAACTTTCATAAAGGCTGTGTAATACAGTAGATAGACTCGGATCTTATATCTCTTCTATATCTAAGAAATCTAGTTGGAAGCTGGAAACCCAACATCCAAGATAGAGTTAGGAACGCTACAGTAGCACTTTTCTATTGCTATTGGGAACAAATGGGGTTAACAACCTCGTATAACTCATTGACGAAGGTAAGGGGCTCTCTTCAATGATTTTTGTAGAAGCTGTACGGATGAGGAGGAGGAAAGTACAACCCATCTCCCCTGCCATTGTCCAGCGCTCTCCCACAGCAGAAGAAGATTTCTTGGGCACTATCATTTCAATGATAATAGTGACCTTAGTCAAATACCCCTAGGCAAAATCTTCTCATTTATTAACAACTAGCAGTCCACCCGCGGCTTCGAACGCGTCAAATACATACTAAGGTTTATACTACGTTGCTAGAAATCGCCTGTCCCTATGGAACTTGGGACTCAGAGATAAAAGGTAGCAAAAAGTGTCGCCATTCCAATATTGAATTTTTAAATCGGTTGAGAAGTTCCACAGATACTTAAAGATCTATCTTACCAAATCATCGTATACACCCGTTCCCCGTTGAATTACACCGAACTGCGAATGAATTGTTAATAAACTACGTATCGTATCCATTGAAGCAAGAATACGACAAAAGAAAAATAAATGAAAAAACTAGCCTTGCGCAACTCGGCAACACAAAAACAACACACGATCGCGAACCGATGGCTACGATTGCGCATAATATAAAATTGCAAACTTTAAACACTCTGAATCTTGGCACGCTCTATAATTCTAACCAAAGTTTTTTTCTTTAACATAATCGTTCGTGACGTCTATAGGGCTTCAATCCCTAACTTCTAACTTTTTTAACATACAAAAGTAAATTCCAAAAATCTTTAAATGACGATAACGTTTTTTCCGTCATCCGATTTTAATAAAACAAAACCTATATGCTGCTCTAAATTATGCTCTGTCCACCTGTGCAAACTACATGAAAATCCGGTTAGTTGTTTCGGAGATGTGCGCGAACAAACAAACGGACAGACTGACAGAAAAGAATTCTAAAAATCGCTTATTTGTGTTCTATTACTCTTCTTTAGTCACCCCATTTCTTTTTGATTACTTTTTCTTCAATGTACAGACACACCGGGTTCTACTGTTTTATTATATGTATATTGATTTCAAATGGTCCTACGGGTCGAATTCTCTCTTAGAGAGATTCTATATGTACCCATGGGACACATATCTACCTAACTCAACCTCACCTATAACTCATTGACTCAACATCTCACTTATAAGACTGATATTCATGTGGCTGTCTGGTGGGCCGCCTTAGATAAGGCCATAAACCGAGATCATCTGAGCAAGGTCCAATGATCAGCTTGCCTGTACATAAGTGGAGCACAGCGCACTACACCCTCAGCCGCACTGGGTATACTGTTTCATCTGATACTCCTCGCAATCTTTGGCAGACAAATGAATTCTAATTCAGTTGTTCGTCTCGAATCAATTTAACAGTGATCCACCAAAGATTCTGGCTACGCCTTCATTTTGAACAAATTCAAAATCTTCCCAGGAAACACAGATAACACCACACCCAAGCTAAATTTTAATAAAAAGTTCCTTGTCAGGATGAGGCATATGTACAGGATAATTCGAACCATTTTTACACCGATGGATCTAAAACAAATGAAGGTGTAGGTTATGGTGTTTTCTCCGATAGGTTTAATCGCAGCCTCTCTTTCCGTCTTCCAAATCATTGTATTGTAGCGTGTTCCAGGAGAAAATATTGGCGATTAAAGAAGTCTAATCTTGGCTAAAGAAAAACGTGACATCTTTCACAAATATACGAAAACGAATCTTTCCGGACGGTCAGGCAACAATCAGGTCATAGGAATCATTCTCTCTAAATTCGTTAGTAGCTAAACGCTAGATTGTCGAGCATATCTTATTGAGATGGCGGAGCAGTTCAATATTCACCTTTGTTGGGTGTCGGGTGAGGTATAGAGGTATTCTAGGGAAGGCAGACGAACTCGCCAAATGTGGAACAACTTATACCCATGCTTCCAGAAAAAGCCTTCCGACCACTGCACATAAACTTAAATTAAAACTTTATGCTATCGAGAGAACAAATTCTAGGTGGACAAGTGGTTTAACGTGACTAGCTACAAAGCAGATTTGACCGCGGCTGGATCTGAAACGCTCTAAAAATTTAATTTTTCTCAATAGAGCGCATATCAGAACCGTAATAGGTGTCATCACGGGACACTGTCTAATAGGCAATCATGCAACAAGGCTTGGCGACCATTCAAACGATTTCTTTGGAAGCTGCTTCGACGAAGAGGAGAAGCTTTATAGCTGCCAAATCACTTCCGCAAAAGAAGGCACCACTTAGAAGAATTCTTCTTTAACGACTTTAACGACTAAGGTGATCTGATGAACACTGATGTCAGAAATCTCTTTCGTTTCATTAGAAGCTCCAATTGGCAAGGCAAGGGGATCTCTCCTGATCCATGTGGTATCATAATGGACATATTACTGGGTTTAGTGTCCTTACAATAGCTAGCAGTCACTTCAGCCTAACCTAACCTAATCTTTTTGTTGAAATTTGGACAAAAATTGCATGTATAACAGAGACGAAGATTAATATCTCGCTGCCATAAAGCATTCTAGGGGATGATAGCCAAAACATCTGTTCGCCTGATCATTCGTCTGAGAGCTTACCGGCCTTGCTATTCAAAGCAACTGGAGGTGATTTAATATAAAGCTTAGACCAACTCATTTCCAAGATCAGACGAGTGTATGCCTGATGATTGAAACTCCGCCAACTACAAAATAGAAGTCTGAAACCTTTCGTCAAGAATCAGATATAAGATTGACCCATGAGAGTTCACATTGGGCAAAATTTGTTTTGGAGAAAAATCAAGAAGTCCAAATTGATACCCACTATCTCTTTATCTTATGAAACCATATATAGAATCATGTCTGGTTCTAACAATACTGCTAAACTCGTCTGTCTGTATAGTATGACGATGCTAAATGTTCCCTATTCATCAAGGTCGGTAAGAACTTCAATGAAATATCCACAGGTTGGATCTAATCACCGACTGTCCCACACACATCGACAACCAGGTAACACGAGTCGTAGTAACAAAAAGGCACACCTTATCATATGACTTCTTAAACCTTTTGACAACTCGCCAGCGGAACTCTCAAGCCAACCACAGAAGCAACTACGAACTCAGAGAAATGCTATCGTCTTTGCCTTCTAGAATATTGAGGCAAAGGCGGCCAATATGAGTTTAGCGGTGAAGAAGGGAAAAAGTACTGTTAATATAGAGGCACATCCAACACTGACGAATCGGAGAGGACAGCTATAACTTCGAGGCAATTAAGGACTTTTTCTATCTGTCTCACGAAGAATAACTCTTCCCAATCGGTGCTTCTTTGGGCTGAGGAGTCAACTGGGTAGTAAGGCCATATCCCGAACAAGTTAGAAGTCTTTACCTATAAGACCCTACGCATACTAGACCTCCTCTATGGAGCTGAATAATGGACTCTATCGAAGGCGAACAATTCTTCGTAAGGTATTTGTCCCCGTTTGCGTTACCAGGCTTTTGGAGATTCAATGATGAACAATTCGAGCTACACAGTGGCATTAAAGCGGTAAAAAAAGTACTACCTATTGGTCGTTTGAGATGGTTAGCACATGTAGAACGACTTGCAATCAACCCTTCGGCCCGCAGAGTCTTTGATTTTAACCTACAGGAACAACGTAGTAAAAAAATACTTTGCCTTAAGTGAAGCGCACAGAATGAGAACCTCAACCATCTTGGAATGCTCAACGAAAGGCATTTAGCTAAGGACCGAGCTTACTGGAGCCTTGTTAGTTGAGGCTCAGGTTCACCCCGAACTATAGCGCCGCCTAACTTAAAAAAATAAATACATACAACTTTACTTCCATTCCATATCACTTCTTAATGGTAATTCCAAAGTTATTTTGTTGTTGGTTAAAAGAATGGTGCTGCCAAATGTCAAATTCAAAAAGAAGCAATTAAAAAATTTAGAATTTAAAATTTAGACTTTTGTTTAAGTGAAAATCAAAGATAACTTTAATTATAGATTCTGAGCATTTTTATTTCATGTTTTATTTGTTTTGCAATCGCTAAAGTTATTGCGAAAATATTTATATCATTCTTTTCCTTTTAAATTTTGTTATTTATAATAATTATTTGTTTTGTTTTGTTTCGCTTTTATTTTTTATATTTAGCCTTAAAGAACTGCACAAAATACTACATAAGACACAAATTAAAGTGCATAAAAGGTATTTCGTTTGTTTAAGATTTCTTTTTTGTTTATAGCTTATGCAAATTATTTTATATTTTTGTTTTGTTTTGTAAAAGCTCAGGAATAATTTGGCACTTGTAAAATTTGATTCGTTTTTATTTTTAATTAAATAAATCTGCAAAGCTTTAGAATGGATTTGTTAATTTTAAACTGAAAACTGAAGCAGGTAGGAGGTTTAAAGGTCACAATAAGCATTAAAAATTATAACTACAGTTTGATAGATTTGTTTTTCTATTGTAAAAATAGTTTTCGAAACAAAAATTGATTGGTATAAAAAAGATTCTCTAGAAAGGGATGGTACACTTATAAATTATTTTTTACTTTTTTCTATCCTAAAATGTTTTGTTGCTTCTCAAAGCATACAAGTAGATGGTTTTTTGTTTTTTTCAGTTGTAAATTCAAAGTGATTTTCTAATTATTATTATTATTATTGCACAATTTGAGCAATTGAATTGCATTTTTGCATGTTTTGGTTTTTCTTTCTTAAGTTTTTGAAGTGAAGTGAATTTGTTTTGTTGGTGTTCTGTGTGTTTATAGAAAAATCGTGTTCGTTTGAAACAAGTGCTAAAAAGTATCGTGTTAGAAGTGACTTTTTCATTCGAAATATGTAATTTAAAGAGTCTTTCTCAAACAATATTCTCAAGTTGCTGATTGATTTAATTAAAAAACAAATGTAAGTGAATAAAATTAAAAGATGTGGCGAAAATCAAGCGTGGCCTCGAAATTACTTATTATAATCAGACAATGCAGTATTAAAGCCTATACTAACGATCGGTAGCCTGGTGTGGTGGCAGGCAATGTGCAGAACGACTAACCTTAAACTATTAACAAAGATTCAGAGGTTAGCCTGCATCAGCACCACGGGAGCATTAAGAACCACCTCCACAGCGTAGACAATACACAACCTTCTCCCGCTTGATTTACTTGTGCAGGAATCAGCAGCAAAAAGTGCCCTCCTTATAACCCAAACACGCACGCACAGATCCTGCGCAAATTTGTAAGCAGCAATGTGTGCACACACTACATGTTGCCTTACTTAGACTTCGATAGACCTTTCTCAATCTGTCTTCCCAGCAGAGATGAATGGCAGGTGATCCAGATACTGAATAACAACACAACAACCTACGGATGGATCCAAAATGGACATAGGCGTGGGCGCTGGATTCTTCTCCGAGACTCTCGGACTGTCTGGTTCGATCAGACTCCCAAACAACAGTAGTATCTTCCAAGCGGAGGTCCTGGCAGTGCCAACGGCTGCCAAACAGGTTGCAATGAAGGCACAACCCCAAGATGATATTACCTTTTTCGACATCGACAACTAGGCGGCAATAAGAGCGATTTCTGCCATAGAAATAAACTGGAAGCTTGTCAGTAGCTGTCGCGAAGAGCTACGGGTCCTTGGCAGACAGCATAAAGTAAGACTCTGTTGGGTTCCCGGCCTCAAAGGGGTGCCTGGGAACGAGGCAGCTGATGAGCTGGCTAGAAAACGATCATCTTTAAACCCCCGATCTAGCAGATACCACAACCAAAATCCCACCCTGTAACCTAAAACAAGAAATTGGGAGCAAAATTAAAAGAACTGCCAACGATGGATGGAATGTGCTCAGCTCCTGTGTCATAACCAGGAAACTATGGCCATCCTACGATAAACAGAAAACCGAAACAATCCTGCAAATGAATAAAAAATCCCTATCTTCCTTTATAGGTATCATCACCATGCATGCATGCAAGAAGACTGGGATTGAAAACCTATGCAGGGGATGCGGTGACGAGGAAGTAGATGAGGACACTCCACACTTTCTCTGCCACTGTTCGGCACTCTGCCATACAAGATTTAACAACATAAGTCGTATTGTGTTGTGTGTGACTTATGCTATTTTTTTCTGTGACAGATATATCAGTATGGCTTTAGGCCACGGCCTTTTTTCACCATTTTCCGATTTTAAACAGAGCAATGTCTTGCCAAACTCGTCCGACTATACAGGCTAACAATAGAGAATGCACGCTGCTTCGAGACCTTCGATATCAAAAAAGGATTTAAACAATCATGCGATTTCTCCATCGTGCATCCTTTAAAAGTCCGTGCTTGCATTATGTCGACGATACTGACATGATCGGAAGAACTTAGCCTGGTGTCAGTAGCTCGTTCGTGAATATAAAGACAACCGAGGCAAAGAGGTGTTTAATAGACAATGAAGGCAAAACAAAGTGTATGTTGTCAACGAAGGACACCAAACAACGAGATCTAGAACAGAACGTCGCCCTCGACAGATATAACTTTGAGATAGTTAAGGACTTTGTCTACCTAGGTTTCGCAACGTTGAGATCAAAAGAAGAATAAGGGCGAATTCAGAAACGTCAAATATTTGTACAGCGATGCGGCATTACTGCTTATTTGCGATGCCTGGCTGATGCTGGTAGAATACTTTGTTGACGTGGAATAAATTTGATAAATTAACGTTCCTTTTATTTTTTACATTTTCAATAGCGTATCACTTTTATTGATGCTTTTTTGCATGATTTTTGCACATCAGATTTGACGTTTTTTGCTTTTCAGAACGTTAGGCAAATGTGATGCGTTTCTGGATGCGCCCTAAACTCTTGTCAATCGCTGTTTTTCTGGGCTAAGAAGGCAATTGAGTAGCAGTCCTTTCTCGAACAACTAAAGTGACTCTACATAAGACCTTTGTCATCCAAGATCCATGGACTTTGTCAAAAATGGATGAAGTCGCCCTAAGATATTTCGAGAGAAAGGTCCGGATGATCTATGATTTCGTCGGTGTAGACAGTGAGTGGAGGAGAAGATACAACGACAAACTCATGTAGTGTACAGCGACACCGATCTAGTCAGAATAGTCCAAATACAACGACTAAGATGGCTGGGACATAAAGAGCTGATTGATATCAGCGCTCCTGCCCAGATAGAAACGACAGAAAGTGGAAAGGGAACTCAACCAACTTGGCGTGCGAAACTCGAGGCAATTAACTAGAGACGTTTGTTGTTTGAGGCCCAGGTCTACCCCGCACTGTAGCGTCATCATAATTAAGTAAGAACAGTAGAAGAGGAGTCACGGCGATTGGGAAAGATTGGAGAAAGCTGAGACAAAGTGAAGTGATGAAAAAAAAAATAAAAAATCTACATCAATCAACAACGCGTCCACCCAAAGCAAACCCCTGCAACCAAATACTACAAACAAAAACAGAAAAAATAAAATAAAATAAACAAATGTTTTTGTTGTTTTTTTTTTTTTCACAAATTTGTTAACTTTTACTTAAACTAATTATATCAATCAATTTATTATTTTTACAACCATTTTCTTGTTTTATATTTTTCAACTTTTATCGATCTTACATATCTCAAATTTCCTTTTCTATTAAAAAAAAAAAAAAAATGAAAATCGAAATAACAATAACTGTATGATTTTCATACATCATATCCTCTTTATAGATGATAAATTCTTAAGTTATGTATATAAAATAATTTACACACTAAAAAAAAGTACAGTTTATGTAATATTTATCAATTTAAATATGTTCATCTTATAAATAAAGAGTTTTGGGTTTTTTTTTTTCCTCTTCAAATTTTCAACTAAAGTCTTTCCGGTTAAGTTTGTAGATTCATAAATAAAAAAAAATTTAAAAAATAAAAATAAAATTATTACTCAATCACTCAATTGTTTCTTAAATTTTAAAATAAAAACAAAAAATAAAAAAGTCTTTTAATGAAAGAAAATATAATTTTCTTTAGTTTTAAGTTTATCAAATAATTTAAATAAAAATATGTAAATCCGACGGAACAAATATTCAAAAAATTATTTTATTTTTGATTTTTTTTTTTTTTTTTAATTTGCAGTCAATTTAGTTGCTATTTCATTTCGAGAAAATGAAACTTTCGACCGATTTATAGTTTCAATGGGTCCGATACACCTAAGCTGCCAATGGATTGGACGCGTAGTTTTATGTAAACAACGGTAGGTGATAGAAGTCAAACCCTCGATATCCTTTTGCCGCCAACCAAATGTAGACTACATGATACGCTCCCGGGATGAAACAAATGAAACCCGCAACAAAAAACACAACACCTTGTGAGGTTTTCGTTGAGTCAGCTACCGCAAAGGTACCCATCACAAAGAGACCAGTGCCGACTAAGAGCAGGGTAACAGCTGCAAGGACTGTTCGCCAGTTCTCACGAACTTTTGGATGTCGCCAGCAATATGTGTTAGTCTCATCTGTGGGTAAATTACCATATTCTTGGATGAGGGAGTCGCTATCTCGTGATGTTGTATCGTCCGCATATTTGTAGTTTCTAAAAGAAAAGGTAAAAGAAGATTGTAAGTTAATTTGAATAATAAAAGAATAAGTTATTGTATGACTGTGTGTGTGTGTTTAGATTATTTTAGTCTTTGACATCGTCGGCGGTTCAGACTTTTATTTGAACTCTCACTTTAATGCACTAAAAACTCTGGGTGACTGAAATCGAGGTCGATGGTCAGGAGAGACCCAAATACTGCTTATTGACCTTCCTACCTTCTATTGAACTACTGTGTCACTCAGTTTTTAGCCAGACAAGGGTTATTTTAACCCCTACCTCAACAAGATGGGTAAAACAAGTAGTCCTGCTTGTCAGTACACCGACTCTCAAGCGGACGACGCAAACCACATGTTCTTCGCCTGTAGTTGATGGAAAAATGAAAGTACGCTGGAAGAAAGAGTTAACCCACAACAGGACGGAAATATGAAAAAGCCGGTACCCAGTGTGAAAAGAAACGACATCATTCTGAAGTAATGCGAAAGCGGTCCCGGAACGGATGGTATCGAATTGAAAAGGGGTTAAAGGTGGGTTTTTAGTGCGAAGGAACAAACTTGATTCTATTTTAAAAAAGAGGGGGACTCTTTCTCGTGCACATAAGCGTTTCTCCCTTATAAAGAGAATATCACACCCATCTTCTAGCTAAGGTTTTTACATTGATTTCCATCTTATTAGACAGCTCTATCAAACAATTTGTTCTAAACTGTTCAGTAGTTCAAGTGCATAGAGACCTTCAGAAGTATGCAATCCAATAATCCAGACTTGCTAAAATCAAGAGGTTAAAACAGCTGCAATTAGTGGTGTCAGCTTACTAACGAAGCAGTACAAATTCAATGCTGGATGACCCTTGAGTAGATACAAGGCCTGTGCTAAACGCCCTCCAGCCTCAGTACATATGTATGTCACAATCAATATTTGTCCTACTTCAAGTACCTAACTGAATAATTGGACAAAAGTAGGCGAAATGGATGAGGTTGTTGTTGTTGTTTTAAAAGGAAAGAAGAGGAGATACAACGACAACCTGTACGGGTTGTACAGTGATGTTGATGACTTAGCGAGAATAGGAAAGGTCCAACGGCGGAGGTGGCTGGGTCATGTAGAGCGGAATGACACCAATACTCCGGCCTGGAAAGTCTTCAATTTTGAATCACCGGGATGCTGCGGTAGAGGAAGATCACGCCTCAGGTAGGACACACGAATGGAAAGGGACCTCAACCAACTTAGCGTTCGAAACTGGAGGCAGACGCTTGTTGGTTAAAACCAACCATTTTGCTTGTTCAAAAAGCTAATTAGTAAAGAAGTTGAACGTGGATTCTTTTTTGTCAGGTATCTGCATGGCAGACTTACTTGCCAGTTAGGGTACAATTTATCGACTCTACCGGAAAAGGGGAATCTTTATCTACTCACAGGCTGCTACTCAAAACAAACACGATTGGCATCACCAACCGCAGGTGGACGGATGGATTCATCTGCCTCATCATCAAACAGATAAGACCTAGCTTGATGCCAAACGATCTTGCTCTCTAATCAGACAGAAAAGGCTGCTAATTAGCACCATTGTAGGTGTTATCACAGGACAGTGCACCATTGGCAGGCACATCAATAGGGTGGGCATCCTCTCTAATGAGTTTTGCAGAAGCTGTATAGACGAGAACGAAGATAAGACGATTCTTCTTCCCCGTACGTGTCCAGACCTATTTAGAAGCCAGCTTGTTTCCCAATCTTAATAAACTGGTTGTCATCAGCATACACAGCCTCCAGCGCTCATATTGGTTCTGATGGTAGTTTTTCTGGATGAAATTACAGATCCATGTGGTACAATAAAGGAACTTCTCTGGTCTAAGTGTGGGTGCATTTGATGCCAAGATGTCAAACACTTCCTATAGAACCTCTTCCTGTAGACCATACTGTCAACCATTTTTATGAATTCCACTTCCTACACTTCCATATTTTTTATCAAAATTATCCAACAATTGACGTGATTTCTTTTGTTCGCCTCCAATTTCGCAACCTCGACGTTAATTGATCGCAACACGCACTCTCGTTCCTTGATTCTGTCAGATTTCTTTGTTTTCACGCAAATGAAATTAAAAACTGATTTTTATTTTTCTTCGTCTGGCATTATGACATGTCAGTCATGGATGTGTTCAACAAGCCAGACACACATTTTTCAAGATCATTTTGAACAGACATTCACTCACGTCATTCCACAGCTCATTTATCCTGAAATCAAATTAAAATCAGATAAACTTTTGTAAACAAAGAATCAGTAGAATTGTGACGACATGTACAGTGTGGAGGGAACAATGGAAGTCATTGTTCTGTCATCAGACAGAAATAATAAGTATGCGCTTCTATGACTAAGATGAAGATGGTTTCTTTGATCTAATCCTTTTGGATAAATGAATATAATTTAATTATTTCTTCCTGGATAAGCCGCAAAACACTACCATCATCAGCATGTAATTATCCAATTGAACTTGATAATGAAACAACAAGTCCAACGCAAGCCATTAAGCTAATTGATTACGAGTATGTTGATGTTTGATATACTGATGAGTGTGTGGCTTTGAAACAATTAGTGCACGCTATCTACACCAGTATGTGCTTATGTGAAACTTATGATGACAATCGGAACTTGTACTGGAAAATTGAGCTTAGTTAACACCTGTAATCGCTAATTGCCGATTTAACAAAAATATTGGTGTGTCGGTCGGTATCGAACGGTGTCAGAGTGTCAAAGTTTAATCTTAAGTGTTTGAAGATAAATAAAAAAAAGAATCGAGTGTGGTGTGGGTTCAGGACTTAAGTGCTGTCGACAATATTTACGATTGGCTTTTGTGGGATTTGTCTGTCAATTTTGTTGGATTTGTTTGAATCTTTGGATTGGAAAATAGGCGGAGCAATGTCGACTTGGAAGTCTTACGATTATCTGTACTAGTTGCGGGAATGACTCCCATCGATCTCCTAGCGGCAGAGAGGAGATTCGTTGATGAACATAAAGCTGATATAAGAGTGGAAACGGCGACGGCAGAGGCAAAGGAGCTCACCAAGCAACAGTGGCAAGGGCGATGGAGTTCTGAAACTAGAGGAAGGTGGGCAGCCAATTAGGAACGTTGTTGAATAGAAGGAACGGAAACTTGGCGAAGTAATCTATTACATTAACCAGTTTCTTACCGGACATGGAAACATCAATGCGTATCCCAATAAGATGGGAAAGGTAGGGAGCCTGATACGGCGACTCTCCAGTAAATGACGCAAAACACACTTTTTTCACCTGGCAGCAGAAAGAAAGACTAGAGTTAGAGACAAGCGACATCACTCCAGAACAAGTGGTGGAAATGATGATCTCGAATAACGACAGATGGAACCAAGTAGGCTCCTTTATCGAGTCAATGCTGCAAAGGAAAAGGGAAGAGGAAGACGAAAACAGAGCTTTAGTGATCAAGCTTAGGCCAAATCTGTTTGGTTTTGAAGCATATGACATGCGGTTGGTGATGCCAATCGCACTTGTCTTGAATAGCAGCCTGGAAGTAGCACGATCCATATTAAGATTCTCCCTTTCCGGTAGAATCGATCGAGTTGAACCCTCCCTGACTAGTTCGTCGGCCATACAGTCAAAAGAAATGTCCCTATATGCCCCGGTCGGCACCCATTTTGAATTGTTCTGCCATCTCGTTAAGATACAAGCGGCAATTTAAGGAATTTTTGAGTTGAGGGCAACAAATTTCAGGGATTTGATCGCGGCTTAACTATAGGTAAGAATGGTGATACCAAGCGTAGATAGTACAGTCACGATAGGTCTTCTTTGACTGCCCTTATATGGACTTGGAGAAAACACTAGAAAAGAGATGGTTATGTTAACGTCGTTCATCCTTCCAGTCAGGTCTGGAGGGGATAGTGGTTTCGAACTTTTTATCGAATAGGAGTCGTTGTAGGGTATAGTTAATGTCTTGCGGTAGGAATTTTAGATCGTTGAGAATGCTGGAGTGTCCAGCTGAGCTGGCTGCCATTTGTTTGTTGTAAATATCTAAGGGTATCAGATGGAATGCATGGTGGTCGCTATGACATAATGATTGGTCCGTTGGACTGCTTAGCGAGGGGACACAGGTTCGACCTTCAACAATGACAAAACTCCAAGAGTATAATCTGTCATGAAAAAACACGCACAACATACATGGTTGCGGAAAAATGGCTCAGTATGCGCCGGTATAAGATGGAACTGAATGTCCAGAGCTGCTTTTCAAGTGCTTCTGCGAGTTCCACTGATGCATATGCATGCCGATCTTTGTACTCGATGAAGATAATTCTGCTGGATGGGCTTTTTCCAGAGCCTTCCACCAGACAATTGATTTCATACGTCAATATTGACCTACTGACGAATACATAGATTCGTGGTTGTAAGCCCCACTTGCATCACATTGCTTGTTACTTACTTACTTACTTACTTATCAGGCCAGCGACCCTTGAAGGGTCTGAGCCCGAAGTAATGCCGCTTTCCATCCTTCACGGTCCCGAGCACGCTGCTTCCAGTTTACAAGACCAAGGTTTCTGGCGTCTGCAATTGCCTGATCTTTAAACCGGATGTTCGGCCTTTCTCTTCTTCGTGAACCAGGTAGCTGGGATTCAAAGATCCTCTTAGCTGGAGCATTCTCGTCCATTCGCTCGATGTGGCCGAACCAACACAGTCGACGGATTTTTACCTTCTGGACTACATCCACATCTTTGTACAGTTCGTAGAGTTCGCGGTTATATCTTCTTCTCCATTCGCCCTCCTCGCAGACAGGACCAAATATTCGACGTAGACTTTTTCTTTCGAAGGATACCAAGCGGAGCAGCCGCTGTCTTACTTATCGTCCAGCATTCAGCTCCATAAAGCAAGACTGGCAAGATCAGGGTTTTGTAAAGCATGATTTTGGACGTTCGAGTTAGGAGATTGGATCCTAGTTGTTTGGACAAACCGAAGAAGCAGCGGTTGCCTAAGGTTATCCTTCGTCAAATCTCCACTAGGGTGTCATTTGTGGAGTTTGTATTTGTCACGAGGTAAATAAACTCCTTCACTACCTCAAAATTATAGCTGTCAATTGTTATGATTTGACCTAGACGGTGTTCGACGGACCGGTTTTTGGTAGACGGCATGTACATACTTTGTTTTATCCTCGTTAATCGTGAGACCAACTCATTGGGCTTGTTCTTCTATTGCCGTAAAAGCCTCAATAACGGCACGCTGGGAACGGGCGATGATGTCGATATCGTCTGCGTATCCCAGCAGCTGGATGGATTTGTTAAATATAGTGCGCTCCGTGTTTATGCCGACCTTTTGCACTATCTGCTCCAGCACAAGATCAAAGAAATCACACGACAGCGCGTCTTCTTGCCGAAATCCGGTGCATGTTTGGAAAAATTCGGAGGTTCTGTTCCTAAACTGCACGGTGCATTGCGAATTTTCTAACGTGGCGCGACTCAACCAGATCAATTTTCTCGGGAACCCGAATTCGGCCATCGCGTTATATAGTTCGGTTCGATGCTGTCGTATGCGGCTTTGAAGTCGATGAAAAGATGGTGGGTATCGATTTGGAACTCTAATTGCTTGTTATTTTATGTAAAACCAAACACTTTAAAGTTACATCGATGCTAATTAAGTACCATCCGTAGCCCCGGTAGAGCAATTTAACTGCCTACAAAGGAAATATTCAAATCTAAGGCTAAATGTTACGACTCATTACATTTGAATTACATAAAAGGAAACAAAACAAAACCTCCCACTTCTTTGATATGACTTTTTAATTTGTAATTCCACGCTTTTACTTGGCTCCCAAATTACTACCTAATTTACAAGTCAAAAATATTTTACACAAGTTGCCAACCTTGGTAGCAAAATACGAAAGTAAATATTTAGACACACACCTCTTGTTCTGTCAGCTTTTCAAATTTATACAAAAATGTGTCCACATTCTACCGGTTTTATTAAATTTAATCAAAAAAATATTTTCCCAGTTTGTCATGCTCGCATAATTTACATTTTAAGAGCTTCCTACCTACAATTTGTTCCCTTATTATACAGAAGCCATTATGATGTACTCAAATTGTCAAATTGGAACATACTATCAATCTGGTTGTCATATAAACGTCATGTTTCAATTTTTTTTTGTTAATTTGATGCAAATTTCTGTTCAATGACACATCAACACACATGACAATTTCACACGTTTTTTCAAATCAATTTGCAAAACCCTTAACAAGTAACTCTTTGAAAAAAAATTTACATATTCCCTATTTCTTTGTCATGACAGGGGAACAGGGGACATTCAACCAAGTTGTGAAAGTCATTCCTTAATTGCATTAGACTGCACACACATCAAGAATCGATAGCTAAGAGACAACTTGATGGAATCTATAACCAAACCACCTGCTGTAGCTTGACTAATGATAGGCAAAAACTATTCAAGGGCCTCCGTTAACGCTAATGAAATTGTCACATCCCTTACTATAAATAATGGTAATCCCATTACAAAGGCCAGCCATAAGGTGGCACCGAGGTTGTTGGATTGAATAGTATTTTTTGGGGGTTTTTCCAAACCCTAGAAGTTCAAATGATTTTGGAAAGGTGAACTTTATTTTCTAGGAATTCTCTTTCGTAGTTGGGGAACCAGTCTTCTGTACGTAATTAAACTTGAGTAATGGTGACCTTCGTAGAATTTTATGGGAATTCTTTTTGACAGTATTACTGACAAGAACATCAGCTGGTAAGATTGACTTTTGACCTAAATAAATGCCTTAACTTACAAAAGCGAACGAACAGAATGGGTTCTGGCGGAACTAAGCGCTTGGGCCACAAATTGTGAACTTGGTGTTGATTTTAGTAAAACTGAACTTGTGCTATTTACCAGCAACTTCCAAACTTCCACGTCTTAACAACCAAACACTTACCGTCATCCTCGACCCCAAGTTGAATTGGATACTAAAATAGAAATAGGGCTCATTCTTGCGCTAAATAGATCAAACTTAACGCTCTTCATAGGACACAACCGACGATTAAGCGATTGAGTAGAGACGATTTATGCAGAGGCTGCGATGATACAGACTTAAAAGAGAATCCAGCTAACTTCCTATGTGACACCGAGGAGCCTATGAAGAACCGGAAAGACGGCCGTGGTGAATACTTTACTTCAACAACCTGGGCGACTTGTCTAGGCTACGTTAGGTTAGTTGACTACTCCCGCTAGGCAGAAACACACTTAGACCAGAGTGAAGTTCCATTGTGATATCACGTAGAGTACTGGATTACCGACATCGGGAACCAAGCATGATGGATTTCCTTGTTTAAAGAAGAAACTATGGGTAACTATACGGTACGGACCCTTTCCTGCACCGCATTATGTGCAGAACCATTTAAACCCACAAATCGTGAATATTGAGCTTGGCTAGATCACTTAGGGCTTCGTAGAAACATTCTCCTAGAGTTTGTCTTCTTAACCTTGAAAGGGCAGGGCAGTTGCAAAGAAAGTGAGTGACCAGTTCTTTCCCTTCTTTGTTTCTACAGCTTCTCCAAAAATCATTGGAAGGGACGCCCAATCTTGTAGCGTGTCTGCCTTTTAAGCAATGTACACTTATCTCCCCTTTATGGACAGAAGTGTTTCTATTCGCTTCAGATCTAGATTAGGCCAGATCTGTTTCTAGGGAAAGGCTTCAGTATTGAAGCTAAATTTATCAATTATAGAGAGGCGGGCGTTCCCTCCTTCAGTGAGGTTCTGACCTGCTCCCTCCTTTGCTTGAACGTCCGCTCTGCAGTTGCCCGGAACATCCCTGTGTCCTGCAACACAGCACAGGGAAACGTCGCATCTGTCAGTGATCTAGTTTAGAGACCTGCGACTTTGCTTTACCAACTTGAATCGTATTGTTGGTGATTCCAAAGGCTTTTATTGCTGCCTGACTATCTATATATACATACATAGAATAATAGCGCTATCATGCACCGCTTTTATAAAATGCCAAGCTGCAGCTTCTCGGACTTTCGAAATTTCCACCTGAAATACACTACAATGATCCGGCAGCCGTCTGGTGATCTTTAAGTCAGGTGCATTGGAGAAGACTGACCTCCTACCATACGCTGTTTCAGATCGACTTGCTTTTTTTTTTATTTATATGGCACTACGACCTGAAAGATCTACTGTACCTGGAGCCAATTAGACAAGGAGATCCCCTATCTTCCTAATGAGGTTGAGAATATCTCCAGTCGAGGCATAATGAAGGTCCTCCGGTGTTAGGAATTCTTTGTGGAGAAAGCGCTTCCTGACTCTGCAGACGGCCACGCACTCACGAAGTACGTGTTCTGCTGATTCGTCTTCCTCTAAGCAAAGTCTGCATTCAGATTCCTGAACTATATTTAGTTTAGGCTGCAGTGACCGGTGAGGAAGCCGGCAAGTCTTCTAATAACTTCCCTTTTATGATTGAGAATATTTTTTGTAGTTTTGTTCAGGGGTCGGATGGCCCTTTTAGCCTGTCTAACTCCCTGAGTGTTGTTCCAGTAGGATGAGAGGTTTTGATTTTCCCAGCTGTCCAGACTTATTCTGAACGCGGAAGTAGGGATGGCGCAGAAAGGTTCGGCACCTATATACCTTTCTGAAGAGCCTTTTCTGGCAAGTTGATCTGTGATTTAATTGCCTTCAATGTCTCTGTGTCCTGGTATCCACCAGAGCTTGACTTTATTCCGCTTTGAGAGGTCCTGGAGAGAATTGAAGCAGCCTTAAACGGCCTTTGAGTTGCAGTAACGGGAACCCAGTGGTTTGAGCGCTTCTTGACTGTCGGTGAATATATTGATGGCTACCCCCTCTATACCGGAATCGAGAATGGCATGTAGTTCCGCCTAAAAGACACATTCCAAGTGCCTTTGAGACTTTGTGATTAGGGCCATAGACATCGGCGTCCATCTTTGAACCATCAGTATACCACACTCCAACTCGCGAAAGTCGGAGAGGATAGCCATGTGACCGGTTGGTCTGCTTGACTGGATTCCTGTTGAGCGTTGGATACTGATCTGACCTGTCTAAGAAGCCACCAAAAACCATTCTAAGATTCATTACGAATTTGGGATAGTTTAGGGAGGCCGACCGATCACCACCAGACTAACATAGGACCTTTGTTTTGTTTTTCAGACTGCCCCTTCAACTTACCTACCTATTCAAGGACAAAAGCAACAGTGCCTCGGGGCGTAGTAATGTCTGTACAACAGAGCACCACAGAACACCTCCTTTTCGAAGCGATATCTTTGAAAAGTTTCATAAATTGTGATTAGGCGTATACACAAACGGCCATAACCTCGTGTCTTATCTTAACCTAACTTCTGCTTCTCTCTAAATAAAACTCAACACACAAGTTAATACCTACGGAATGGAAAATAATTAAATGCAAACAAGGAAAGAAAAATTACAAAAATAAACAATTAACCAAATAGATAATAAATTGCGTACTCAGATAAACCAGTTAACCCGCGTGTGGATTGTGTGATATGTGTGGCTTCCATAGTCTGATACATGAAAACGAATCTCAGAATATGAGTCAATTGAGGTTATTGTGGTTATAAGCTCTTCTTCTCTTCTATCGTATCTCTTTTGTATAATTAAATTGGCATGTGGATCAAAGTACAAGTGGTAACTTAAATGTATCGATCAAATAAAAGCAAATAAAATGAATGTGATGACTGATTAACGTTTGCGGATGGATGTGTGTGTGTGTGTAATAAATTATGAAATTATTAGCTAAAGTTGTCTGAAGTGATTGTGATTTTAATTTGTAGCCTTTTCTTCTTTTTGTTTTGTTTTGTTTTAGTTAAATGTTGTGTCATCTTTGTGTGGAATTGTCATAAAGTCAACAACCTTGGTAGATAGTCATCTTCACCGATGATGGCATCAAATAGGATTCATTGGAAGCTTCTCGATTAATGAAAAAAAAAAAATTACTTTATTTATTGGTAATTGATACCACGACTTAAACGTGGTTTATATGAATAAGCATTTAACACATTAACCTTATGGCATCTATTTAAAGCTATGAGTCGACCAAGGCGAACACAAATGCAAATACAAAACAAATCTGCTAGCTGCACTATTCGCAGCGAATTTCACATTGCCTGACAGCTCTCTCAACCGCCCTGCGCTGAACCGAGTTCCATATTCTTTGGAATAAATATTTTTTATAGCCGTTAGGGTCCTAAAAGGTCTCAATTGCAGCTGATCTTCAGGTTCAGATGTGTTTTTTTTTTAACTTAGCCAAACCTTTACGTAAGCGCTTTCGATTGCGAAAAAGTTGATGTCAACGCAATAACACTGGCAGTAGGGTGTTCATATAACTTGAAGAATTGATTGAACGGAGTTATAATGATGACATCAGAAAGTTGGAAATGACAAGAACACAAACAAACAAAAAACCCTCGGAGACAAGCCTGAAACCTAATATGTCAAGGCTACGCAGACAAGGCCAATCTGCTTTTTGTGCACTTTGCAGCCAGTTCAATGCTTCCAGATTGTGCCCATACTCAAGAGCATCTAATTATTCTTGAGACAGATCCACTTTCGCACTGATGCAGTTGCAGGAGTACTGGTCCAAATGATATCCCACCTTTAGTTCTGAAGAGGTGTTCTTCCACGCTGACAAAACCACAACGTAAGCTTTTTCATCAATGCTTCTCCTCCAAGTAGATGGAAAACTGCATTTGTCCAGCCCTTTACCGAAAAGAAAATCGATTCTTCTTCTCCCTTCAATTGCCGATTTATTGCAATTACGTCCCTTGTGTCCAAGGTGTTGGAACAAAACGTCAGCTTATGAAATAGATCGATTGATGAAAACTCCTCAATGACCGGCAGTATGGCTGTCGTAGCAACAGGTCTGCTGCTGATGGCTTATCTCATTGAAAAGTGGGACGAATCCCCCTATCACTTTAAATGTATTTGACAGAATTTGGCATCAATAAACTCTTTTGTCGAAAATGAGTCCTTCAAACTACCTTTCAACCCGTTCAATTCATGTTTTGGACGGTTTCAAGTCTGCAATTCACCATGTAAATACTGGTGTTTGTTCCGAAAAGACTCTGTTTTGTCTCCAACTCTCTTAGTCATTTTCGTAAATGATTTCTCTCGTCCGGATTAGAAGTAATTCAATCCATTCGTACGGGGATGATAGTACCTTGAGTTTCACATATTCGTTCTCTAACTCACGTTCCTGCTCTTCGGACTTAGAACTGGAATGGCAACGTATGCTAAACTAATTAAATCCAACCTCGGCAGCATAATAAAATGGGGTTTTACAAATAAAGTGGAATTGTGCTTCCAAAACCCAATGCTGCTTTCTGTCAGTCACCTAAGTGAAACTTTAACCTCTAGATATAATTCAAAAACGCTGTTTCTCCCTTCCAAAGGGTACCAATACAGAGCTCGGTTCTCCAGATTCGAGGTTGCGCGTTGGGGTAACCCCCGCCGTGCAAAAACAAAAAAAGAAATCCACCTTCGGAGCTTAATGGATTCCCTTCTTTGTTGACTAGACCCGGAACGAAACGGGTACACAGCTTAAACTAAAGAGGATGATCATGGAATGTGAGAACATGAAACTCTTACACCCCGGAAGCTGCTCAATGACTAGAACCGAGCCTCACGTAGTACCACGCAGATATTTATTGTGATTCAGGAATAACTGAGTCCAAAAGTCTTAAGATGAAGGTGCAAGGTTATACTCTACAAATCGATGATTCTGCTAGTCCGACTATGGTGATGAGCGTTGGATGATAAACTGGAAAGCAAAGCAAATACGGGGTACCTGGGTGAGTTTGACTCGGCTACAATGATCGATTGGACAACCACGCGCCAGCGAAGACAATTTTTGACTGCCAGCCATCTGGCTAAAGACGAAAAAGGAGACCAAACACCCGTTTCAAAAATCACGGACACCAGGAGGCTTGGAGCAGCTAACTGAAGAGAGCTTGCTTGGAAAAATGCTCTTAGATCCCTATCAAGTCCCCGATAAAGTAAATAAATCCACGTTTAATGCCATTTAAGTTCGAATAAACCAGTAAGAGCTTAATTGCACCATTAACACTCTCTCCAGCAATTCCCTTGAATATACATTAGGGACATGCTGAGTCCGAAAACTACTGCAAATTACCTCTCAAAAGAAAACAAACACATTTCCTTGAGTTCCAGCATTGATTTACTTATGTTTGCACCAAGAATTTTATGCAACTGCCTGTTTTCATTACAAACCATCCGTATGAATCCCCAACCACTCCATTTAATCGAACGAAAAAGAAAGAAAAAAACCACCTTCCCCTTCATTTCATCCTTCAAATTTACATTTAAACGAGTAAATCAACTTCACATGGCAAGGAGAGTCCTTCAACCTTCAGAACTGCATTCGTTGAACGAATAAACATACAAGTAGGGTGGGTATAGGTACTCCCTCCCCACAACCAAAACTGAACAATTCAATGAATGAAATTGATGAAACGATAAATCCATGCAGTGAATGCATTCGTTTAGAGGTCTTTGCCGCGCCAGTCGTGGTTCTCCCAAAAAAAAAAAAAAACATGTGCCAGCCAGAGAATGGAAGAAAATTTCAAAAAACAAAACAAAACCCGAAACCAAAAAAAAAAAAGAGGAAGCCCCTGACATATAACAACAAATAAAGTGAAATATTTTAAACAGTCCACCACCGCTTGTCTTGCTGCTCTCGCATACCTATATGGAACTGGAAAAAAAAATAAAAATTAAAAACATTGCAACGCCACCACCTCACCAACCAATACCAAGTATCCATCCAACTAGGGTGAATAAATTTAAAAGGATTTTCCTCGAGACTTCATTGCATCGTCGCTATTTTTAGACATGGTTCTTGATTCTGATTCAGATAACTCGGATCAGTTCCGCAGTCGACGTCACAGTTGAGGAAAAAAAATACAGAATTTCTGTAGACCTCATCGTTTGTTAACGATTTATATGCTTGAGATTCAAAATAAAATTTATTTGTCAGAGTTCTTCGAGTAATTTTGAATTTTTTGAACCGATAAATTGTCGTTAAAAAAAAGTGTCCAACAATATGAGGAAGTCTATTGGATTCTTTCGTTTGATAAAGCGTGCCGTCAAGGCAATGAATAGTTTGTTTGCGGTCGATAATTGCTTGATGGCAACTCTTTCAGTGACAGCGGCAGCAAATGTTCAATACGTTCTGTCAAATAGTGTTCTCACATAAGTTGTCTTTTGAAGAAAATCCCTCGTAGTAGCGGTTTAAACAACGATCTGGCCCTTCAGATTGGGGGTTTTGCCGTAAGCAACAAGCCTCGGATTAACGAAATAGAGACAACCTTCGAATAGCCATGTGTTCAGACCCCTAAAAAGCTTCGTGCCTGAACAGTAACTAGAGGTCCTAGACTGCTCTAATGCCAAAAAAATGTCTTCAGCCTCCGATAGCCGATTGTCTTCTATTCACATCAAGGCTTAATTCGCCAACTTCATCCCGATTTGCGCTCATGACCACAGAAAGAACAAGGACAACACAACCAAGGAGTCCTTCTACGGGCTCCTCAACGAAACATATGAGCAATGTCAAAGTAATGACACTATAATACGAAAAAACATATCTTTCGCAGGACTGGTACTATAACGTATATGAGCCAACTTCTGGAAACGTACTCAGACCAATTGACTTGCCGCGTCAAGATGACTTTAGCAAGCACATGGTTTCCTCATCTCAATATTCTCAAGGGTACATGACGGTCCCCTGATCATGAAACACTCAACCACATTACGATCGACGACGCAGAGCACGCTTCCAGTATGCAGCAAAGCAAGATGTATACAAAGCAACACTTCAAAGGAAGACGACAGCTGCTCTGAAGATCTACATACGTGCATAAGAGAAGAGACAAACAATGACTCGAGTCGAGTCGGTCGAGTCGATAGAGAGGTGTTGATTCAGAGGCGATGCTGGAAAGTTTTACCAAACAATTAAAAAGACCTTGCTGAGGCTTCAAGGCCCGAACAGAAGCTTAGAGCGAACAGAGAGACCTCGTGGTAGAGCCGCAGTCGATTCTGAGGATTTGGAAAGAACACTTCTACAGACTGTCGACAAGTTAGACGTCGAATGCTAACAATTCCGTCCACCTAACCAACAAGAACTCATTATCCCACTCCTGCTTAACGGCGCAGAAGCGTGGAAAATGGAAAGCGGATAAATGTATCCTTTGGTTGCATCGAATGGAAGATTCTTTGTGGCATGTTCGAGCCAGTTTTAACCGAACAGTGTGAAGGAGATGATTCAACAAGCATTAATCCCACAAGGCAGTGTGTAGCGCATGGACACCAGCGCGTGGGTCTACAGATTCTTTGTGTGCAACCAAAAGAAACAACACCGTAGAGGAAGATGCCACCTAAGGTGACCGAAACTGGAAGCAGTGAGCTGAGTTGGCTGGAGAAGCTTGTTGGTTGATACCCTGGTCTATTCCGGACTGTATGTTCGTAGTTACTCACAACGTTTTCCCAGAAGAGTAAAGTAGGTAAAGTTTTTCTAAGTAGGCACCCACACGACTCCATCTAGCCTTCGCATGGACTTATCAAATTTGAAGTTCGTCCCCGACTGATACCGTCTCATGAAAACAGCCATACAAATGTAAGCCACAAGATCCCCGCCGCTGACAACTTATATGAATATTTGTCCGCTCCTATTCCGTCTGTATGCGTCATGATGACCATAAGTTACATAACAAAGAATCCGAACCACGAAACAATTCAGTTTGAATTGTGTATACATACATATGTACCTTCGAAAACATACTCATATATCCCCATGTAGGTACATATAAGTTAGCCTTTGATCAACTTGGTAAGGGAAGACTAATAAACATTTAATTATCTCACCAAATGTTTATGTTAAATGAAATTACGACGATGAACTCGTCTCGAGTTGACATAACGCATTAACCATCACCCGAGTCTGTTTCACTGACATCGACTTCTCTGAATTTTCGGAAACTCATTTACGCCGACAAAAAAGAAAGAAAGTCTGACTGTGTCTAGTTGTTATTTCCGCAACTGCAACAAGGTCAATGAAACCTTTCAACTGATTCGTATTCATATCGGATGCACACGCACCCATAATGCTCACGAGGGGGGGGGGGGGGGTTATGAAAGTACACGCTGGGTGAAGCATTCCCACAGCCAACCAAATAAATACTTCCGGGCAGAGAAATAGACACGGAACGTGACCAACGTCCCATCGGTTATCACATTATCAGACCCTTAAAGTTCAAGTGTGTGATCAAGTTCAAAAATAGCGCCGATTTACTGATTCGTTTTAACGTTTTCAATTAAAAGATATCAACGCGCTTCAGCGTCAGTCGTCTACAAAATCATTGGCCAGAGATGAATCAACTTGTTGCTCTCTAATCGAATCGCTTACATGACTAAAACAGAAAATAGAAGGAAAAAGGTGGATAACAAAACGCTCAACAGATAGTGTCACCAATTAAAATAGCACAACGCAGTCAGACACCGATTTAGAGAATTGCAATGGAGAAATGAAAAACCTCCGTCTTGCGAGATGAAATGTACAGTCAGCGACATTATCAAATGTACATGTAAACGTTTTCTATTGAATCGTTATCATGAAACCTCATGAGTTAATGCTCTTCTTGGATCCAAAGTAGCATGACTTGACCATGACAAGGTCATTGTTCAACTCACCATAATAACAGTGACGACAATCATCGTCCAATTGTCGGTCAAATCGTACTCATTCGACGCGTTGTTGCTTCCATTCGAATTCTTGACAAAAATAAGTCACTTCACTTATGGCTCCAAGACGGAGATCGTTATAGGTGTTGGCGTCTTCTGTAAGACTATCTGCATCAATCACCTTTTCATTTAGGTCCTAGTCAACATACATTATTGGCAAGCCATACCGCTGAAAAAACTTCAGGAACGGGGACAAAATGTAATCCATTTGGCATAGACCACTAATTCTTAACAAAAAAAAAAGTTCTGTAAACCTATAAAACAATCTCCGACTGTTGCTGGTCTCAGTGTGATTTATCTCGAGCGTATGAATGTGTCAATCAAAAACTGAATACGGTCGAGTGCCTATGATGATATGTCGGGGTATGCTTGGAATGTGTGGCACACTGTGCGCGATACAATAACTATACCACAGTCGTCTTTTTCGGGCGTATATGCTGATTAGTAAACATTAAGCAGTCTTTACGATTTATAGCAGCGCGCAACATTATTGTTGTTTTTTTTTTTTTTTAGTATGCTGGTTAGCCAAGCGTTGACTTTACTAGGCAGGAAGGGATAATTCAGATTCGCATTGCTTATTTTTTCAGTTTATTTTCCTATAGCACTCTCGCATTCTATTATGGCCAATTTCCGGATACTTTTCTTGACAGTCTATAGCGGTGTGTGGAAGTTTTTGAGCTCTCGTGTAACACACAATTCAATTAATGCGCTGTAAATGGCTAAGAGGTTGTTAAAGACTTTACCGATGATAAGCAAATGGAATGTTTGTATTTTGCCATCTTCAATGCGTCCACGTGGTGGGATTGTGTGCCTAACTCGCAGAAACTATGAAAGCCCTTTAAGGTGTTAAGATCCGACGTAATCTTTCCTTGTGGTCGACAGATGGTTAAGCTACAGTCATGTGTGTACAGACGTAGATAGTCAAGCGTCTATAAAAGTCTTGGAAACGCTAAGTGGATAAAGAGATTGCTAACCACATTCTGTGCTGGGTCCCGAACACAATGACGTCCAGGGCAATTGCAAGACAGACGGTACCTAGTTGAAGGCAGACACATACCGGCCACTCCAATACAAATGATAAGAACTCCGCTTGTTTACAGAAACTTTAAAAACGTTGAACAAAAGGTTGAACCATACAAACATCCTCCAAACAAATTTGGCCAAAGTTGGATGCAAAAATAAAACGAATAAGCTTCTCTCCACAAACAGGGGAAACATCAGCTTCACTATAGGAGTTGTTACCCGACATCGTCTGCAACAATCTGCAATTACAGCTGTTATGCACCTGTCCAGCATTAGCTACCTCAAGAAACAACATTCCACGCAATTACTTCTACCAATATCTAAGTGGCATATCAAAAATAAACGCAAGCAAGCTGATAACAAGCTGACTTATTGTTTACAAAGTTCAAATTACTGAGCTGATAACACAATTTAGCAACAAAAGGGTTTCATTGCATCAGTCAGCCTCTCCCCCTCTCAATCGAGTAACAAACTGACCCTACATTAGCAACAGTTTGATTATACCAGTCACCCTATCTACTGTTTAAATCAGTCAAACCAACCAGCCTCTCACTATTTACATGTGTTTTACAAAGCGTCTTGTCAAAATTTCACTGAGATTTAGGTCTGGCGTAGGGAGCGGCCGATAGCATTCATGTCCCAGAAGCTGAATTCCGCCCAGCGAAACTACAGTGTGACGGAATTTGAATGCTGTGCGGCCGTCTTGTCAGTAAAGAAGTTCAGGGCCTATGTGGAAGGATTACCTTTTACTATCATCACCGATCACGCAAGTTTGAAGTGGTTGGTGACCCAGAAGGACCTGTCTGGTCGTTTGGTCAAATGTAGTCTTAAACTTCAAGGGTTCGACTTCGTGATCTCTCACGCGTCCATATGATGGAACTCAAACCCGAAGACGTAATGCTAGATGTTAACCTCAGTTCACTATTCTTTTCCTCGGAGGAGTATGATGAACTGCGGAAGACAATTGACAAAAACCAGGACAAACTACCAGACGCTTGTGTTTCCGACGGATTTGTGTACAAACGAACTGACATACGTACAGGAAACGAACTGCAGGAAGACAGGAGATGCTCTGGCTGCTGGAGGAGATAGCGCAGATTGTGTCTCAAGGCACGTAGGGTGGGCTGGCCATCCTTTGTCAACAACAACATCTGGCATGTCTCGGGTTCTTGACGAATCTTATCCGGGAGAGATACCGGAAAAGATAATGCGCTTAGGGTTAAGTCAAGGATAGTCGTAAGATAGATAGCTTTAGTATAGGTTTAGCTTTAAGTGTTAGCATAGTTTAGCTTTAGTTTAGGCTAGTTAGGATAGTTCGCGAGATTCTTTTCCTGTCATTCTCTCGGGTATCGGCATTGGTCTTTGGACAAATGATCCTTCCTTCCCTTTTCTTTCCTCTCTGTCCGTCTGACCACAATTTAGGGTATCAGGGAACTTCTTTTTCTTCTATAGCTAGCATAAAAGGCACGAGATTTTGTGTGCTGAGCAGGTGGTGGAAGGTCCGTCCGACGAACTGAGCCCAGCAACGACAAGCGTGCCGCCGTCTTCCTCACCTACACCGATGTTGCCTCCGTGGCTCCATCCTGACTCACAACAAGCCCGGAATTCTTCGGCCTATCAGTAGTCTGTCCGCAGCCCATAACCTAGAGGCAGATGAAACAACCTTATTATATGATTCAGTGCCAACATGCTGTTTTTGAAGTCTTTTTTAGTATTTTTAGCCATTTCAACACGTCCGTGTGGCATTAAACTCTCGGCAGATGTGCCGAACTACACGACTACTTATCAACACCCAACACATCTTCCATAAAGTACTCGTACATACCTACATCAATAAAATAGAAAATTCTTAAAATTCCGTAAAGCTAAAGTATTCATCACCTTCGGGCTAGTTAGGGCCCAAACTCATGTTTGTTTACTAAAAATACAGCCAAGTGAAAACATTTCTTTGCTTCGTCACTGCGTCATAAAAGCCCTTTTTAGCTTCATCTTGTATTGAATCATTAATGAGGGATCTAATAACGCACTGTTGTGAAATGTTTTGAAGGCAATCTGACGAAAATAAAGAAGATTGTAACTTAATGCGCCCAACATTCAAGAGGGGGGGTATTCGAGTTCCTCCGATTTAAAAAAAACAGAACAGAATTCCCAGAATACAAGGAATAACAAACCTAAATCAATTTGCTTATGATGTTATATTCAATGTGGAGCTCTGTCATGAATAAAAAATGTATGTTCTTTGATGTATTCAAGGACGGTCTCAAAAAAGGATAACAAGGTCACGAGGAAAGCCTTTTTTTCTGATTTCTCTATTGTTTCATCACAAAGCTTGGGTATGGAATCTAAAAAGATGACAAACAGAATCTGAAAACCAAACCTTGCTCTGAATGTTTCTACACACTTGTTTTCTTTAAAATTGTATACAGTGTTATCTCTTCGATTGGAATAGACAGATTTCTTATCACTCAATAGCACTGAACCACACGACACCCAAAATACATAGAAACTCCCAGATTGTTTCAAAGTTTCATTTGTTTACCTTCAAAGTAGGTTGCCCCCCCCCCCTCCACAACAACGACTACAAAACTTACTTGGGATCTTGAATCCTTATAGTTACATCATCTGTTGATCGGGTTTTAGCACGCATTGGTGTTGAGATCACTGTAGATCCGTAGACTCGAATCGCTTCATCTGTTTCCTCCTCGAATGCATCGTGGATTGAGAAGCGTTTCTCCTTGTTTCGACCCGAATTGTTAGTGCCGTTTACCAGATTTCGTGACATATTTTCAAATTCTCACGTCGATTTCACTAGAAAAAACACAACTCTTGGAAAATTACAAATTGTTTTCCAAATTACAATTCCTGCGACGGTCCTTTGGACAGTTCTTATTTTCGATTTATTCGTTTTCTATTATTTTCTGCACCACCTCCTTTTTAAGTGTGCTTGTTCTCTATCGATACATTTTCAAGACGACGACGACGACGACGACGACAGAAACCAAATGGAAACAAGAATCAGATTCAGTACAAAAAAACAAAAAGAAAACAAGAAATTCTTTTCCACTCTTGCCTAATACGCTTACGGCGTACTATGGACACGATTTCTAATTAAAAATTCACTGCAAATCAAATTTTTTTTAATGTGAAATTAATTTTTTCTTCCAGATTCAGTGACACGAACATATTTTTCCTTTTTTTCTTTTCTTCGATCGAAGTTAGGACAGAACTCCCGCAAGAACCGATAACACTATGTGCGATGAGGTGCTGCTGCTGTTGGGCTAATAGGGAGACGTTCAATTGCTAATTTTAACACAAATATTTAGGAATTTGTTTAACAATAAGAATTTTTCGTAGTTGGACGACCGTGGTTATGGTTTTCGTCGCAGTTGTTATTCGTTCTATTGTTCACACTCAATCGTTCGCTCGTTGTCTCGCTGTTCTTTGAACGCCGAGTGTATTTTGAAAGAAAACAAGAAGAAGGTGGAGTTTTTTTTTGTGGTGTTTATTTTTGGCCTTCATTCGCTTGTCAGTTGGATAGTGGACTGTCAAAATTAGAATAGAGTCGTCTCTTTTTAGGTAATGGAAACAGTGAGCGATGGAAATCGCTGATGATTCACAGTGGAGAAGAGTTTTAGTGGTGTTTATTTTGACGTAATTTGAAAAGTTTTTGGGAATAGAAATCCATAGGGTATATGGATGTTTGAAAGGTTCTCAAGAGGATGCAAGCCGCCACCGAAAGAAGGCTTAGGCATATGCTACACGACACTGCGTCTAGAAATTCACTTTGCTGCGGGGCAAGTACATTGCTTAATCATCTCAATACTCTCAAGGGGACATGTCAGTCTTCTCTAGACGATCTGTCCACCTGACCAAAACGGAGTGATGATAGCAATATATAAGCTTAAATACAATGAGGCTGTTGAATTTGACGGTTCACCGGGCAAACTATTCAAAAAGCTGAAGGTGACAAGTCAGAGAGCAGACAACTAATTCTTAAGATTAAATTAGACGAGTGTATGAGAAGCGTAACGAATTGAATATGAGTACGTTTGCAAAGTGTCTTCGTAAGCATAGCCTATAAAAACACTAAAAGCCTCCTTAAAGGAGACAAATATTAGAACAGAAACATGACTTATAAAATCAAGAACGTAAAGACTCTTAAATTATTCCTAAAACTCCCTCGTGATCTAATTCTATCACTGTGACTCATTCCGACTCTACACAAAAATTGTTCCGAATATATCAACAAACCCATACATGAATATCTGGCAACGCCCTTCAACAAAATAGCATTTTGAATTTAAGACGTTTGTGAATATGGCGCCGCGTTCGAAATGATTTTAATTTTTACCAAGTTTTTCACTCATTTATCCATTATCTTGTAGATTTCTTGTGTTTTTTTTGTTTAAATAAATAATTTATGAATCATGACGGAGCAACGCGAACCAATTAGTGTACGTACAACTCGATTAAATAATTTAATTATTGGTAACTGGAAGGCGGCAACTAAAACTAGCCGCGCTGTAGCAGATGCAATTTCACGTGAGGGACTCTTGGATGCATTCTGTTTGCTTTACAATGAATGCGACAAAGATTCCCTTCGAAAGAGGGATAAGAATATATCAGAATTTATTACGAAATGTAAGTTTTTATACAAAATATATGATGGAAAGCATAAAATGTGTTTTTTTTTTTCTTCTAGATCGTCCTATTGTGGATGAAACAAAGGCGCTTCGTGTCAATGCAGATGATTTCACAGTTAAAACACTTATTGGAAAGGGTTACTTTGGAAATGTCCACCTGGCGGTGGAGAAAACATCAAACGATGTGTATGCAATGAAAAAAATAAAAAAATCCGTAGTGACTACGTCTCAGGTGAAGGAAGAGCGTGATATTATGTCACGAAGGAGCTCCGAATGGATTACAAATTTGCAGTATGCTTTCCAAGTGAGTTTTGAGTGATAACATAGAAGAAATTTGTCATATAATGCATCGTGTGTCTGTTTACTTAGGACAACAACTACCTGTATTTGGTTATGGAGTACTTACCCGGTGGGGATTTGCTTAGTTTGATGAGTCGCAATGGTCCCTTTGATGAGGATTTAGCAAAGTTTTACTTGGCGGAGTTGACGTTAGCTATTCACGCCCTGCATTGTATGGGATATGTCCATCGTGATATAAAGCCAGAGAACATCCTCATTGATCGGTTTGGTCACATTAAATTGGCGGATTTTGGTAATGCCGCTGCTTTGAATCGAGACGGACATGTATTGAGTCTATCACCCGTTGGTACACCTGATTACATCGCACCGGAGTTACTGCAGACGATATCAACATACAAATTGTCCAAATCGTTGCATGATGTAAGTAAAGTTGAAGTAGTCCTAATGCAGTCTTGAAACCTTCATTCAAACGTACATTCCTTTGCTTGTTTTTTTCACAGGTCAGTTGTGATTTCTGGTCAATGGGCATAATCGGCTACGAGCTGATTTGCGAAATAACACCATTCCATGAGGACAATGTCCATGAGACCTATTCGAAGATTCTCAGCCATTGCGAGGACAGTCACACAAAGGAGATGATATCTTTCCCAGGCGATTTAAAAGTAAGCACCAATTATAAGAGTCTGATACTATCGTTAGTTACAAATCCAACAAATCGATTGGACTATGTACAAATCACAAAGCATCCGTACTTTGAAGGCGTTAAATGGGATTACTTGCGCCATCACGTTCCTCCGATAATTCCCAATGTCAATGGCGAAGACGATACATCAAATTTTGAAGACATCGAGCGAATCAAAGGACGTCGCAGTACATACTCAAAGAAATCTCTCACGACGAATGTGAAAACGAATGATTTCTCTGGGAAAGATCTTCCATTCATCGGCTATAGTTTCGTGCACATGGAGAAAGTAGATGAAACAGATCATCCAACAGCGAGTACGTTGAGTGATGATGTTCGTATGAACAAACTGAATGTTAAACTTAAAGAACTTCAAGTGAAGATTAAGGAACAAACGGAGGAGATCAATGCTTTGAAGCAGGGACTTCTTAAAGCTGAACAAATTGCCAAACATTCGGATTCGCAGAGTAAAATCCTTTCTGAAGCCAAGGAGGAGATTACAAAGATGAAGAATCGCTTGAAGGAGAAAACTATGGAGTTGGCTGCTTGCAAGACACAAATAAAAACTCTTCAGAGTTCGGTGAAAATCGAAGAGGAAATGTGGCAGAAGAAGGAAGCAACCATCACTGAGCTGTTGCGAATGAATCGTCAGAAATATGAAGAAGCAAAGATTGCCTCCGAACAGAAGTATGAGAAACAAATCGCGGAGAAGAAGAACGAGTTGGTGAGTGTCATTCAAAAGTTGGATGCTCGAGAAAATGAGTTCACTGCCAAGGTTGAGGAGTGTCAGCATCTGCAAGAGAAAATGGACAATTACAAGAAGATGTTGGATGCAATCAAGGAGCAAGCTCAAGCAGATAAGGAAGAGTTTGAAAAAAATAAGTCTCACCTCACGGAGACGTATGAGCAGAAAATGATCGATCTTCGTAACAAGCTGCGGTTTGAGAAGGACACAAAGAGTCGGCTTACCATGGAGCTGCGCGATGTACGCACTGAATTGGATGATAGCATTTGCTCGTCCCGGAGTAATCAAGAAGCGAAGATTGTCACCGAGCGGAACATCGATGACATGAGACGTCGTCTGAATCGGGAGATTGAAGCAAACAACAATCTACGATCGGAGAATGCTCGTTTAGAGAAGGAACGTGCTGAGAAAGAAAAGGTCGCGGAAGATTCCAAGCAGATCATTGAGAAGCTGGAACGTGAATTGCAAGTTGCCGAATGCAGCAAGAGCCTGACGCAAGCACAAGCACCTATCGAAAGTGTTGTTTCCACTTCACCGTCACCCTATGAAACGGCACATGGCAGTCTGACTGAACTGCACATGATCGAAGAACAACTGCGCTCAGATCTGCAAGCGGCCAAGGAAAGCGAAGATACTCAACGTCAGCGTGCAGAGAAACTACAAAAGGTCGTTGAAAAGCTAGAAGAGATGGTTGCAAAGTTCAGCGAGCAACCGAAAAGTGTTGGCGACATGCTGGAGAAACAAAATGAAAAGTTGGAGGACAAGTTGGCTACCGCTAGGGAGCAGATGATCGTAGAACGCCAATCAGCCAGGACGGCGAATTTGAACTTATGGAAGGTGGAGAAGCAATTAGAAGATGTACAGCATGAAAGGAAATTAATACAGCGCCGAATGGAACTGACTGAGGAAAAAATTAAGAAAGTGAATGGTGCGAAAGATGACCTGGCAAGGTCCCTAAAGGACGCACTAGAGACTGTGAAGCAGAGAGATTCCCGAATCAGCGAGCTTAAAGATGAAATCGCCAGTCTGAAGAGGGAGGTCCAAAAGGAGCACAAAATGTGGGAGAAAGCCGAACAGGAACGAATGAAGGAGAAGTCAGAGGTAAGTAAACCCCTTTTCACTTCTGAAAAGAACAGAAGGCAGGGACTGAAATTTTATAAATTGAAGTTCCGCCTGACATGTCTCCGAATCCGATTTCAGATAAAATACCGGTTTACCTTGAACAATCAGAAATCTAACAAAATGTCTCGTTCTTTTGTCCATAGGTTATCGAACAAATTTCTGCCGTCCACCGACTGGAAGAACGTGTCTCTGAACTCCGCCAGAAGCTCACTCAAACCCAACAAAAACATGACTCACTTAGTCTGGAGAACAAAAGATTGCTACGCGAGCTTAACGAAGAACGTGAGAAGTCTTCGAATGCCAGCGATGCCGTTTCTGAAACTCAAATCAAACTGAAGAACCTCGAAGACAACTACGAGCGTTTGAAATACGCATGCACCATCACTGATAACCAACTGACCGAGGTCGAAGCAATGCTCGAAGCCGAACAGAAGCGCAATCAATCGAACCAGGAGAAGATCGACGCGTTGTACAAGAGTGTCCGTGAGAAGGATGAGTCTATAAGTCAGCTAAAGCGCAGCATTAACGAAGAACTGTCGAACAAGCTGGCCGCTGAAGGTCGTATTAAACATTTGACCGGTGAAGTAGATGATCTCCGACTAAATCTGGAACAGGTACAGAAGAAGCTCATTTCCCAGCAGAATCAGTTGATCGAACAAACCAATCAACTGTTCGAGACCCAGGAGAAGATGGAGGTGCTGACAACAGATTCGAACAATCTCCAGACGATGAATGAGAACTACGACAAGGAGATAAACATTTTGAAGGAGGAGAACGCAAGAATTCTCACAGAATTGTTCAGGGCTAAGGCGGAGTGTAATCGGGTACACACTGAGCTAAAGGAAGCACAGAATGATGTCGCTGATCTGCGGCAGGAAATCGAAGAGCTGAATGGAACTTTGGCCGAAAGACAGAGCTACTATCTTCAGAGAGACATCAAGAGTGAAGCAACCCTGGCCCAGTACAAGAAGTTGATTGACTACCTTCAGCTAAAGGTGGAGGATTTGTCACAAAAGAAGAAGAAAACTTTAGCTGACAAGATTTTCGGAACGGGTACCACGTCGGGTAAGAAAGAGAATGTCTCCCCGAACACAGTTGAGTCGTCCATTCTGTACCGAACCTTGCAGGAGGAGCTGAAAAGGGAGAAACAGAAATCAAAGACGTTGCGAGAACAGATAGATAAGCTGACTGTGGGAGATGCGCAAGGTTCTCCGTCAAAAAGCGGAACGATAAGGTCTCCACTAAAGGAAAAGTCAGAGAGTGGGGTTGTCAATTCAAATGTGAAGCGAGTCAGTACCGTCAAACGAAGGACATACCAAACACATCGGTTCGAGCTAAGTCTTCAAGAAACCGATAGTGGAAGTAGTCATTGTATAGCGTGCAAAAAAGTGATACTTGCTGGGTCTCCCTACTGGAAGTGCAAGGAATGCAAGGGTGCTGCCCACCGAAAGTGTCGCAGTGAAGTGAATACGTCTTGCGATGGCGTGGAATCGATGGTCGTCACCGAAAAGGATGTTGACTGTGGAAAGAGTGTAAACGAAAACTCTGATGCCGTGTCACTTACCAGCAAGTATTCGTACGAGCCAACAGCTCCGGAACCAAGTGAGTTAAATTTCCCCACTGGTTACGGAGGCAATCTGATTCTATCAGGAAATGCTCACACTCCTCCGTTGGAGGTCAACTGTGCCTTTGAGATGACTGAGAATGTGCTCCTCCTGGGCTGCAATAGCGGTCTCTTTACCTATCACCAGGACAGTCGTAGTTTGGTTCACATACTCGGAATTGACAGCGTCAACTGCATCGCCATTACAGCAGCCCTGGCCAAAGCTATTCTCGTTGGTTCCGGTGGGGAATACCTCTACCAATGTGACTTGCGACATTTGCAGACCCGCTCCCAATCCAACGCTTGCATGAAACCAGTGTTGGAGGCATCAGTTCTTGATCTTCCATTCGCAAATCGTGCTGCAAACGAGAAGTGGCAGTTGGTCAAGATCTCCGGAGAGGCTGAGAACCCCATGGACTCGGTAGCAGTGGCTGCAACCTCCACACGGATTGTGATCCTCAAATACGACCTAAAGATGCAAAAGTTCAAGCCAGTCCGGGCTTTGGACACAGCCACATCGGTGTCATCCATTCTCTTCACCCGACACACAGCCATTGTTGGCTCAGATAAGTTTTTCGAGATCGACTTTGGAAGCTACACCGCCGAGGAGTTCGTAGATCTTTCCGACCAGACGCTAAGTCATACTCGCACCTGCCAACCGGTGGTGGCTATTCGTGTTAGTCAACAGGAGTTCCTTCTCTGCTTTATGGAATGTGGCGTCTTTGTCGATGAATTTGGCTACAGATCGCGTCCCTACGACATCAATTGGGAGTACACACCAACAGGCTTCTTGTATCGAGCACCATTTTTGTACATTTCTCATTTCCAATCTGTACAGGTACTACGCTTGCATCGATCATATTCAAATGAAGTTGACCAGGAATCAGATGACGATGGTGGACCATCGTTTCAGCGTTCACATTTAACCTTCTACATGCCGACACTACTAGCTGAAAGTGGAAAGTTTAATGCAATCATTGCTGCCATCGATAAACAATCAGGTTTGCAGGAGGTGCATCATTTGGACGCGGTTAGAGCATTCAAAGAGAATCTGAATGTTTCCATGGAAACCATATCCTCGCTGGCTACATGCGTTACACATGGTTCGATTGCGACAACACTGGATTCTTTTTGAATTCAATGACGGATTAGTCAGTACTTAGTAATGTGGCTCTGAGAAGTTGTCTCCACAATTTTATTTATATTTTCTTTTTCTCACTTAACTATTCCATGTTATTGTACACAATGGTATGAGTTCGTGAATGTACATGCTTGTTTATTTGTCTTCAATTATTTTTTGTATTCCATCGCGTTTATTTGTGGAAATAAATAAGAATTCTTATATGAACTGATTGTTGTAATAACGTGTACTTCAATTCTGTGTGCAGGGCAAAGACTATGGGTAATCCAAGAGAGAAAGACAGGCAAAACTGTAGCAACTTGAACTGTGAAGGCGTTTCAGGCGTTGATTTTTGTACCTCTTGGGCAGTGTGAGTCTTTCTTTTCAATGATTCAGCTACCAGAAACTATTTAGCTGGTATACGCAGACGATAGTAATATCATCACACGTTCTCGATGAGCAGTCGGCGACGTGGAGGTCGTAGAAAAAAACGCTCAAGAAGTTCGTGAGAACATAACCAAACGCATGCTGTCGACAAGCAAAGATCCATCTGTCCAGTGTTAAGAACAAAACATTACTATCGGCATTTACCTCGGAGTTAAAGTAAACTCCACGTTTGACACATTAGTGAAAAGAAAGGAGTGGCCAGTGATCAGTAACCTGAATATTACCTGGTCTCTGGCAATGGTGGGACATTGCTAGATCGCTATGAAGGCTTTGTTACGAACCACTATTCGTTACACAACGAGCAGGAACTGGATTCGTTCGATGGATAAATACTTCACCGGATATTCCGCGAAGATGGTGATTGGGCGACGAGATGTAAACCCTAACTCAAGTTGCTGCACCAAGGTGTTTGTCTTGGAGAGGTAGACCGCGACTTATGGGGCGCACCGAAGTGCAAATTTACCTTATCTTGGCTTGATAATTCACAAAGCTTCACTGTAAGCCTAAAAAAAAAACATTTTTCCTTTTTAATTCCAAACCGTCATTATATTTCACTATCCAGCACTTTCCAAACTGCTTCCCACAAACTGACATGTCAACCCACAACATACCAAAGCTCTCTTTTCTAAAAAAAAACTTTTGAACGATTCCATTTGCATGTGTCATCCATTTGTGGTTGCGAAAAAAAGCTCAACCGACCGGCCAACCCGCTTTATATTTCCCGCATACAAAATCCAAAGCCAGCTGCCCAACTGTCAAAAACAAAAAAAAAAAAAAATCCCGAATTAAAATTTCTCGTCAGTTTTCGATCGCCGTTCGTGTTTTGTAGTTTTTCTTCACCCAAAAATTTGTTTTGTTTTATTAATTCGGTTGTTCGTGTGCCCCCCCACTTGTGTTTACACGTTTTCGTATCGTTTCGTCTCAATTTCAGTCCAAAATATCCGTGCCCATGAAATATGTAGAAAAATAGCAAAAGAATTTGCATTTCCTTTTGTAAAATAATCGAAGAAAGCATAGAAATTTCGAAATTTCATTGCGTGAGTGTCGTATATGTGTGCCTCTGAAACGGAGGTAATTCGGTTTGTTGGTGATTTATGATCCCCACTCACCCGTAGTTTTATTCATTTTCCTATTTTAATCGTTGTGTTGAAAAGGTAAAAAAAAAATAAAAAATATAGTGTTGCAAAGTGTTTTGTGTGTAAAGCAGAAGATTGGTACAAATGGATACATCGTCATCATTGTCGGCAACGGCAGCAGTTTCCCCATCTTCCCCGGGAGCAGGGAACTACAGCATTCCAGGGGATAATTCGTCAAAGATGGATGCACCCAAGGAGGAGGACTCAAAGTTCAAAGGTACATTTACAACAACAAAACCTACAGTGGAACATTTTTTGTTGTTTGATTTGCTGTGGTGGTGCATTTTATTTAACTTTGAACAGACGTCTTCTGTCCGAGATGCAGTGCTGCCCATGCATTGGTGTTGTCAGTCAGTGTTGCCATGGAGTTGTTATCGACATTTTTTGTTTAAAAAAATTATTAAGAAATAAACAAATAATAAGATTAGAAGAAGGCAACAGAAGTCAGTCGCAGCTTGCACCATAAAACTTCACTTTTCGTGCAATTTCAAATCGGGTGATCAATCTCGAGATTCTCAAGCAAACTCTCAAACTAAAGTCAACTTCAGCAAGTTCAATTCAGTCGTCCTATAATGCACTAGTCAGTGTGAGACACTTACGGATCAGAAACCGAAAACGGAGCTTGTGCGGGTGTCTCCAGTCGGGACTTTAAGCAAACAGACTCTCTTGGCTGCCTTAGTTAGTTAGAAGTGGTCTTTCCAGAAGAGGTAGACTAATGCCAGAAACAAATGTGCAAACAATTTGTTTTCGGAATTCAATTGCCACATCTGACAATGACAGCAAACTATTTAAGGAAATGTCAACGATTTACTGCACGTCTGTTTCACATGCGTTGCTGCATGAATTGCTGAATGCATCTTTGCTGCACATCTGTTTCAGGCATTAGACCAAAAGTAGGTCCATTGTTATAATCAACTGCCTTAGAGAGGCAGAGGCAGAGGCGAAGCCCTTTCCTAAGATAGAGGCTTACGTTCAAGCAGCTAACTGCTCACAAAAAAATCAATTTCAGGTTCTCTGACACGAAAACATTAAGGCCAATGAAATTGCAGATGAGCTCGCCAAACAATGATCTTAATAAACGTTTAAAGGCGTATTTCCACCAGCGCCATAAAGTTAGAGGTCAACTCTGAGACGTGGCTCCATAAAAGGAACTGTTTGGTAGGCTAACCATTCCAACGCTCTAACCGCTAGGCTACGACGGTTAGCTTGGAATATGCTGTAGTGGTTAGGAAAGCAGAGGAAGAGTTTTAAATTAGAGAAAACACCCTCCTATCCCACCGTTGGTCTTGGAGTCATCCGTGTAGAAAGATCACTTCTCCGAAGTGACCACATCATTTTTTACAAGGATGACTGTGGCTTCGGTTACCCTCGTTTTAGGGTTTGTCTAACCATTTAGTCTTAAAACCGTGTTCTAGATTGACTTCAATGGCAACACTGAACTTTTAAAAAAATAAATAAAAACAAAACAAGAATCACTGGCCACAAGAGTGCGGATGACTTTTCATAGATAAGATACGACGTTCACACAATAAAATGATTCATTCATTCTGGTTTTTGTAAATAATATTTTTCTATACACATTTAACTGACTTAAGATTTTATATTTTATTTTTATATATATGTTGCCTTAATATATTTAGCTTGATGTTGTATATTTATTTTTTATTTAACTCTGGCATTACTCCTCGTATTTCGTTTTTTTTTTTTGACAGAAGCAACAGGTTGTTGTACACACAAAGCTTTTCCACCGTCGAAATGGCCTGCAAAAATGTTGCAAAAAACAATTGTTATTTGTTTTTCTAATTTTATATAAGCTTAGTACCTTAAACTGGTTCTAGAATTTCTAGATGTTTATTGATTTTTTTTTTTTAATATTTGTTTTATGTGCATGATTTCATTCTTGTCAGCTAATAGTATCGATGTCAGCTTTGCTTGTCACTTTCGATTGAACGTTTACGTATGCGACTAATAGAAATGTCTGACATCATTATACGAAGATTCTTTGATTTGAGGGACAATATAGCACACCGTGAGGAACCCACGCGACATTAAATAAGAGAACTGAGACTTATTGGTCCGATTAACAGCTGAATGGGGCTGTTGGTACTTGACTGTGTTGAGTTGAAAAGAAACAGCAAAAGAAAGTGAAAGACATCGTATTCGCTTTTTTGACGACAAGACTATCGTTACACATTTTCCAAGTTATCACTCTATCAGTAGTCGTCACTATGATTTCCGTTCTAGATATTCGAAAAAGATAGTCTTATGAGGTACCTAACTGAACGTTGATAAGGTTGCTATCAACCGACTTGAAGACTTAGAAGAAGAAGTTCATAAGAGCATTGCAGTGCCATTATACGTTCTTGTTAACGTCCTTTTTGAGTAAAAAAAAAAAAAGGTTTTCAACGAAGACTTCAACGTCAATGCTTTCTAGGGAAGGGAGCTCTGTCAAACAAGATACACATCAACATCTTTGATGGCCTGTTTTTTGAAAATAAAATTGACTGTTGGTTTGTACTTGCTAACTTACTCAGGTGGCGCTTCAGTTCGGAGTGAATTTTGTCCTCAACCAACAAGCCTCCCCTATAAGCCCGCTCCCAGCTAATTGCTTCCAGTTGCGCAATTCTAGTTGTATGCTGTCCCCTTTTCTCGTGCACGTCACAGAAGTCGAGATTTTCTTATAATGCGTTGCCCACTCGGGTTGGATTAGAGGAATCTGTAGGTTGAAGCCTTTTGAATCGTCCAATATGGAAGGTTGAAGTCACTGTACAACTCCTCTTCCTAAGCCCACGGTTGCATAGTGTTATTCTTTGTCGGATCTCTAGGAGGATGTCCTTTGTGTAGTCGTTGTTTACTCTAGGTGAACTCTCTAATTCGAAGTTATAGTTGCCAGCAGCGACGTTGTATTCTTTGCCGTGGACTGATGTTGCTTTGTTTGCTGACAACATGTACTTAGGTTGAAGAGGTGACTGCATCTCGTTGATGCAGCCTTCACTCATGCACGTTTGGATAAGTTCAGATAAGCTATATCCGACCTGCGCGTTTTCAGAATTATGCGGCACATCTGGATCAGTTTTTGCTGGCCATAGCCTTATGAAGATGAAGAGGTGGTGATTTTTGACCTAAAAACCGTCGGTTTCTTGTGAATCTGCTGAGCCTACGACGGACTTTACTAGGATAGTTAGGTGACGTCTTTGCTCTGATTTGAAAAAAAAAGGAGAAACACCTATGTATGTCAAAATAACTGCAATTTAGACAAGATCTTTTAGGAACGGAGTCATACATACGTTGCTCAGAACTGTAGAGGAAAGAACTGTAGAGGTTTGCAGATGTGATACTAGAGAGATGACACACTGTAGTAGTGCCACTACCTGGACTACAAACATACACTTGACCTTTGGCATATCTCTTCGAGCTTCTTACGATGAGTATGACTGCATGCATTCTTTTGTTTCTTTCCCACCCTTCCTCCGATGCCCATAATCACTTTTTTTTAAGCCGTGCACACTTATTGTCTTACTGCGGGATTTTTTTGGGGATGATTGGCAGCGTAGACTGGTTTCAGGACAGTTGCAACTAGTGGTTAACAATTGGTATCGGGGCCAGCCAAGAGAGTCCTTTGCCCAGACACCCTCTGTAGTCTTTGCCTACTTCCGATGTGCTTCCTTTTATGGGACAGTCGAACTTTGAGTCAACAAATGGTTCGAGTAAATAGCACATGATCGATTTGGTTGATAGTTCGACCATCTAGAGATAGCTAACTGGCATTGCATCTGGCATATCGGTCTTCAAAACTCATTGTCAGGCGCAATATCTCCTTGTACAGCATTTCAGACATGTGTGCCACTTTAGTGATTCCTATTATTCCTTTTCTATTCACAAGCAATTAAAACCCAGTCATTGGAACTCCTTATTTTACCACAGAGCCTTGTTCAAAGAAAAAAGAAGAAGAAATCCCCCAACTCTTTTTATTTTACACCTGAAATTTTTGAATGGCAACATTGTTGTTTGAAAACTAAATTGACAGATGTCTTCGTAGCTAAGTGCATCAAGCATTGCCAGATTAAATGAAGTATTATGTGGTAATGTTCTTAAATTTTTAATTGGAATTTGTTGGTGGAACAAGCATGTTATAATTATATTTTTTGAATCTGATTTTTATTGTATGTACTTGATGTTTGTAATATTATAAATGTTTTTTTTTTTTTGTATGCACTGTATACACATAATAAGATGAAGTAATAAGATGCAATATATTTATGTACACGTCATTTCCGGTTGACAATGCAATTTTTAGCATCCACCATCAGTTTTTTTTTTAAGGTACCACGTACACACATTTTTAAATAACACTTTCGCTGCACGTTTATAAGTTTTAAATAATTTTGTGAAATAACAGCATCATGTGTTTAACAAACAACAACAACAACAGACAGACATTATTTCCTTGCAAGGTTTGTTTAATTTGATTTTGTTTTTTTTTTTTTGTAATATTAATTGATTCCCTTCACACATCTCCTCCTTTTGATGTTCACTAAAAGTGAAAAATTGTCTGATTCTTGTAATTTCTTTCAGAAAATGAAGAATACTCACTGCCTTCCACCGATATGCAAGTGCTTCTTATAGAAGATTCAACGCTTGAAAAAGTCCCACCACATTTGGATAGTTTGCTAAGTTCGTTTGATGTCAAAGAATCTCAACCAGCCGACTTACTGATTGCCGTCATTTACGGAATAGCCTTAGAATGTTCCTTTGCCGTGATAGATGAAGTTAAAAGAAGCTTATATCGTTTGAAACAGATGTCGTACATGTCGTCATTTCATGTCGTAAATGTCAAAGTTTTGACAAAAATGCCAGAAAATATCTATGATGTCGATAAAATGGCATATACCTTGCGATTACAATTGATGTTTGATCATGCTGCAACACCCTGTGTGCTGACTGGAATTGTGACAGGCGATTTACTTATTCTTACTTTGACGCCAGATTGTGGGGATTCAGGTGGAAGGAGTATCTGTCTCTCGATTGGTCGGTACGTTTTGAATGCCAAAGGGAGGCCATTTCCAAGTCGATTTAGGAAGCTACCAGAATTGTCATATAAGTTACGTGATCAAGTACTGATTCCGATTCGTAACCAAATGATCAAGAAGGAAGGTAAACTTCTCCTTTATCCCGGATTGGATGGACTACCAGAGGAGTTGTATCCATACTTGTACATCTATATGAATAAAAATAATTTGAACAAGGTGGCTAATGTGTCCAAACGCCTTCATAGTACTGTCGAATATTATAAGAAACACTTGTTAAAAAATACATAAGTTTAAAAGAAAAAAAGAAAACAGAAAAAAAAAATGAAGTTATGAGGATAAATAAAGGAAAACTATTTTTGCTATATTGAATGTTTGTTTATTTATTTATTTTTTAATTCATTTGCTTTGTTATATTTTTGTTTGTTTATGGTTTTGTTTCTTTACTTATTTTGGTTAAAATATGTTTCAGATACCAAGGAAAATACAACCGAAGAAGATCAAGTTCCTGCAATCGATGAATCAATAGGTAGGTAGTTGGACTTTATGTTTGATATGGTAAGGTGGATAGAATTATGTAGCATAAGAGTTAATACGAAGCAACAGACTCTGGCGAAACAGAGGGTGTATGTTATAAAGGGCATCCCATTAGAACACATATTTCCTTGAGTGAGCTATAATATTTTTATTTCATTGTAAATTAGACAAGAAAGGATTATTTTCTAAAAAAGTGTGTCTCTTGTTGCACATCCCTGTAGTTTTCGCAGATATACGCCAGGCGCTGATTCTCGACCTTAAACTCGAGAATTGTTTGTGATTTGCTGGCATAAATCTGAGATTTCACAAAACTCCACATAAAAAGGTCACACGGTCTTAATGACAACTGATGTCGGTCACTTTGCAGGACAAAGCCTCGAAATCATTGTCGCAACAAATCAATTATATCTCGAGGAGTGTTACAAGTCTCGTCGTCCTGCTAGAATCACACATAATCAAGGTCCATATCGATCAGTTGAGGCTATAAGAACTCGGTTAGTCAGATGCAGTAACGAATGACATTTACTGTGGCTGCGTTTCCGTCGTCATCTTCGTAAAAGCACTGCCCAGACACTTCGCCTAAAAGCGCACCAAAAAGTGATTCGTCAAGGGTATATCGTGCGTCCGGAAAGGTTTTTTGTTCAGGAAGCCATTCAGTAAGTTAGTCAATTTGCTGTGGCCCTCTAGAATAGAGGTACACTTAGACAAAAAGTTTATCCATTGTGATATTATTGAGCGTGCTAAGGTGGGGAACCCAAATCTACTTCTGCAACCACTTCGGTTTCCTAATATAACCGTTCAAACGTGTTCAGTGTTCACATCGTTAAGATCATTGAAGAGGTAAGTCATTCAGTTGAAAGTGCGCTTTATCACTGAAATCGTTGTGTTCCTCTTGATTGTTTAAAACCCACCCGACAATCTGTCGGCGATTAGAATGATCTCACTAACTCAGCTAGTGTTGATTCTTAAGGCTGGTCCTTAGCTAATTGCCTCCAGTTGCGCCCGTAAAATTTATGAAGGTTTCCTTCTAGTTGTTCGCGGAACCTAAACTGAGGCCTTTCTTTAGTGCGTTGTCACTTTGGGTTGAATTCAAAGACTATTCGGAGCGTTGATAATAGTCATCTTAAAGGTATAATGAGTTGTTTTTGCTGTATAAAAACGTTGAATCATTGAATCTCCTCCTTCGAGTCTTAAAGAGTCTCCTTAGTTCTTCAGAATAAGGTTTTAATGCTCAGTTACCCTATCAGTTTAAAGTAACAGCTACCCTATCAGTTTAAAAAACAGCGATTTTTGATAAAATTTCGTTTTCAGAAGTGATAGAGCCAAGGTGGACAAAGTCCCTACTATCTCGAAGTTGTAGCTGACCACAGTGACCGTTTTACTTAACCCATTTTGGGCACTTCTGTCTCAATATTTGCGAATTCCTCGGTGACAGCTCGCGGTACACACAAGTAATTACCAGTGTCTCTGGTGGCTTGTCAGTTTCGCACGTGACAGCACGTCAACTTGTCTAAATCTCTTTTTGACATCCAAGGTCTTGATGAAGCAACGAACACTTTCCATCGTCAACTTGCACAGACGAATGAGCTTGACAGAGATGGAGGATGCTAGCATCAGACATGTCTCTGTAAAGCGTCTCTCTAAAAGGTTGTCATAGACTGTCTCCTTCGATAAAGAGATGGTGGACATCTTTTTGGAATTCTTGTGTTAGAATGTTCTTAGCCTTGAACGCCTTTGTCAGGTTGTAGATCTTTTCTGAGAATTTGCTGCAAATGTTTTCAGACTCTCAACGACATTTTCATTCACTAAGGCGATGTTCTATTAGGACCCGATGAAAGCAACACGGTTTCCTTGATCCATAACCGATTTAGTTCCTTAAAACTTCCCTGACAACCATAAATTGTCGTTCGATTTAGTCCACTTCGTTGACCAAAAATTTTCACAAATTTCGTAAAAATGTCACAAGATTAGTAAAGTTGGTCCTTCGGTCCTTGTCACAACAACAAAGTAGATGACAAATGTCATAATTTGAGGGCTGCCAACTTTACAAAAAGAAATTGACGTGCAATTTAAATGGGAAACTCTTTCCTTTTTTTGGAACACAGTGCCTAATACTTTTGAACACAATAAATCCATGGGGATAAACTGGGTTCTCATTATGAAAATCTTTCAAATTGGAGGACGTTCCCAATTCGAACGTATGCCATATTGAATATTTTATTTGAAGGTCTTAAATTAGCCATTTTGGATTATCGCGAGATGTTGATGCGTCTATCAGGAGACCAATAACACAATGTCCTGAGGCAACTCGTTCATCACTCCTAATTTTCTTGTGTAAGACCAACCAGTGTCCTCGTTGTTGTGCAATAACATAGAATGGCTCCAAGCGTGTTTTACCTCTACTGATGGCCAGAAATTCTTATGCATCGTACGAGCTTAACTTGTCTTAATTTGACAGTCATTGCTTGCAGAACTTTTATGGCTATCAATATACGCAGTGAAGACCTTTCCAACAGTTTCGGCTTGCAAGACGCAGTAATTATTGTTAATTCGAAAGGAACTGTTGATTTCTAGGGCTTCGCTCAGTCATTGTCTTTGAAAAGTGATGCCACAATGGCAACGATTCAAACTTGTTTCAGTTTGCTTAGCAAATCACTGAACAAAACCAGTGATTTAAGATCACCACCAGCTTTTGTATCAAGTTCCATTTTGGAACCCCAGTTCATCGTCGCTGGTGATTTGTCGCTCCATAACGAGAATTCTCTTAATAAAACTCCTATCAGCTGTCAAGGACCGATGATGTAGTCACACATTCAGCTCCAGTTCGCGTACTTGTACCCGTCTATCAATTCAATTGGCAGTTTGGTTCTATGTTGCTGAAGGTTTCACTCATGTTGGCTGTTCTGTTGTTGCAGCAGGGCCTTCCATCTAACCTAACCATCAACCGATGTTATCTCGAGGACTAATCGTGGTTCTGTTTCTATTCCAATTTCGACTCATCATTAGCTTGGGAAATTTAGAAAAAATACCAACTTAACCGTTGACAGATCGCCATATTTGTTTAAACCGTGACACAAAAACGACAAATAAATCGGAAAGTGAATAATTCTAATTTAACATGCTGAGGTCATACGCATTTCTAAATCTCTTATAATTGACTGTCAAATTGAACTTAATACACGTAGACACCTCGAATGACGATGACAATCCAAAATAAAATCAAATGTCATTATGCACTACTAATCTAAATTTACTCATTCCAAAAATATAGGAATTTGATAAACCCTTGGAGAAACAGAGAGAGAGAGAGAGAGAGAGAGATAAGATTAATTATCGTCATTTAACTAAATTTAGCAAATGAAAAAAAAATGATAATGACTCTAGGACGCCATTATTCGTTCATGTTTCGTTGACAGGTTAAAAGATGTACTAAATAAAGGGTTTTTTCAATAAGGACATAACAATAAAACACAAAATAATTGAATTATCGGGTTGAAATTTATTCCAGGTGTAGTACACATGTTAAATTTAAGTATGATCTCGATCTCGTTCATATAACCATCGTGAGCACGTTTGCAGTGATCTATTCTTTGGAGCCATTCTTCCACCACTTTTCCACACATATCGACCGGAATGTTGACAATTTCGCGTTCGTTATTGTTCCTGAGCTCCTCTAACGTTGTTGGCTTTTTGGCATAAACCAACGACTTAACGTAATTCCATAAAAATAAATCCAACGGCGTTAAATCGCATGAGCGAAGTGACCATTCGACTGGATCATTTCTCGAGATAACACAATTATCGAACTTCCATAGATCAATTGTTTAACCAGCTGTGTGGCATGTGGTACCATCTTGTTGGAACTGATGTCAAGTCCATCCAATTCTGGCTGAAAATAGTCTTTCAACATGGCGCTATTGCGAACTCCATTGATCGTAACATGACAATCATTTTCATCGACGAAAAACTACGGATTTCCGAGGCTGTGTCAGGGTCTGGAAAAGAGATGGTGGCGGATGAGCCCTTAATGGATCAACGGCAGCGGTAACATCCTCGAACGGGTTATTGTTTTCGGTCTAATCGACTCCTAGAGGTTTCTATTATGGAACTGGCCCTCCAGGTTGTGGGTTATGCCGCCGGGGTAACTACCCAGCCATGGAAAAATCAAACAGTTACGAAGCAACCAAAAGCCTCGGATATGGATGGATTTACTGTTGACAAAATGGCACTTTTTTGATGAAATTCAAGATTTTCTTCAAACTTTTGCAGAGCCCAATCGGAGAAGTTTCGCCGCTTCAAATGATCAAGAGGCTTCTTGAGTTAATTTCATTTTGTAAGGGTGTAGGCCAATATCTTTACGCAAAATTCGCCACAATGTGGACTGAGAGATTTCCAATTCCTGTGACCAGCGTGAATCGACTTATTGGCTCATTTTGAAGTGAAGCACTTACGGCTTCGATATTTTCGGTACTTCGACCAGTGCGTTGTCTCACTCGCACAGGAACATTCAATAGTGAATATGTTGACTCGAATTTATTCACTTTAGCACGCACAGCTTATCTGGAGGAACGATTATTACGACCGAAAACTGGAGTAAGCACCCTTAAAGTTGCGAACACCGACTCAGAACTTCGGTATTAATTTTTAATAATTTCCAAACGTTGCTCATTCGTGAACTACACCACGATAAAAATGCAAACCTTGAATGACGTTTTGACATTGACAGATCATAAAAAAAAGTTTAAGAGTCTGTTTATATTAAAATACGAAATTGTCATGTCCCTATTGAAAAACCTTACATATTTTATCAGAATCTGGCAAGTTTTTCACGGACTAGACGTTTATTTTAATGTTTGGTCTTTGGAGTCGACGACGTGTCCTCTTCTCTGGAATTCTGTGATAACCCACTTCAACAAAACACTTCGAAGATAGGAAGCACGGCAGGACTTTTGAATGCTTATGACAGAGGAAAAAGCACATTTCTTCGTTGGACAGCACTTGTTATCCTCAACGAATTCTCATTATGAATGCTTGTAGTTACTCGTGATCGCTTTCGAGAATTATTAACGGGTCATTGGAAAATGACACACACTTGTGAAAAAGTTCTTGAACCCACGGAATGGTTACTCTACCTTGTGGTTCAACATGGCTGTAAGATTTCCGATCAAAAGACGCATACTGTTGGCCAATTGGAATCCTCTTGTTGCGATGCAATGATATGCTTCCTGAAGGACATTTTAAGAACTTTTTCAAACGTGTTAACAAAGTGGATCCCATCGGTCTTAAAAGTCAAATGTAGTCCTTCTTGGAACTCCTTTCTCTTGAAGGATTCATGATTACGTTTTTAGATTTCGAAGACGAACTGACGCCAAGACCATTTCTTTGTTCAGGAGTTTCATTGTTTCTTCTGGTTTTAAGGTCACTTAAAGGCCCCATTTTCAGTGCTAGTTCCAATTGGGCACGTCAGCTACATTGCTTGGACCCTAGTTTAACGAAAAGCTTCAGTTAAAATGTGGTTAACTCATGCCGTAGAGCTCCCCACGATTTCAACTATATATCTCAAGCACCTTCAAGTGGGAAATAGAAGATTTTATCCTCTCAACTGCTATGCCGCCGCCGTTGATGGTCTTCTAATGCTTGGTTGGCTTTCACATTGAAGAATGAAAGTTGCTTGCTACAGTTTACATCGAGCTATTAAACATTCAAGAACCAAACTATGAAAAGCGAGAATGTATACCTACTTATTTGAGTAAATGCAACGTCAACCCTTTAACCATCTGCCTTTGCGTACACCCATTCCAAAGAAATGTGATCCATCATTTAACTTTGTGAAAAGGCTTTGCTTTCAATTTCATTTATGACCAGTCACACGGTACAAGTATCACTAGTACTTTTAATGTCTCTCAGTGTCCCAATCTGTCCCAAACGAAGAAAATCGGTTCCATTGAAGCTATTACACTTTCTTGAATTGGAATGTGTACGTAAAAAAAAATTCTCCCCTGAGACACACAGGGGATCAAAAGGAACCCAAAAATAACTTGACCTTCCAACAATTACCCACCAGGAGGGCGTATAAGTTAGGCCTCATTCCGCCTTCGTACAGAAATAAAAACACCTTCCTACACATGGTAACATAAATTTCAAGACACAAAAAGCAAACGAAAACACCCAGAACAGAAGATAAGGAATAAAAAATTGATTCTAGCCCCCGATACCGTTTATTGCATCCAAGTGTATTTGAGCGTTAAACCAATAAAGCTTTCTTCTTCCTTTTTTTTTATGTTTTATTCAATTCCACGCGCGCAAATCTCCTCACAAAGACCAAGAATCGAGGAATACACAGAGAAGCAGCATCAGAGACTAAACGAGAGAACTCTGGTGGATGATGGAAACTGGAGGTAATTTTATCTACTTCGGGATCCTTGTTGAAATTTCTGTTACCCTCATCGTCCTTTGAAATTTCGATATCGACTTATCAGTTGGAGCTCACTTGCGCTCTCTCTTTCTCTTTCTCTCTCTCTTGGTCTCGTGTCCCTGTTTTTTTTTTTTTTTTTTTTTTTGTAGAGCCACCGAAGTTCATTCACTGTGTCATGTCAAATTTCGTTCATAGTCGTGGCGCGTTCTCGTACTCCTCGTTGCCGTCGCCACCGCCATTCTATTGACGACAGCAAGGATGACACCCTAACCCAACAACTTTGTGGGTCGCCTTGCCAGTATTTAAGGGGCTGGTGGTGCCGCCTCTCCTGTGTGGAGTACTTGCAATTGAATATTTCATGTACACGAGGTTCTTATCTGCTACCACTATACGAACTTTGTTGTCCTTTTTGCTCTTTTGTTGAAGATATTGCTTTTTTTTTCGCAAGAGAAACTAAGAGCGTGAGTATCGGAGAGTTCAAGAGAGAAAGAAAGAAAGGGTGGCGGCACACTAGGCATACTCTCTGCTCTGTGCTCTCTGTTCTGCGCTCTTTTTTGCCAGGGTTTTTGTTTTCCATGATGCTGTGCGGGTTAAGGATAAGAACAACCTGCGATTGTGATTTAAATTCGTTTCGGATTATATTCATCATTTCGCTCCTGATTCAACCCACTTACTACTCGTATCTCTCGCAGAATTTAACTCTCTGAAGCTGCTTCTCCGAGGGAATTCGTTTGCTGCTCGCGCCCAGGGGGGTTGCTATGCTCTTTATAATGAAAGGCGGGGATCTACCTACATTTCCTATGCCGTAGAAACCATAAGGACGCTTTTGGATACATACCACAGCAGCATGAGGGAGTACAAAACCCTTATGCCAAGACAGAGCCTCGTTACAAAACGGAATTTCAGTTTCATTTCGAAATTGCTTCGGTTCGGACGCGTGTAGTATTGGTGGTCCCTATAGTGCTCCTCGGTGGCAACGGCTGACGGTTTGTATCCTTTGTACAAGGATTTACCCGTGGATACCTACTGCCATTGCTGCGCCTTTAGTTGGGGCTGGATACCGCGCTGGAAAAGTGTGTTATCACGACAACGACCAGGAGTCTCTTTATTCTTTCCTTCGTAGTATCCCCTAGTGGGGTGGTGAAAGTGTTTTTCAGTGCAGTTGATGCCACTCCTAACGGAAATGGCTGATAATACCAAATATTTTTATCTCCTGTAGTCCTATTTTGCTCGTGTGTTATATAACGAAGGGTGCACAACGGTGTGGCGCTTGAAAAAGGTTCCTAATCTGAAGTGTCAGTGGGTGTGTGTGTTTTCTTAATTTTTTTCCGTGGAATTTTGTGCTTTTTATCGTCCGTCATCCTGGATTACCAATGTGGATCCCGAAGAATGAAGTCGTCAATGCGAAATGCTATGCCTCCGGCATCGTCATCATCAGCATCGACGTCGTCATCGTCCGCACAGTCACAAGCGACTGCAACCATCCATCATAGCCACCATCATCACCGGTTGCAACTGCAACATGTGCAGTTTCAACAGCAACTTGTGGCTCCAACATCAATTGCTGGCGGCAGTGCATCATCTTCATCATCGATGGCAGGTGGTTCCACAACCACCATGCGACGGACCCTAACCGTGATCGCACCACGGTCAAGATGTCGCAGTCCAATGATGTTGTGCCACAGTCATAGCGATGGGGAGTTTCCAATGTACAAAGGTAGGTAGCGGGGAGGGGACATTTACATAAATCCTGACTAAACTAGGACACGGCTTGTGTCCCAAGAGTGGGCTTAAGAAAGTTTACAATTCGTTTTTCTCCATCGGGAACTCATATGAGTTTCCTTGGTTGATGCCGATGGAAATTAGTATGCGCGGGACGTGGTGCTTACATAGGTGGGAAATGAGCGTTAGATGAGGGTGAGGTGAGGATTGGTATTGGGCCATTGGATAGAATTCAAATGAAATTGATTTGACTGCGTGCTACGTTTTCCGTTCCGTTTGCAAGCAGTGATTTTCGTCCCGAATTTCTAGGTTAATTTGAGTTTATCCTTTCGAGTGGAATCGTCTCGTTGCGATTGTAGGCTGTGAATCAATTTCCAAGCACCATCTAATCTATTTTTCGCTAAAGGACGTGTAACCCAGTATAAGGGAGGGTTGCGTCCTTCCTAAATCGCGTAGGATGAAACAGGTAAGGGATGGAATGCTAAAAAGAGATATGAACAGGGGATACGAACTAAAAGATTCACTTTCCTTAAAAACTGCGGAGATAACTTAAACCGGTTTTGAAGGATGATGAGTCTTAAGGCTTATAATGTAAATGTACACCAGCTCAAGATAGGGGATTCTTGCATCAAAGCATAATTGGAATTCCTCTCATATGCTCTTTCAATCGACACCGTCTTCAAAACTAAACCAAATCGGTGTGGTAGCTGCTTTCAGCCGCTCGGAATTTGGTTTATCACTCGTGTACCCATAAACCTGTGCCGGAAAATGAAGGTGATGAATCCTCAAGAATGATGTCCTTATCAGGATTTGACTTCCATTGTTGCTTTCCCTTCGAAATTAAAGAATTTCATGATCGCTCACAAGAAAATTGTTCAAATTGATGGGTGTCTGTCAAAAGCACACTGTTTGACAGCTCTAGTTGTGTCACTTCGTATAAAAGTGTTGCCAGCACAAAGGCAGACAAATATTTAAAAAAAAATAATAATAAATTCGCTTAACAACAAAAAACCATTGTTTTTTAATCAATTTGTAGAAATGGGTTCCAAAATCTGGAAACCGAATGAAAATACGGACTAGAGTCGGTCTAATGAAGAATATTTATGTACGTCAAGAAAGCCTTTTGTACTTCTCGAGAAGAAACCGACTTTTGCTAGCTGGTGCTATAGCCTGGGCTACCTCAATCAATAAGGTTCTTTAGCTGTACGATTCCCGGTCGGCTGCTTTCATTGCGTATTCCCATTGAAATTCCTTAAGTTTCCGTACGCCATCGAGGCTCTCCAGGCTTATTAGGGTTCTTTCGTTCTGAATCCCGCTGTATGGTTTTATGGTCATCATGGGGTCATACCCGTGGTTGTACGAAAGAGCACTTTTCGGTAAATCCTACGCTTGTTCGTCAAACAGAAGAACTGGGATAAAGAATGATTTATAGAGCGGTTCCGTTGAAGTTTATATAGGGCCGTGGTGTTTAATTTCTTTCATATTCTATAGAAACGGTGGCTGGCTAGAGTGATTCTCTATTTGGCTTTTACGGTAATGTAATTATAAGAATGAAGAGTAGAGCCTATGGAGACCAATTTCTGGACTTACTCGAAGTGATGTTTAAGTTCTTTACAGCCTACACTTTGTCTTGTCAAGATTTATCGTAATAATCACCTTGGCGATCCAAGGGACCTGCGATTACTTCCTTTGTTCTGTCGATCTGAACATCCCTCGTAGAGCTGCCAGTCCGCATTAAACTAGATTAGTTTGAGGCAGGTTATGAGGTGCTGGCAATACATCAAGAGCTGTAGGGACACTAGTTTAGCAATGGATCTGGCAGTAGCTTCCTATTGCAACTTGGCATTGAACCTACTCATGGAGAGGTTACATCACTGGGTACTCATATACGCATCTTCACTGCAAGCAGATGGTGATCAGAACCAGTGTTTGAATCTGGGAGTGGCGGTTCATCTTTTTCCCAAGAGGAGTGTGATGAGCTTGAAGCTGTTCATGGAAGCGTTGTCATCCAAACGCTGATAGGCTCAAGTCCACCCTGGAACCTTAACTAAGTTATGTCCTGCTAAAAATGTCTTCCATTATAGCTTCGTCTTGATTCGGATCTTTCCCATCGAAAGTTTAAGACTTTTTGCGAAGGTCCACATGTCGCAGCAAAGCCACTTCTGTATCAAGGATTTTGGCTAGCTCATTTACTACACTGGTCTCTAGACCGCTGGCCTTTCTACGTTCGTTGTGGTCGTCAAGAGTAATGTACATTAGTCCTATCATCCGGAACTTGGTTGTGTTTCACCATTCGTTTGTCTTCCCTTTCATGGACGGTTAGTGAAGCCTATACGGCACGATGTGTGATTGGATCTCTAGTCGGTACTCTGTGGGTGTTTCCTTCTTCCTGTGAGAAAAACTCATCTAAGGCTAATACTCGTAGTTAGGTCACCTTTCAACTAATTTAGGTGGCCCCACGATTCGTAGATGATTCTGCTTTCAAAGAAAAAGTATGTCGACGTGAAGGTGTTGGTAAAATGACTGAGATAGATCATGTGTTGGAGCTATCTTTTCCAGCCTTAGATAACGAATATATTCACATATGTACACAACTACACATCGCTTCATATTCAACTTTACAAAATGAGGAAATAAAGGAAGCACATGGGCGCCCCTATTGACATTGGCACTCAATTCCTCTTTCCATAAATCATAGTCAAAACCAGTGAACAGCATTAATTTCCCATTCAATTAAGAATCCTCCAACTCAGTCCCACCCATCAAACTGTTTACACTCTTAAGCTTGCTAACAACATTTAAACGAATCCCCGATACCATCATCGCCAATCACCACCTTCTTCCGCAAACGCAGCCGCCATTAAAGCTGAAGCCAATCAAAAGGATTACTCAATAATTTCCATACACAAGCCCAAGAATCTTGGCACCAAGTTGTCTGACCTAGAAATGGAAATCTCCTCTCCTCTCAGACCATTTTGTCATTTGAGTCCAGGAACTCTACATTCTACACATACCGTCCTTCGGTGTGACTCACTAGAGAGTGTTCAAAACAAAACCAAAACTCGTGGCACTTCGCAGACGTTGTCCTTTTTTTTTTTTGCGTCCTTTCAGACAAACACTCGATAGTAGCTGCGTTTAAAAAAAAAACCCCTATCGCTTCACCTCAATCTACTGTTGGGGGTTGGCTTGGGTTGTGTGCAAAGAGAGAACTCTTTTTTCGTGGTATTTCACACTCTAAATGGGTCACTGAGGTTGTCTCTTAATCATATCCTTGCATCTCTCTGTTCGAAGGAAACATTGTTTGCTTTAGTTAATTTTCTGATTCCCTGATCGATTTTGAATGGTGCTCCTTTCCTTGTCTCGCTTGACACAGGATTTTGGTTAAGTTCCAAAAATTCTTAACTGTCCCGTGTTCCTTTGGTTGGCGGTGTACTCTTTTTTTTGTTTCTTTCTTATCATTTGCATGTAGAAGATGCAGTCACCGTAAACAACCTTGACTCTTGTGTGTTAAGGATTCCAAGGATTTCCATTTGCATTTCTTTGCCAAGAAACGTGGAAACTCCTCTCCTGTCGTTTGGTTACTTAGCAGTTAATTTAAAATTCGCGATAATTCTTCTCAAGCCAGAGGTGTCGTCGTAGTCTTAAAGGGAATGAAGGTGACAGTTCAATTAGGTAGGATGGGCGGCTTGAGGAATGAGCGTTAAGATAGAACTTATTGCATTACGATGTGGATCTTAAGATGGCTCTCGGTGGATTGTTGAACATATTGAGAACGGGCCTCAGTCTTGTTTTGTTAGAGACTGAAACACGAACAGCATTAGAACTATGTCAAGACGTGTCCAAGTCGAACCAATGTCCAGTGAGGAATTGGTTGCCACTGGGAATGCCACAGATACAGCTTAAGATGTAGCTATACATGCCGACGGCTTGGAATTGGTTTCTTGTAAATCCTTGATTTTCTTATTTTGCCAGTATCTTCCCGGCGGAGGCTCTGTTGATTCGGGAAGCCAACCGGTCGCCCGATTAGATAACCAAGCTGCTGTTAAAGCATTGAATCGACTTTCTTATTTGGGTGACAGTTCGGGGTGAACCTGTTCTCCAAACTTGTAGAACAGTGTCGAAACGAACTTGACTTTTGTGGCTAAACAGGCAGGGCTTAGGTCTTGGCAACTTACTCGCGGAACAAGTTAATATTTTATTCAATGCCGTCAAGGGCAATGCCCTTTTACACTTTCTATCACTGGCCAAGCTCAGGTGAAGTAGTCGTAAAGTGTAATGCTTAGGAGCGAAATAGTTAACCCAAACAAGAACTGGACAAAGAAGCTCCTCGCTTAGATGTCGCTTGAGCGCTATAAGGCTTATTTTCAACAGCAACCTTCCTGTTAAGCAAAATATATTTCAAGGTCTTCTAAAGGGATCTGCAAGCCAAGGAGATTCAATGAAACAAACGAGGTTACCCAAGTCGGATCCTTTTTTAGATTTCACGCTTGCTGCAGTTGCCCTTGGCTTCTTTTTTTTGTCTATTTAGGCTCTCCCCACGTCGTCTTCAAAGACTTTCGACTCGGATGGGAATGGGACATTCGTGTTGTCTAAAGTTTTCGTTTCTGTTAGAAACTTTGTGGATATACTTCCTCACTATAGTCCAGGGTGGACCTGGGCTTCCAGGGTGGAGTGTCTTCAGTCATCTCAATCGTTATGTAGCTAATTCGTGGTCCTGGTCACCGTGTTTCTATGGTTAGAGCGTTAAGATCTCTTCCTACTTCAAAGCATGATACCTTCAGGATGAATTCGAATACTCTCTGGATCAGAGCGCTAGTGTACATCGCTGAACAGCCCATACCGACTCCAGATCACCAGAAGAACTTTTTTTTTCCCAAATCATCAAGCGGAACCTCATCAATGCTTGACAAAATCTATGCCTCCGTGTCATGGAACAGGACTGAGATGCCCAGGGTCTTGTGTGGGGTCACTTCGGTTGTTCGGGGGAGGGTTTGGTGATGGAGGTGAATTGCCTTGTTAGCCCAAAGAAAATCAACAATTGGGAAGACTTATTCTGCATTTGACCTCAGCGCTGGTTGTCTGACTTAATAGTGGAGTCTCTCGGTAGACCAAGTCTCTAACTACCTTAAAGGTGACATTCTGTCCGAGACATCGGTGTTGGATGACCTTGTACACTTACGAACACCTCTGGTGTTGGCATCGTTCAAGAACGATGTTTAAGAAATCTCATGACAGCCAGTAGCCTTGTTTGAATCCCTTTTTGACATCGAAGGTGAGGTCTTCACCTTGAGGTCTGGACCTTGATGGACCAGCGCACATTCTCTATCGTCAATCTCTACAAACGGACGAGTTTGGCAAGGGTACTTAAACTAGACGCTATACTGTCATACGCGGCCTTAAGATTGGTGAAAAGGTGGTGCGTATCGATTTGGAATTCCTGGGTGAATATTTGGTCGGCGGTGGGCTTTCTTGGTCTCAAACCACACAGATATGGATCAATCAGGTTGAGCTCGCTCAACAAATGACATTTTGCCTCTACAGTTGACGCAGTTAAGAGAGGGGCGTCTCCATCTCACAGTTCCTTTCAAATTCTTTGTGTTTCCCCCTTCCTATCACCTATCAGTCTTCTCGTATGTCACGTATGCATAAGTATCTCTCTCGACAACCATTCCTTTTACAATCTCATTTTTATTGCTACTCTACCTAGGGTTATTCCTTTTTTTTTTCTTCAGTGATTCCCACATAATGGTTCCTTCCCTGTTTACCGACTTGAATGTCCGAAACGTGCCTGCTTAATCTGGAGGGGTTATTATATTTCAAAAGTTGTTATGGCATCGTTAGCACACCTTTATGGAATGACAATCCTCTCACAATTCATAGTCTCTGTACATGTCCACTTGGTGGTAAAAGTCTTGAAAATGTAGTCCTGACAAACGAAACAAGGGTATGCTGTCAGGAATTGTTAAGGCAGGTCTTAAACGGTTGTTGTCTTTGAATAAGATATCTCCTTATCGATCGAAAGGGGGGGGGGGCGGGGAAATATGAGACCACCCACCCCACCTGGATGGATAGATGACAACAAGAACACGAAACAGAAAGCAAAAAGGAGAACACACACTCCGCATTGAGGTCGTGTCTGTGGCGCGGTGTTTTTTTTTCCCCCTCTTTATCGTGTGGGGATGTCGTAAGGGATGATAAAGTATGCTAGACCGAGTCGGGTATGAGTGATACCTACTGGTGAGTGCTCCTACTGTGCCTGATACCTTCCTAATAAACCTGGTAAGCTTCTCGATACAATCAGTGTGATAGTTGTAGGACTTCCTTTGGAACGTTTATGTACTCGTATGTGTGTCAGTGGATATTTCTTGTGTTGTGTGTCACAAGGGATTATAATTGTTTCCCCTCTCCCCCCACCTGATTTACTTTGGGACTGAGTATTGTTTTGGTCAAAGGTAACCATTGGAGGGTTGGAGAGCTGACGACAGACTGGTTGAGATGGTAAGGGCTTTGTGGGAGTTGCTTTAGTGTGAAGTGACGTGTTTTATAATTTACAATTCTGTTGATTGAAAGCTCTAAGGAACCATGAAAGACTGTTCAAAGTTAGAAAAATGTAAGGGATTAGTTCCGGTAATTGAACTTCATTCAATAAGTCATCGGTGCAGAGGGGGGAAGAGACTGTTTCTGTTTAAAATCCAATTAAAATTAAATCATGATCAAAGAATGTTTTTAATATTTCCTACTGCTACTAGGTTATTTCCGTCCTCCATCGACGACGAGGTCTTTGATTGGAAAACCCTGGAAATGACAAAATCTGTGGGGAAATGATTAGGGGGTGTTTGTTGCAGAAGTTTCTACTTTAAAGTTTGTCTGGGGGTTTTAAACACGCAGAGAAAGTCGAAGCTGTTAGTTAAGCGCATGTCCATTTGAGAATCCTTTTATTGTAACGTGTCGTCCAGGAAAGTGTTGCGTTTTAATATACAAACTCTAGGCACTTCGATGCAAAGGCAGAAAAAAGCTAAGCTTAGTCAAACAATTGTACATGGCTCGACACAAACTGGTAGACCTAGACAGTCACCCTCATGATCTGGAGGAAGCAGGTCTGGAAGGCACAACGTAAGTAGGTCTTGGTTTAGTTTTTGTGAGACGATTGACATTTCAATCGCATCTTCCAGACTACACAAAGCTATTGCCAAGTGTCCTTATGCTCCCAAATGATAAATGGGTAGACTTAGATGAAAAATTTCTAGATCTGCCAATGGATACTCATTTTCTCGTCACCGACCACAAATTTCAACTGATCAGAGATGGAATTAGACAGTTTCCAGTTTTAAAATATAAAAAACTCAAGGACTTTCAGTGTATCTGCCTTGAATAACTTCAAAGAGCCGTTTCAGATATCAAAGACATTCTGGTGAGTATCCTTGGCTGCCTTACTTACTTACTTAATATGGCGCTATAGTCCGGGGTGGACCTAGGCCTCAACCAACAAGCGTCTCCAGCCAGCTCCTTGGCTGCCTAGCTCTTGGTTCAACACCCAGTGTCTGACTTGAGGTGAGACAATTAAAGGTAAAGTCTCACAGACACTTCCTAAGGATCGTATGCCGATAAGCTTGACCTCATTTCCATTGAATATTTTGCAGAGAATTCTCGATCACTATGTGCAGAACACCGTAGATTGCAATTGCATTTCTGTTGCTAAAGCCACCTCAGGCAGGAAGAAGCCGCACCGTAGTATGTCTTCAGGAGTTTTCCATCTCCTCGTCTATGGAATCTAGCCCTTAACGAACTACTTGCAGTCTACTGGACTGTAGATCCATAGGTCGCTGGTTCAAATCCGGCTCGAAGGACCACTAGTCAATACGGAGTGTTTTCTGACTGCCTGCGAAGGTAGGTATTCCAAGAGGCTGTCAGATGTATGCACTTCAATATGTTCTAAGCAAGCTAGTCTCTTGGACAAACAGTTGTGGCCTAAGTATCAAGACGTCTAAAATACAAAGAAAACTAAAATTCCACCCAATCCCAATGGTACACCTTTCAGACAGTGACATGTATCTAGGACTTATGTTGACGGACACACCAAGAAATCCCTAGTAGTCCTTTACTCTTGAAACAGATGTGAGTCCTCTATGTGGCTGTACACTGTAGTGTTGAGACCGATCACCTTAAGTCACTGCAGCTTCTTTCAAATCTACTCCTAAAAGAACAACGAGCTTATTAAGTCCATCCTTGACTTAAGGAATCTGATCCTATCCGGTGTCGAAAGAAGGCAAACAGTTCCTTCTTTTTTTTTTGTTCAGCATACCTTGTGAGTAGATAAAGCAAACCGTCCAGACCCTTGTCCGAGTCTTGTTTGGAGCTGCGGTCATCGGTTATCGCTTTGAAAATGCTATAGACGATCCTATTGTCGCACCTACAAATACAAATATTTGGCGCGACAGCCAGGTCCTAGCTTCTCGTAACGATGCATGTTGTGTTTGTTATATTTTTTTTCGCAGGAATGGAAGGGGTCTACAGTTTTATTGCCGACTCCGCACGGCGGATTGAAAAGATTTTTTTATGACAGTCTCTTGCGAAGAAGTGGTAGTTTGAGACGCGAACCGGTTCCTTTTGCTTAGCAGTTCAACACCCTAACTATTACGCCTCGTTCGCTTGTAACTCGACCTGTGCAGGTTCGAGCCCGTTCGGGGAATAGCAGCAGCCGCCGAAAATCAAGAGAGATTTTCTGCAATCGAAATTTTACTCAATTCCATACGCATCTAGGTGTCTATCGATCGTCATGTCCTGTGGCTTCTCTGTCTTTTGCCGACATACATTTCGTATGTACAGAGCTGCTGATTATTTTGGTTCCCTAAACCGTTGGACCACTAGGGAATTCCATATTAGTCATGTTAGCATGCGAGCTACTGGCGGATGCAGTACGAAGACGTAACATAGTCATAAGCCATTCGAATGACGGCTCTACGCCCCTGACCAATGTCGGTTGATCGCAGTGTGGTCCATCTAGTTCGATGTTCGTTGCTTATCAGATGCGACTCAGATGATCTTGTGAGCAGGCCTTGTCCTCCAGCGGTGTGCTTCCCTTCCGATGTCTATACGGTTGGCATTGCAAAAGTCCACAAACCATCCGTCACTGTTGTTGCGGTCTCCGTGGCCATAAACTTCTGCCTCGTGCCACATTCGATGCTGTTGGGGCACCAAACTGCGTATCTGAGGACGGAAGTGAGTTTCTATCGAGTTTGAAGGTCCATTCTACCCATCTAGCAAACAAAATTAAAGGAAGGACGAGAAAAAAAATGCATGCTTTCTGTGCAAGTGTGTTCGAGCGCAGTGTTTCCCTCACCGCTACTGCGATGCCACTTAATTGACTATAAACGCCATCCTTTTCGTCCCCCATCGTGGCTATAGTGGGTGCATAACCCCGGACGATATCGATTTTGCTTCGTCTTCTCTAGAATCGTGTTGTCAATATCCTGTCTCTGTGGGATTTCCAAGGTATGAGGTATTTTTCTCATTTCCATGATCTGGTTATATCCGAAGATTTGACATACCTAACCACAAACCACATAAACCACATCAACTACTGCTAAGCTCAAAAGTCGACGCAAAGTCCTTGTGTGAAATTGAATTCGAACGAATCCTTGATATTCTCTGAATGCCATCAGCAAGTAAATATTTTTGTCCTGTTTTCCTCTTTCTCAATTAATCGAGACTTTTTTTTTTTTTTTTTTTGAAAAAGGAAGACCGTCAAAGTCGTCACAATAACTTCCAAAGAAGTGGCAAAGAAAACCGAGTAAACAATAATATTGAGGAAAGCGTATAAATAAATAAACAAACACATTCGTGAAATTGAACGATCACAAGGACGTATACTGGTAGATTGGTTTTCCAATATCCTGGACCTTTTTTTTTTTCATTTTTATTTGAACGATAATTTAAAAGAAAATTATTTATTTTCTGTGACGTATAGTTGAAAGAAAGTTATATCCAGGGATGGTTCGTGAGTTTTGAATTTATTTGTATGTTCCACAAAGGTTGTGTTCTTCGATAAATTATTTTTTTTCCTGAGATAAGACTAATTATTATTGGAAAAGGGTATTATGGACTGCGATCTCAAGGTCTATTGTTCCACTTGCTAGTACCTTGGAGAGGGTTTTTCCCTCCAAAGTTAGGTTAGGTTAGGTTAAAGAGGTGGATGCATCGCGTGGTGCAGCCTTCACTCGGATCTCTAATGGATCCATTGTGTTCCTCTGTCGTGGAATGTCCATTCTGAAAAGAAATGAAAGAAAGGAAGGGTCTAGATGAGTGCAGCTACGAACGTACGGCCTCCCTGAACCATCCCGAATTCGTCGCCAATTTTAAAATGGCTTTTGGTGGCTTGTTGGACAGCTCGCCCAGGTCGTTGAAGTTATATTCACCGAGTGCCGTCTTCCTTGTTCTATATAGGCTGGGACATTCACATTGGAAGAGGGTTGTATTCTCTTCTACGTCTGTATTACCGCAGCCTCTGCATAGTTCGTCTGTACTTAGACGCATTCTTCTGCGGTGGGCCGCCAGTAGGTTGTGGACTGTGATGATTCCTATGAAGAGAGTTAAGTTTGATCTGTTTAGCGCAAGAATGTGTCCCGTTTTTATCTTGTCGATAGTGAAATTCCAAAGTTCCTCTTGCGTTATATTTCCCTCTGTGGAGTTATGGTTGAGGTTAATACACTCTAACCTAGCCTCGCCTAGAATATTCCACTTTAAATCACCTTCTCTAGGCCAGTTTCTCTAAGGAATCAGAGTTTAACAGTTGCTGTCGTAGTTGGTTAGTTTGTTAAGGAGTTCATCCACGATCAGGCTCTACATTAGAGGAGATAATACTCCTTCTTGTGGGCAATCTTTAATTGTGTTGACCTTGATACGCCTTAATACAGTTTGTGTCTCTGCTGATCTTATGCTTAGCAGTATACACATACACTTAGATACTGTGTCGTTGACTCCTTTTCTAAAAACTAAGTGAGAACTTTCTTTTTTTGAGTCCTAGAGTCTCTCCTTAGACGTCAGTCAGTCTTTATTCGGATTTTCATCTTGGAGCCATGTGTGTAGAAGAATAACTCTTGTGACTATCCCTTCGAGTAGAAATATAGCCATATCCCTGTTTCCCTGATCCTGATTAGGTTCGCTGCTAAAAAATACCAAAAGGGTGTCAATCTTATAGATCCTATCATTCCTAGACGAGTTTTACAACAGCCCTCTTTCGGTCGCTCTTTTACTTGTAGAAAGAGCTATGTGTAGCCCTTTTGAATCGATCTTCTCACTTCGCACTTTAAATTTCCAGATTAGCTCTACCGATTCTTGGCTTGTAGTCAGCGGACGGTGCCAGTGACATTTATCACTCCTTCAGTCTCCCTCATCATTGTAGTGCCTTTCAAGCGGTACGGCTATCAATAAGGCTAAAGATTAGCCCAGTATCATGCACAAGTATTGTGGTCTACATATGTATATCAACAGCCAAGGATATGTAAGGTTCGGTTAAACGATGCACTTAGACCAGTAGTAAGTCCATTCATCTAGGAGGATTCCTCCAACTTTTTGTTGAACGAGTGGTAGCCAGTAGGTCGCCAAGCACCGAGATGGTTACGTCATTTAAGTCTGTCCGTACTGGACAGGTACCGAGAAGATGAAAGATTGTGCCCTCCTCTTTCCCGTCCCTGAAGATTCTGCATAAATCATTTGCAAGGAGGCACAGTTGAGGGGCATGTCTACCGATAGGGCAGTGTCTTGTAATGACATCGTTAGTGATTCTACAAAGGCTTCTATTTAGCGAAGCCAGATTAGTCTCCCAGTTTGACGCGTGGTGCCAGCTTTAATATAAGTTTGCATGTAGTTGGTGGAATTTAGTACCAAGCTTAGCATATTCATCGAGTTCCCCTAAAAAGTATCTGTGTCCCGATATACAGCAGAGGAGTATATTGAATAACTCTCGATCTTCCCAAGAGACAAGCGGTCAGGAAGAACTGTTTTTGATGTTGCAGACACTGATTCCACAGACTTTATAGCGGTTGACTATCCGTGAAAGTGCTCCTATCTCCAGATCCACATCAGATTCTTTTATCGCTTTAATTTCCGCCTAAAAGACGCTACATTGCTCTGGAAAGCGAAAAAAGAAACGCCTTCTCCTACACCATCCTTGCTAATGGAAGAAAAACGAAGTAGTGAAGAACTTCGACACGATCCAAGATGGACTGTGGTGTGTGCAATTCGAGAAGCTTGCACGCAGCTCGGGCGTGACACAACGCACAAACAAAACATTGCTATCCTCGTGGATAGCCAAGCCGCTATCAAAGCCATTGATTCGGCTACCATATCCTCCAGACCAGTGCAGGAGTGCCGGAATGAGCTTGCCCGTTTAGGTGAACGTTTCAGGATCACGCTACTCTGGCTTCCAGGGCACAGCGACATAGAAGGAAACGAGTGTGCAGACGAACTGGCCAGGCAGGGCTCAGCCCTACACGCCTCACTCGCGGCAAGGGTCCATATTCCGATAGGAGCGGTTAAAGCACAAATCCACTCACACTTCCTACAGAAGGCTAACCTCCAATGGAGGGGGTTAACCAACTGTGACATATCCAGAAAGATATGGCCAATCTACGATAAAAGTAGAACAAAAGACCTAATTAACAGCACTCTTACAGACATCGCTAAAATAACGGCTATAGTCACGGGACATTGGCCGAATTAGGTATCCCTTACAACTCTCACTGCCGCAGTTGCGGCAACGAAAATGAGAAAGAAACTCTCTCCCACTTCCTCTGCAAATGTCCGGCGCTAGCAAGAGCCAGACTGCGCGCACTGAAACAACAATTTTTCGACGACCTTAGGGACATCTCGGGTAAAGGAATAAGGGATCTAATCCTCTTTCTTAATTCCACAGGTTGGAACTAGACTGTCCACACACATCCATCAACACTCATCATCAACCAGGTCACACGAGTCGTGGTAACAGCACTTCGTGCTACTTGGGTTCTTTTTGACGAACCGCCACCTCTACCTACCTACCCCTACACCATCCTTGGCTTTGGAGTCGTCTGTATAAAACTTCAAGTCTTCTTTTGTAAGCGGTGTTGACTTTTTCCAGAGATCTCTTATAAAAGAGTAACGCTAGCCAAGCTGCGATCAGATCTCTTGCATCCACGCCTCTGTTGTTTGTCAAGCACCTGATTCGTACCAGTGCTCTGTCGGAAGCAAACCTCTTGGCCTACTCTTGATCCTAAGAAAGCGGTAATTTGACTAAAAATACACCAGGGCTCTCAAAATTAAGTTACATCCTTACAGGGAACTGGGTTTTTTCTTCAAAATTTCAGGTTTTTTGCCGGAAAAACATATGTTGCATCCCTGCATAAATGTCAACAAAAGAACACAGGGATGTTCAACAAGAAAAGTGGAGGACATTTGGCTGACATTTTTGGTTTAAAAATTGTAGGTTGTCTACTTTATTATTCTAAGTACTTGGAGGTTTGGGTCGTTCTGGATTGACCACATAAACACGGTAACCTTGAGTATCCTTATTGGTTTATTTCGTCGAATTTAGACTTACGGATACTTTTAGTACAGCCGGCGGCATGTGGGGATGACCTTCTGGTCAAGAAAACACCAATTTCTCCCACATAAAAATAACTCAAAACAAACAAAGGAAATAGAAAAAAAGTCTTACCCTCGCATTCCCTTTCCCTCTCTCTAGCTTGTTGAGCCCTTATTAGATACAAAACAAAAGATATGAAAACATGAAATTTTCCGCCTTTTCTCTGCTGCTTACGTTTGTACTATTCTTTTTTCTCAATCTTTTCACCCTCAAACTTAATGGAATTATATTTCTATTTTCCGCCTCCATTGGTTCTTTTATTGTGGTGTTATTACTTTACTTCCTTCGCAACACATATACATACAAACAGACGACGACTTGAAATAGTTTTTTATTGAATTTTATTTCTTTTCTCTCTAGTGGGGGTTTACCTTTTGGCTTCGAAGGCAAATGAGGTTTATTTTTTGTTTTTTTTTACGCGCACGGATAAATGATTTTTTTTTTTTAAATTAGAAAATAATAAACTAAGACTTAGACCCAAAAAAATATCCTTTGGCGGGGATTTAATGAATATGTTCCACAAATTGTTACAAAGTGTTACAAGTGTTACCAGTACGTGTGTTGTATTCATATTTGTATAAAAAAAATAAATTACCAAAGCGCACAGTTAGTTGATTAAATAACCACAAAACATCTGTGGCAGGAGACACAATCCAACATAATCCTACACATATCCTTTAAAAAAAAAAAAGAGTGTTTTCGTGTCTGTTGCGGAGAAGAAAATGTTGAATTTACGCCATCATCAGCACAAGCAGCATAACCACAAACATCACCATCAAAAGGAAGGTAATACACTCACACACTAACTTCATCATTCCGCATCCTCCATATCCTTTCGTATAACTCGTACACGTATTTAGTTAATTTTGTTTATCCTTTTCCCATTTATTCGTTTCTTTTGTTACGTGATTCGTTTTTTTCTTGTTGATTTTTGCAATCGTGTTATAATTCTCACCACACTCGATGAGAAAAGAGAGATTGGTGTTGTCTTCCTTGTTCTAAGGATGTGTATTCTAATTAAAATACATCCTGTTTCGGTTGTAATCAGAAGAGATTTTCATTTCTAGTGGAAGTTTTTGAGGCAACGAACCTCATTTTTTCCCACACACACACACACATTTGGGGCGGTGGGAATGAGTGCAAATGATGGCGCCAAAGTGGTTACGAGGAATATTTTCCAAGAACTTTACTTGGAGAACATATACATATCCTTAAATCCATCTACACTCACATACGAGTTTTGCGTTGTGATAAAGTTTTCACCGATGAAATTCGAATAAAATGCAAAAAGTTTTCTTTTGATTTTTTCTTTTTTTTGTGTGTGTGTGTGTGTGTGTGAGAGTTTTGAAGGATATTTTGGGAAAGTTCTCTGTGGATTTTATTTTGTGGGTTTTTACTAGGAAAATCTGATGTGCTTACAGGATGCAGTGCATATTTAATGAGAAGAGATTTTTGTTTGGTTATCGAAAAGGTAAATTTGAATAGCGGATGTGGTTGCGGTGGTGAAACTTTTTGTGGGGAACGGGACGAAGGGTCCTTTAGAAAGGTTTTTTTTTTTCTAAAAATCTGTGAAGGATAACATGAAACTTTAAATTACGTGTTAGTAAATATGTTGCGTTAAGAAAGTTGTGTGTTTTGGTTTCGACTATTATTGATTGTGGAGATTTTTGATTACCAATAGATGGCGTTGAGTGGTGATAGCCGAGAGTAATGGGCTTTGGGTTCGTGTCTACGAAGATTATATGATTAAATAGCTGATACAGCGATGATATGTAGAATTGGGTAAACAAAGTATCGTAACAAATCATGTTTGAAGACATCCTTGTATAGGGTCATCCAACAAGAAGTTTCATTGTTGAACTGTCAATAGTTAACTATCATTGTGATGACTTTTGATAAGTAAAAACTACGGGGTTATGAAATATGGATCGATACACAAACGCACAATGTGTTGAAATTGTGAAAAGTCACTTAAAAAAACGGCGAAAATATCGCGGAAACGTCTCGTAAAGTTCGTACTGCTTTTGATCATCATCACGCGCCTTCTCGCACAGCTATAGTGAGTTAAATTGATACATTTGACAGGTTACTGATGTGAAGACTCCACCTCGTGTTCGTGGAAATTATAGCCGCCGTAGCTGAGATTGTAATACCCAGGTGTGTCCATTTCGAAACGATCTCAGAAACTGGGCCTATTTGCAACCACTTTGCACCGCATTTTGGATAACCTCACTTAGACCAGATAAGGTCCTTTGTGTAACCACCAGGATCTGTACTTTCCCAGAAATACTACTTGCAGAACCAGCCTGAGCTTACTATGAAGCTCTAGAGGCTACCTATGTTGATGTCAGCCAGTTCACTTAGATTGTGAAAGAAGCTGGCTCCTAAGTATGCTCTTCTTCGAGCTGAGAAAGCCGGACATGTACAGAGAAGATGGAGAATCGTCTCCTTCTCTTCCTCATCTATGCAGCTTCTGCAGAAGTCGTCATAAAGGCATGGTTGCCGTTGGTGCAGTGTCCCGCAAAGACACCCACTAAGGTAGTTATCTGCAATCTTTTCCGTCTGATGAGACAATGGGAACGTTTGAGATCCAGCTTTGGCCAAATCTGTTTGGTGATGAGACAGGTGCTACCTACTGTCCATCTGTGATTGGCGATGTTGATCGCGTTTATATTAAGAAGCAGTTTGCAGGTGGCGTGAGGCATGGTTAAATTCCCCTTTTTCAGAAGAATTTCTAGAGTTGTGCCCTTTTTGGCGAGCTTATAGGCCATGCAGTTGCCTGGAATGTCTTTGTGCCCCAGCACCCATATAAGGTGTGCATTTTTAATTGCTCAGCCATCTCGTTAAGAGACAAGCGACAATTTAGGGCTGTTTTTGAGTTGAAGGCGACAGATTTCAGGGATTTTATCGCAGCCTGATTATCAGTAAAAATTGTAGAGTTGGTGGTACATTATACCTCAGTCACGATAGGGCTTCCTTGATTGTCATTATCTCGGTTTGGAAGACACTGCAATGGTTAGGTAAACGGAAAGAGATTCTTACGTTCACATCCTTCGAGAATATACCCCCGCCTATTCCCGATTCTGTTTTAGAGCCATCTGTGTGGAAGCAAATGGATCCCTTTCGTTGTAACTCAAAATCATCCTTCCAGTCAAGTCTGGAAGGGACAGTGGTAAGGGAGTTTTTATCAAAAAGGAGTCGTTGAAGGGTGTAGTCGGTGCTCTGTGGAAGGAATTCTAAATCGTTAAGAATGGTGGTGTTCTTTGATGGCTGCGCTGGCTGCCTCTTGTTACTGTAAATATCTAGAGGAAGCAGATGGAACAGAGTGTCTATAGCCGCCGTGAAGGTGGTTCTGAGTGCTCCACTTTACAAAGATTTTTACGAATGGTGGCTTTGTCCTAGGCTTTTCCACCAGACAATTACGCCGTATGTCAAGATTGGTCTGAAGACAGATACATAAAGCCAGTGAGTTATACGTGGTTGTAGGCCCCACCTACTTCCTATTGATTTTTTTGCAGTAGTACAGAGCTTCCAGCTGAGCTTTTTTGTCGAGAATTTGGTCCAGATATTTGGTCTTGAGCCCTAATCCCTTAGACATAAGTTAGTTCTTAAGCTATCAATTGTTTTGAACACTCTGCTGACATGGGGGTTATAAAGAATGATTTATGTTAATTTCTTAACTCTAAGTTTCAAAAGGACTTAATAGTTCATTAAATCTTTAAAGTACTTTAATGTCTAATAGACCTTAACACATTTAAATTTTATTAACATTTTTTATTGTTTTCTTTGTTTTCAGGTAAGTTTCTATGACCGTTAAACAAGTAGTTACCTTGGTAAGATATTATTATTTACCACAACCAAAACAGCAAAAAGATTTATAGGTATAGTTGCCCCGCAATAGAATGAAGTCGGTAAAGTCGCATCTAATGAGATTTTTCATGCCTATGATTTTTTTTTTATAATCATCACATAACGCCTGTTATGGCCCAAGGTTGGATTGGGGATAGTCTCGAAAGTCTAAAATGTTTGTCAAAAATTAGTTCGTGTCTTAACTTTTTATCTTTAAATCTGTTCAGCCACAGTTCAAGTGAAATCAAGACTCAAGACTCTTCCAAAATATAGGCATTCACGCCTTAAAAGTCATCTGAAAGCGGATGCTTAGGAGTTGAAGTCTACTCTACTTTCCCACTATTGACAAGTTGACCCTAAGGAATATTCTCACCGAAAAGTTTGGATGTTCTAAAAATTAGAATCAGATGGAGCCCTTTAAACAGTGTCTTTAGAATCTTGGGTTCCAAGAGCCTTATTAAATTTGACAAACCGCTAGCTTCAAGTGAAATTGGCTGAAGCCCAGATTCGCCCTGGACTGTAGCACCACCTTGAGTAAGTAAGTAAGTATGTAAGCTGGCATCAATTTATGTTGGTCGGCTAGAGGGTATCGTCGTCAACCATTAGCTGTGATTCTACGACGGGGCTCCTTTGTTCATCTCTACAGGTTTTTGAACGACACCTTACTCTTACTTACTTAAGGTGGCGCTACTGTCCGGGGTGGACCTGGGCCTCAACCAACAAGCGTCTCCAGCCAGCTCGACACCTTACTCTAGCACCTCTATTCTTCCTTTCTATCTTCATTTTCCTTTGGATTCATCTTTCACTTAGGTGTCCGAGCAGTCTTTCACTACAATATTGTACGCTGCACGTGTTTACTGATCGCCTGGTGAAATCCTACACACAACAGGTGGCGCTTGATGACTTCTTGGCAATGTTGGCACTGACGAAACAAAGACTCTGTCTCTTGCGATTTAAGTCTTCCAACATAAGATCTTCGTACAGAACGCGGGCCGATTTTGAAAGCTCGAAATGTTTGGATATCCAGAGTACTAGAGGTATGTCCGTCGTAGATCACAACATGATCAATCTGGTTGAAGGTGTGTATATAGCAAGCCTCATGAACGACGTAAAAATAGAGATGGATCATGCTGGTGTCCTATGACTTGGTATTATCTCGGTGGTCATTTGTTAAAACTTTGAACGTTGACGTTGCCTTCTAAAGAGCTAAAGAGCTTCCACCTCCTCTTTTTTGTTTAAAAATCTCAAACGAAAGGGCCAATTCTTGCGGCTGACTACTTCCCTTTAACCAAACCAAACCAATGGAAGGCTCTTCTGCAGGAATTATGTGATTCCCGCCACCGCACACCTATAGGTTTCTTATTTGAGCCATCCAGCCACGTAAAGGCTGAAAGGAGTTGAAAAAGTTTGTCTGGCAGTAGGATTCTTCTCTATTTCTAAAGGATTTTACATTTTTGACTGCTTATTCCGGCCATCTTTGAAAGTTGACGTCCTGTCTGCCTTTGACTGCATTTCGGCATTTTCTTATGAAATGTCAGCGAATCGAACAATATAGACATTTTCAAGCGTTTTCAGGTGTTTAGTTAGCAATCAACGCTGTCGAAACGCTCGGTAGATTGGAGACTCCCGGCGTTATAACTTGTCAAAACTGAGCTCAGTTGTGACCGATGGAACTAAAGCCAAGTGATCATATGTCCCGTCATAGATTCCTTGATCCGATTCTAGATCAGTTGTACAGGAAAAGAAGGTCGTTTAGATTATAGTGGTTCCCGGATAGTTTTTCTGATTCATTTGGACACTAAAGAGGGGAAGTTGCCTATCCGTACCCGCTTACATTGCTGCAAATTTTTAAAGCTTGACATTTTTGGATATCTTTGCACCTAAGCAAGGGAGCTTATGTCCGGTTATTACTGTAAATGACTTTGTAAGCAAGCAAAGAACGATTACAATCCACAAAAGATTGAGCAACATCCTGTGAATCCTTTAAGTCCAGTTTGGAAATGAGCTTCGCTTTTCATTTCCCCTCACGAAGTCGGTGTTAAATGTTACAAATTCCATGAAACTTTAAACTTACGTTAAGTTAGGTTAAGTTGAAATGGCTGCCAGCTATAGCCAGCACACTTAGACCGGATCTGAAGAGATCTCCATAATGCTGCGGCATCGGCGGTTGTTAAGTTAGAGCTCCTTAAATTTCAAATTTTGAACTTACTAAAGGACAAATTTGAAGGCTTCATAATTTCCTGAAATTATTGACACCAATTGATCTGTCATTTAACGCCTTTGAAACTTTTGTTCTTCCCGGGGCTTGGTTTACGCCTATAAACATACAATTCACGACCTTAATCACAACTTGAACCGTGTTATTGATGAAATAGAACCCCAATTTGTAAATTTCAACCGAATTTGCCTACAAAAAAAAAAAAAACGGACGTATCAACAATTTACACTCCCACGAGTCTCAAAGTCCTTTGAACTTCTTATCGAATTAAATACAAAAAGTGAATTTCATTCAAGTCAAATACATTTATAAGAATTCTTTTTCCACTCAAAGCAATGCCCCCGCCCCTACTCCCCTGTGTATCAACATTTCTCAAAAAAAGGATAATCAATCAAAATAAAAAAAAAAATCTATTATCATCCACATACGCAGAAAAAAAAATGAGGAAATATCCATTCTCACTACACATGAGATTATCATCGTATTACCATCGATCTTGATCATGATTGATGGATACCGCCTCTTAAGTTTTATCTTTATCCTTTAATAACATTAACTCTTTCTTTTTTTTATTATTATCCTCGATGAATTGCAGAAATTTATTAAAAAAGAAAAACACTGAAATTTATTTCCCTTTTTTTCTTATTTTTTTCGCCACGTTTTTGGCTACTTGTCTTATCCTTAACATCCTTTATGTAACTCATAAATAAAAAGAAAAAAAAGAAAAGGCGTTGTAATGCCTTTAAATGAAACGTAGGCGCGTGTAACTATCTTGACACCTTTATTTCCTTAACGAAAAGGATAAACCTTTTTTTTTTAAAGCGTAGACTTGATAAAATTAGGTGCGGAAATACATACATACTGTTGCGTATTCGCAGATTGGGGCTCAACGAAAGGATGGCAATGAAAATTAAAGATTAAACAAAAAAAAAAGCAACCACGAGGCTCTATGTAAGGAAACAACTCTGTGGCCACAAGGAAAAACAGCATAAGTCACACACAACACAAGCCGACTTATGTTGTTTTATCTTGTGACCACAGAACTTTATTGGCATACGACTGAATAGAGAATGACACATGTCATGACGTGGGAGCTTTCTTCTGTCAGACGTCAGCTTGAACTTTCGGAGTGCGTTCAAAATGCATAACACTTTCCCCTTCTTCAAACGGAGGCCAGGAATTAAAATTGTTGCCACGTTAGCTGGTGATGCGATCAATGTGGACAACCTTGATCGTGGTGTCTTCTGGACTTTGATGGTTACATTGTTTATGATTTTAATGACCCGATATAGCCTATCCCAATCCGATTGAAGTTTTGGGCAGACTCGGACTCTCCTCTGGGGGTTGTGGAACCACGCGAAGCTTCCAGCTTGAAATTTAGGGAAGTTAGCTGTTAAATCGTACCTTTTCTTCATTTTTTGAGCCGAGTGAATCTCTCGGAGCTGGTTTTGATCACAGATTCTGTTGTGTGGTCAAAGAGGGGAAATATCTCGGACCATTTCGAAAAATAGTCCATCATTACCAAGAAATGGGTCCAGATTGTCGATGGCTACACGTTTAAATGGTTCACCAGTCAAGTAAATCTTCAACTCTCCTCGTGCTCTTCTCTGTGGGCCACGCTTGCCTAACTACTGATCTACTGATCTGATCTATGGCCTCTAGACTGCCTCGTGGCCAAATTTCACTAAGAACGCTACGATAAAATCGACCAATATTTGATCCTACCTTAGAGAAGTCGTGATGCCAATCTGCCCTTTCATAAGGTGGATAGAGGTAAACTGTGAAGAAACTACTCAGCCAAGGCTTGATCGTAGCATGTTACTAGTTCAACAAATGCTTGATTCCAACCTTCTGTTTTGTAAGTAGGTGGGCATGAAGTTGTGTCATTAACTAAACGTTCTTGTAGACCAACTACATCCTAGATCCTCTCTTTTTCACTAAACTTCTCGACTACTGTGTTGCATGGCTGTTTTTTTCTCGCTCAGAAGCACTAGACGGCTGTTGCTGTACCCCTGACCTACTTATAGGCATTGGATGTGCCTTCTGGACACCTAAGTCTATTTAGCGCTGATTCAATCATGACTACAGGTTTCCTTCTAGTTAAGGCCACAGCGTTATAGGTTTGGGAACTTCTTCCTCTTCTAGATTTTCACTTGTTTGGGACCAGGAGAAAGTACGAAAGTTGAGAAGATAAAGTTCCTCAGCTGATTCTTGTCCGGATCAATCCACTACTTCTTCGAGTTGTTCCATTCCTTCTCCGAGTTGTTCCACTCCACCTCCGAGTTGTTCCAAACCTTCTCCGAGGCGTTCCACACTATCTTCTAGTCGTTCCTCTCCTTTTCCGAGTTGTTCTACTCCTTCTCAAGACTTTCCACTTCCTCTCCATTTCGTTCCATATCTTTTTCGGGTTATTCCACTTCGTCTCCGAGACATTCCACTCTTGCTCCGACTCATTCCCTTCCTTCTCCGAATCGTTCTACACGTTCTTCTAGTCGTTCCTCTCCTTCCCTTAGTCTTTCCATTCTTATTCCGAGTCGTTCCATTCCTTCTGCAAATCACTTCCCCTTTTTTTTGTGTCGTTCGATTCCTTCTTCGCATTATTCCACTTTTCCGAGTCGTTCCATTTTGTCTTTCAGTCGTTTCAGTCCTTCTCCAAATCGTTCTACTCCTTCCTTGCGTCGTTTCATCCTTTCTGCTTGCAGTTCCACTCTTACTTGGAGTCGCTCCACTTCTTCGTCGAATCGTTCCACTCCTTGAGACTTTCTACTTCCTTTCCGTTTCGTTCCATTCGGTTTTCGGGTTATTCCACTTCGTCTCCGAGACATTCCACTCTTGCTCAGACTTATTCCCTTCCTTCTCCGAGGTGTTCTACACGTTGTTTTTTTTTTGTTCCTCACCTTTCCCGAGTCGTTCCACTCCTTCTCCGAATCATTCCACACGTTCTTCTATTCGTTCCTCTCCTTCCCCGAGTCGTTCCATTCCTTCTCCGAACCACTTCCACTTCCTCTCCGTTTCGTTCCATTCCTTCTTCGGGTTATTCCACTCCTCCAAGTCGTTCTACTTCTTTGCGTCGTTTCATCCTTTCTGCTTGCAGTTCCACTCTTACTCGGAGTCGTTCCACTTCTTCGCCGAATCGTTCCACTCCTTCTTCGAGACTTTTCACTCCTCTTATCTTCTCACAATCGCTGCTTCGTATAATTTATTCAACAAAAGTACAATCCGTCTTATCTGATCGTCAAATTACCCTCATAACTTTATCACCTACCATCTCAATCACTCATTGCATATCCTCTCCACAGATCTTAAAAAAACACATCCCCTTGCACACGTTAATTGAATATTCAAGAAACCAATCGACTGCTCCATCTCAAGGATGTCAAGTTGTTTCGCAGATAATCTCCCACACAAACACTACCCACACTCTAAGTCGCATGTGCTCGCTGCTCCCCTTTTAAAAGTAACAGAATGTCAAATGGTAACCTTTAATCAACGTCAAGCTTTAAATAACACACTCCCAGCCACCCACACACACACACGAGGAAACTCCTAAGTGGATGCTTTGCCTATGTTTACCTAGTGTAATACGATTTGTCTACATAATTAGCCTGCAAATGGTTGCTCTTCCGCAAACTTGCAACAGAAAAAGGATCTAATTACATCAAACTTAAAAAATTGTTTTTTCCAATTTTATGATCCTGACACCAGGGCATCTTTTGTGGTTGTGGCACTTGTGGGACTCGTCAGTCGTCAGTCGTCCTGCACCATTCGCAAAATAAGAACACTTTCATGAATAATAAAGGAAACGAACGAGAGAGTCGGTAAAGTCCTGGTGAAGTGTCGTCATTGGGTGCTTCGGCAGGATGTGTACATCATTGGAATACTTTTTGCACTTAAAATTGCATTTTTTTTTGCTGACTGCGACGACTGCATATCCTTTTTCCCTTAACTTGCGCTACGACGACGACGTGCTTGGCATAAAATTTCCTTTCTACACCATTTCCCTTTTTTTTTTTTTTGTTCCTCACTTCCTTTTCTCATTTCTTTTTAGTTTACTTCATCGTCTCAGGGATTCGTGATTAGCATTTGGAATTGAAATCGAATGGGTATCCTGGCATATTGGCTTACCATTACAAGAGATACTTGACAGTAATACGAGTGTGTGTGTGTGTGTGTGTTGGAATATCCTTGAATCGATGAGAATTACAAATTTCGCTCACAAAGAGTGTCAGCTGCTGACACATGCTGTTATTGCTGCTGCTGCTGCTGCTGTTGAAGTCCTTGAAATATTCAATGACTTATGAAACTTTCCTGACAGCTCAATCGTAGAACCTCCAGCCAGCAATCCAATTAGAGTTGGCCACCCGCCTATCAATCTTCTAAATTAAGGAACAACTTTTGATAAACACGCCTTTATCCTTCTCTCTGACCACCTAGCTAGCACACAGTTAAACATTTCTATGAGATGTGTATCCTTTGATAACTTTGGGCGCAAAACCATATTCCTTAAATGACAATCATCACACACAGGCAGAGTGGGTGGGTTGGCATTCTGTTTTTGATCCTTGCAATTACCAAAAACAAGTTTGGTTTTTGGATGATGGGGAAAACCCTTTGCCATTGTCCTTGGACCGCCCCAGGGAATTCATGTTTCCATTGAATGGCGAAAAATTCCAATTAATTCGATGGCAAATTAGGTTGTGTTTGTCCTTTCATCCATTCATGGTGGCAAATGAATAGGACGACGACACAAAGGGAGAAAAAAAAAGGACACGATCCGATGATGACTAGAAATGGGTATCTCCTCCTATCATCGTCGCAATGAGAATGAACCGACGGGGAAAACTTTGACCAGAGACGGAGAGATAGAGAGTGGTGAAAGTTTCTCAGAAGGCAGACATACGGGCGCACGAAGGACACAAAACATGTGCGAATGTGCTTACCCAGCTGTTATCATGGCGTGGAGGTGGAATTATGTAACAGCGGCCATCAAGATAGGGTGTGTCAGTTGTAATTTGCCACTTGGAAAGGCAGGTATGGTGTTAAATTGGTTTTGAATGTTTGTAAACCTCAAGGACCTCAAACCAATCGGATTGCTCCTTAAAACTAATAAAAAACCTTTTGAAGTTTGTATGAAGGGCTTTGCAACTACTGTTTTGAACTGTAGAATACTTGGGATGTAATGCAATTCGCCATGCGGTCCAAATGAAGAAACTTTTTTGAGCGACAACTGTGGCTTAAGCCTTCACTAGATCAAACCAAAGTCAGTGTTATGTCCCGGTTCATTCTAAGACAGCTTAAGGGCTATTTTTTGGGTCCAACGTTGCTTAACGTGTAGTTTGGTCCACAAAGCTGTATGCTTTACTTGAGCGGCGCCTTGAGATTGAACTCTCGCTGTAAAGAATTACGTAAAAGCTGCAGAGGCAAGGAAGGAGAAAGACTATCGTTTTTTGTTTTTTTGTTTTTGTCCTCGCTCAACGAGGTTAGTCGGGGTAGCCTCTCTTATTAGTTCAGTTTTTCGCTAACTGCCTTCAGTTGCGCAATCCAAGTAAGTTGAGGTCGCCTTGTTCGTCTTTTTTAAGGCGAGTTCTTCATTTAATGCGTTGTTTCTCGGGGTAAGATTTGAAGGCTCTGCAGCATTCAAACCCACAGGAAGCTTCCAAGTTTTCGTCGGTAAATATCATGAACTCAGTTAAAACTTCATTGGTTTGCACTAGATGGCGCTTTTAACTGTAAAAAGGTGATCAGTATCATCAAAGTGTCATTTTATCTAAGTTAGGCGGAGAAGAGTGTGTTCGTTACCTCCAGAAACCTTAATATTGTTTGTGGAATCTTTTTGGATATTTTTGTGGAAGCCAATGACTCTCAAACTCGATGCCTCTGATCCTGTGAGCCTGACAAAAGGGCTTCTACCGACATCGCTAGACTCAAGTGGCCACTTGAAGAGCATAGTTCCGATGGTCTAGTGCCCAGATGGTCTAGACGTCAGTTAGTATGTGGACAGATTGTCTGTTTTAAGCAAAAAGGGATAGATGATTGCCCTGTTACCAAGGACTTACTTTGACCAACGTGTCTGTATATTGTTTATAGTAGAGGACCACCTTGAAGGTTTCTTTGCACAGCATTTTGTAAGTTCTTGAGCTTGATCCAAGAGTTACTTGCATTCTTAATCTTTTCTTTACTCTCGCAGGGTCGCAGGTGGCGTCTTCGTCTTTCCAGCTTTTGCAACAATTTTTGTTGGGAACCTCGGAGTCGTCTTGCATGGGTGCCCATTACATGACGGCATAGTCAACTTGTTTATGATGACAGTTACCATTGCACCTCCCTTTGATCAAGTTTTATGAATGTGAGGGTGCTCCTGGGTACAGGTCGTGGTCCAATAAGAAGGTCTAGGAGGAGTGCATTTTCAAGCCCTTGCCTGCTAGCTCATTTGCTTTTTCCTTTCCCGGATGCCTAAGTCACCTCGTTGACTTGCGATATTTAGTCTACTTGTCTGCAGAGGTTTACCAGTTTTGATCTGATTTCTGTGGACTACCGATCCTTGATTGCCTGTAAGCTGTCGATGTAGATAGTTGCAGTCATCTTGAGGATATTGTCTTGTCGGATTAATTTCGCAGTCTCTGGGATGAAGACGGCTTCTGCTTGAAAGACGCTGCAATTGTTGTTGATTGATGCCTGCTCCTACACCAGTGTCCATCATAGAACCATCGGTGTAGGATTAAAAAAAATTAATGGTATCGAAAAGCCCATTCTTCCGGTTCGTCCTGCTGGTTAAGCCTCCTGTTGCAGTCTAGAAAGGGAATAAGACTATCAGAGAATGAGATAATCAGAGACAAAATGAAGCATAGTCCGACTAGTTTTCAAGGCAGCAGACGTGCTTGGAGTGCCACAGAAGATAGTATGCAATCCAATGTATGAAATGCTATCGCAATCCTCATCTTTTCTCAACGGCTGGCGGGTTCCACAGACGCAGATCAAACAAAAAGAAGCTTGAACTTGACAAAAACTATGTTCTTCGTTGGCTTTTCGGACTCCGTGTGGAGTTTGCTTCTAGTTAAGGTCACAGCGTTAGAGGTTTGGGAACTTCTTCCTCTTCTAGTTTTTCACATGTTTGGGACCAGGAGAAAGTACGAAAGTTGAGAAGATAAAGTTCCTCGGCTGATTCTTGTCCGCATCAATCCACTACTTCTTCGAGTTGTTCCATTCCGCCTCCGAGTTGTTCCACTCCTTTTTCGGAGTAGTCGTTGCTCTCCCTCCCCGAGTTGTTCCACTCTTACTTCGATCCATCCCCTTCCTTTTCCAAAGCATTCCACACGTTTTTCTAATCGTTCCTCTCCCTCCCCCAATCGTTCCACTATTACTCCGAGACTTTCCGATCTTACTGCGATTCATTCCCTTCCTTCTCCGAGGCGTTCCACACGTTCTTCGAGTCGTTTCTCTCCTTCCCCGAGTCGTTCCACTCTTACTCCAATTCATTCCCTTCCTTCTCCGAGGCGTTCCACACGTTCTTCTAGTCGTTCCTCTCCTTCCCCGAGTCGTTCCAATCCTTCTCCGAATCGTTCCACTCCTTCTCAAGACTTTCAACTTCCTCTCCGTTTCGTTCCATTCCTTCTTCGCGTTATTCCACTCTTCCGAGTCGTTCCATTCCTTCTTTTAGTCGTTCCACTCCTTCTCCACATCGTTCTACCGTGGGGAGGGAAAAGTATTCTGACTTCGATGAAGTATCTGTATAGGTCAAGTTGATAACATAGTGGCGAAAGTTATTCCGTAATGGTTTTAAATGTTCGTAAATTGTATTGTTGCCATCTTTTAGGCGCAATTTAAAGGAAGATTCGAACTCATATTCAGTCCACGAGAAGGACTTTCCTTCTGAATTCTCTTTCCAACAGATAATCCAACTTGTTTGCACAATCAGCACCAATACTCCAATGATATGTTGATCCTCACTGGCATCATGAACTTGTTTCTTACTTCATCCTCACATGGCATATCCTTTCAACCAAAAATGCAATTCTCTCTACAAATCGTCAATAAGCCTCTTATATACCATCAGCTGACAAGCAATTATACAACTTCTCAGTCAGTTAGTCACCCTTAGTAGTCCTCGAAATTTTATTCCCATGTCGTGGTACAATGGTACAAACAGGGACACATTCGAAGCGAAGCAACTAACCTCGATGTCTGTCACAGAAAGAAACAAAAACAGAAGACAACACAACCACATTGTGCTCCTCCAGCTTAGAGCATCCGCCCCTCCCTCGTTGTCGTAACCACTTGTGTATTTCTTAAACAAAAACATCTTTTACAACCCATTATCCTGGCAAAGTTGACATGGGAACTACACCAGCTGACTGCAATTCTTGTGTATGTAACTGTTGTACACGCATTTCATTCCCCATTGTAGACACAGATACATACAACATGTCCAACTGGAAGAGAAGTTCGAATCTAAATCTGTATCCCTTGTGTGTTTTGTTGGCTCTTTTTCTCTTGTCGTGATTCGTTCCACGTTGCGATGTCCTTCTTTCTATATATTCACTCGAAATTTTTCAGCTTTAATTTCAGTTTCTAACAACTGTATGTGTGCTATGTCTCCCTTATCCTTGGAAAATGTTCCACCAAAGGAAGCAATTCGAACAACAACAACAACAAAAAACGGCCCAGAAAGGCATCAGGATATACATACGTACATAAATAGAGGAAATAAAAAGGTCGTTACAATAATAAAATATATCTGGACGGACCCGGGGAATGAAACGACATGAGACGAGAGAGAGAGAGAGAACAAGTGATTACTCCTGGGTTAGGAAGTGAGGGCCAAAGTGGTGGATGCTATGAATGAATGGAACTGACACAAATCTGATTTCCATCAAATATAGGGTTTTCCATTCTTTTCCCTTCCCCATCCTGCTCCTCATTCAAAATGTGGCTTTCAACAAAAAAGCGGTAGTCCTGCGATACTTGTTTATATGTTTGGTCCTTGAGTTTAAGAACTCAAAAAAAAAAACGTGAGGACTGAAGGGAACGTTGTGTATGCCAAATGTGTGTTGCTATTGTCGAAACGTTTAGGAATAAACAAACTTAATAGACCCTTAAACGGAACAATAAGCTTTTTTTATTTTTATTTTTATTTTTATCCTTCTCTCGTAGGATGTTGTTGATTTCTTTATTCATTGTGCCAAGTGAATGAAATTAATATACCTTTACACGGGACTGTTTTATTAGGTACGAAGGATGTGTCTTAAATGAAGGGGGCGGAGGCTCTTAAATGACAGGTCCCCGGTGACTGCAAATAGATTTTTGAAAGCTTTATTTGAATTCCTTTCGAAATGGATTCTTACTCTTCATTAAATGCTTGGGGAACAGCAAAATGTCCTGGAACCCATAGATCGAAAGAATGGACCTGTCGTTGAATCTGTTGGGAAAAACCTGGGGTGTACAACTTAAGATGATCTCCTATGTTAGTGTGGAATGAGATAACCACAATCAAAAAGTTACAACGCGTCCAATGAAACCTGCATATCAGGATGTTTTGGGTTAACCATCAATCTTTGTACAAACGGAAGCTGAATTAAGCATCCATCGACTCTGTTGTTCAAGCAACTTTGACCCAAAGTCGTAGGGAGAAGGCTTCTTATCCTTGCTTCAAACATTGGAGTACGGCGTAGCCTTCAGCGTGCTTTCAGATAACATCCTTGCTTCAAACATTGGTATACGACGTAGCCTTCAGCGTGTTTTCAGACAACATCCTTGCTTCAAACATTGGAGTACGACGTAGCCTTCAGCGTGTTTTCGGACAACATCCTTGCGTCAAACATTGGAGTACGACGTAGCCTTCAGCGTGTTTTCAGACAATATCCTTGCTTCAGTCATTGGAGTACGACGTAGCCTTCAGCGTACCCGAATACTGCTTAAGAAGACTAAGAGAAGCACAAGCCATCACCATCAGATCTCGTCAGGTATACGAAAGGATTCAAAATGGAAACGCGAACTTCTCAGTCAGTCGTGGTCAATAGTCGTTCATATTTCAAGCTGAGGTCTTTGCCATCAATCAGTCTGGGATACTCAACCAAGCTTTTCGCATCTTCACCTTCTCCAGCTGTTTTAAAAGCGCTTGACTTAAGTTCCATGTTCGTCCCTAAATGATTGGCTATCGGTTCAGAGCCGCGGTATTGTACCTTGTTATGTGTACCATGTTCGAATGGCTGTTCCTAACAGATGAATTGGGGATTTCCTATTCGAGTAAGCTCTGGATTTGTTCTTGAAATCCAGAGACAATAGTTTGATCAGAAGTTTGTTGCCTGTCACTTGATACTCAGCTGATCTTTTGGTAAGCGTTGTGCTCGACAAGGCAGTTGAAGTTGCGGTACTCTAAGGACCGCTTGCTTTTGTCAATTTAATCTTTAAGGCCATATTTCCTCATGACATGTTCAAACGTCGTATTGACGTTGCCTTACTTGACAGGAGTTCACCGTCAACATGAAGATGTCGCTGTTGGGTGTTGTGTTGTGGGGGGCACCCAATTGGTTGCAGAAATTCACGTCCTTCTCGTCCTCATTTGTGCAACGCTGTACGATAATTATTTTTCTTATTCTTCTGCGGAACCTGGATGTGCATATCCGGTCGCTAGATGACTTTTCGGAGGCTTCGTCGTACTATTGGTGTAAGCAGTGGGATTCGGCAAAGCATCCGGTTGGCTTTGCGGGATATCCCAAGTCATCGATGCAGTGCTGCATACATTCTCTCCTAAGTTAGAGAATTCTAGCATTTTGAAGTACTTTCCTCGCCTCCAATGAGAGTCCAAATTTCAATAGTCGTCCTTGTTCGATTGCCAAACATCGTCAACAGAAAATCAATCCACATCCATTCTGCCACCGACAGTCATACTCTTTTATGTTGCATTTAGCCTATCATTCATCCTCCCTACTTCACAATTTCCCAAAAAAAACTCCCAGAGGACTGTTAAGGCTTCCCTATCTCCTTATATAGTCAACCAACATCTATCGAAGGATGCCATCTTTCCAGACAACATTCCTAACATCTTTTCATTTCAACAAATCGTTCAAATATTCGTTTCATAATTAGCTAACATGCCTTTCGAGACATTTGCCACTTCATGCACATGCCAGTTACTCCTCCTCCATCTCCTCCATCTCGTCCTTGTTGTTAGGCTCATTCCGACAGAAAACTTTAACATAAATTTCTTACAACTTGCCAAAGCAATTTTATAATTTGAATTTCTCAAGCGATGATAAGCACTTTCCGTTGAGACTTTTGTTTTTCTCGAATTCTTCCCTTGACAGAACTTTGCAAAAAAAAAACAAAAAACAAAAAAAACGGAAAACAAACCAAAAAGTTGAAAACGTACGCATCCTTTTAACCAAAATGAAATTTATGACTTTGCTCTTCGTTTTGCATTAGAAGACAACAAAGACCTTGGGGAATCCTTTTTTTTTTTTTCTGAAAGATGCGCCGGCATACATTTGGCCCACCAACAAGAAAACGACCACTCATGCAAGCGATACGTATCCTTTGAAACTTTCCAACTCTGGCCGTCCAACTTGTTTATATTTTCCTTGGAACTTACAACCATTTCATGTAAAAGGTTTAGGTGTGTCCTTGCTGGCTCTGTGAAATCTACATATAATGTCATGTGTTGCCGTTGTTATTTATGCGAAAGGTTTTGCATAATGTACCAGAAAAAGGGGGGGAAGGACCTCGAACATGGACGAACGCCCAGTTCAAAAAAAACATCAAACACTCTCCACAAAAGGATGATATCTCGAAGATATCACTCGTTTTTCTCGTTAAAAATTATTTTTGGATGAAACTTTACCGACTAATGTCCCGAAGGAGGAGGTTGGGGGGGACTACATAAATTGATGACAAAAGCCATTGTGGGAAGGAATTGGAATTTTAATTTGAAAAAAAATAAGAAACAGGATGTGGACAGTGGAGTAAGACCGATTGATGTTGTGACTTTAGGAATGGGTTGATGTTTTAATATTTAAAACGGAAACATAAAGGCTTTTTACAACAATCAAGGACACATGTTCCCAAAGGACATGATTCATTCCACATATTTGTAGATCTTCACTTAGGAACGTCACTTAAAACAAAACTTTGGCTTTTTAAAGAATCTTGAGTGAGGGAAGTTGTGATTAATTTTTAAACAAATTGTTTTCTACAACTTTTGTTGCACATCCCTGGATTTTTTTGATGAAATTTTCAATGACATTTGCGCACAGAGATGGCATAATTTCACCAATCACGCGGTGAATCTTGATCTTGAGCTTGGGAATTGATTGTGATTTGGAGGCAGATTTAATAAAACCGCACTTAAGACGTGGCACGGCCCCAAAGCGATCCTTAATGTGGGGTCTAGAAATTGAATACGCCGTCTCGCTCAAGCCACATGTGATCAAAGTCCATAAAATTTACTGTGCCGGGAGCCTGTTTTACTAGAAGATCCTCGATCTTTCTAATAAAATTGAGGACGTCTTTAGTCGAGGCGTTTTTAATGTTTTTAGGTGTCAGGATTTCCTTGAAGGAAAAAAGGCCTCCTGATGGAGTAGAGAGCCATGATTCGTTTTCCTCTAGACAACAAAGTTTAGACATTCAGTTTCCTGGACAATATTTGGTTTATGTTAGTGACATCGGAGGCTACAGTGTCCGGAGAGGAAACTAGCAAGCGTTCTGCTATTGTCCCTTTTGTCCTGTTACAGTCTCTGAATGTTGTTTTAGTAGGACAAGTAGTTTCGTTTTCTTCAGCTGTCAAGACTTGTTTAAAACGATGTTAGAGATGCCGCAGAACGGTTCGCCACCTACGTACCTTCTAGAAGAGCCTTTCCTAGCTAGTTAGTCAGCGATTTCGTTGCTTTCAACGCCTCTGATACGCTTGGTATCCCCCAGAGTTTAACTTTGTTTGTTAACAGCGCTTTTTTAGATCAGGAAGTGCCTTTTGACGTTGAAGTCAAGAGACGCGAGAGGATTCCACCTTATGGACAGCCTTTGGTTGCTGATAAAGACACTGAGGCGCTTCAGCTTCAAAGCATCACCCAAACCCACTGGTTACAGCAAGAAAATGGAACTCCTCAACTGAGATTGACAGAAAAGTCGGTCAATTTAAGAATGTCAAAGCTTACAGTGGTGGAAGCAGACCACTTGAAACCGTACAAAGAGCGTATCAAGCTCCAATATTTACTTTATCTCGAAGCATTTAACGATGATTTAAGGACTCTCTGAACCTAAACGTATACCAACTTCTATTGCCCCCCGTTTACATAGATATTTAGCATAATTTAGGACAAATTTTCCCTCTCAAAAGACGATTTAATCCCTAAATTGATTATCCCTTAAAAAAAAAATGAAACATAACCCACCCCAATAGTCCCAAGTTGGTATGTGAAATTTTATATTTCCAAAAGTTATTCCCAAGCATCAATCAATTTTCGTCAAAAAATCACCGAAAAAAAAGAATAAGTTCGTCCCTCGATGCTATAAAAACAAAAAATTCGCCATAAAAATCTTTTAAAAAAAAAACAAAATGGTGATAAAATTTGTTGTTGTCATCATAAAATTTTCATTCGTCATTATCTCTGAAGAGCACATGTAGGGACGGCAGAGTGTTTTCGATTAGGCGCTACATAGACATATAGCCATATACTTGTGTGTTCGCGAACACACCCCCCCAAGATGAGGAAGGAATTCCAATTTGATATGACACCAACGACACAGGAGCGACGAAAGAAGGAAAGTTAAAAAAAAATCACACACCCCTTGTATCGATGCCACAGATACTGAATGCTAAATGCTGTTGCTGTTGCTGTTGCTGTTGCTGTTGCTGTTGCTATTGCTACTTGTACTACCGCTGCGATGACAGTGCTTCCATAGGGTCATCAAGTACAAGACCAAGTGCTGTACACATAAGGATCCACTTTCATTCATTCAACTGTCTTCCCTGTAAATGAGCCACCATATGTTGTGTGTGTTTGGATATATATATTCGCATTCAGCAAATGTCACCGCCAATGGTGTACTTAAGAGCATTGATTTCGTTTCTAAAGCTCGCTTTAGTCGTACGCACATACACACAGACACAAGAAAAAAAAACCGGATACGAGTTAATGTGGGCCAAAGGAAATCAAAAGGCGATAGAGCGACAAAAGGATAATGAGAAAAGCGTTCAATACCACAGGAGGGGGAGGGAACCATCACCATTGATTTAGACGACGACGCATCTCTATGTGGCATGTGGTGTCATCTGTGCGGTGGTTGGGCGAAACTCTGACGAAATTGGAAAATTAGCAAGCAAGTTTCGGGAATTAAATGTCAATTTCAAGGATGTGGCATGGAAAGATTTATCGTTTTCTGTTAAGGGAATTCGAGTAGAAGTCCAATGGCTGGGAGTAGGTTAAAGGCGTGTGTTACAAGGAATCAGTTGTGTCCAAACACAGAGGATTACATTCTAACCGCATGACATTGTGAGTGTGTAGAGATTTAGCAAAGAAAGCAGAAATTGGAAAATTGCTTAAGATAAGTCGTCCTTGGGTGACTTGAAAACCGATTGGGGAATGGAAGGAGTAGTAAATTTGCCTCTTTCACTTTTCAGGTCAGTTTTTCAGAGAGAAGTAACTGGAAGCACCAGTCCTATCCTCCCACAAGACTTTTTCCAACAGTCTTTTGAGGTGAATGGGCCCAACTGAGACCTATGTTAAGAGCTACATATCTCACCACCATAACTTAGAACTGGAATTTGTCTCTTCAATATAAAAGATCCATCTAATGTTTGTCCCTCAAGCAGAAGGATTTGACATTTATGGTGGTGCCGACGGACTTGTAAGAAAAGGATGAACTTTCTTTTGACTGTATTACACAGTCGAAAAGATCTTTACAAGGAACTCTACAAGTCCAAGTCTTCACACAGTCGAAAGGAGCCTTTATGAATTCTTTAGCTATTCCAACGAAATGTCTTCCAAATGTTTAACCAAGTTTCACTGAATTTTTATGTCAAAACTATCTAGGGCGGTTCCCAGGACAATGGGGAATCGAATGGGAGAGAATAGGCAGCCTTGTGGGACGCCAAATGAAGATGGCGCGGAATTTCTTTGAAAGCAAGAGAATGAATCGAAGGCCTTAAGGCAGTCGAATGGTGTGTTTCAAGTCTTTGAAGATCATATGTGGTGATGTGCTCGACTATGGTTAATCTGTTGAAAGGTACTTGGACTTTATCATCCAGTGGCACCAGCGCTGAGGTGAAACGAAGTAAAGCTCTTGCCAATCGATGTTTTTTTGGGCTAAGAAGTCCTTTTTGAATAGTAAAGCCCTCTCTTGAATAACTAAAGTGACCTTAAGGCTTTAAGGCCAGTCCTGCTCTATCGGGCAGAGGCATGGACTTTGTCAAATTAGATGAGGTTACTCTTGGCTGTTTTGAGATGTGATAGACAGTGAGTGCAGCAGAAGGATACAACGACGAACTGTACGGGTTGTACAGTGACATCCACTTACTCAGAAGAGTGAAGTTCCAACAACTGAGTTGCTTGGATCATGTAGAGTGGAGGGACACTAATGCTTCGGCCCGAAAAATCTTAGAATCCAAGCCCGAGGGGCGCAGTAGAGGAAGATCGCCGCTCAACTCAGGTCAAAAGGAAGATAACTAGCTAAAGATCGAGCTGGCTGGAGATACTTGTTGGTTGAGGCTCGGACTTTTGAGCCACCTTAAGTAAGTTGAGTAGCACTCTTGATGGAACTAAAAACAGCAGAAGGTCGTAGGTAGTTTGTCAGTTGGGTTGTGTAGAACCTCGAGGAGGACGACGATTTTTTGAAGAAAATTATCTCAAAATGTCCATATTTGGGGAACAAGATGCCTAGAAGGATCCAAACAAACCATCGGGATGTTCGAAAGAAATACTGTGAATTATAAGCAATGGCAACAGAACCAATAATTCTCCCCAGTCATTCTGGACACCATCCTCGGAGCAAAAAAAAGATTGAAACCTAATACCACCTGAGTTTCCAAATCACTACACCAACACTAGCGCTGTGTGAATAGCATCATAAGGGTATTCATAACCCCTTTAGCGCTAGTGAATTATAAAAAAAAAAAAAAATGCATCCACGATGAACCACTGTTTTGGATTATTTTTTTTGGCAGATGGAGCGATTGGGTTATACTATTGCGAAGATGACACCTAAAATGTAGTAGTAACCGTGAACGGTATTCGCCTCAATCTCTCGCCTTGAGTCAAGTACCTTGTTGTAATATCCGGGTCCGAACTGAATTGGAAAATGGAAAACAGAAGAAAAGATGAAAAAAGTACTCAATGCTTTCTACAGACTTCCGAGAAGAAGTAGACTAGTTGTACACAGCTATTGTAAGGTCAATTCTTCCCCCGTGGTTCAATCACCAGTGCGAAGTACAAAGACTAGCTTGCTTCATCTTCAACTTCTGGAGGAAGCTCTCAAACTATTATTGATATTGTTTCGGGAGATCTGGTCACCTCTTGGCACTGCGGTTTCTAACGAATCCTATTGTGCCTTTCCTAATGTTTCCTAGATGAATTGTTTCTCTCCAGAAGATGCCAGGAAGTTAAGGAACTGTTCTGTAGAATCCGCCTAGTATTCTTTTTCTGAGTTTCAACAGAGCTAAGCATTCCGTCAGGATGTGAAGAGAGGTCTCCTTACTCTCAAGGCAGAGCCTACAGCTTGAATCTGTTGTAAGGTTTATGCGATGTAGGTGCTTGTTCAGGCGGAAGTGACCGCTGAGAAGTCCAATTAGTGCTCTAAGGTTGCTCCTATCGAGGTTCACAATGAAGTTTGACTTTCTTTCCGGTACCGGGAATAGCAGTTCAAAACATGCTTGTCCTGGTGTATTGAGCCGGGCTTTTCTAGAAACTAAAAGGGAGAATTAGAATTGGAAGTCACACAACTCGACCGACACACAATAAAATATGCAAAGCAACCCGTCTATCAACAGATGATAGATTGGCTTAACAAAACAAGTGTCTCAGCTTTTTGAAACGTCTTTGTGGTCGGTCTAGATCTAGATGAAAGTCCTACAAAGAAATAGGAAGCTTAGTCGGAGTTCTAAGCACCTCTCAAGCTCAATTCACAAACAACTGGCGTATGGTGCTGGCGTGGTGCAACATCATTTGGCCTTAGACAAGAAAGAGCTTACTTAAGGTGGCGCTACAGTCCGGTTGGACCTGGGCCTCAACCAACAAGCGTCTCCAGCCAGCTCGAGACAAGAAAGAGCGCCATAATCTAAAACCAAGGAACATTCTGGATTTTAAACAAAAGGAGGCAAGCTCTTCAGGATGGTAGAGGACATCTCTTGGCCGAAGAACTGGAAGCAGATTAGGCAAAGGGATGAAATAGCAATTGCAAGTGTAAGCTCGGAAACAAAACCAAGATTAACGATGGTCTGCCAGCGGAACTGTGATGAGTGATGCTAGGAGACCAGGTCTGGTGACCGGAAATCAGTTCTAAATGCAAAGTGGGTAATAGATTTCTTTGAGATCTGATCCTTTGTCCAAAGAGATGCAGTGAATTTTGTGTGAGTGTGCTGCCTTTGTTCGTAAATAAGTTAGCAGCGATAGGCTTTCATCCTCATTCTCATCTCCATGATGACTTCGTTTCCTGACAGCTCCTTAGCGCAGGATTTTACAGGAAGTCCACTCACAGTGGACATTTATATGTTTTGGGGTGGCACACTTAAACCACGTGATATTCATTGTTAACGACCACGTTCAAAGGACACTGGACACTAGACAGTGTTTGCTTTGTCCTGCCTCCATTGCTTACAAGTAAAACTTCCTGTTTATCTTTTTACGGTTGTGTATTTGTTTTCGAGTTAAAAATAAAAAAAAATTGAAAATTTTCAACAAAAAAAAGGACATGGACAGCAGAGGAGTATAGGAACAGGAGAGCAGGAGTTGTTGGTCAAGATTTTTGTGTTTTTGTCTTTTCACTGATTAACGACGGAGTAACAATGACGAATAAGGATATGCACTGTAGGCAGCAGCGTATGGTGATGCAACATATGGCGATGCAATGTATGGTGAGGATACATAGGGTGATGCGACCAATGGTGCACTATAAGCTGCAGCAGTATAGGCAGCAGTATATGGAGAGGCAGCAATCAAAGGTGATGAATATGCTGAGTAGGCAACTGGAGCAACAATACCTGGCTTAGCAGCAGCCAAGGCAACAACTGCCATCAAGCAAAGAGCGAACTAGAAGAGAAAGAGAGGATCCTTGGTTAGTTTTGATCCCACACACGGATGCGACGAGGTGAACACTTACGAATTTGAACATTTTGTTTGGTTAGTTGATGTGTGTGGTATTCCTTCGTTGGATTCCAAGTGAAACTGATACCTTCTCCAGTCAGTCCAGTGGCTTATATACACCAAAATTGTCTTTCGTTTAAGTTCGATGCCCATGGCACGTCCGATTGCCAAAGGTCGCCCCCACCCCTGCCCCTAAATGTGTCAGAAAAGTTCGTCGACACAAAATGTGTAGCGAAATGAATAAATTATTGGAAGGAAATTTTGTGGAAATAATTGAAATTAATCCAAATTAACGGTAATATCACCACCACCACTGACTTACATTTTGGGGTTTCGACTCGAGATTCCAAATATGTAAGACGACCGACGACGACAGTTCTCCTCCCCCAGTGGAGTCGAGTGACAGTGCCAAGTGCCAAGTGCACGCGGTCGTTCTTTGAATACGAAATGTGATTAAGCCAAGTCGACGAGTCGGTTATAAAAGGTTCCTCGGCCATGGTTTATCGGATTAATTAATACACGCGATTTGGTGGTGGATGTTTTGATTGATTGCAGAGTTATGTCGTGTCGCCGTAAATGGTGGGGTAGGGCTTAATTGAGTAATACAGCGCCCGTATAGCGTCTAGAATGTTTATCCAACAAAGTGGGGTTCAGTTGAGTTGGAGGCGGCTTGGGGGCGGGGGAATTGTCATAAGTGTTTTGCATTCATGGCGAGAAGGAAGAATTAAGTGATTTCATATGATTTTGTTCGTCAGGGTCAAGGTGATTGCTAAACAGAAAGTGAAGCGACTGCTTGTTGCCGCATAGAGAGTATCTACACTTGGAATAGAAAGTCGTAGACCTTGTAACTAAATTGTGCGTCAATGATGCATTCTTATTCTATCAAGAGTAAGTTTGTGGAGTGAATGACTTTTGTTTTGAGAGGGTTCTAGGTCCCTTGGCATATCGGGCTTACTGTAGACAGTTACTTGGTAAGGACGATTCACTTTTTGCTAAATAAATTCGCCTGACGAACAGCACCAATCATTCTGGTCATTCTGGCAACACTCATGATCACAGATCCTAACCAAAAGATCAATTCAGAGACTTTCGTCGCCAAGGAGTATCATACAGAATTTGAGCAGTTTCAATGCCTTGCTTGTGAGCATCTTTTGCATTTTAGGCAACATCCTCATTCTGTTGAAAAAAACAAGTGGGGACACATGTCAGAGTCTCCAGCAGTAGTGGGCCACTCATTTAGTGTACCGGAGCGATGATCTCTCGTATTCCATAGACCAAATGATCACGGAAGACGAGAATTCCTGTTTTGTTTCGAACCTTTTCAACGAAGGAAACGAAAGATTCTCATTTCGTCCTTAAGATCGACACTGAAATGGATGATGAGACGAAGAAGACTTACAAAGCAATCTCTGGAGTTCATTTGGTAATTCTGGCCTCACTTGTGGGAGATTACTTTACTATATCTCTGTGTACTTGGAGCTGGCTGGCTTCACATCTACCTTTAGCCCTTAAAAGTTGGCTTGATGTTGCCTCCCAGGACCTCTTAGTATGCAAAAAGCCATTTGAAGACAACTGTCGAATCTTCGTCTTGGATGAATCAAAGGTCTTATTTCAGGCGAAAATTATGGATAAGGGAAGTCCAACAGAATATCCTTGATATCTCTGTTCACTAACTACGAAGGGCGCTCCAGATTGCCGCTCGTCTCTCATAGAGACATACAGGAAACTTTAAATGATTGCTGGATGCTTGTCAGAGAAGGCACTCTTACAACGTGTCAAGTCTCTAGACAGATTTGGCCTAAGTAAGATCGAAAATTGTCTAATAGATTATTTTTGCTAAAATAATCGCAGATCAGCATTGTCATCGGTGTCTTCACGGGACACTGTCCTACAGGTCTACATGCTAAAAATCGGAGCCTATTTTCAAATGATTTTCTTTGTACCTGTCTTGCCATGTTCAAAAGAAGATTGCTCCACCTGGAAGCTTGCTCGATCTTTCGCTTTATTGGAAGCTGGACTTAATTAGCCTCCAACTTGGTAGAATAGGATTAACCCAGTGGTATTGCAATGATCTTTCTTTGGTTTGACCCTTTCTTCACCAGGTTGTCCACCTTTCCGCTTTCTTTATTCAGTTTCTGAATACATTCCATTGGGAGTGATGTAGTGACCTGACTACTGCTTCGTTGTTCACTTGCGTGTAGCAGTCCCAATCCTTCGGCTTGCTTTACTTAAGATTTTATTTCCCAGATTGAGATGGCAGGCTAGATCTAGATCCTTCAAAGAGGATGGTTTAGTCGCCTTACCTTCCATCCAAATGCGATCCATTAGCGAAATGAGTTCTAAAGTCCTCTAGGTAAGTTCGATTCTTTTCCCATTTGTCCATTAGCATGATTCCTAATAAGGTTTGCACAAGTTCCAGGATCTTTTTACGGCTTTTCGGTGCAAGCAAAGTGCTGTCTGGCTGGTGTTTTTCCAGGCTGTCCTATCTATGAAAAGCTCTTCAATTATGATCATGGTCCACATAGGATTGCCAAGACCGAGTGCCTGATAGTCAAGAAAGCCCTGATTTCTCATTGACTGACAGGCTTTAAAAGAACACAATCAAGATCAGATCACACAGTGAATGTATAGCAGTATACCCGTAAGACATCCTTTCCTGCGTCTTCCAATGTAAATGCAAAATCCATTACCAAACTCCGTCTTCCTTCCTCATTGGAACCCACAAGCACTCAAAACCAACGTGTGTCGGAACCTCCTCTTGCCTCCGTCATAAAGTGTATCTACGCTGTGTCTTCATACTACAATGGTAGCCACACAAAAACAATTCGCCTTCTGTCCTGTGAGGCTTGATTGCGGCCTTGATGGCAACCTAAAAACTTCCACAATTGAGTAGAAACTTTCAACTTAATAGCTCGCTTGCATTGTCGAAGAGGTCCACATCGGATGAGTCATCATTTCAATTTATTCTGATCCAAACCTACCCACCTTCCCTTTTTGCTTTCTCTGTCTCTGTGAACTGTCCTGTATCAAGTCGAGACAAAGACAGACCTCTTAACTGGCGAAAGATCGCAATCGCAATTGCTGTCATCCTGTAAAAACTTAAGGAGACTCTGTGGGAGATTTTGTTTCAAACATATCGAAGATACCAACCAAATATGTCCGCGGGTATTGACAAAATGTCTGAACTGTTTCGTGCCTCTGCTAAGTTGGACACAAGACTCGCAATCATTGTTCTATTCACAGTTTCCAATCTAAGCTGTGAAAAACTAACTATAGATAGACAAAGGACCAGTCAATGCAAGGTCGGTTTTAGGCTGTGGACGACCTTTATCGAAAAGTTTAACTTGTCAAAATAATACACAAACAGTTCCAATTTAGTGAAGTCCATTTTTTATTTCCTCAAATCCTTGAACAACTCATTTTCTCATCGTTTTCGACATCCTCGATCCTTTAGCGAACCAAAACTGAAGCGGAAGCATATGGATATCCAGAGTAAGCAGCGTATGGAGAAGCAACATATGACGAAGCAACATAGGGTGAAGCAGCAACATAAGGTGAAGCATAGAAAGCAGTGTAAGCAGCAGTGTATGGTGAAGCAACCAATGGAGCAGAGTATGCCAATGGAGCGACAATACCAGGCTTAGCAGCAACAGCGGCGACGATAGCCAAGAAGCAAAGAGCGAACTAAAATAAAACAAAAGCCTGATTAGATCCTTGTAGTCCTTGTTGATAGTCCAAGCCATCCACTTACGAATTTGAACATGTTGATTGAGTTTTGTTTTGTTTTCGGTTGACTTCAGGAGAATTCTGAACTGGAACTGATAATTGTCAAGCTGCACTTGAAACTTTTATAGCCAAGTGAAGTTCAAAATTGGATTCGTATTGCCTTGCCTTGACACGTCGCAAGTCACTTGAGGAATTCTGTTGCGTATTTAATCTTCACGGTCATTGTGAACCTGGAAGTTGTAAATATCGTATAGACAAATGGAGCTTGTCCCAGTGTCCCTTTCTATTTCATATTCCCACGCAATGAAACCGAAAAAACTGCAGCTGACCGCTTTAATGTCTCACAATTAGTGACCAGTCACGTGCCAAGGCAACGTGGTTCGAAAAGTGAACTCCAATTGACTATAAAAGGTCGATCTGAGGTGTGACAATCCATCAGTTCCAGTTCAGAATTCTCCTGAAGTCAACCGAAAACCAAAACAAAATTCAATCAACATGTTCAAATTCGTAAGTGGATGGCTTGGACTACCAACAAGGACTACAAGGATCTAATAAGATTTTCATTTCATTTCAGTTCGCTCTTTGCTTCTTGGCCATCTTTGCCGCTGTTGCTGCTAAGGCCGGTATCGTTGCTCCATTGGCTTACTCTGGTTCATTGGTTGCATCACCTTACACTGCTTCCTATGCTTCACCTTACGTCGCTGCTTCACCGTACGTCGCTGCTTCACCTTATGTAGCCTCATCGTATGTTGCTTCTCCATATGCAGCCTACTCTGGATATCCATATGCTTCCGCTTCAGTTTTGGTACGTTAAGGCACACGCCGAGATGTAGAAAGTCCGCGATAGGAGATTTGGATCGTCTTGTTTGAAAATAAAGAAAAAATTGGTGCGACACGAAGCTCAAACTAATTGCAAAACGTTCTTATTTTTGCCTTGAAATGGCTTCGCTTCAATTTTCACTGATTTTCCGATAGATGGCATAAGCTGATTGGTCGTTTTAAGGGCGTCAGAACCTACAATCTGTTAGAAAGTAAGTAGGTCTAGAGTTACTTTACGATTACAACAAACGTCGGACTTTATAGGTTAACACTGCTTCTTTTGAACCTCTTAACTAGTCGTCTACAGGCATCTGAATATAAAAGCTAGTGTTGTAGTTGCTTAAGGCTTTCGATCTTATATCGTGTCTTTTTTGTCAAAAGTTTCAAATTTCCGACAAAACTCTTAGGGAAGGCATAGGCATTTGAACACTTTTCTGTTGAATACGACGAGAGAATGAGAGAATCCCCCTGTGGATCACGACTCCATTTCCTCTCCTTTTTCGTTGTCTTAAAGGCGCTTTCCACTGTTCTGCACACCTGAAGACAGATGCTTAGAACAATTTTCAACTTCAGAGGGGCGTATTACAAGGTTGTACTTAGTCGCTCTTCATACACCGGAGGGAAAGTCTCTTACTTTTTGTTGAAATCATAGGCTTGAACCAAGTTTTGTAAAATTTGAATTTGAAGCTTGGAACTTGACAGCTCACCTATTATAGTTATAAGCCGGTCAATAGCTCGATGTAGACAGCAGAAGCTTAAGGTTTTTTAGTCATAAAATCTAAGTTGAACTGCTATATGGGTTAAGGACTTGGTAGGGAAAGTGACAGTCGTTTGTGAATACAAGTAGATACCACCGTGTAACCTTCAGGCTGTTCTGGAAACTGTGGCCGAGTTTGTTAAAATCACAAGAAAGGAGCCAATAGGTCCCGGGTAAGTCAGCATTGAAATTTCAGCAATAAATGTCCAAAAAAATTATGGTCTTTTCAAATGAGTTGGAGAGATGCGTTGCTGAAGATCTACCTCGATGGTGGACTTAGTTAGTTAGAAGCGGTCCTTTCCGGGAAGAGGTACACTTAGACCAAAAGATGATGGTGGACTAACTTATTTACTATGTAGGCACTGCAATTTGGGTTGAAGCTTGGTCTTAACTAACAAACCTCCACTTTCCAGTTGTGCACTACAAGTTGGTTGAGATCCCTTTCTATTTATCCGCGCCACTTTAGGTGAGATCTACTTCTACTGAGTTGTTTCTCCGGGCTAGATTCAAAGATTGTGCGGGTCGGAACGTTAGCGTTACCCAAGTCAAACGTCAATTTTTTCATAAGAATTATGTCGTACAGCCTTTTAAGTTAATCGTTTTACTCCTCTAGGTAGGCCCCGTCAATGAAAACGCGACCAAATTTTTTACTCAAAAATACTAAGGATGCCTTCATCAGCCTTCCAAAGAGTCAATGCTTCAATACCATAAAGAAGAACTTGTTCATGATAGTGCCTTACAACGTAGCGATTGCCAAAAGTTCTCTTAGGTCGGTTGAAGGGGTGACTGCATCTCTCATGATGCCACCTTCACTCAGATTTCTACCGGTCCATTGTGTTCCCCTTTCGTGGAATGTCCAGTCTGAAAGAGAATATAAAGAAGTAAGGTCTGTGTTGGTTTGATCCGGTTTTGTGGCTCAAAGTGATACTAGAGCCAAGCTAAATGAAGTCTCTTACTACCTCGAAGTTGTTGTTCAGAACCTACGATGACGGACAGGCGTGTGTAAAAGGACTTTCGATCTAACCGCCTTAGGTGTGTTCCATGAAACACTTGTTCTTCTTTCAGATCTCTCCAGGAATAGGTTCTTCTTTACCCGATCATCTTTAACGTGTAGTTTGATCCGTAATCAGTTCATTTGTGGCCCAATTGATCTCCACTCCCTCCATCATAGGCTGATAGTGGTATTTTTGTATCTTTAACCTGTAGGCGGCACGCTTGTCTATTTGAATGCCTTTGAGGACGATCTTTCTTGAGCCATGTAGCCTGGAAAGATTCGAAATGGACGCATAATTCATTTTCAATTTGGAACCCTTTTCAGTGATTCTCTTCATCACTGGCTTGCTATAGATTTTCAAAGACGAAGTCCCCGAAAAATAGGAACTTAGAGCTTCTAGATCCCTATCTGCATCAATCTGTCACAATCAAAGAAGACTACACCTGATTCCACAACGCATGTTTGAAGTATAAACGACAAAAGTTGTAGAAACTTGCTTGTCTGACAAAAAGAATTGCGTGTCGTGAATGAGTTTTCAGGAACAAATAGGCTTTCGATTTTGAACAGGGTCTCCTGTGAAGGCAAACAAAGGAAATACAGTCGACTTCGTCTACGTTTAAGTGGCTGCCAGCTGTTGCAAGCACACTAAGAACAGGGATAGATCAACTTCGTCTTGGTGGAAGTCCTTCTAAGTCGAGTTGATCTTGGTGCCCTGTTGAAGAGATTCGAGTTAGAGGGAGTATGTCTGCTACGAGAATATATCCCATGCTATAAGCTCTGTTACTTGAGAAGGAAGCATGAATTAGGCCAAGAGAAGACAAAGTGGACTAACCCTTCGTTCCCTAATAAGAAAAGATACGATAACAGTCGTATTTACTTTGAAGGACCAGTGACTCCATCTACATAACCAAGTCAACCACCAAAGGGAACTGAATCTAATTCAACAACCAAAAGGTGCATATCTATGCTAAGAAATGGTAATGAGTTACAATCAAAACAATTCACAAATGTCTTTCGTTTGGTTATTAACCGTTTTCTTTTATTTTTCGTGTCCTTGAGCAAATCCAAAATCATTTATCGAGCACTTCCCACATCCCGGAGTTCCTTAACGTACCAAAACTGAAGCGCCAGCATAGGGATAGGCAGAGTAAGCGGCATATGGTGAGGCAACATATGGCGATGCAACATAGGGTGAAGCTGCAACATAGGGTGAAGCATAGGCAGAGGTATAAGCAGCAGTGTATGGTGAAGCAACCAATGGAGCAGAGTATGCCAATGGAGCTACAATACCAGGCTTAGCAGCAACAGCGGCGACGATAGCCAAGAAGCACAGAGCGAACGTAAATGAAACAAAAGTCTTAGTAGATCCTTGTAGTCCTTGTTGGTAGTCGAAGCCATCCACTTACGAATTTGAACATGTTGATTGAGTTTTGTTTTGGTTTTCGGTTGACTTCAGGAGAATTCTGAACTGGAACTGATAATCTTCTGCCCGTTGCTGTGCACTTTATATAGCCGCGGCAACCTAAGTTCACAATTCGATTGTCATTCCCTTGGCACGTCCCACTGACAGCCATTATGGCATAGCCAGTGTGTACACCGATTTGCATTAAAAACGATTTCTTCATTGCAGTCACATAGCCCCCACTTGCCCACAGCTGCCGCTACAGCTACTCATACTCGTGTACCGAATTTAACTTCCTAATGTCGATGATAAATTAATTTAAAATCACTCGACTGTAATTCACAGAAGGCCGCCTTGTTGCAGAGCGAGTGATGCTTTTAGCAAATCCTCGAGTACATGCCACACTTGCGAGAATAACAATGAAACCGTCATTAGAGGGATTCGTTTCCAAGGATCTCTTCTGTATTTTGCCGCAGGTTCCGTGTGGAACACATTTAATTGAACCAAATTGAGTTTTCATTTCAGTCTTCTTGAGGATTCTGGCTAAACAATGCCAGAGAAGACGGAGTGTGTGGTAATGAAGCCCCGCATGCGAATGGATGAGTGAAATTACGTATGCGAAACATGTACACAGCACAGCGCGGCAGAAAGGAGAGAAAAAAAAAAAAAAACAAAGAGACGAGGAAGAAACTTCTGCGACTTCTGTGGTGGTGGTTGGCTCCTTGTGCAACATTTGTGCGACGACAGAGGCAAATAACAAAAAAAAAAAAAAAAAATTGGTTTTCGGTATTGGTGTCCTCTGACGTCAGCAAGGATGCGCTATATTACCACTACCCCTTGGACCAAAAGCCATTTGTCTCTCCTAAGACGGAGATTCATTCTTTTGAAATATAAGCGCTGTTTTCTTTTTTCTCATCAAGACTTGATAAGACTTCTGCTCAAGGTCACGACGACCTTCAAACATTTATCCATGGAAATGCTTCAAATTGCCGCCATTTAAGTTGTGTGTTCACAAGTTCCGGCAAGAAAATCAACGAAAACACTAGGAACACACTTAAAGAACGATAAATTCTTTTTGGAACCATAAATCTTGACCAAATTGAGTACGATGTACATGCCATTGGTATTCCATAAGCTTTGCCCCGTCATACCCAGGCAAAGTGTAGGTAATTAGCATGATAGAGGCGTTCAATGTTGCGACGTGACCGAAACAAGTTCACTAGCTAACTATGATTTGATATAAAAATTGTTCGTCAGTCCGATGCGAGGAGAGGGGGCTATAAAAGGCGAATCAGTCTCGAGACAGATTATCAGTTTCAATTCAGAATTCTCCTGAAGTCAACCGAAAACCAAAAACTAAAATCAATCAACATGTTCAAATTCGTAAGTGGACTACCAACAAGGACTACAAGGATCTACTAAGACTTTTGTTTCATTTTAGTTCGCTCTGTGCTTCTTGGCTATCGTCGCCGCTGTTGCTGCTAAGCCTGGTGTTGTCGCTCCATTAGCATACTCTGCTCCATTGGTTGCTTCACCATACACTGCTGCTTATACCTCTGCCTATGCTTCACCCTATGTTGCAGCTTCACCTTATGTAGCCTCGCCCTATGTTGCCTCACCATATGCCGCTTACTCTGCCTATCCCTATGCTGGCGCTTCAGTTTTGGTTCGTTAAGGATGAATTCTTGTTGATAGTGATCCTGTGGACGTTCTTAGTTGTTTTAGTTGAAGAAAAAGTGAAAAGAAAAAATAAAATAAAAAAAATGCACAAGCCCTAACGAAGGAAGTTTGTTTTGTTTTAATGGGATCTCTTGATCCTGCTGTAAGGAGCTACTTATACCCTTGGACTTATGACCTTTCACAGACTAAATAGCGAGACCAACTTTATCAGTTGAATCAGTTCTCTGGATCGAATATTTTAACGAAATCATTGCCAACACTTTTGTTTAAGATTAGGCTTTGGAAAGGAGTCTTGCATCGAGTCTTGGGTTAAGTAGTTGGACACAGAAACATTGCGGGGGACTGTAAGGCTGATGAACTCACCAAGCTTGGTACTACAATACAGATTCTTCTTGATAACTTACAAGCTGGATACAAGCAGGAAAACCATTCAAAGAAGGTCAATCGGTACAACCTGCCAAACTAGCAGACTAATTTGGCCTTTAATATACCAAAAGCGCTTCAAGGGATTGATATCCCTAAATACAAGACTTCCTGGAATCTCTATAGAGGTGTCATTACAGGACACTACCCTACAGGCACTCAACTGAGCCTCCCCGCCAAATGGTTTCTGTAGAAGCTGCAGGGACAAAGGAGAAGAAGGAACAAATCTCCATCTCCTCTGTACCTGTCCAGCGCTATCTCTTGAAATACGGAACCATCTCGGTGCGTTCTGTTTTAACAAATTGGGGACCCAGGACATTAACATACCAAAAACCTAGTTTCCACTAGTTTAACGTAAAGATTGAGTAGTTCCTTCTAGAACCTAGATCCTGAGGTATCACAACGAACCTAAATGCGTCGGCGATACACGGTGACTTCCTCCCTAACCTAACCTAACCTAAGCCCCATTAACTTCACTCGTTCGCTATTTTAAGTCAACACTCATCACGCCCTGCCGACTACACTTTCAAAGACGGTGTAAGCAGTACGACCACAGCAAATGCTTCCAGCTGGTGCGGACGGTAGATCTAGGCAGAAGCCAGCCTAAGAACTAACCTTTTACCTAGTGGTGACTTAAAAGTGACTTTTCCATAAATTGAGTCGTCACAGTGTCTGTTCCAAGACGATGCCTTACCTACCTAATCTGCGCCTAACAGGCTTGGCGCAGAAGGGTTGAAAGAAAACCAATTAACGTTTTGGAACTTTAAACAGAATGGAGCAGGCATTCATTGTTGAAGCACTACGCCTCACGAGCGATGAAAAGACCTAAAATCTTGTGTCTGTCTCAGAAGGATAGGTATCTAACCTTACTTATTGCAAGGCACGAGTGGAGAATTTCCACCGCTACTACTGAACTCCAGGGTAGATGGACTCTCTCAATACATGAGACTCGTGTTTAAATTATTTTGGAGGTCTTAACGTTGATGCCAAACGCTTAAGGTGTTCAACATACAAAATCCTAAGGAATACTCTCTCCTGCATTGGCTCGGGCTTGAATCAAGCTAAGAACTGAACCTGAACAAAGAAGTCTCCCCAGGTAGTCTTGTTGGTAACCAGCTGTCTCCAGTTTAAAACTCTAAGTTGTTGAACGCCACCTTAAGAGAATCCTTTCTTGACTGCATCGTGAGCACATCTGTATCTTAGTCGGTATATTCTAACTTTTCTAGGCCATGTCCTTTATGTCTTTGTCGACTTGACGAAGCATAAATCACTCGAAGATTTGTTCTGTCGAAATTGGAAAGGGCAACTCTAACGAGGTTAAGATGAAAAGGCTTTCGTACTCAATTGCCTTCTTAGCCAAAAGAAACATCTATTCTCCGCTTAATTGCTGCGTTGGTATCTTTATTTGAGTTTATACGAAAGCTTGTGTGGACAAAGGTCCTAAATTACCTTTGAATTGTATCTTTCTATCGTGACATTCTGTCTAAGTTGTCAATCTTAATCTTTTCTTTATTTAGCTTTCGTGTAGAAGTGGTTGAATCTGGTAAGGTCCTACCAGAAACACAAGTAGCGCGGATGCGCCGTTTTACTAAAAGCCTTCGGTAGCCTTCGTGTACTCCTACATATTATAACCGCTTCTGCCTCAGTAGGTCCTCACAAACGCTCTAGAGACAGTAACCTGTGCTCCTCCAGTTATGCATGCCAATGCTCTCGGCATCTGACAAGGAGTCGTGGCCTCCTCTGAATCGTATTCTTATGTCGAAGGTATCTTTGAAGTCATTACTAAACTTAGATAGAGAAGAGTGAGTGCATTTGCTACCTTTAATCTATGTAGCTGGGTAAGTTTAGCTCATCTCTATAAAAGCTGTCGAAGGAGGTCTTAAAATCGATAAAAAGGTTATGGGCATCGATGTGAAACTCTTATGTTTTCTCCTAGATCCACCGAAACGGGTGATAAATAGTTGACTTTGCGTCCTTAAATAACAATTATGTGGATGGTTCAGGTTTATGACACAATACACAATATAACAGATAAAGTCTTAAAGGGCATGTCTTGAGGATGTTCCTTCTCTCTCTCTCTTTCGTCTCTATTTGGTTTGCGACGAGGAAGAACAGAGCTATGTTGATCAGTCATGTGGTACATGACGAAGGGAAGCTTAAGGGTATGGGTGACCATTTGAAGCATGAGATTTGCAGGTAAAAGGTTTAAGAGGCGGAATGCAACTGAAGAAGAAACATTTCCTCAGGGTTCAAGCGGGTCTAAAGAGAATTAGAGGGCTTGTAGGTAGATAGGCTTTGACTATCAAATCTTTTGCTTTTCCTTGGAACCGATTCAGTTCTCAACCTCAAAGACAGCAAGTAAATATAGGTCACCGAACAATCGAGACGCTTGTTGGTTGAGACCCACGTTCTCCCGGGTTATAGCGCCATCTTAAGTAAGAAAAAGCGGTTAAAATCTTTGTTTTACCCTAGACACAAACCGTTTAAAAATTGGATTTTGCAAGTTTAACAGCTCAGGTCATCTAAATCTGTCCACATGCGACGAGAATTAACTACGAACCAGTCCTGCGAATGGGGCTACTAGTGTGAGCTCTAGATTTCAGAAGATGATCTCAATGAGAATGCGAGTTGTCCTCTTAGAAAGGAGAGTGTACATGGGCTTCCACAACAATTGGGAATTCTCATGACAAAACTTAGTTTAGAATGAAAGGAGTTGCGGTGATGAAAGGAGTGACGGAGGAGCCATTATCTCAAGTCAGGTCTGGAAGTGAAAATGACACTTTTGCCTAGAGGTCTGTCAAGAAAGGCCAAACTACTTTCGAAACATAAGTCCCTCGATGTTTTCTTCTCAAAACGCTTGAAAAATTGTTTAATCACTTCATGAATATTTAAAGGTGGAAACACTAGATGAAGGACAACCGTAGGTTTATTAAACATGCTCCAGGATACCTTAAACTGAAGCAACGAACAAACAATTTGCCATTTAAAGCGAAAGTCATATCTCCACTGTCGTGGGTGTTGGTTATTGATGACATCCTTTAAGAAACTGTGTAGGCGTTACTGCGTAGGTAGCACTAAACATTTCCGGAAAATTTCCAAACACGTTTAAGTGAAATTATGGAAGTTCCTTTGACAACCATTAACAAGAGATTGAGTTAAAGATTGTGGACTTTATGTCACTCAAAAATGAGAAACCACCACCTGTCAAACTACCTTAACTAGTTAAGACAGATCTGTTATAACTCACGCGAAATATTTTAGTATAATTTTGAATCGAAAATACATAAATGCTTCGTTCATATTCAAGAGAGCAGTTGGAATATTTAAAAAAAAGCCTAGACGAGGTAGGATTTCACAACGAAATCCTTTGAGGAACGTGTTTCGGCTTCTGTGGTATTGAAAGGATTCTTTAGAGCTTTCGAAGGGGTTGCGATGGCTAGATTTGGAGAATTGTTCGTACCGATGTACAAAACTCACTCGAAGGTCATTACCCTTAGGAAAATGCGTCTAACTAAACTATTCAGTCCATTGGATGGATAGTTTTAGTCGTCCAAGCTGTCAAAGAACCTGACACCCATGCATGGTTGTTAGTCGTCGTTCTTGGAGAGTTGGACACTGATATAAGAGATGTCAGTTGTCCCTAAAGCTTGTGCAGAATTCGTCTGAGAAGATGCCTAATCTTCTAGCCAGAACTATATCCATGTCTAAGCCTTTCCGGGCTTGTATATCTACTTTTTCATTCCGTTCCACATCAACGTATTCAGGCACCTTTATGGCATGAGGTATTGAGGTACATACATGCTGCTTGACTGTCCACATCCGGAGGCCGTATCGTGTAGGTTTTGCCTTCAAAATGTCTTACCAAAGATGTCCTTCTTTCCGATCTTGTCATTGAAATCTCCAAAGACAATCTCGACGTGATATTTCTCGGACATTGCTCGCATAGGCCTTCGCGAGGAGCTCGTAGAAACAATTGTTGATGGAATTGTCTTTATTCTCTTTTTTTTTATAATTCACAAGCGCTAAAGGGGCTATGAATACCCTTATGATGCTATGCACACAACGCTTTTGCCTTTGTAATCACTCGCTAACTTATTTGGTGGAAGCTCGGAACTTTCGGCCTTAGTCTACCTCTGACAGCAAAGCCACATCAAAAAAAATTCCTGCCTCAGCTTGTGGTATCAGTTACCACGTGTTTTTCACACACCCGGCCTATCCCAACGCACTTCCTGGAGAGCAGTTATTTCCGCTTTGTAGCTTTGTTAGCTGCGTGTAGTCTATTCTGAGTGCGAAAATGCACATTTTTGAGACGTTTTCTGCGGACGTCAACAGATGGATCAGTCCTTTCTTGTTCTTTCCATCACTTGACATATTTCCCTTTGCGTCGCTTGAGCGATCTTTGCCTAGTCCCCTAATTTCTGAGAATATAGCTCTGGTCATACGGTATTCAGAGCCCAACGCTCGTAGTTTGTTCACTTTTCGGTTTGGTCGTTGAAGACAGATGTCATTATAATGTCAACTGTCAAAGTTTCCAACTGACAGATTGAAACAATATGTCAACCAAACACACAACCCTTAACTAAAGTTTTCTTTTTCTTTTTCTTTTCAGGTGAGTGTTTCCGTCCATAGTTGCCTCCAATTAATGTAAGTACCAATGTCTGTCTCCATCTTCCAACTCTTAATGAAAAATCAAAACAAAACAACTAAACTCCTACGAACAAGTGACAAATCAAACAACCAATCCTTAATTGTGTTCATATGTCGTGGAAAATTCACAAAAGTCTTTTCATCTCTGTCAAATGGATCCTCCACCCAGACACAACTAACAAACTTCGCTGAAGTGTAACACCATTGACGGTAGCTTTTCCGCACTTTTGCTTCGTTGGCTAAACTCAAAAATTTTACACAAGGACTGTGCTACCACCCGCTCATCAGGACCATCGACTCTTGTCTAACAACAGGACATATGCAAATACCCTTTAACTGGAATGATTGACTGAAAGATTCAAACGCCATTCATGCCACATCATGCCTCCTGCTTAGGTTATCCGTATCCCATATTGCGAACATAAAAAAAAAAAAAACCATTCGGCCGCGTCTCCAACGTTTTGGAATTAAAATTACAGAACGATGTCCTGCCACAAAAGGACGGTTTGCTGTTGTGATGGATGCATGTGTGGAAACCAAAGGATCTCTGGGAATCGATTCCTCCAATGGTAGCATCGCTACGAGTTGTGGGTACGACAGGAGTCGAACGGAAAGAGTAGTTCGGATGCTTTGAGGCTAATTTGATGAAGCTTTGTGGCAGCTCAAAGTGGACCAGCGGCCATAGGTAGTAGCACAGCATTTGTTCAATCTGAGGTTTCCTAATGGATTTTCCATCGACTGTGTGGCAAATAGAAGGAGGGTTTACATGGTCCTTCTACTGGAAAAGTCGGTTTTGGGTGGACTGTCGGACCTTCCCCTAAAGCAATTCTGATTTATTTATTTTTTTCCAAACTTTTAACAAATGTGGAATCTATTTGTTTATTATTTTTAACACAGTTTGAGAGTCACCGAAAGATAACTGATACAAAATATGTTCCACAAAACTTGTATCTCCCATGAGAGAACCAGTTTCGCTAAGTTTTTCCCCTCAAATGTATGCCCAACTTCAGAAGATACAAATACAATCCACAAAAATAATGAATACATTCCATATACAAACACAACCACTTTCAAATGAAAAAGCCGGTATTTCTTGACTATTTTACACTTGTATATTTGTCCTCTTTCATCTCATGTTGGACATTAAGTTGTTTATTATCCTCTGACTGCTCATCGTGTGTGTTTTTCTGTGGAACCATGTGTAAGAGTGGAACAAAACTTAAATGAAATTCAATTGATTTTTTTTTTGTTTATATGCGATGGTTGTTGGGTCGGCATTTGGCATTCGGCAATGGAACGGTTACTTCCTGATGGGGTTGGGTTGGTGCAATTTTTGGGGGTGGATTGGCAGTAGAGACTGTTAGATTAGCTTTAAATGGACCAACAATTTTCGGGGAAAAAGGGATGTGAAAACGACGACAAGGATGATGATAATAATGATGCTTCTGCCTTCCCTTTTTGCTGTTTGTTTTGCTAGTTATTGATTTTTTTACTTTTCATTTTGTCGTTTGGCTTTATCCTGAGCGTACAGTATGGTTTCTTCAACCGTAGAAGTTGTAATCCTTTGAATGACTGTTTTGAAAAGGAAAATAATTGCATTTCCTTTGTTGAATGCTAAACGAGACGAGATAGCAGACGAAGAAAATGGAATTGTGCATTTAATTGATTGGAAAACTAACGATAGGATAATCTTAATGGATATTCAAAGACAATGCCACGGAGAATATGGATAAAACTATGAGTGCTGTTCCGGTGAAGGGGAAAAGGGAGATAAAGTCAGTTTGGGGTCATTGGTCGGAATCGAATGAATGAGAAGATGGCTGGAATGGGAAATGGGATTAAAGCCCTCTCATTTCGAATGCCAGCTTTTTGACTTCGATTTATGGCCTTTCAGATGCCATCTCGTGATGTTTGAGACAATGTCCAGTGGTCCTTAGCTGCCACGAGACATTCCATTCGTAAGGTAAGTTCTCGCAACATTATCCGGTAGCGACATCTATCGTAAAATTCGAGTTTATTCCATGGTTTGTGTACCCACTTGTTAAAAACGGTCATGGTTACGTTCAAGTGGAGCAGATTTGCTTGATGAAGCTTCGTTTGGAGAGTAAACATGTTCGAAGTTTGCTTTCGACGTCAGTTAGGCATGTGAAGTGCGACTTGGTTAGCGACACAACGCACGAAGAGATTGCTGTTCCATCTTTTGCAGGTCAACTTCGAGAACTCTGTTAGAAGTGGAAGTTTTTATTTTTTTTTTTCTGAATATTTCAGTATTGAACCAAGATCTGGCAGATCGTTTGCATCATTTTCGACTGATCTGTGTCAAGTTAGCTTGGGGCGATCCATTTTTCTGCCGGATTAAGTGACTTGATTCCACTGGATGGCGCAATTTTCTTTCCATATTGGGATGTTTAAGGGTTCATACATCGTTCTCATGTGAAGTTGTGACTCTGTTTCCAGTACTTACAGGATCGGCACAATCTTCAACGTGACATTACGCAGTTTTATCATAACTTTCGTCTGAAATGCTTTGGGTATTTCTACAGTCTTTCCTGCTAAGAGACAGACAAATGACTTCTTAAACATCTGAGCGAGCATTCCTTCATCCTGCGAAGTCATGGTATCTGCGATTGTTTTCCAACTGTCGATGAAAGGCCTAACAGAGGACACAGGAAGGTTTAGCTCATGATATTTTTCGTTTCTCATTGTGATTCGGTACCCAAATAAGAGTCAGCGAGTTCCAATCAAATTCAGTAAAGTGTTTCTTTCGTTCTCGGACTGTCTAGTTGAAGAACTGAGAAAGGCTTCGAGGTACTACATTGGACCCATTGCCAACCAGTAAAAAACGAAGATTTTCGCGGCACTACCGTGAAAAGAGTGACAAAAGGTTTGAGATCTGTTTCAGTATCTCTCTGGAAATGTTCACAACACAAGGCTCTAACGTCTGATTGGTGCTACAGGTGCAAATCCTCCTCTGCTTCTACCTATCTGTTCTTGACAATGTCTATATACGTGTAGTCGGTTTGAAAGGCAGATGCATCTTTGCAAACCGAGAAGTGAAGTGAAGAAGCATCAGATCTTTGCAAACTCATAACAGTGGGGAGATGACATCGCCATGAGGTATACCTCTAGTGGCGTATAGACTTCTAACTGTGTTCCTCCTAGTTCAAATTTGATGTGTATTTCCTCTAGTATATTCATTGCCCAACTGATTACGTCGTGGTTGTCAATGAGGTTTGCTAGGGTGCTGTAGACCGCTTCCGTTTTGATAGTGTTGACACCCCTTCATGGCCTAAGAAAACAGTCAACTTATGAACATTTTCTCATTTGATCCGGCTACATGGCGCAGCACTGTCTCCACACATTTTCGCTTCGTCTATGGGATTCGTTCTCCTTATAATTCTCCAGGGAAAAGTAAGCTAGTCGTTCTAAAGTTTTCAACACAAAGGAAGTAAGATTGGTCTAAAGTCTTTCGCGATGCTATGGCTTGCCTTTTCGGCCTTTGGTATGAATACAAGCTCAATCTCGCTCCAAGTTTTTGGAATATATCGCCATATGAGCCTACTACGGTTAAGTGATTTGAAAATCATCAATTTGCTCCAAAACTTTTCGAATTTTCTTAGGATTCGCTTGAATTCACCTTCTCCTTGGATCTGTTTTGCAGTGGAAATGCTTTAAATAAGTGTAAACTTTGTTTCTAAGTCATAAATCGTCACTGACAAAGTATATAACACAAATTTCCAAACAATCTAAGCTTCTTATGATAAATTGTGAAAGGCATTCAATCTTGATTGCTAAACAAAACAAAAATTATTCAAAACATAAGTGACTGTCAAGTAGATATTTAAAAAAAAAACTCGAATTCTATCAAGTTTTCCTAACTTGGCATCACTTTTTCACTAACTATCATGCAATTTTCATTTTCTCCATCCACATCCACGCACCAATTCTACTCTCTCTCTCTCCAATCGGTTGTTCATCAAATACACCTGTGTGCGTAAAACATTCATCCACACAGTGTCTCTGTCCCTGTCTAACACAATACAAACATCAGCTGAATCGTGCTTGCCTTTCCGATTGTCAGTTTCAGTTCGACAGTGTATCTCGTGTGGTTTGGATGTTCTGTTATCGGTTATTTTGTCAAGTGTTTCCTTCAAAAATATGGCAAAATCTAGCGAAAAATAAACAAATTTACTGTTCCAAAACAGTGTTACCCATACAAAGTTTTTGTTTTGTTTAAATTTTTCTGTTTGAATTTGGACTACCCCTTCCGTGAATTTTACCCGCTCGTCGTCGCCGTATGTGTCACAATCGTATCCAATTGTCAGTTGTCACGCGTGAAAAGTCCAACAAAACATCTGTAATCGGGTTGAAAATACGAATGAGTGGCTTGGTATAGTGGTAGTGGTTCGCGCCGCTTATGGTTGCCAAAGTCTGTCCGTTTTCCGAGATGAATTTCTAAAAAAAATTCTCAAAAAAAAAAAAACACAAAATCATGTGAAAAGTGGAAAACACGCCCAAAAGTGTCGGTAGTTGTTTAATTTTTTTTTCGTTTTCGTTCTGTTTGCCTTTCTTATCGCTTCCGCAACGCAATCGGAATGAGGTGAGACAGGGAATATAAAGAAAAGTGCAAGTGTTTTTTGAAAATAAAATCGCACACACCATCTCTGGATAGTGGAAGTTAATCCCTCCCAACACTTCCGTGGACAGATCCAACTCGTTTCTTGGATTTTATCAATTTTGTTTGCATCTCCCGGCGTTGTGCTGCTCCAGCTTTTGGATCCAGTTCCAGTTGATTCCAGTTTTGGTTCTCTTGTGGATTATCGTAGCCAAACAGCAGTGGTGCTGTAAATGTCAAGTGAGATATCGTTCGTTTTTTTTATCGTTTTAACTTCATGCCTCTCTTTCTAACGAATTGCGACGATGACAAGTGTGTAATTCAAGTCTAGACAAGGATATTTTTTTTTTGCATTTTCCTGGACCATCCAGATTCCAGACGTCGTCGTCGTGGAGATGGGTGGGGAAGAACACTAATTCTTAATCTGGTTTCTAGTGGAATGTAATCCCGTGTGGACTTGACATTTGAATTTTACTCTTGGCAATGTGATTGACGTCACAGGCAGTGACAGATATAAAGTTTTGTAAATTGTAAAGTTTTAAGGTTAAATCAGTTTGACAGTCGGTAGGCGGACATGGACCTCAATTAGCAAGTTTTTTTTCAGTTTTAATAAAGTTGGCTGTGGTTTTTTTTTTGTTCGTTTTATTTCGGGAGAATTCGAGGAGTTTGAGGTTCGACACCAATTACTGGACCGCTGTAGACTAAGATCTTTGTGCATGCAAGCCGTCGTTGTGCTTAATTAGAAGCATTCTTGGTCTGGTGCCACTTTTTTTTAGGAGCTTTAAGAAACTGTCTTTAGTTACATCGTCTTTCTACTCTTTAGGAGCATGGCCATGTTATGGAATTCTCCCTTAACGCCTCACTCACGGAGGCTCTTGTTTTTTTTTTTTGCCTAAGTCCGCAACCAGGGTGGCACTGCATTCAAATAACCGGCACTTTTGCTTCACGAAGGCATTTTCCATAGTAGATGTCGCAGGTCTTTGTTTTTTGAACGTTCGGTCCACGGAGGACAGACCCAGTCCTACTCTATGACTTTGTCAAGAATAGATGAGGATGTCTCGGTTGTTTTGAGAGAAATATTCTTCGGATGGTCTACGGTCCCGTCTGCATAGAAGAAGAGTGGAGGTGGGGATAGAATGACGAATTGTATGAGCTGTCCAGATACAATGACTATGATGGATGCACAACGGCGCTCAGGGCTGAGGAGTCTTCAAATCCACCTCGGAGGGACGGTGAAAGTAGGGGAAGACGGCGACTCAAGTGGTACGCCTACCTTAGTGGAAAGGGACTCCAGCAACTTGGCGTTTTGAACTTGAAGAAGCTTATTGGGTGAGTCCCAGCTCCAGAGTGGACTGTAGCGACATCATAAGCTAAGCGAGTTAAATTCTTACGGCAGGTTGGCCTGCTAGTGTGTAAGAATGTCTGTGGTTTGTTTAAGAACATTCCAATTGAAGATCCCTTTATCGTTGTCTTGGCTAACGGGCTAAATGGAGAGGCTCAGGTTCACTCTGAACTGAAGCGTCACGTAGGTATGAATGTTTCATCACTCAATGATGTGCCCTTAATGGCCGGCAATTAAAATCGACGTTGACGAAGTGGGATTTCTAACCGATTCTTCGTGGGCCCGCTTTTGGCATGGTCCCCTGTCTTACTTAACGGGCTCCCAACCCGTTTAGGGGGCTTGCATTTCATCCTCTTTGACATCGGGCACATTGTTTCTAGTTTTCCAGACCAAGCGCTCTGGTGTCTGCGATAGATTGGCCCTTAAACCGGAGGTTCAGTGGAGACTGTGATTCGTAGATCCTCCTGGCTGGAGCATTATTAATTGTTCATTCGATTGACGTGGCCGACTCAATGTAGTCAACATGTTTTGGCTTTTTGGCTCTTGATACAGCTCATAGGGTTCGCGACGAAAAATTTTGCTTTGCCTTCCAGCTTATCGTCCAACAATCGGCATCATATAGTAGAAATGGCAAGCGTCTTCCAAGTTTGAACCCATTCGTTATGTCAAATCGAAGAAGCAGTAGTTTCCTAGGCTACAGACGTCTTCGTCGAATCTCCGACAGAGTGTCATTCGTAGATCACAAGGTAGACAAACTGCTTAACTACTTCGAAATAACTGTGTGACGTTTTGTCCTAGGCGGTGGACAGATGCTTTTTAGTTTTTTGACAACATGTACATATGTACATAGGTGCTTAGTTTTGTCTTCATTTACTTCGAAGGCCGGTTCGCTTCGCCTTTTCTCCGATTAACATAAAGGCCTCACGACGGAGTGACCGATGATATCGACGTCAGCAGCTGGACAGATTTGTTACAGCTAGTACCTCCTATGTTAGATCTTCACCGATCCATTGTTTTCCCCGTTTGAAAGGTCGCCTTCTTTGTTAACACTTGTCCTGCGCACTATCTGTTCTCGTACAAGATTGAAGAAATCACATACTTGACGAAATTCGATGAGTATTCCACCATTATCCAACAGGCACAGCTGGATCAGTTTAACCGGGACATCAAAGTGTTGAGCTCAAGACGATGGATGCTCCCAAATGCGGCTTTGAAGTCGATGAAAAGGTGGAAAGTCTCACATTGGAATTCTTTGGTATTTTCCAGAATTTGCCTTACTGTGACGATTTGGTCTCTAGTCGATCTCCTGGGCGTGAAACCACATTTTTACTTGCCGATTAGAAGAAAGGCTTTCATCAGACGTTCACACAGTAGCGACTGGACTTTCTTGTCGACGGGACATATGGAGCTGTTACTCCAGTCATCGTGCATTGATTTCGTCCACCCATATTTGGTTCACAATTTGATGCGTGTCCCCCACTTCATGAGAAGAGAAGAGACTTATCCAGGCGGTGCCACAGGAAGGGCCCTTTTGCAAAATGAAATCCTGCTTCACGCCGCCGATAGTATCCTTGAGGTCGGTAGAAAGCTGATGAAGCGGAGATTAATACTCCGATGTATTCCTCTATAATGAACCACAGGAAGGACCTGAGTAGAGATGAATCTAAATGCTCCTTGATCCCTTGACCAGAACTACCTTAGAAGACATGATGACGTCCCTGAATTGGACAGAAATATGTGTCAAGAAACCTTTACAACCGGGTTCATGCGACATATGCTTCCAAACAAGATTCGTTTCAAGTAACCATCGCACAACAGTCGCTCAGAATACGACAAGTCCTTCCATCTTCAAAGCTTTTGTGTTGTTAATTGAAAAGGTTCATTCAAGTGGAGGAGCCTAAATGAAACTTTAACGAACACGGTTCCTACATTTCACTTTTGTTTCCCATTTTTTCCCCGAAAAAAACTATTTTTGTCTTACAACTTTTTTTTTGTGTAAAAAAAAAAATAACTCGAGCAATGTGCAAACAAAAGTTGGAACCCCGAACTCGTCAACTCCTCCACTTATCCTCGCCTTTGTTGAGTTAAACTTTACAAAAGAAAGTTCAGCTATTATTATCAACAAAGAACAACAGACACGCACACACACAGGCCAGTGTTTTTTTTTTTTTGCAACTTTAACGTCGTTCCCTTCCTCGATTCAATCCAAAGACTTCTCTTTCTTATCAGCAACTTTGGGTAAAGTTCCTTTCCAGTGCACCACAGCAGTGTATAGATACTAGACACAAACTGTGAGTTAATTTTAGAACACAGAGGAGCGCCTTACTTACATTCTTACATGGTCGGCGGGTAACAACATGAAGATCGAGACCAACTTCCATGTGTTCCAAGTTTGAATGTACATATCTCAAGCTGATGGATTTTACTGCAATACATGGTTCATTTAGTCATCATGAGATGGCGCCTATATATCAGATGTCAAATTTATTGGCGTCTACATCAATTGTCATCATGTCAGCTGTCATTATGTCATTACTGTCAAAATTTTGCAACAAAATCACGGCAAAAAATTGGTAAAATTGTGTTCACTTAGCAAATAATCATCCACCCGCGCCCTATTTCTACTAAATGTGTGCGTGTGTGTTTGTGTGTCTCGCTCTATAGAACGGGTTCCCCTCCACTCCATGTTTTTTTTTTTCCTGGAACCTCGTGGCAACCTTTGTGTCTATAAGATACATTTCGTCTCGCAAAAGTTCGATGAACTTGTTTTTGCTTGTTTCTCTCTTTTTTGATGCCACAGTTGTTGTTGTTGTTGGCAATGTTGATGTTGTTGTTGGCAATGTTGATGTTGTTGTTGGCAATAAAAAAAAGAGAGTGGGATTTTTGATTGCGCGTTTTTCTGTTGGTATCTCTGTGCAATTTTTGATTTCATTTACTAGACGCGCTTTGCTTTGCCTTCAAACTATAGTAAGTGGATCGTATTGGGAATATTTGTATCTATTTCTGTTATTTTTTTTCGGTTAAATGTGAATTTGATTGCGTGTTCACTTGTTTAACGCACTGTTTGGCGCCAATTGTGAAAAGGTTTTCATTCAGATTTAATGAGTAGTCGATACGGTTGTTATTCGCTGAATGATTTTGGAGAGGACCGACAACAAAGGTTTAGAAAATTGCGAATGTTACAGTCTAAGGACTTGAAAGTGTCTAACAGAGCAGTGGCACATACCTATGCATTGTATCTCTCTTTTGTGAGATTGAGATTGCTGTTACAGTTAGGCCAGGATGTAGGCCCATTGTGATGCAAGGTAGAGTACTGGAAACTGGCACCAGAAACCTTGCATGATGAATTTCCTTGTCAGGGGAGAAGGTATGGGTAACCAGACCCCTTCGTATACCACACTACTTGCAGAACCATTTAGTTAGACCCACAGACAGAGCTCTTTATTTTGTAAATATCCAGTTTGGCTAAATCGCTTAGGTCTTTGTGGAAAAGTTCTCCTAGAGTTTGCCTTCTTAGCCTTGAAAGGGCAAGGCAGGTACAAAGGAGGTGACGGCCCGTTTCTTCCTATTCCCCGTCTCAACAGCTTCTGCAGAAATCGTTGGAAGGGACGCCCAAACTAGTGGCGTGTCAGCCTATCAAGCAATGCCCTATTTTCTATTCATAGACAAAAGTCTTTCTGTTCACTTCAGATCCAGGTTAGGCCAGAACTGTCTCGTGGAAGGACAAGTGTTGATATTATTCCACCTTCTATAAACCATTTTTCTACCTTCGGTATCAAAGCGAGATTTTATCAATTCTAGGTTCTGACCTGCTTCCTCCTTTGCTAGAATGTAGGCTCTGCAGTTGCCCGGAACGTCCCTGTGTCCTGGAACTTAGCACAGGGAAACGTTGCATCTGTCAGCGATCTCGTTTAGAGACCTGCGGCATTGCTTTACTTGATACTTCAAAAGCATTTGACAGAGTTTGGCATCAAGCCAAATTTGTTTAAAATGCCCGCTTCAATAGATTAGAAACTACCTTACAGGCTTCGAAACTACGTTTTCATCGACTCAGAGGGATCTTTTTACAATGCGAGCTTTGACAGCATATGCAACTCTGCCAGAGAACACGGTGTGAATGAATCATTCGTGTTGTGGATTAGAGCAATTTTAATGGATCGTGGTCGGCCTGTGATGGCCCACAGGGCGGCGTTTTGTCTACTCTACTGTGGTGCATGCTGATCAACTCACTGCTTAAAAGGCCTCAATAGTTCTCGAATCTACACCCAGACTTATGTGGATAACGTTGCTGTTATGTCTGATCTAGGGCACAGATGGCTCTTGATGTGATTTATGAAAAGTTTACTAGGAGTTGGCCCTCTTGAAACTGAATGGAATGAAGAAGTTAGCTGGACTGACTTAACCAGTGCTCAAAGGCGTCAGAATTCCACTCGTCAGTGAATCGAAATATTTTGGCTTAAGTAACACCACTATCTGTGACGCTTGTAGTGGGGGTGACGACACTGCGGAACACTTCTTTTGTGATTGTCCTGCCTTTGGTCGTATCAGGTGGCTGATGTGATGAGTGCTGATAACCTAAGCTCCTTATAACTGAAGCTCTTACTCGATATTCTTAAAAATACGATGAAAATACAGAAAAGGTTGTAATCTGCTGGTAGAATGTATGTATATTTGGCACGACAGCTCATAGAGAGCCAAGGCCTAGCTTCTCACAACCATTCATGTTGTACGTGTTATATTATTCCCACGAATAGAAGCTATACCTGCTGGTAGTACCATGGACCTGTTTTTGTGTCTGAGTTCGCTTTGCAAGCGTTATTTCCAATCACAGCAAGCCTATCAAGTTGGCAAGTCTGTCAAAACAGAGGTATACCTCAAGGAGACGCATTGGCTCCTCTTTTATGGAATCTTGTGCACGGACGATGGCGCCATCTTTGTGTCGGGTAAGTACCTTTAGACACTGCGGCCTCTGGAACCGCTCTTTGCATTGTTTCAGAGGGGGGGTCTTCTCCTCTCTGCCGCTGGGTGATCGATGGGAGTAGATCTCGCGACTAACGTGGGCGGCTGGTTCCGACACTGTGCGCTAACAGTTTGCTACTTGGAGGGCTCCACGTCTCTGTACTACTGCCATCTGTTTCCTGTATTTCAGGCTCAGATCTCGCAGCCATATAGGAAAATGGCATACATGATCGACATAAGAAGTCTTCGCCTACGTGGCCTCAGTGTAAAGCCGTAAAAGGATAGAGTTGGTCCTTCGTCTTTTCATAAGACCTGAACATCATACCACCATAGTGTCTTTCAAGCCAAAATCACAGCTGTACCTTAAAATCTGAACTGTAACCCATTGTACTCTTTGTAACAGAAGCAACTACTTGATTGCTGTCTTGTCAGAACCCCATTGTAGGTGAATTTCGGGATCCTAAGGTCCCTACGTAGTTAGAGGTGATCGTAATCTTGTGTCATGCTGAGCTCATTTGTTGAGCAAATTCTTGATCACCACTGTACTGCAGCCGGCCTTCTTCATGCTGTCAAAGTCGCCTTGAAACTAGTTTATGCCAGGATAGCTAGGAAAGTCTATCTTTTACATGATTCTTGATCGTATAAAGGGAACCACATTAATCTGAACAGCGAATTCTCACATCAGCTACGACTAGGGAACGCATTTGTGCTTAAACACTCCGCACAGGGTGTCACATTTCTTAAAGCCTTTGGGCGTTTTGCAAACTTTCATCATTTCAAAATGAATTACGTTTCGTCAATGCCCCTGAGAAGGGGTCTAAAACAAAAACCTTTTAAGACATTCTAAGGAATTTCTTCCACCCACCCCCTGTGAGACAATCTCTCTTACAACCACTTTGTTGCACCATCCCCAACCTCCTACCAACTGACTTCTTAATTTCAATCAAACTCCAGCAATATGTTGCAATAAGCTTTTAATCCACACAGCCATCCTCTTGCTCATTAATAAGTTAGCAGTATGTGTCAGCGTTCTCCTTATAGACACTCTTCCAAGGACATCGCACAAGCAAGACAAAAACGTCTTATAATCCAAATAAAATTCTTCTTCGCTATAAATTCCATTTCCAGAGGATTATACATTTCCCCATGGATGCAGGGTTGCGAATTGAGAGCGAATAAAAAGAAAAAAAAAAAAAAAAACCGTCTCGAGGCAATAATACTTTCACCAGAGTGTTGCCGAGATACTTGTACTCTCTCGATGAAAAATGAGAGTACTATGTCGACGACCACCTATCGTTTTCATCCGTATCCGCTTGGTGTCTCATCTTTTTCTTCAAACTTATTCCCAAGCCACACTTCAGAGATTCACGTCCATTCCATGTGGAGTGTGTATCGGTGGTGAGATGAAATGAAATCCATCCCGTTGAAGAGTCAGCCCCTCTGTGTGCGTCTTTCGGAATGTCTCCTGTTTCACATCTCTCACTTAAAATTTCGCAAAATTCTAATAAATCCAGATAGGGAAGTTGGGGAATGCTTTCCGACACTGATGTTCCATGGGAAGTCTTGAACAGATGTGCGAATAGAGAGGCACAACGAAAGTTAATACCTTACGCTGGAGCTAATATTAATTAAAATGGAAATCTGTGTTCATATTTCCCTCATACGGCGGGGGGGGGAACTACTAATTAAAAATTAGCGAGGTGAGGGGCTTTCCACGAATCTTTCGATGCCTTGAGGTCGTGGGCTTAAGTGGAATTCGTTTTATTTATAACTTTTTGCCTAATCTGTTGGAACGATATGTGTGGTGGCTGTCTAAATATAACGAACTAGGATGGGGTGGAGGAGTATAATGTCGGTCATGTAGGGTCCTATAGTCGGTTGCTTTCTCAAAAACATTTTCTACTACTTTTTAGAACGTTTTAACACTTTTTTTTTAGGAATGGTGGGTTGAAATATCTCAATGAGCTGTTGTTTTGTCTGCGGACTCATGGTGTAGACCTTACTTTTGACATAACCACAAAAAACTGAGGGGAAGATGGGTTCAATCAGTATCGTCGTTAACCGATGCAATTTTTTTTGAAAAAATTTCTCAGTGAAAATCCAAATCCTTTGTGACAGATAGCGCCATCTTGAGGGATCTACATGTGGTCAAACCTCAATTTTTGCAACTTTTGTGGTAAAAGGTGGCAAATCATGTATCGGTAGGGCTCAGCATTGACTCCTCCATTGTGTGTTCAACTGAAAATAGGTCCCCGATGGAAATTTGAGGCCATATACCAGATCAAACTGTCACTCTGTGTGGATGTAACGGTCCAATTGTAAGTTCTGAGTATCCCTAGAGTCGCAAGTCAATTTCTTGAAGTAGTCACTGAAGTTGAGACGACTAACAATGATTTTTCGTCAAATTCGTTATATAACCGAAGACACACTAAAAAAAAAAGTGGCAACACTTCTTAGACACATACTAAGTGTATACTTATGTCAAAGCTTGACTTACGGAAGACATCGTTCACTTTCATTTGATGCACCTTGAGTATCCACATTGAAGAGTCTTCAAGACAATTCCATGTCTGTGGTGATACTTTCTGTGGGCCTAGGTTCTTTCAGGTTATGTTTGAGTTCTTTAATGGAAAATAGCTCCCTTGGGTTGGTAAGTGTCACACAACGGCCTCTCCACAATCAAAAAGTTGATCGGATCGGTGTTTTTAGGAACACCCTTGTGAGGGTAAGCTACACAGACGTTGTCGCGTGCCCAAATGGAGATAGGCACCTCACGTAGAGGTTTAGGTCTTTCCGTTTCCTGTTGATCTTGGTCAGGTGTCAAGATATGATATGTGGCTCCATCTCTAATGCCATTTTTGCAGTGCGTCGGTTGCCTTTGCTGCCTTATCAGCTACAAATTGTAGGTGTTGTTTAAAAGTTAGCGTTATGTCTATCACGGTGTCAATATACTTTAAGTTAAGCTTGGACGTTCTAAAAGTTGACGACTTTCCTGCTGTAGTACCTATTTCTGTCTTTTCCTCTGCAAATTGTAGGTCTGTGGATGTCAGCTAATCTTGAATCAGCTTCGTTGTGATCGTATTCAAACTCCTTCTTGTTCTTTACCCCAAATGATCACGAAATCCTCAGACTTAAGACGTCGTAGTACGTTAGGTTCCACAGGAGTAGACCTAGTGCAGAGTACATTCTGGGGAAGTCCTGATTCCACGAATTCACTAGTAGCCAAGCCGATTGGCATTTCCTGTTGCATCGATGCGTCATCCTCGCTTAAGTCAGCGGGTGGTTAGCCTATCGATAGGTCGTCTATTTATCAGCAGTTGAAGTAACTCTACTCCCAGGGCTTGTGGTTGTTAAGCTCCTTTCTGCGATAACCTCCTTGATGCTCTTCCGTTTCGGACATGATTGGACCTTAGGTCGTACTTGACCTAGTAATCGCTGTGCGTGTACTGTCGAATACTGAAGGTCTGACATGGCTTCAAGAATTGATGAGAACGATATCTAACAATGCCTCCAGAAGCATGTTTTCCTTCTTCATTTGTGGTACGTGAATCCCATTTAACAACGACAGGGTACCTTCCACTTGCATGATGCTTGACGGCACGTAGCAATTGAAGAAGTAAACGCCGTTTACCTTGGTTTACACGAAGCCTGCTTGGCATGTTGTCATTTTCTCTAGGAATGGTCTTACGACACGGCTTTACATATGATTTTTGCTGTCCACGCACTCTCGTCTAGCTACATATTGCGATACCTGTGCCATACTTTCGAATCGTCTGTAGTTCAGATTCAGCACAAGCTGGTAGGCAGGACATCGGATGTTTCCCAGCAGGTGCTAGGCGCCATACCGGTCATGTACTACTGAAGCAGTGTTCAGGCTAGTTGTCGCTCTTGAAGGCTTTGGCGAGGTGACTATACAAAAGGTATCGCTAGGTCGGGCTCTACCCTCAAATGGCAGTTCACCCAACTGTTGTGGATCTTTCTCGCCGACAGTCCTTTTTTTTGGCGGTGTAAACTGAAAGTCCTGCCACTGCTGTATGTGTCCCGCCGCGTAAGTCTTCCTTACAGACTGTATTGCTGGCATCGGTTATTGTTCCTTTAGATACTCGGATAGGGCTAATTGCATTCCCTTCTTAGTCGTGGTTTCATTTAGCGTTTTCTTTAATCTCATTTAGAGTCAGGTCTGCCTTCACCTTCCTCGGCATGTCCGGGTACAAAAGGTCCCCCGTCGACTTTTATCACTAGTGCATCACGCCAGATTAGTTTCCTTTTCTTTCTTTCACGTCCTAATATCTTCCTGTTTCATGGCCAACAACTGCCTCTTTGCTCTTGTCCTTGTTAGAGCTGAATTCACCAATCATCTCCTCGTTAATGCGTCTTTTTTCTCCGACTCCTGTTTGGCTTGTGGACTGTATTGGGTATCGCGTCACTTTTTTATTTTTTGCTTAGCTATTGCTTGGCTTTTGCTTACTTCTCTTACTCCTGATGGCTGCACTATAGCTGGGTTACACTTTGCACGTCTCCCATCACGTTTGGAACTAGTGTGTACGTCATCTTACCTTGTGGTGCACGTTGTAATCAATGAAATCCATCAGCTTGTTGAACTTTGTCGCCGAGCTTATGGAGAAATGAAGATTGAAGGTCTCGTCTCTTAAAAGCTTTTGGGTTTGAAAAATCTCTTCTGGTTGTCCCCAGGTCCCTAGGCGGTCCTCTTGATATCTAAATTGTTAGAGGTATACCTAAGTCTCTTCAAAATCTCACTCTCGTTCCATTCCAATGCCAACTTCTCGTCTCTTTTCAGGTTCCAAAAGGGAACACCTAACAGAAATCTGTTCTCCTTTAGCTCGGACACGTGTTCTTCTGTTTTTTTTTTTTTGTTCCTTCCCATCGGGCTACAATGTCATGATCTTAGATTTCATTGTCCTTAATGGCTATTTCTTCAAAAGATATGTTTTAAAGGTCTTATCGCGTAAGGCCTCCATTAAAACATAAACCTATCGTCCGTCCATTAGAGAAACCTTTTAACGACGCACCAAAAAAAAAATATTATTAATCTCTCCTCCAATTCCTTCAGGCTTATGCCGCAAAACAGCCTCAAAAAACAAGAAAAACGCTTGTGTGTCACATTATCTTCCCTTAGACACAGATTTATCCACACCCTAACGCGTGTCTATCAGATCGGAGCGAGGGAAAACATGCCTTCTCCCCAGATTGCCGCACATAATTTCCCATAAATGAGCCGGGCCACTTATCCCAAAAGCCCCTAGATATCGTGGTGGTGGGGACTCTGCAAAGAATGGTCAACCGTGGAGTCAAATATACACTCGAAAACAATTTTTTTTTTTTAAATAAACCCTGAATAGGAGGGACGTGTTCTGGTGCTCTCCCTCTGAGCCCAATGTCCTGAGTCCTTAAGGATTTCAAATAAATTCTAATTAGGTTTTGAAACTACACCCACAGTCAATGGAAAAGAAAAGAACAGGATACCGCATTCCCCTCACGTTTAATGCAATGAGGACGACCGACGTCAAGGGACAACAGGATTCATAAATAGATAAATACACATGCAAACTGTACAAGGGCAATAATAATGCCGCGCACCTGTTTTATATTTCGTCTGTCTGCTGTCTTTGTGTATAAATGTGTGTGTGTGTTTTTTTTTATCCATCGAGACTATTCCCAATCGGTCGGTTTCTCTTCTGTTCTGGCCTTCTTACTCTTCCTCCGTTTGTCTGTGTTGAGTTGTCCTTCCCTTAGGGAATTTTTCAAGTTCATTTGCCCGAAAGGACAACGATAGAAACCAGGTGAAGCATTTTATCTTTACCATGGAGGACCCATGGAAGAATAATAATTTAGAAACGTGAATTGTGCATGTATACTGTCGGGTACATGCAATCAATAACGAAGGACTAGGAGGGATACAAAAACAGAAAAAAATGGAAGATTTTCTATAAGATGAAGGCAACAAGGATACGTCTGTAGTGGTTGCCATCTCTACCTTTCGGCGCGGAAAAAACGAAACATTTTACAGACAAAGGAGGGAAAATAAAATTTCGTTGCTACAACAGGGATTGCAGGAGACGTAACCGTACATAAGTATATAACGTCTGCTTTTGGTCGGGGAAACAAAATGACCGTTAGAGGAACAGGGAATGGCGGGTACTTTTGAAAGTTTTATTTTTCCCGGGTATTGGCTGGCCAAAGGATAATGAAAATTGTAATTGTGATGGAATTTCAATGAACATTCGCTCGTCATTGGGGGTGAAAGTAACGTTTTTTTGAGACGGGATTGTGGTGGAATAGGGGTGCTACAGGGTTCGATGTGGAGGCCGTTTGTTTAATTTTTTTTCAATGAAAATGCATCATTTGTGTCAATTTTGTGTGACGAAGAGGAGCATTGGAGGTGTGCCTACATTTTGGGACATTGCCTAGAAATCCGTGCTCCATTTAGGTCCCCAAAACTTAGAAAACGAACAGAATTGGTGTCGTTGGTGCTATCACCACACGGACCATCTTTAATTCGTATTCGTTGCTTGAAAATTCCGTTAGCGGCTACTTGGAGTTTGTCGTAGAATTCGAAACAGCTTCCGACGAACATCATCAAAATTGCTTTGGTGAGAGTTCCTTGAAAAATGAGAATGAAACTAAGGACTGTGTGTGAAGTCTTTGTCAAACGATACTTATGACAGCGGTTACTTTCCTTTTACAGTTTTAGGTTCTCACACTTCTGTCATTCACTCGCCTAACAACCGGGGTCTCTAGAATACCAACAAACGTCACTTTGACTTTTTCTTTTAATGAAACATGTCGTGGTGTAATAAATCAGAAAAAGATTTCGCCTAGACTTGCAAAACAAAATACACATACGCAGCCATAGCTGCGTAAAGAAAGAAAGAAAGGTATGAAGGAATGATGAATGCCTCGCGCATATATCATACCCGAATTAAATATTTTTTGTTTTGACATGTTTTCTCTTCTTTTTTCCCATCTTCCTTCGTTCTTTCACACATTTTTAGATATTTTTTGCGCAGTAAAATACGAGCATCATTCGAAACGTCATTCGAAACGTCAAAACCGCAGAGAAAAGGATTTCCAGTGTGTGTGCCAAATTCTCCATTAACTTGTGTCACATCGAGGAGAGATATCAGTGACAGATGCCCATATAGCCACCCCGATGCCAGTTGTCATTTTTAAACAAATCGCGTGTTGTGTCACTTAATGTGCGTGTAACCGTTTATAATTATCGTCACCACTTGTCAAGACACATTAATTGGAATAAACAGGTGTCGTTTGGTCGCGTTAGTCGTTTTTTTTTGTTGTTTTTTTCCAAAGTGTCCCAACAATCCACGCAAGTTATGTCTATGCGGAGTAATAAAATCACCCACGGTAACAACAATCCAAACAGCAACAACAATACTTTTGCCGCTCAAATTCCACTTCAACAATATCTTCAGCATCAACAGCAACAGCAACAACAGCACCAACAGCAACAACAATTCCAACACAATCAACATCAACAACAACAACAACAGCAGCAACAGCAACAGCAGCAGCATCAACAACATGTAATCAACAATAGTCGCAACAATTTAGCAAATTTAGTCGCGGCCATCAACAATGAGAATTGTTACCAACTATCGCCAGTATCACCAAACTTTCCAGAATCGCACAAACAGCAACAATTCCAGTTCATTGGACCGGGCAGTCAGTACGCTCCGAATACGGTTGAGTTGAGCTCACCAACTACCGATCCAGAGGATCAAAGTCAGCAGCAAGTGTGTGTTGTTGCCAAAATGCAGAAATCGGTGACAATAACTGTCACACCGCAGCGTAGCAATTCGCTGGATTATCTTAATTTCGAGGAGAAACGTCAATTGATCGCTTCGTCGTTGTCGCTGTCGGATATTTTGCATTGTGGACCAGCAGCAGCAGCTGCAGCGGCTGCTAAGGAAGTTGCAGCCAACACTGTCATTGCTGGTGAGTGTTGAAAAAGATGTAAATTTTGTTGATTGTCAAAGTGACAGGTAGACATTTTTGTTTTTGTTTTAGTTTGTGACATTGAACTGTCAAACAGATGTCAAGTTCTAAATGTTTATGTACATGTCAATGGTGGGAGGTGGTGGGAGAGGTCGCTGATGTGCTCAGCTTAAGTAGAAAGCGGGAGACGTCATCGACAAGAATGGGTAAAGTCATCCGGATCATTGCCTACACTTACAAGGAACCAGGTTTGAGGTGAGGATTCATTTTGTGCCTCGGTATTGACACTATGATGACCACCACGTTTCGGGAGATATGCCACTGGAACTTGATCTCTTATCTGGGTGATCGAAGACCATCTGACATGACCACAGCACTGATTCGCACTGGTTGCGCATCTCTAGGGATCTTTCTGTGAAGTATAAGATTTCGGACTTTCAAGAGTTAACCTTAACCTACACAGTTTTTTAAGTTTTGACACCCGTAACGAGGACAGGAGTTCTACCCACTCCTATTCTTCCTTCATTTTAGGTTCTAACCTTAGAAAGCTGGTCTAGTTGAGACCTGTCTCCGTTCATCAGTTGGTCTGTGCTGACTTACTTAAGGGAGTCCCTGTGTGAGACACTGTAGCCTTCCATTCTGTTCGACCTCGGGCACACTGTTTTCAGTTCGCCAAACCAAGTGTTCTAACATCCGCGATAGCCTGGTTCTTAAAAAAGAGGTTCAGGTTGCGATTCGAAGATCCCTTCATGGGCCAATGGCAGTACTCACATCCCTGACATCGGTTTAACCCACCCGTCGTCCTAGGGTTTATTTTTTTGAAATGGAACTCGTCTTCCAGGTTGGGCTCTGTGCTGTCGGGGTCGGGTTGTGTTGTCTCCTAAAAAGACACTGTTCTGTGATGAGCAATCGGTAATAAGACTCCGAAGACGGGTTCTAAATTTCCTAATCTCAAGCTGTACGCAAGTTGAATTTAGACCAAGAAGGAAGGACGAACCTAAGTTTATCAAAATACAGTTATGGAGTGTCTAGGAATACTGGTGACCTTCCTTAAGGTACCTTTCTGCTCCTAAGAATCAAAGGGATCCACAGAAAGCAGACTAGATCCTGTCAAATATAGGATTGGTCAAGGGTTTTTCAATTTTGAAAAGACGTCGACAGTGAATCTGTCCACTAAATACTGTTTGCTGTCACGCTATCGCCTTAGTTATGACTTTGTCACTGTAACACACCCTGTATAAGGAATCATTTTTCTGACTTCCAAGAGCCTTAATTGTTTGTCGGTTAGCGTGATGGAGGTTCGCACTCCAAGTTGGTTAAGCTGTCGCCTAAGACGAGGTCTTCCTCTTCTGTTTTGTTCAATTCGAAGACTCTCTCAGTTGTTAAACTTATTTTCTTTTCATTTGACATGTCATATAGGGACACGGTTATGTGATATTTACGATAGATGGCGTGGTGGACATTAAACTCGGTCGAACAAAAAGGGTTGTATGTCTTTCTGAAGGGTTCCCCTTGAGGTTCCCATGGTAAAAGTAGACATAACCTAACATTTTTCGAAACGATGGACATGGAATGATAAAAAATTCGAAATATCTTTTTAAACGTTGAAAATTAATACCGCGTGCCATGAGTGGCATGTTTTCATTCATTTTTAACGCATTTTTATTATTAAATTCATTAAATCTTACATGCTAGACAAAAAACGCTTAAAACTAGCTTAATTAACTTAACTATCTTACTCTAACTTACTGGCCCTACGCGGGCACTCTAAGCTAAACTTAATTCTTATCCTATGTCTTTCGACGTAACCTAACTAACTTTAATTATACATCTAAGGACTTAACTATTTAAACTAAGAAAATGAATTTTTTGGGAAAAAAACTTAGTAAATGAACCTTCATGAGTGGCATGTTATCATGCGTGCATGATCGTCGATGCCATTGTTTGATGCGTGAACGCATGAGCAAAACGAAAGTCAAAGACATGAAAACTGTTAATTGACAGCAGACATGATGATGGTTCAGAAGATTTTTATCACGCAATTCATAATTTTATAGCGAAGCATCATGGACAAGCTTACAAGGAATGAAGGTTGTCGAACTCTATAAAAGATGTGTACAAGTACTTTGTGCAGGGAAAACATGTATCTATTGGCTTGACTAAGCCTCTGTGGCCTAAGCTACCTGCTTTTGATTTTGCATACCATTTTAAGGTAATTTTACTAACCCGTCTCTTCGCTGTAGGTTGTCAAGAGCCTTCGAGTCGAAATTCCGACGCCTATTCGTTCTTCGTTAACCAGTCGTTTAAGCCAGCTTCGTCAGGAAAAAAGGGCATCTTTTCGGCTTGGGTGTCGACGTCTATCACACCTATAAATGGCACGATTTATTCTAATTTCATGCACAGAATGGTCCAAGATGGAAGGACTGTATCGATCAAATAAGTTCTTTATCCTGACGACCTTCATAAGGAGGTTGGAATGTCTTTTTGGCTAAATACTTCACGGAGTAATCTGGATAGACAAAGTCGCTTAAGCCCTCAGACTCGAAGCTGACTACCATGTTGTGGTGCCATTGAATACATTTAAAGGGCATAAACCTGTGAAGCTTGTCTCTGTAAAAGTTGTCATATGGAGACGACTCAAGCCCTTCTACGCGTCTACAAGATTCTGTTAGTAGAGCTTCTCTTGAAGGTTCTCTTTTCTTCTTTAGCTCATTGAACTTGCAAGTTTGTATCAACCATCTCTTGCCTTTCTCTAGAGCCTTTTATAGTTCTTGTTTTGTGGAACGGATTCGCTCCATAACTGACTCGCAGAACTCCCAAGTCTTACCTTCTGGCAGTCTCTTGTAATTGGTGCCTTCTTGACATTGACATGTAGAGGTCCAAATTGATGATGGCTGGTGGCAGTCATACGACTTCAGCCTTTGAATGATTGCCTTCCAAAGTTTGATGATCGACTTGTTTTACTGGAAGATGGGGCCTTGTCGGCATCATTGAGAACCTTATGCTGGATCTGGTGGCTTAGATGAAAGGTTAGACGAACTTATTAGGTTTTTTTGTACTCTCCGACAAGAGGTTTTAGTCGAATTGAGCTCTTTCCATTCAAGTGCTTTGTTGAAGAATAAACTGGAGTAGGTCTTGGGTCCAAGATCTGATTTTGAAAGCTAAAAAGCCTCCAAAAACCATACTTGTGGCATCTTAGCTTCACAGATTCATGGGGAAACTTTGAAAAATGTGTTTTCTGAGATGTTCTCTGCCGAATGTTTGTCAGTATCACTCTGGTCGTCCTTCAAAGCCTTCCATTTTCGATTTTTTTTTTCGCTCTTCAGCTGTTTTCGTGCTCAAAACGATCCCAGTCCACGGAAGGGTTTTGATCTATGAACTCTTCTCACGTTATTCATCGGTCACTTCATTTATCTCAACTGTTTTGGCCGTTCCATACCAGTTTGGAACCTGGATGGTGGCCCAGATCGAGTGGCAATGCTCTGCGATCTATTCCGATTGAAACTCTGTTTTAAACATGCTAGAAGAAGCTTCCAAGAGTTCTGACTACCGACATAGCCTCAGTTTTGGATCCGTTCTTGTGTCATTTGAAAGAATTCTGCTTAGGTAGTGCTCAGCTTGAAGTCAAATCTTCTTTCAAGGCACAGTCCTCCGGTTTGGAGAGGGTATTCCCGCTCTTTGGTGTGTCCTGTCTTCTTCTTTAGTTATTTTTGCAACAGTCTGCTTGAAGCTATTCTTTCAAAAATATCTCTCTGAGAGGGTGGCCTCCAAAAACTTCTCTAGTGTCTTTCGCGGGACAGGTTCTTGTGGCCCCTGCTAACTAAGTGCTAGCCTAACTTTGTATATAAATAAGGGTTTGTCCAAACTTAGCTGCTTCTCTCACAGTGATGACTTATTGTGTAGCTTGAAGATTTAGACTTCTTTTGAAGGGTTCCTTTCATAGGTATGGTTGTTGTATTGGAAAAGATCAGGGAGTTGTAACATTCAGGTCTTGTCTAGTCTGCCTCCTGTGAAGATGAAAGATAAAGATTTTGAATGTCATTGCTCACAGAAAGTCCTGTCAGACCTATGACGTATCGGTTAGGTACCTTGTTCTGGTAAAAGTCGCTGACATGTGAATCTATGAAGCCATGGAGTCTTTGTCTAAGTCATCGTCAAATACTTGATAGTTTGTCCTGGTTTTCATAAGCCTTTGCAGGAGTTCGTCTACAACTAGACTTTATATTAGTTGCGAGGGAGTTCCGTCATGTAACTAGGCTTCTTCGGTTCATTCTTGTTTGCTGCATCTTCCACTTGTGAACTTCTTTTGCTTGCCTTCTTCAACTCACCTCTTCGTTGTTCGTGTACAAACCTTTTTGCCTGATAGGTGGCATTTCATCCTGTCAGCAGCATCCTTCAATTTAATCTGATCCATCCTGTGGAGAGCACCATTTTCCCCCCTTCATATGGTCTGTTGGTAGGATTACGTATCAAGAACCCCATTTCCTTATGCCAACTGAAGCAGAAACCTTGGTTTCGTACACTCGGAGTATCTATCGAAGTCCCCCTCTCTCAAATCCAAAATAATCTATCGAAAGCTCTTAGAGCACACAACCGAAATTAATGAAAACATTAATGGATTGGATTAATACGATGGACTAAGCAGCAGCTCCCTCCAGTCGGCGAAAAAAAAAAAAACGAAAATCCATAAACCATCCAACATTAATGTGTTTTCAAAAATTACACTTCGAAACGCATGTCTGAACGTCATTACACCATCTCCACGACGGGCATACGGCAGCAGTCACCATTGAAACCAACTGAACCGAAAATTTTCCACTCGAGTAGCGCACATTCGGAAGTGCACCAGCAACAGCATTCGAATCGATCCATCGATTGAGGGAACAAATCGAGTGCCGCACCCAGAATACGATGTCTTGACGCCACCATTGCCAGCAGACAGACAGACAAGGTTTTTTAAACGTTGAAAATGCGCATAATTATGCCGCGTGCAGCATCAGGGTAGGCAGTCATAATCTGTCTGCTTATCCAACCAGTCTGTCAGGTTCTCCTTTCGACTCTGGCATCCAATGATGAATCACAAAACATCAACATCCGACCGCGGAGTGTAATAATTCACCCCTGCTGTGTCCAGGAAACATGGATGCATATAATTTTCACTTTCCCGGGGTGTAACCACAGTCCACCCAAAACCAAACACCCACCACCTCACCATCAATCCGTCAAATGAAGTCGGACAGACAAATTGCAAAATTTTGAATCCCCCCGGGGAAAGGTAGGACCAGGGTGGGTGTACTGGCATTCCAAAGTGATTATCTAATCATCTATCGGGTTTTCATGTTTATTTTGCGGGCGGTAGTAGGTCGATGGGAAGTGTTTTCGAAAACAAAAATCAAAATTAATTGAAAACATCTAAACACCAGATGTCACTGGTATCGATTTGATTCGGAATAGTGTTCGATTGCAGCGATTGGGATTGAAAAATGGGCGGGCGTGCACTAATAATTCATTTGATACGTGCTGCTGTCTGTCCGGCAATCGAATGGAATTCCTAACCACAAAATGTAATTTTCCAAGTGAAATAGATTTTCGAAAGTGTATTTTCGAGGTTTGTACATTCATTTTGAATCTGACGAGGCTTCAAAAATTCATGAAACTTCATGGAACCTCCCATTGGGCTTCAATTTTTTTGAAAGTTCTCTGCATAGTTGCGGGTGATTTGGGCGAGAAGATGGAGGAGCTGCATCTTGGAAGTAAGTTTCCGGTGGAAGATTGTGTCTCGAAACTGATGTGTTTTAGCATTTTTGCAGTGAGCAGTCCCTGAGATTCTGTGTCAACAAGAATTTTACTGTCTAGACTTGATCAGAGTCATGCTTAATCTTTTTCTCTACAAAGGGGGCGCTCTGTCAGGGACTCGCTGGTGTTAAATTCTTGGTCAGAGTGATGCCCTTTCAATGTTTGTGGGCTTTCTTTAATTTTTTTGTAATAGATTCCAGCTCGTTACTCCTCATTTGGCTTTGTTCATCTGTTAGTGACTTTTTCTTAAGGGAAGCTTGCTGAATAATCAAGAAGTTTGAAGGAATGGTAGGCATGCCCTTCTTAGAATCTACTTTCGGAAAATTTCTTGAGAATTTGAGTGTCTTTTGAGCTGTTGTCGAGGCATACTTCTACACCAACTTCGTCAAAAACGAGTATGGGTTCAGCAACACTGTCTTCTCCAACTGAGCTTCTTGTCTAAGATTAGATCCCACTTACTAACATGTTTTTAAGGAAAATTCAGAGAAGAATACTTAGTCTAGCCATTCTTTGAAGGTCTGAGCCTGAACTTGTTCCGCTTTCCGTTCTTCACAGTCTCGGGCACGCTGCTTCCAGTTTATTAGACCAAGGTTTCCACCGAACGTCATTGCTTGGTTCTTAAATCGGAGGTTCGGTCCGTCTTTTCTTGAACCAGGTGGCTGGCATTCAAACATCCTCTTAGCTGAAGTATTCTCGTCAATTCGTTCGATGTAGCTAAGCCAGTGCAGTCGAGGGATTTTTGCTTCTGGACTACGTCCTCATCTTTATCCATTTGCCCTCCTCACAGACAGGACCAAATATTCCACGTTGATTATTTCCTTTGAAGAATCCTAAAATCTGGTCTGCTGTCTTACTTATCGTCTAGCATTCAGCTTCATAAAAAAAGATTGGCAAGATCAGAGCTTTGTAGAGCATGTGCCCCTCCAGCACAAGATTGAAGAAATCACACGACAGCCCTTCTCCTTGTCGAAATCCGGTGCACGTTTGGAATAATTCGAAGGTTCTACTTTCAAGCTGCACTACTTGGAATTTGAGAAAAGACTATTTTCGGTACTAGCGCCTCCTTGTTGCGATGATAGCAACCTTCCTACAGGGATCCGTTTTTCTAAAGACTCCTTCAATTTCAAGAAAGACTACCATTATAAATTTACGTGTTGAAAAGGCTATGCATTGAGCTAAGAGCAGCCTCAACAAAGTTGTCTCTCTTTTGATAAGAGTGTTTCTAATTTGTCCGACTTTATTTACAGGTTTAGACAACACGACCAACTCTTTACATCTGCACCTTGTACGACATGTTTTCTTATTCCTAAGGCCTCCTTAGTTTGTGTGATGAAGACTCTATCTTGTGTTTATGACTTAAATGTCCAATGCACACTTCTTTTGCATTTTCTGGAACGAAATCTACCTAAGAGGTAGACAGTGGTCTAAGGAATTGAGCATTTCTACGAATTCCCGACGGCTTAAATCGCCACATGGCATGGCAAGTTGAGCCATCTAGTTGAAACTAGATATATACATACATGTGTGACGTAGCAGCCTTAAATTAGCACTTTATAACGTGTCTACTATTTCGTCGACAACGTCTTTTTTTTGGTAGGCCTTTTGAATGGTAGGCTTTAAGTCGATGTTGAAGTCGCTACTGATCTAGGCTAGATGGCTGCAAGGAGGAAGAGGAGAACCTGGAACAGTTTCTTTGCCACTGTCCAGCCACTGCAAGACTACGCTAAAGAGTACTGGGGCCAATGTGGATGTTGACCGAAAAGGCATGACCCTACATGGAAGCAATAGACACTCCATAGTGCCTCCCCGTAATCACCAACGCATTCACCCCACAAATCCGCTCACAAAACTTTCTCCAGCAGTCGTTTGAGGGGAATTACAACGATCCCAATCGAGGTGAACAGCAACTTCTCACCATCCACAGCCAACCAACCAACGGTAGATGGCGCTGTAGTCCATAAATGTAGGTCTTCAGCAAACAAGCCCTACTAGTCAGTTAGATTTTTAGCTTCTTCCTATTGATCTTCTAAACTCAAGCTTTAAATTTCTTTCACTAGATGGTGCTGCGGGCTGGGGTAGATTTGGGTCGTTATCAACAAGCCCTATTGGTCAGCTCGATACCTTCTACTCTCTTACACAAGTTGGCGTTGTAGTCTTGTCTGAATATCGGTTTCCCACAACAAGTTCCTGATTGCTAGCTCGATTCGTAGCTAACTTCTCTCAGTTTTTCATCTTAACTTGGGTTGAGGTCTCGTTTTAGTAATGCGAGCCACGTACGGTTGTCCAAGGTTGTTAAACAAGGTTGTCCAACCAAAGTGCTTTAGAAGACGTTTGCCGTCAGAGGGCTGATGTTCATTCCCTCTACTATTTCTGTTTTCTAACCTTCTGACTTGGTGAAAGTCACTGAGCGGCCTTTAGAGTTTGTTATTGTTCCTTTTCTCCCGTCCTTCGTCAAGGCAATGGGTATACTCATGGATCTTTGTTAACGAATGGTCTTCTGCGCCGGCATAGAGCAGTGCGTTGTGAAAGTGTTTTGCCTTCTTAGTACACAAAAACAACGATGGGCAGTGGTAATGGTGTCAGATATACCCATGGAGGGTAGGTAGACTAAGCCCGTTACTTTCTTAGACTAGCACCTTTCTGTTGTGATCTTCTCTCCGTCTTCACTTTACATGAGCTCCTCTAGACCAACATTACAGTCTTTAACTCGTACTCCCATTGAAGTGTCCTCATAAGTCCTGCGTCACATAGTGCTTATAGGTATTTATCGTTCCGTTTTCCCACAAACTCGCGTGTTCCTACAAACAAAACACACACGTTCCGAATTGCACCGAACTGTTCAGAAAAAACATAATCGATTCATCCTTAATCCAATATCACGTTTTGATTTTGTCAACAAACGAAATTTATTCCCAAATCCCCTAACCAAAAACCCGTTTTGATCCTTTTTTTCGTTTCGAAGACAGTAAAACGCTTTATATTTCATGTACATAAATCTGAAGGTCAGGATTATGCTCCCTTATCTTCTTTAAGCTCTCTTATCCTACCGCCCTTCAATCGAAATGAGATGACACTTTACCCAAAGGCTTCATCGTCGTCCTTCTTGTCATCGTTGTCAAACAAACTGTGAACGTAAATTGTTAGACAGACATACTCATGGTCCCTTAGACTCCTTTTGCTCCGTAGCCTTGGGTCACTTTTTCAAAAAAAAAAAAAGAGAAATTCCATAACCAATCCTTAACTCCACATTTGCTTTGCTGAGAAAAAGTTCTCAGAATTGTCAATACATATGTGTGTGTGTGAATAACTTATTCTTGAACACCCAGGATTCGATGAACAATTTCGTCGATAGTACTATAAATATCCCGTCCCCCTCCTTCGATTTATCCCTAGAAATGAAATAAAAGGACGAGAGTCCTTGTAAACAATACACCACTGTGACTCGATTGGTGAGAATTGGAATGGTTGGGGCGGAGGGTGTCACAAAAAAGAGTTCAAAAAGGGTGGCTAAGGGTTTTAGCACATCATTGTGGAAGCCAACTGCCAGTCGTCAACCCACAAAAGCAGCACAAAACGAGGAAAATCATCCTTCGGGCCTGGAAGGCATTTTATTTTTATCTTCCAAATCAATGGTGGCATCTATACTCATCGATCGTGCTGATGGGTGTATTATCCGTGCCCGTGTGTCCTTTTGAGGAGAAAATACTTATTTCTTTTCGAGTTTTTAACTCGAAGTTGAGGCGGAGGGTGTCCCTATTTCCATCCCTTCGGGTGGTTGTACCAGTGTGTGTGTTCACAAAGTTGACATAAATAACCTAATCATATGGTTGTGAAATGTGCAAGTCTGTTAGAGAGTTAAATGTGATGCTAGAGGGCAATGTCCTCAACTGTGCTGTGTAAGTTGAACCCTTGAGACGACACGGCGTCGAGAGAGGGAAATATTAATTCAAATCGATTGACGTTCAAGTTTAAGTGCGATTGCCAGTTGGATAAACGACGACAACGACACGTTGGAAGTGTCGCCAACAGGAAGTGAACACCTTCAAAGTTGATTCGATTTGTATGAGTGCAGCTGAGTAGGAGAAGTGTTAGTCGTGAGCATGAAGAGGCGGAAACGAAGCACCCTCTCCTAGGCCGGGAAAATCTCTGAGTTGGTTTGTGGAGGCTTTTAGAAAATCTTCGAGTATGTTTGCTGGCTTTTGTGGAACGTAGGCTTTTGATGGTGAAGACTGATTGAGATCAAACTAAATGGAAAGTATGTAATTGAGGCCGACAAGGGCTTTGCTGGATCTTGACTAGCCTTGACAACAGAAAGCAGTTTTTGATAGGCTACGAGGAGGAAGTCATTTAAAACCCTCTGCACGTACGGTCCAAATACCATTGTACTGTGTACTTACGTACCGCCCTTGAAGCTTGAAAAGGGAAACTCTGTTTTTTTTCTGTCGAGAAGGCTATAAAAGTACTTCCGTTCAGCCGTAAGACAGAGAGACTTCTTGGTGGGTAACCTAAAGAGCAGACCATTCTTCTACTCACCAGGAAAGGGCTTGATCTTGAAAATCGTTTTTAGGGAGAGGATATCAAAGATTTGTCCAAATTGCATAATTCGACATGAGTTCTGTCAAACCTCCCTTTTCCTCTTTTGGTGTCAAAAAGATCTCGTCGTTGAGAGTGGTCTTCGCAGGCGATTGAAGTTAAAGGCTCCTGCCTTTGTAAACCGAATAAGTTTGTGATCATTAAAGCAACTCGTTGAGGGGTTACAATCTTACAGCAGCTCAAAAGGTTGTAGACAGTTCCAGAGACACCTTGCTACTCTTACTAATTTTTGTTGCAAAGAAGTCTTCTTTATTCAGGTTTAGGAGTGGTGTAAGGGTTTCTAATAGTCTTAAGATTGCAGATCATGAAGACTCTTAGTGACACTTCTTGACACTTGATTGGAATTAAGGCGCAAGGCAGCAATTGCCATATCCTCACTAGAGGCTGCTCCAAAGTGGCTTGCAAAGAAGTGTACTAACATTTCTGGTCTAAGGCATCTTTAGCGGCTAATCTTGGACGCCACGGAACTGATGCGAAATGAATTTGGTCACGAGATCTAGAGTATGAAGGAATCTTAAGCACGATTTTGGCAAAGGTTTGAGTTAAGGACTACTTCGAGTTGTGGCGGGGAAGTGGGAAGTAGTACACTCTTTTGGTTCTTGTCTTCGATTAATTGGTGCTATCTTGCCTTGATGTGGCTCTTTTCAGTTGTTAAATTTTAATGCAGTAGTAAGAGCCGAAAGGCGCCTATCGTAGAATACCAGAATTAGGCTTTTAGGGGTCTCCTACCTCTCCTGACGGGGACTTGAAAAGCGCTGTAATTTTTTGTGTCAAGAAAAGTTCTTCTGCAACTGGAGAGTGAGGTGATCCTAAGCAAGATCGAGGTTATAAAGGAACCTTAGGATCATGTTTACAGATGAATAGTTGACTATAGCTAACAAAAGGAACTCTAGTAGTCTCTTCGTCTTTCAAACAAAGTCGGAACTTGCCGAGTTTGTTTAAATGGTAGTTGTGTGAGCACGGTTTAGAAAGAGAAATTTAGCATCAACCTTACTAAGTGTGAGCATTTTTTGATGAACTTTTTAGCTTGCCAAAGTCCTATTGTAGAGCTCCATTTTAAGAGCTTCTACTGGTCCAGGTCCACCCCGGATTTTAGTGCCATCATAAATCATAAGTATTGCTGCTCTCAGGAGTTGAGTTCCACAGAGGGAATATGGGCCCATACATACTCTCCAGTGAGCTTAACGGCAATGCCCTTCTCTCCAATTCCCTTGTGTCCGGGAAGCCAGTGGATGGTGATTTTATTTTCAAAAGCTAGCTGCTTGAGGCAGGTTAGGCAGCTCGAGACGAGTTTTGCACGAAAATGGTATGAACTCAGAGTTTGGCTGTCAGGAAAGATGACAATCTGTTTCCTACGGAGGTTTCGTCTAACTCATTCTCTGACACAAAACTTCCTAAAGGGTAGATATGGAGCAGGCAAGAGAGACTGCTAGCCTGAAGTTCAGACCATTGGTGACAACTCTGGGTCCTTTTTCCATTTCTGATCCATCACTATGTGGAAATCATTGGTAATTGGACCACCGTTGTTTCACGCAGTATGTTTTAAGACGTTTGAATAGAACGGGCTTGTGAAGTTAACCCTAGTGCTTTAAAGATCTTTCGATATTTAATCATACCTTTCCGGTGTAAGGAAGGAAGATCTATAAGAGCTTCTTAAATTTAATTTGGGCAAGGGCGCATGTCATCTGTGACTCTAGTGCAGGCAAACTTTTGCATCTTTTGAAGTGCGTTTTGAACTACCTACTTAAGTTTATCCAATTATACAAGACATAGGAGGGCCTGTGGAAGTAATGTGAGTTCGAGGTATTAAGATTCTGGCCTCAGGCCCCAGTTCATTCAAAATAAGTCTCGAAAGCATGTGGTAGCTTTGGTGACGACGTTTTTTAAATGAAGATTCCAAGTGAGCCTTCGGTCTAGAATTACTCGTGAATATTTGATCGCTTAGGTATACTGCTATTGACACGACCGGCGCTAGTGTTGGAGTAGTGATTTTGAAACTCTGGGGTTGAAATACGGTATCAGTGATCGAGTCATATAAAGACGAGCATTATTACGTCGGAATGATCGTTTATATGTACGTTATAATGGTCATTTTTACGTGACGAGTAACTCGATCGGAAGCCGTAATTCGACCCCAGGTTTCAGTCTCAGTTCCGAGGTTGGTGTCCCAAATAACTGCGAGTAATTATTAATATTGTTGCCGTTGCTTATAATTCACAGTATTTGTTTCGAACCTTGGGAATGGGACATGGACGCCCTTTAGCTATGAGTTGAGGTCGTTTGGCAATTTGTTGGCTTGGTGATCAATCTGCTATCCGCCATTTGCAAAATAAAACAGCGCCATCTTGTAATTGTTTCCGTTTTTATTTTTCTATCAAAACTAGCGCTATAAATGTCCCCACTTCTTCGTGTCACAACTTTCGCTTTCGTTAAATGAAAATCGAATCTTATAACGGTGTACAAGACCATTTTATATTTTATTTGTCACTAATCAGACGACTTATTGTAAAAATTATGAATAAATTTCTTTCTCTCATCGTCGTCGACGAGAGTATTACCTAACACAGCTTCATTTGCATACACTGTCAGCACTGTGATGACAATGATGCCGCTCCCATATATGATACGTATGAGGTGTTAGATTCATAATTTCACGTATCAATTGCATGACTACTGACTACAGGGTGACATCTAATTTGAGGCAAAGAATTCAATTCAAAGGGGGCGCCTTGAAATTAATCTCGTTTCTCTTTTGGATTTTTTTTTGTTTTTTTTTTTATCAAAAGTTGTCATCGAAGCCATTGGCATTGTTAACACTTTTCCCATGATTCATCTTTGTCGCATTAGATACGCACAGTTAAATTATACATGAGAAGAAGAAAAATGAAAAAAAAAAACGGTACAAAGAATGAATAGACAGACGATGACAATGATAAAGATGATGATGATCAGTAGTAGTTGATGGCATAGTAAAGAAGATCCATCGAAAGTTAAAACCACACAAAGGAAAACATGAATGAGAAAATAGGTTTATGTGACATTCTTTCTCTCCCCTTTCTCTCTTTTCTCTCTTCCACTCTCTTTCGTTGGAAATAAATTAAATTTTTCTTGCAAATTATTCATCTCGCATGGATCGGATTGCGCATTTGTGTTGTTGCAAAAAAGTAAAAGTCTAACCGAACGACGATTGATGTAAAGGAAGACGAGGAAAATTTTTTAAAAGAAAATGTCTCTTCAAAGGCACACGTATTGGGTCTTGCGGTCTTAAAAGATCAAAAGGTTGAAATTGGTCGGTGTCGTCCATTGACAAGAGAAAATCAATTAGAGAGATGAATGACCTAGATTTTCTCGTTCGAAAAAAAGAAAAAAAAAAAAAATGGAAAACCGGGAGAAAGGTGCGGGAAAACGTTGTTTATTTGCGGCAACAAATGGATTTTTTTCTTTTCTTTTCAATTTTCTCATCTTTTTCTGTTTTGCTGTGCGAAAATCCAAATGAATTATGCTGTAGGGGGTGCCGGTGGGCCATTTTATTTTTAAAAACTTTGTTTACTTTTGTGTTTTTCTTATCATTTTTGTCGCTTTTGAATGATTTTTCCACTTTGACAGTTTGTTTGGACAAAGTTCGTTACATTTGACACCGAAGCTTGGGTGGGCAATTTCATTTTAATTTAAATTAAATTGTCACCAGCAAGTCAGTGGAAAAAAGGACACGATTTAGGGAACGGGAAATAAGTGAATTGTGACAATAATCGACGTGATGAATGATGATGATGTGTCAATTAGTTACGCAGCGTTAGGGTGAGCTATCTACAGGCATTTGGAATGACAAGTCTGATGATTTGACAGTTTTATGCATAAGAAATGTTGACCACATTGCAATTGCGCAAGAACTCACGTGGATCCAGTGCTCTGCTTACAGATATGTCGAAGGTATTCACATTTACATACAAATCCTCTGGTTCAACACCAAGTTCTTTCACGCTGCCAAAACCACTGGGTAAGCTTTACCATCTGTCCTTCTCTGGTCTCCTTCCCAGAGTAGTTGGAAAATTGCATTTGCCTAGCTCGTCTCCACAAAAAAAGGTGAATCTTGTTCTTCCTCCAACTATCGACCCATTGCACATACGTTCCTTCTTTCCAGGGCCATAGCATCGCTGATAGATCGTCAGCTTATGACATATCTCGATGGATGAAAGTTCCTCTATGATCGGCTGTACGGTTTTTGAAGCATCAGCTCCGCTGGCGATTTGATGGTATGTCTCACCGAGAAGTGGAACGAATCTCTCCATTACTTCGGTGAAAGTAAGATTGTTTCGCTTGATACTTCAAAAGCATTTAACATAGTTTGAAACCAAGCTCTTTTCTGCATTGTCTTCAATGGATTTGGACGGTTCACCATATACATAAATCCTGGTTTTCCTCAAGGTTCCGTTCTAGCTCCGATTCTCTTTCTCATTTGCATACATGATCTATTGTTTGCTGCTTCTTTTTGAATTCAGTCCTTCACCGATGACCACCCTCAGTTTCTCATATTCATTCCCTAACTCACGTCTTTGCTTTTCAGACATACAAGAGGAATGGCAATGTATGTTATGTTATGTGTGTTCGGGAGGGTTGTTCACAGCCCTTGGCACTGCGATTTTTCTTCAAAATATATTGTGCCCTCTAGATGAGTTGTTTCACTCCAGAAGATGTCAGTGTGGATGGCAGTACGCTGTTCCATAGAACAAAAACGCCAACTCATGCTAAACTCACACTAATGGACTAGAGTTTAATTCGTCCAAAACCTAATGGTGTCTTCCGTCATTTCAGTGAAACCGAAAGACATTCCACCCTCGGCATGCGTGTATAGGATGACCTTTGTTGGAAGGACCACATAATCGAAGTCTCACCAAAAATGCTGCGAAATGTCTAGATTTCCTCAAACAATGCAAACAATACTTCACCCCTTCTGCTCGTGGCGCGCATCCGAAATGTCTAATTTTCCATGACTCTGGCGCATAAATCAGGCTGAATTTGACCGATGGCATGGATTATGTAGGCCTTGATGGCCGCCGTGATTTGTGACTTATTCGCATAGATCTGCGACTTTAGAAAACCCCACAACAAAAATAGCTAACGGGGTCAAATCGCACGATCTCGGTGGCCAGTTCACATTACCTCCACGTGAGATGACCATCGCTCGTGCAGAATTTCCAATGTAGCGCGAGCTATGTGGCACGTAGCGCCGTCCTGTTGAAACCACATGTCGTTGGTGTCCATATCATCCAATTCAGGTCAAAGGAAGTTGGTAATCATCGACCTATAGGCCTGGCCAACGTCGTTCTTAAAGACCGATGATGCCGCCCCAGCCCAAAATTCACACCAAACAGTGACTTTTTCGGGATGCATTGAACGCTCTTGGATCTCATGTGGATTGGTATCGTCCCAAATTTGATAATTTTGTTTGTTGACGTACCCATGCATCCAGAAATGGGCTTCATCGCTGGAGATGATTTTTCGATGAAAATTAGGGTCAGTTTCCAACTGCTCCAGAGCCCATTCAGCGAACACACGTCGTTGTCTATGGTCGTTTACCTTCAGCTCCTGGGTCAGTTGAATTTTGAACGGGTGCAGGACCAAGTCACGATGCATAATTCGCCAAGTGGTGGTCTGCAAAAGGCCTAGTTATCCAGTTCGAGTTCGATTCTCCTGCACACTCTCACAGACAGCGGCGATATTTTCGGCAGATCTTGCGTTTCGTCGGCGTACGGGTATTGGTTGATCGTTTACTGAACCAGTGGACTTAAATTTATCCACCACATTGCGAATAGTCCTCTCGGAAGGACGACGGATGGCGACCGTAAAATAGGCGAAGCGCGCGGAACGTTGCCCGAACAGAACACCCATGTTGATGAAACAATTTTATTATTTGCACGTGTTGTTGAACGCAATATCCGTCCATGGTTATTTGGCAAAACAGACTGATTAAATGACAGCCAATTTGACGGATGTAGCTTCAGCAATATGGCCGCTATCAACTGTCAAAGTTAGGAAGTCCCTATTGGAAGACCCTTTATCTGAGTTTCAAAATCACTACACCAACACTAGCGCTGTGTGAATAGCATCATAAGAAAACATACAAACATTGAAGAGTAGTCACATCAATACCCAAGCTTCCCTTCTCTACGCAAGTCTGCTCCTAAAATTTGTTCCGCACATTTTACCACGTCACATTTATTGTTCTACTAAACTTGAAAATATATATTTTTCGACTATAAAAAAACATTTTTTTCATTTCAAGTTCATGATCTTTGTGTGCACAAAAAGATACGAATACGCGACGACGTTGTGGACGGCAAGGAGAAGAAAAATATTTTTATTACCAAGCGTTTTGATGATTCAGCTACACTACACCCCGTTCGACATCATCATCATCATCGTAGTCTTTTTGGCTGCGGTATCCAAAGGTGTTCAAGTGGTTTTTTTGTTTCGAATAAATTTTTTCTGGCTCCTCACGTGAAATTCATTCATTAAAATTCAATGTTTACGTTTGGTGTTGGATACATTTTATTTGAACATTTCAATGTGATCGTGTGTCAATATATAGTTCGATCGAGGTGTGTGTCTGTGTATTGAAGCAATTAGAGCTCTATTAACGCTTTTCTTTTCCGTAAAAGGTCAATTTTCACGGACAAGTTTTGTTGAGAATTTTCTAACAAATTGGCGACATCGAATGACTTCGCCTTAAATAACGAACTTATCGCCTTGATTTCGCCTTAAAAAAAAAAAAAAAAAAAACGCAAAAACCCCATTTCTTATGCATGAAATGTATTGAATTACTTCGTTTACTTTGTGTTTGTTGATAATAAATAGTAAGTTCGTCGTAAGTGTTGTACGTGATTTCACAGTTTATAGCCTTTTATGGTCTCAATTTTATAGTTACCGCTAATTTGCATGGTGTTATCCAACAGAGAGCACTCATTCAATCTTCTTTAATTCCACACGAGTATTCTCAATTAAAAGTCCATAAGCAAACAATGCACAGGAGATTAAGCTTCATCCTGTAGCTGTAGTTGTAACTGTATAGCCACATCAACCCTTGGGAGGAGTTCCACTCATGTGTGCACAATTCACTCAACGGAATTTATTCCCGTCAATATTTCTGTTTTTTTGTTTGCGAATAATCATCATTCATGCGACGAGGGGTTGGAGGTGGTCCCGTAATAAAGGGGTTCAACCAACTGAGATTTTTTTTTCTGCTGTTTTCTGTTGTTTTCTGTTTTGTTTTGTTCACCCCCAAAGTGAAATAATTTATGGTTATGGCTGCCTGTACACACGGTGGTGATTGGGGGCAATATTGTATTGTTTTTCTTAACCGAGAACAAGTTGCAATTGCCTTTGCTTCCTGCCTATCCCAGGGGGGAAAGCAACCATTTTTTTTGAATTGTAAATGGTTTTTGTTTAGATTTAAATATATTTATGCAATTGACACTATGGATACGAGTAAAATTCCTGGATGCCAGAGAGCCAGTGCCAGTTAGCATCCAAGCGATTGTTATAGAATTCATGTGCTAATTGTTACGTGCTATACTACAGGGTGGGCGAAATGAAAGTGAGTAATTTGTTTTCGGTTTCAAAATCTAAATGAAATACAAAACAGCGGTTGTTTTTAGTACACATCAAGTGTTTAGGTTTCACAGTTATGTGTGGAAGGCGAGTTTGATCGACAACGTCGCCTCTAAGCGGCGATGCAAAGCCTCGCTTTATGAGAAGTCTTTCTTTTTTGCTGTTCCGTCCATTTTCACACTCATATTAGCAATGGTGTCGGGAATCTTTTGCTCAACAACAAACGTCTTCCGTCAGCTCAATCTTCAATTTGATGACTCTTAGTTGGTTGACGTTCCTTTCCAATTGCATGCTACAACTGAGACGCTGTCTTTTTGTACTGTGTCGTCACTCCAGGGTGGATTCGAAGACTTTGCACTTTGCAGGCTGAAGCACTGGTGTAAAATTGATATCTTCTCGGTCTGAGGCATATTCTAGAAAATTAGTATAAGGAGGGGTCCCTTGCCTACCTGGCTGAGATCAGATGAGCACTACGACCTTTAAAACACTTTTGTGTCGAGCAAGGATTCCTACAAGTGGAAAATGAAGACGACGTCTTATGTTAGGTGAAGCGATAGGGCGATGCTAGAAGCCTAAGAATACGTGTCAACAGTTTGTTCGGAAGCCATCGCATTGCTTTATCGGATCACTGTGCGTGTACCCTTATGTAGATGAATCGAGTACTTTTCAGAGTTCCTCAATACCGTACAGGGCACTGAAAAAGACAGACCTATGGTCTTGAGTAGGACAGGAAATAGTTCCACGGTAGAGGGACGCCCTTTTGTAAATTGAACCAAAACTGCGCAAAGCTTTAGGTGAATAGGGAGTACAATACCTCTCGCGTGACATTAAAGTGACATGGGAATGCGGAACAGTTGCTAGCGACTGGCAAACTGCGGTGATGGTCCCTCTTTTTAAAAAGGAAGATAAGAGAGATTGAATATTTATCTTAAGTCTTTTTGGAAAAGTCTTACGATCGAATTTCTAGTTAAGGGCCTGTTTGGGCCTGTTTGAATAAACGGCATTAAATCAACGGCTTTCACTATGGAACTTTGCTAGGGGTGCGTTCTGTCACTGCAGCAGCGCAGCATTGTCGGAGAATGTCTTGGACTTTAGGAACAGTTAAACAGATTTGTTCATCCTTTTCCTCTCAAATGCAGCGCGCACTCGAAATGTTTGTAGCCATCTGTCATGATTCTGGGAAAACCTGTTTCGTGCACCCTTCGGATGAGTTCAAGTCTCTCTGAGTTTCTTTCACGAGTTATGGAAGGAGCAGTGCATAGTTATCTTGTGGGATTGGCTGGGTTCATCCTTCGTGGCGTTGCTCTAATAGCTCGCAGGTATCGAGTGAGAAACACCAGAATACACGAGAACTTCAATGTGGGGAAGACACTTCTTCGAAAGGAAAGATCTATACTCCTATGGCTTGGTAGATGGTAGTGCGCATGCCCCCAAACTTGCTCTCGAAGCGTGCCATGAAAGCGAGTTCCTTAAAAAGAAGAGTGAGATGGTTGGGTCAAATCATACATCTCTCCTGGACCCGGAGCGTTACTTCTTAGACTGTCTGGCCTTCGCTTGTAACATGTTCAGTGTTGATCACTTGTTTTCTTTGAAGAGGGAATGCTTGGTGCACCTTTATAGGTGGCCATGTTCCTCCAGTGTGTCCGACTTTGATCAACTGAAACCTCTCCAACTTCTCACAATCCAACTCTGGGAACTGCTTCTTGCATTACTTCAGGTTGGCGTCACTTTTTATTAACATTTATGGGGCTCCAATCTTCTATGGGCTTGACGGGTTCGTTGATGTAGGACCGCACTTGGTTACAGTTTCCCTCACTTGTTGGTATACCTCCTACCTCCGTTTCAAATCTTCGTCTCTCTGCAGGCCTTCTGGTGCACTCTGGCATCATACTGGCATCCCATCCTGCCCGGTAGGCAATTGCATGCGTTAAAGGTTCACCTCAGCATATCTCTGTTCAGCCTAATCTTTCTTCTCCTAGTTTCTATGCTCCAGCGTCCTTGCTAGACTTGCATGGTGATCTCATTGACTTTCGTTGCTGTCGTTTCCTCCCCAAATTCTACTTTTCTCTCGCCTCTAGGAGATCAATGGTCAATACTCCTGCGACTAAGAGAATGGTTCTGCTTCTGAGACTTATTGACAGGAACTCGTTACCTTGAGATCGTGCAACCATACAGACGGATAGAGTGCGTGATTGCCATAAGAAGGTCTCGCCTGTTTGTCAAGTTTGTCATTAGTCCGCTCAACTCTATATCCATCTGTGAAGCTATTTCAGTCGCGAACTTGATCTGCTTTCAATACGCTAACTTTGTGTTCAGAATTATTCCCAAGTATGTATTTCACTGCATGTCGAGGCCTAAAATCCCATCTCCTGAGTACCCGGTCACAAGAGCATTGATGGCAACAAAACCTTCGATAAGCTCCCAAGACAGGCAGCCCAATTGACATTCCTTCTGTGGATTTATCCATCATCCACAGCTCAACTCATGGAAACACCACCCGGAGCTCACAAAGTGGAACTTTACCACTTGATTTCGTCAATCAAAAAAAGTTCATGAACCCCTCAAAGACAGGTCAAGAAATTTTCACACAAAGCAAGCATGAGGCTAAGCTCCTAACTTACTTCTTCAACAGACATTGCTCACTCAACTACCACTCCAACAAGTTGGACATGATTCCTTTGGATATGTGATGGATATGTTAGTCTGTCATGGGTTTTGAAACCAGAATTGGACGTGTCTTATGACTTCTTTAAGCCAACTTTGGGGCTCTCCGGTATCTCGTGGGGTATCATGTGGATGACCAACCAAACATCTCCATCCGGAAGACTCTATCGTGAAAAATATTCTACAAGTCAGGTTCTAGGATTGAGCTCTGCGCATAGGCAATGTGTTTTCTACGACGTAAAGGCCCCATCACTTTTTCGCCCTTTCTACCTCTCTCTTTTGTCCGTTATCCTCGCAGAACTATGGCTTAAAGCGGCTATTGGCCCTTCATGTCCAGTACTCTCGCCTACCATAGTATCCGGAGGGTAACAAAGCAGGTATCCCGGAGCCAGAGCCAGACGGACGGTCTGGAAACTCTGATCGGACGGACGGTCCGCACCCCTGAACAACTCCTAGGAGATGACCCAGAGCTCGGAGGCAGCGAGCCCACCCTATATTTATTGTTTGCCGAGGACTTATTATATATTTTGTCAACCCTAAACTCCCCCCCCCCCCCAAAATAATAAAACAATCATTGTGAAGGATAGCTCCCGACTCCCTTGCGGACCACTGCGCCCCTATAACCTTGTCTGCGCGGAGGATTATTCGGCAGGTAGGGCCCGCGGTTTTAATATGTATTTATCTGTGCTTTCGGGAACAATGAGGCTCAATAGTTTATTAAATGTAGATCACTGGAAGGGGTGCAACGCGAACCTAAACAGTCACGGAGAATACACAAAACGAACAGAGCGACGATCAAAAGAATGAATGCTGAATGGAAGCTGTCAGAACACTGGATGTGATTCCCTTTGTTCTGGCAGCTGACTAAAGAGTGTGAGAGTGGAGGCGAATTCGGCGCATCCCCCAATGGCTGAGTTCGTCTCAGGAATAAATGAGTGAGCGTATGAGCGATCTGTCAGCGCGGCAACCTCACTCCATGATTGACCGTCTGGCAGCGTAGGAGTTCTTTCGAGAGGAAAACAGAAAACGAGAAAAACAAAAGACGAGACGAGAAGAAAACATAACCAAACACAAAGAGTAAACCAACGAGGACAACCCACAAGATTAAACCAACGAGGACAACCCACCAACCACCCCAAGGAACCACCCCAAGAAGACCCGTGACTGTGGCGGAGAGTAGCCCACCCTATCCCCAGGAGATGGGTTTGAAAGCCACCAAGCACAGATAAGTAGAAAGATTAGTCAGTTAGCTTAATTTCGTGCGTAGAATTGATTGTGTAATAGTGCCGTTTAACCCTCCGCCCCGTTTCGTTTAACCGTAGCCTTTAACGGCTGCATAACTGCCGCGACCCCGTTCGGTCTTCCCAGGTGGCTGGGATTCGAAGATCCTCTTAACTGCAGCATTCTCGTCCATTAATTAATTTCAAGGGAATTGCCCTTTGAAATACGTACACACAGGTCGGTGGTATCCAACTGGCAGGTGAATGAACCCAAACCAAGTGACAAATTGATCGATCAATCTGCAAGTACAAGTACAAAAATTCACATAAAAATTTAAGTATTTCTTGCTTGACACTATATCTAGAACGGAAGACGGAAGGAAGTCATAAATACTAGTTCTGGGGAAGGAGGAAACACATGTATTTTCATCGTAATCACAAAGAAAATCATTAAAGATACAACCGCATGGGTATACATACGAAACAGAGGAATCTATGTATGGATTGTTCTCACCACTAATGACTGTCAGTATGGAATTTTTTGAATTTTGCAAAGCGGTACCGTACCGTACAAGTACAAAATAGAAAATTGCGCAATTTTTTCATAAATATTTGGTGGTCTGTCTGTCGTGTCAGTTGTGTGAATTTGGCATCTACTTTGCTCGCTTAGAGAATTTATCTAGCGACGGCCTTCTAATGGGGAATGTGTGTGTGTGTGTGTATCTATAACGTTTTTGTCTCGAAAAAAAATTTAACAAAACACTTGTGAGATAATCAGATACAATTGGAATTCCTAACATATTTGCTTGACTACGTAGGATACACAGAGGACGTGTAGGTAGTAGATGAACGTCAGGTATTCCGGCATTCTTTTGGAATGAACATCTGTCATCGTGAGATTTTTTTGCAGTGATTGTCAGTGAAATTGAAATAGAACGGGCATGCAGTGTTTGTCCTAACAGCGTAGGATTGTATGCAAGGACTTCTCGTTGAAATTGTCGATGAAGAGTTGTCACTGTGAGATGTAGGTCAAAGCGAACATCAAATTTGACGCCGAGAAGGTGTTAACAACGCCACTTAACGTCACAATTTACTCCATTGCATTGTAGGTGGTGGTGGTGCCATTTAAGCCTAGCCTAGGACCTTCGAACGCTGATGTCTGTAGTTTTTCCTGTCAAGCTGGTGCCTTTGTGAAAGACAAGAACATCAGGCTTCACTATTCATTAGGGAAACACCTATCCATCTTTCAAGTGGAGATTTATTCAATCCTACTGGTCATGGTCGAAGAATATATGTCTGCCAGGCCTTCATTAAGTCATAAGACCACCTCCAGTATATGTAGTTCCTAAATAGATACAAGAACTCTCTGAATTTGGTCACAAGATTGAATTATTTGACACTTGACTGGTTGCCTGGTCAATCCGAGATCTCTTATTAAATTGCTGGACAAGGCTTGGAGGAAGAATTCTCGAAACGGGAATCTACCTTAAGTCTTCCTGCACCCTCATCGAAGAACTCACTTCCTTAAATCCCGCAGTGTCCAGGGACCCAGACAACGCTTAGCGGATTCAGTCTTCCAATCGAAGAGGTTTGACCTAAGCGCAGCCTGACTGTCGCTACAGACGCAGATACTTCGTCCCTATTGCAGGAGAAAGTGCAGTCTTATGTCGCTTTCTACAAAGACTTCAGCATCTGAGCCATCACTGGAGCCATTTGTACACTAAATTCCTTACCCGGCTTAGAATGTGGCGAAAATGAATCCTGTGCCCAGGGAAAGTCGACTGTTAATCTAAACAGAAGTCTTAATTCCGGAACCATTGTGTCAGATGGTCTTATAATCGCCTTATAGAGCCACCGAACTCTTTTCGGTGATAAACTTCAGGTCTTGTCAAAAACGACCTAACACTGCCAGAAAGTTGATAATGCACGCTTTAGACTCGACGTATTTCGACCAAAGATGTTTCCTGTCCAAGGTTATTCGTAAATATTTCGTTTGGCTATCAAGTGGGATTCAGTTGCATTGCCAAAAGCTCCCTCTATGTCTATGTCGATCAAATCGCCTGTCGCCTATTCTTTCCTGTCAAACGTCGTCGTTAAAACAAGGTTCAGTGGTTCTATTATGTAGATGGCTCCTCTGAGGAACCTCCGTAGTGTAGTTAATGGGGCCAGACTCTGAAAAACTGAGCTGAATCTTCTCCAGCTTGAACTTTAATCCAAACCATTCAATATTCTAAAGACAAACTATGTAAAGTTGGTCAGACGTGGTCCCTATGGCTTAGTGGTAAGTGCGTTGGACTGTTAAGCGAGAATTCACAGATTCTCGAGCGTCAGCAACATCATTTTGGCAATGGCAAGTCTTCAAGTGTGTAATCTGTCAGAAAAAAGGTTGTCAATCCACCCTTCGTAGTCGGCAATAAAACTGTAGATCCCTTCAATTCGTGGGAAAAATATAACACGCGCAATATGATTGGTTACGAGAAGCTAGACCCTGGTTCTCTATGAGCTATCGCGCCAAATACTTGTTTGCCCTTTGCGGGTAGACGTCGTCCTTAAGCCTGCTGATCTTTTTGAGAACCATACCCGCCGTTGTATCGGTTAAGGCTAGAGAGTTTTAGGTAGAGTTGTTCAAGTAGTTGAACTAATCAGGGTCGGCTTCATGAACCTAGTCAGTGTACGACTTGTGGAAGAAGGTCTCAAAAAGGATGTCAGTTGATGTGCCGAAGATGGGTTCAGTCATTTAAGAGAAGAGAGGAAGCCATCACTTTTAGGTAGGTAGGTAGAAGAGGCTGGCTGGTAAGCCTTGTAGGCCTTTCTGATACCACAACTCACGTGACCTGAACATTGATGGTGTGTCCAAGATAGCTACAAAGTTAGTGATGTTGCAAAAGCTATTTGAAAAAGGTTTTGTCAAGTGAGAGATGCCTGGTTCTGGCAAGGGCGGGGCAGCAACAGAGAAAGTGTAATTGCAGTTACGACAAAGAGTGGTAAAGAGGGTGCCTAACTTGGCCAATTTGTCAGTGTTTATCGGTGTTAATTGCTGCAAATATTGCTGTCTCGTTGCGGGTCTTGGTGATAAGGTCGTTTGTCCTATTTTTGTTGTAAGTGGGCTATATTTGTCTGGATATGGCACAGTTTTCTAGGCTGTTCCACCTAGACTTGGCAATTGAGAGAAAGTACTGGAGAATTCTACTCTTGATAAGTTTCATTGAGGAGCGGACTAACTCTGCTAGTGAACCATCAAAGGTTGAGCTACATCTGGCTAGCACGTCAGCTCTCTTATTCCGCTCTATGTTTCTGTGGTCGGGAACCCAAAGGAGATATGATATTAAACAGAGCGCTTACCTGGCCTTACACTCTTCTACTAATTTAGAGGACGTAGGGTGTGAATGGAGCGCTTTGATGGCAGCCTGACTGTCAATAAAGATTCCTAATGTTGTTTTTGGTTGTGGAGCTTCTCTTAACGCCTGGAATACACACGAAGATTCTTGAAGGTTATAGGCTTTGGATACATTCACTTCCGCTGTGATGACACTTGCTCTAATATGGCATTCCATCTTGGAACCTTCCCTCTAATCGCCTGGAATACACTTGAAAAGTCTAGAAGGCGGTAGGATTTGGATACGTTCAATTCCGCTGTGAAGACACCTGCTCCAACGAGGCATTCCATCTAGGAACCGTCGGTAAAGATCGATACTTAATTACTTACTTAGGTGGCGCTACAGTTCGGGATGAACCTGGACCTCAACCAACAAGCTTCATCAGTTATTATTATTGGTAAGGCTCTGCGACAGACGCATATGACATTGCGACCGGAAAGATATATTGTGCCTTGCTTCTCCAGTTAGCCCGGTCCTTAGCTAATCGCCTCCAGTTACTTACTTCAAGTTGGTTGAGGTCTCCTTCTACCTTAGGCAAGGTCTTTCTCTACTGCGTTGTCCCTTTGAGTTCGATTCGAAGAGTCTTCGGGCCGGAGCGTTGGTGTCCATTCCCTCTACATGTCCTAGCCATCTTAAACGACAAATTCATAGTTTTGTGTGATTAGGTCGATGTCGCTGTACAGCACGTATAATTCGTCGTTGAACCTCCTCCTCCAGAGACCGTCAATGCACACGGGACTGAGACCGATACTTGGTGATTCGATGGAAGTGAGTTATCTTTCCATTCTGTCTTGTCCGGATAAAGGACTTGAATGTTGTTATTGAATTGGAGTTCAGGTATGGTCGAGGCCAAAGCCCTAGACAGCAGATAGAGAGTCGAAGTCGTAATCGCTTTGCCTAAACGTTTCTTATCACTAATCTCTAGTTTAATTAGTCACATCTTCCTATACAACAGCTCCTTTCTATATTTTATAAGCTTATTGTGCAAAACGATACTCTTACCTTCCATGGCAGCCATTATTTTACAAAATTTTGTGTGTGAATTACAACGTACAACCCAACAATGCATGTATCTCAGATTAAAATCCAAAAGAAATCTAGATAAACGTACAATTAACACCAAAAAAGATACCAAAACTCTGTGAGTGTTTCAAACATAATTGCGTCTTCCCACCTTAAGTCACGAGTATCTTGTGATGAAAAGAAAAAAAATGCACACTCCCAGGGCATTCATTCTGTCAATTCGCCGTAACTTACACAACAAATTAAGTTACAAAACAACTTGTATCTACGAACATGTACTTTCCGGTAATTTAAATTGCAAATGAACTGATCCCTCCAGACACAATGACAGAGGGAGAGAGAGGAGGGGAGAGATAGCCTCTATTCTAGGTGTAGAATGGATATGACTTTATCTTTTTGGTGATTCATCACCCGGATAATGTTGATCATGACGAGGGGATGGTGATCATATCATCGACATCATCATCGTATTTATTTTATTCATCAGAAATTCCTAATTTGCCGCCGCCGTCGTCGCACCACCACCACTACAACCGCGACTTTGTGACTGTCTATCTCTGGGGTATGGCATATGGCAACTTGTGGTATTAGTAATCGAATTGTTTGGAATGTAATGGAAGTACAAACCCGCGTATTCCGCTTAAAACGTGCTTGCAATTGTGAGTGAGTGTGTGCCTCTGGAATGCTTTCTTAAACATACGGCGGATTCCCTTATTGATTTGCTGTAACATATCGTTACATGCAATTGAAATTCAAACTGCGAATTATTTTGTAATTAGAATCGGTTGATGGTATTTGTGTGTGTGATTTTATCAAGGTTTTTGTACAAGCAAATCGGGGGGAAGGCAGCAAGGTATGCGATGACCTTTCTTAATACAATTGCGTTGCATACTTTTAAATTAAATTTGTTATTCTGTCGATGTAAGGGGATTTCACCGATACGTGACGGATAGGTTGTTGTGAGATAACAGATGTGTATTTTGTTCCTAAAAGACCAATCCTTTGACATCAATTTTTCTATCTTTATCCTAAGATTCTGTGTATCTTTACAGATTTCTAATTTTGATTTTTCTTTTTTTCTTTTCAGGTAAGTCTTGGTTAACGTTCTCCTTCAAGGACGAGGTAAAGGAATTCCAGAAAAGCTTAACGAAATGCAGACCTCATGCGTAAAACAACTAGTAACCACAATGATTCATGTTCAAGTTATTTTGAGTAACGAAGGTCGAAAAATACCTATTCGTTCGCCATTGAAGCGAACGACTTACCGGAATTACCCACGTTCATTTCGATTATTATTTGTGAAGGGGTTCTAACCTCGAAGAGGTATATGAGTAACCATCGCATTGTCATCTTTTTAGAATTATTTTTGAGAGTCATGTGCACTAAGTAAGCTCTGGGTGATAGATGGAGTGCGCTTAGTTCCTGTGTCATAACTAGGAAACTATGGCCATTGTACAATAAACAGAAAACTGATAGAATCCTGCAAATGGATAAGAAATCCCTGTGTCTTCCCTAATAGGTAGCAAGAAGACTGGGATTAAACACGGATGACCTATGCAGGGGATGTGACGACGACGAAGTAGATGAGGACACCCCACACTTTCTTTGCCTCTGTCCAGCGCTCTGCCATAAAAGATTCAAATCCCCTGGGAAGATACTTCTTCCAGGATCTAGAAGAACTGTCCGACAAGTCGGTGGTCGACATTCACAGAGTTATTCGCGCCTATGTATGGCTCGACAGAACATAGGCTAATGGTTCCTTGTGAGGGGAGCTGAAAACTCTAGGATACCATTATGGGTCTACATTGACCTAAGTGTGACGGAGTAAAGACCTCCTTTCCCTCAACCCTATAACCTTAATTAAGCCCTGGGTCCCTAGATATAAAGGCATATCTGGGAATGAGGAGGCTGATGAATTGGCAAGGACGCAAGCTGATCACTCAGTAAGAGTCTAGTCATGTACCTAAACTCAAGGTCTATCTCAAACGGAAGATCGAGCTCCTTGGACTCCTGAAAAATAACGAGAAAACTATGACCAATCTACCGCAAGGCGGGATGAGAGCAGAATTGTTTTCATCCTTGTAGGAGTGATTACAGGGGATGGTTAGGTTAGGCAAGAGGGCAAGCGAAGAGGAGTTCCGTTGTATGAGTGATTACAGGGCATTGTTAGGTTATGTACGTGGGTAGGCGAAGAGTAGTTCCTCTGCGACACACTCAGCTCTTTATAGATCCAATGGGAACCTCCATAGGGGGAAATTCTTACCCTTGAACGCTAACCGCATAAGAAGGGCATAATACTAAGGCTAGATGAGAATTATCTTTGCAACGGCTGTGAAGACAGGATGAGGAATGAGGGGAGACAACCCACTTTCTCTGCCATTGTCCGAGCCTCTGACATCTCAGACATAAATCCTTTGGAAGACACTTCTTCCAGGATCCCGAAGAACTATGCGGCGTATCTATCAAGGACATTTGTATGTTTATTGATGCTTTAATGTTGTTCAAAACGATGTTGATAGCGACTGCTCGGCGAGCGAGTGATCTCTGGGGGATAATGTATCCCTTGAGTGTGTCGTAGAGGGTTCTCCCTCCCCTCACCATCCTAACCTAAGCTTTGCTAAGAAAATTCCGTCTTAAAACATCTTCTCTGGATCAATTGCTCTTAGGAATCTGAGAATAAGAAGCGGGTCTTTGGTCAGTACAGTCTTATCTGATCTTTGGAACTCACCCACTTGCCTAGATATTTTCTTCTTTTTTGGATCAGTGCTCGATGGACTCGTTGCAGAATCTACAAAAGCCCTCTTTACAACAGTCTTGCTTCCTTAGGTGTTCCTTAAGTTTGCAGTACCTCTTTAGGAACCTTGTGCTTTGAATCTTTTCCAGTTATAGTCGCTTAAGAGTTTCTTAGCCTTTCTCACTCTTTGAAGGTGTTTCTAGATCTTGGTCGTGTTATCCTATTGCTTAAGTTTCTGTTGACATTCCCACTCGTAATAACATCAAATTCCTTCAACCCGATGCATCTATAGCGTCCAATTCCCTCCTTTGTCATCCTTTGAATCGTTTTATTGGTGATTTCCTTCACAAAGAAGTGTAAAGTTGAGCCCTTTGGGCATGTCCGAATGGCCTCAGTGATGCAGACCTCACACCAGTTTTTCTACTTTATCAAGCGTCTTTCTAGTTGAGATTAGACTGATTCTCTTTGCCCATGCTATTGCCCTCTAAGCGATCTTAGGATGCTTGGTTTACATCGTATCCAAATAAGTTTGCAGTCCAGGTATGGTCTCAGTCAGTGTCCTATACTTGAGTCGTTTAAGTTTTCTTTCACCACTTCACCATTTTTGAGATGCCTTGTATGATGCCACAAAGGGTTTCCTCAAACCTTTCTCTGACAATCAGCACTTTGTCACCACCATAAGCCTGAGATTTGATACAGAGGGTGGTTAACTTATCAAACCTGGCTTAACAAACCAGGACAAGCATGTTCAAGGCTGCTTTTTCCGATACCGAAGTTCCTCAGCTGTGAAACAATTCATCTAAAACACATAAGGGAAGTCACAATAGGATTCTGAAGAGAAATCGGCTCACCAAGGGCTGTAAACAACCCTCTCGAACACACATAGCATAACTTATCAAGAAATTCATCTACAACCGTGCTCCACACTGAAGAAGTTACTGAAATTGATCGAGTTTGCAAGATCAGTTGCCGTGATGTGAAATTTGTTGCCATGATCAGTTGAATGCAAGAAGATCACTTAAACTGTCGATCATGAGATCATTTGCCTTGAAATAGAGTGTCGTAGACCTAACGCCTAGAATCAAGTGATCTAATGATCGCGAGCGACAAGATCACAAGTCTAGATTCAGTGTACGTAAGAATCCTTGATTCTTCTTCAATTTTTTTGCGATCATTTGTTGTGGTTCACTCCCCCCGTTCAAGATCCAAAATGCCACAGTTGATCATGACTTCTACTCCATGTTGCCACATTTATGTTAGCGTTGTCGTCTCGGATAGTAATCTACTCCGTGATTTATATTTAAACAACTCGCCTTCAACTCGCTGTCAAACTCAATAATCGTAGCACACACAGATACTCCACACAAACATAAATCATCACATATGCGCTCTGGAGAAATGTACTTGCACTCGTATAATTTCGCATTCGTCGCAGTCATTGCCACGCCATTGTGTTACTAAAGCGAGCACTCTTGCATGCACACACATATTTGCATGCACTTTGGACAATAAAATAAAAAAAAAAAATAAAAAAAAATTAATTCATTCACAGATCATCAGCGTCATCATCATTATCATCATCATCATCATCATCATCGTCAAGAGCAGGAGTAGCAGCAGCAGCAGGAGGGAACCATCATCGCTTGGTTACAATGGCGCAGTACAGCTATGCTTCCCCTTTGGAATCTCTGTCTGTACCAGTCGGTGGTGGCACACTGCGACTGCACGTTGGAACACTGCAAATTGGTTCCAACAATGAGCTTGTGTCTGTGTTGCATTAAAAAAAAAAATTAATTGCAGCATTTATTAAGTGGAGACTTGTATTCCATTTGTTTCCTTTGCTCTTGCTCTCCTGTGACTGAAGATGATAATTGATGATGAACGCCCCCCTGGCATCTTCCGTCACCACAACGGGTCAATTGACAGGGTCACAAGTCAGCACAGTGACACGAGTCTGTTATTTTATAATTTTTTCCAAGAGAAATTCCAGTCTTTAAGTGGCTCTATCACATCGTTGTCCCTCACATCCCTGGTACAGAGACAGGACATCACTGGTATCCAACCTGCGGTTCAAATATTTGAACAGGGATAGAGATAGCGCATCTGTTTAATTTTGCAATTAATTTCGATGATTACAATGGCTTAACACATTAAGCACCGGGATCGGTGTTCCATAGGTTTTCGATTTGAGTTTGAGGGTCACCATGTAATTAGTTTTCTAATTCCAAATGGATCCCTGTTACGGTAATATTTGCTGTTGAAACGTCATATTCACTGCGTGGGGTGCACCGCAACTGTTGATGGAAATAATTGTGACATTGAGACTAGATGAGATGAGACCATGAAGTCAATCGAAAGGATTTTCACTTGAAAGCGTCGCAGCGTTACGACACTTTCTCACTTTTTCACTCGAGTTGCGCCACGGGTTGTCAAAAGGGACACAGCTTGCGACTTTTAAAGCGATTCCCAAGGACATCACTGGTATTTCTGAACCCTGCCCGAACTAATAGGTATTCACTTTCAAAAATCGTATTCTGATCGACTTATTTCGTTGCGCGTTACGTTACACGTGTTGTTTGACAGTACAGACTTGAAAACAGAAGGTAATGCGACTCTGAGTCGTTTACAGAGCTGCTCCTTACTTACTTAACGTGGCGGTACAGTCCGGGTGGACCTGGGCCTTAACCAACAAGCGTCTCCAGCCAGCTAGCGGCCTTTAGTTTCGCAAGCTAAGTTGGTTGAGGTCTCCTTCCACTTGCGTGTGCCACCTGAGTCGTGGTCTTCCTCTACTGCGCTGTCCCTCTGGCGTGGATTCGACGATTTTTCGGTGTCCATCCGTTCTACTGGACCCAGCCACCTCAGTGATTGGACCTTTATTCGTCTTACAGTTCGTTGTTGTATCTCCTCCTCTACTCATCGTCTACAGAGCTGCTCCACTGTTACAATAACTCAAAGACTAGTGGCGCGTAGCATAAGTTACTTCATGAAACAGAGCTATATGAACGAGCGATTGTATGTTCAAACGCGATCCACTGATAAACTGGTGTCCAAACAGGTGTCCGCTGAAGACCTCGTATTCAATCAGCTGGTCCTTTCAGCGAGCCCAATCAGTAGCTTTACCTAGGATAAGATGCTCTCTGTCTCTGGGTCAAAGTGTTGATGTCCATACGCTCTAGCTCATTTGACTAGATCAATTTCATTGCGAGAGGAAGACATAGAAGACTGCCTTTGCCACTGTAATGCAACTGCGGTTGGCAACGATGCGATATATTGGATTTTGTCAGACGTCTCCTTTTTATAGTCTTTTTGTTCCTCATGTTCCCTTCCCTCAGTTAAAACTCGAGGAGAACAGAACATGCCCAATGGAGGCCAAAGTGAAGAGCGAAGGCTCATCTTTCACAACCAAACAATGTCGCTTGTTGGGGCCTTATCTCAAAACATTTGAAAAACATCTTCATCCACCTACGTGCTGATTCTGTCACCATTCAGTAGGAACACGCCTCTTGGAGAGCTCCTCTTCACTGTAATTTCTTTTCTGTAGTTCTCTTGGTTAGATCTCTTCAGATCCATGAGGAACTATCACTGGTCTAAGTGTGCTGGCAACAGCTGGCAGCCACTTCAACCTCAACCTTGGTTAAGCACATCAGCCTGGATCTGGAGGAATACCTTTTCGTGTTAAGGGACACACGATTGGTATAGGTTTTGGCAGCTAAACGATTGCATCCGATCTACAATTTCAGCACTTCTTTGGCAATGTAGCCTACAAGTTAACTTGGCTGTAACAAGGCAGTGATCCAAGTTTTTGGCAGCCTCTTGGAAAGTTTTGTTGTGTCGAGACTTACGTACATATGTCGATCCAGTATAAGTTTAAGTCGAATGAAGTCCCTTTATACATATTTGGGTTAGGAACTCATGTACGAAGGCACGACACAAAGTTGATTCTGCTTCCAGAGATGTTGTGATGCAAGCTAAATGTCTGGACTGTCCTACCAAAGATTCTCTTTTCCAAATTTGATCGTTTAAGTTGTCGATCACAGTCCTTATGTCATACCTAGGACACTATACGTAGGTCTTACCAAAGAACTTGTAAAACGAATTTTTGGTGATGAAGTCTTTCTCCTCTGTAGTGTAGATGTTGTTAAATCTAGACTTTCAGGCTTGAATCTCAAGACGTCTTGGCCACAGTCTTTCTCTGAAGACAAGCCTATAATCCAACAAATTTGCAGGGTAATTTGATTTTCAGAAAACGCTTCACCGCTCCATCTGATTCCAAAATCTAGCTCCACGAGTAAAGAAATTTAATTGAAAAAAAATGTATAAATAGTTTAGGTCCAAACCTGGAACCTTGTGGTACTCCATCGAATATTCAATGTCTCTTCACTAGAAATCAACACGAATGGAATGTCGTCAAAGAACAAAAGTTTAATTGGAACAATCTGAAAGTTAAGACAAGCAATTCATCCATCAACATACAGTTAATCTGTTACAGATACCAACGAAATTGGAAGCAATTTCTCTCTCAACAAATACAACATTTCCTCTCTAATCTCAGTGTTGCACCAATTGTGTCCATAAATCCGTTTCACTTTTGGACAAACAAAAGTGTTCGACAAAAGAAAAGAAAACTGTCAAATGTCCAAAAGCGGATATCTAAAACAATTACCTCTCCAAAGTACCAATTAACTCGTTCACTTGTGTCAAAGCCCATTAGGTCAATAGTGTAATCTCGTCTCATTAAGTTGTCGATTCGCCCGTGTCGCCATCTTAATTGGAGGCTATCTTGGGTGCAAGCTTGTACTTTAAAAAACGTTTTGTCTATTCGTTGCGGTTGTAGAGTTTTATTTTTTATTTTTTCTCTTGAATGACTCATGGATTTCTTTTGAAGGCATTTTCTTTGGCATAGATACAGATACTTTTCTTCGTTTACACGGTCGTTTTTGAAAGTATCTATAGAGAAAGAGAGAGAGGTAAGGTGATGTAAGACCACATTGTACATTTCGATCACGTTAATTCGGTTAGTAGGCCCGTGTGTATCTGTTTTTTGTGATAATATTTCGTAAGTGTCTGAGAGAGGGACTACGTGCCAAGGTGAAGGGGCTTCTGGTTACAAAAAAAAATCACTAGACACACGTGTCAAATATCCTTCAATGCATTTCTAACCTTCAACTGTACACTTTAAAGGACGAAAAATTGTGTTTTGTTTCATAAGAGCCACACACACACAAGGATAATGTGGAAACCTTTGATTTATCAACAACAGAATATGCCACACTTAACCCTAACCCCCCTGTTGACACTGTCAAGTGCATTATTGTGTATACACAGGGTGCGGGAGGGTTGGTTGGACACAAGTATCCTTTTATGCAAATGAATGGAAAAGTGCACCCCATCAATGAAGTCTTCCGGCATTTCTTTCCTTTATTTTGCCAAGCGGTAACAACAATAGGGAGGAGCAGGGGTGGCTTTTTCTCTGGAACCGCACAGGGAATGCGGCACTCAAAAGGATCACCACAAAGGAGGAGGGCTATTTGGAAAATAATTAGAATAATAAAGCGTACATCATTCATGTGAAATAGTTTGCTATGTACGAAGTACAACTGTCTAGGCCTACAACAACGACGACGATGATGATGATGAAACGTCGTCTACGATGTCTAGGTTCTGCAAGGATAACTTCCCTCATCAACAGTTCTTTAGAAGTTCTTGCCATCATAGTAGGAGTGGTATGCGTGCATGTGTGTATATGTGCAATTTTTTTTAAATAAAGCCAAAAGGAAACCTCATAAGGGCACCTTTGAGTTCACATACTGGAAAGGATGTGAAGGACTGTTTCGCTTAAGGAAATGTTTGGTCAACACTTTAAGTTTGACATACCGACGAGGGCATACCGAGGGAATGAACTTTTGCAAGGTTGGTTCCCAATCCAAGATGAAATTACACAGATGGAAGCTTGAAAGGAACATGAATGATTGATAGTTGGACAAACGGAAATTAGTGATGGACAGAGCTGGGCTTGTAAACATTTTCTGAAGTACGGTTCACTGCCTCCTTAAGGGTATAACAACTGTTTCAGACTTTTTTTTGGTTTGTGTGTCCCTTCTTTGAGAGGGGGTTTGGGATTTTATGAAAAATTGTTCTCAGTAAATGTCGTCCTTGCATACTCTGTTCCATTCCTCAAATGACAGGTAAGATCAAAGGCAAGATTTTGAACCTTCGAGTTAGGACTCTAGCTGTTTGAACAAACCGAAGAAGCGGCGGTTGCCTAAGGTTATCCTTCGTGGAATCTCCACCAGGATGTCATTTGTGGAGTTTATATTGGCTCCCAGGTCGCTGTCGATTGTCAAGTTCTGTCCTAGACGGTGTTTGACGGATCGGTTTTGGTCGCCATTCTTCAATCGAAAAAGCTTCAATAATGGCACGCTGGCAACGAGCGGTAATACCGATATCGCCTGAGTACCCCAGCAGCTGTTTATACCGGCCTTTCGAACTACCTCCTCCAGCACAAGATTGAAGAAATCACCTACAGGTGAAATCCGGTGCATGTTTGCAAAAATACAGACGTTCTTTTTCCAAGCCGGACGTTGCATTGCGAAATCTCTAGCCTGGTGCGACATAATCCCAAAGTTGGCCATGTAGCCATTGTTACGATGAATAGAGCCGTATACAGCTTTTAAATCGATGAAGAGCTGGTATTTTTGACATGGAACTCGTTGGTATTTTCCAAGATTTGCCTCAGTGTGAAAATTTGGTCTATTTGAGGGACCAGAGGCACTCTGGTAGGTGCCGATGAGTGTGCTCCAAAACGGCTTTAGTCAGTCACACTGTACACTGGATAGGATTTTTAGGCACATTAAGTAGGGATATGTCTTGGTAGTTCTTGTAAGATGTACAATCGCCTTTCTTGAAGATTGGGGGCAGATGGAGCTGCTTTCGTCTCCCTTAACTTCGATCTGGTGCATGCTTCTTACCAAAACATCACTACCAGCTTTGAAAAGCTCAGACGGTAATCAGTCCGAATCCGCGACCTTGTTGTTCTTAAATTTTTTTTTTTATAGCTGTGCCGACTCCCTCATCGTCGAAAGTTGGGCTTTCTTCATACCTTATCTTGTTCATGTTTCTCAAATGCAACCACAATTTCCTGTGGGTCGGCGACAAGATTTCCTTTACTTTTTCTTAAAACTCTTGATAGGTCAGAGGATCTTTCAGCTCCCCACCTATTCACTTTTATGTTTATTTTAGAACGCACACCAGAAATTCCCTGTTTCATAGTCAAGTTTAGGTCAACATCTTCTTGAACTACTTGCAGACAAGAAATGTCACGAGAAAGATAAAGAATGCAACGCATTCTAGAACGTTTTTTATTTTTATTTTTAAATTTCTTGGCAAACAATGGAAGTTTTCATTTAAATTAATTGAATGAGAGGGCTACTCGTTGTGCTGTGGTGTAGAATTAAGACGTTTAGATTTAAGATTAATGAATGAACGATTGTATCATGTGGTTGACGATAAATGAAGATGAACTTGTGCTTGTATCCTGTATTGTGGTTGATTAAGTAGAGTGGTTTGTCTGTGGTTCGATATTGAATGTGCCCCTGGCTCTGTAGAATGTGCTTGCAAAGGATGTTTGACGAAGTAGAAGGCGACCATATCCGTCCATTGACACATTCAATCCTAAAGCACGGAAGACCATTATCCTGCATTTGGTTAGAATAAATAGAAGCAACCTATAGCATTTAGAAACGTGTGGTCTTCTTCTCTTTTAAAGATGAAGAGGAACTAGACAATCTTAGAAACCAATTACCTATCAGTCACCTATCAGTGAAGCCAAAACGGACAACTTGACACCAATCCTTGAATTCAGCCTAAACCTCGAACGAAAAACACAACAGGACACGTTAGAAACCGCCCACCAAAAATAATAAACCTCGAACTCAAATTTCCCTCCAGAGAGAGCTAAACAGATGGATAGGTCATAAATCCCAACCGTAGGCTTTGGGATCTACGCATCAAAATCAACTATCGCACGGTCAATAAGACATCTATGAGAATCGATGGGAATGAGAAGGCGGATAAGCTCGCTAGAATATGTTCTAAGATGGACCTGATATTGGTTGATGACTCAATACTACTGTTTGAGCTTCAAAAGACCAGTATCGCCGTCAAATTCCAAAAAACTCGCTTACTGTAGATGGAGTGCACTCAAAACATGCCCCACCTCAAGGCCACTCTGGACAGAACTAAATAAAAGAAGTCGTCGCACTCAACAGCAGCCACCTATCAGTTAAAGGCATTATGACAGCTAACAACCTGCTGTCACCTTAAAAGAATGCCTTTGAGCACAATGGACCTATGAATAGGATGTGGCGACGTAGAGCTCCTATGTGAATGCCCAATCCTTTATTATTGGTCAGGCTCTGCGATATACGCATATGGCACTGCGTCCTATTGTGCCTGGAGCTAGTTACACAAGGAGATCCTCTATCTTCCTACTGAAGTTGAGGATATCTTCAGTCGAGGTCCTCCGGTGTTAGGAATTCTTTGTGGAGAAAGAGTTTCTTGACTCTGCAGACAGCCACACACTCACGTAATACGTGTTCCGCTGATTCGTCTTCCTCTAAGCAGAGTCTGCATTCAAATTTCTGTAAGTGATATCTGAGGCTGCAGTGACCGGTGAGGAAGCCGGCAAGTCTTCTGATATCGTCCCTTTTATGATTGAGATCGGATCGCCCTTTTAGCCTGTCTAAGTCCCTGAGCGTTGTTCCAGTAGGATAAGAAGTTTCGTTTTTCCCAGCTGTCCAGACTCATTCTGAACGCGGAATTAGGGATGCCGTAGAAGGGTTCGGAACTTATTTACCTTTCTGAAGAGCATTTCCTGGCAAGTTGATCTGCAATTTCATTGCCTTCAATGCCTCTGTGTCCTGGTACCCCACCGGAGTTTGATGCCCAAGTCTTAGCAGAAACAGAAAGTCATCCCTTGGAAAACACTTTTTCAACGATCTACGCGAATTGTCAAACAAGCCACGGAAAACCATGCTAAAATTCCTTCGGCACTCGGGTGGGCTTCTAATCCTAATAGACCACTACAACCTAACCTAGCCTCATCTAAACTAACTAAGACAACCCTGTCCTATGCATCAAATGGTTACCAGTATGAATACGAGTTGTATTTTAACAGAAAAAAGTATAAAAATCGTTCAAAAAATCCATAATAGAGGGCGCTGTACTGTTCTCAAACTCAAACTTTGACATATGAAAGGTTTAGCTTATGTCAAATTCGGATGCGTTCAGTAGGATGGTGGCTCAAAATTCTTCAGTATGAAATCAGCTGTCAAATTGAAAGAGAATCTCAGCGAGATGTCAAGGCGAAATGTCAAAACTGCATGTCAACTGTCAGCTGTCACCTGTCAACTTGAAAGGTGTCTTTTGAAAGAAGAGGTAGATGTGTTGTATAGGACGTAGAATATTTTGATGAACCACCACATATGCAAAGGGTGATTGACATTTTTACCTTACACAGGGTTTTCTCATCCTTAAGATATATAGGGCATGTTTCACCCTAGGACAACTCGCTCTTCTGCCAGATTGTGCCTCGTCCTGTTTTTCATTGTTACTTTCTTGTTTGTATTTGAATTCTTTTCATTTAAGGCTTCTGCTGTATCCTTGTAGATCCTTTGAAACCCTACGTATTGCATATTACTCCCACATTCCACCTGTATATCGTCCTTATTCGTTGACATATCCTTCAAACGGAATTCCCGACATGGAATTTTTATTTTATTCCCGTCGAACTATTTCTTAAGCACGTTAGGACGGTCTTTTATATGCACAAACCGCAGAAGAACCAACCAACCGAACGATATCAAAAAGTATCTCATTCCAGCATTCTCCCAGCGTACAAAATAATTCAATTAACTGTAATTTGGTGCAGTGTGTGCATTCCCTTTTGAAGTGGTTTTCAAGTACCCGCAACCCAAGTGCACAGTTCCAATAACAATACGAGTCCCGTTTTCCTTCGACTTATCCACAGGGATCATAGGATAAGGTCAATACACATGCACTCGTGGTATATGTGCTTAAGTGTATTTATAGTCAACTCGCGTAGAATTTCGCAAAGGTATTGGAAAACATTGATTTTTCATTTAATCCACTCGGTTGCAACTTGGGGGGGACAGGACGTGGTGATGAGTTCAACCAACGAGATGGTAAAGATGATCAAAGGGAATCTGAAGAGTATGTCGAGGTGGCATGGTTGGATGACACTTTGTTCCACCTGGGACAAGGAGGAAAACAAAAACTCAATGACTTTTGTGGCGATTTTTTTCGAGATGGCCCAGTGCACACATGGCATATTGTCTGTGTGTCGTCTGTCCATCGTGGGGTAAGTCGAGTGCTAAAAATAGAGGGTAGTCGTCGTTGTCGTTGAAGTGGAAATCGACTTTGCACGAACGAAATCCGATAGAATTTGCTGCCGTGTCGGTTTGGGTATTTTTGGCGAAATTGTTGTCAACTGCCACGCGTGCCAATAATTGACATTTGAAGGAACCTTGGATACAGATAAGCTGGGAGGAGAAGAGTGAGTCTTCAGTAATCCGTAATCGCTTTCATTTGTGAGAGTGGAGTGTGAATGTCTTCATTTCATTTTGCAAATAAGTGACATCTGTTTTTTTGGAAGTTTAATGAAGAAGGTCTTTGGGGTTTGTTCTTTGATATATATATCGTTCTTTGATAGCCTTAGGCTGGAATGAACTTGGACAGTGAAAAATAAGTCTTTTGTCGCGGTTTTGTCAGCTTTGAAGTCCAAATTGAAGCCAACTTTTTCAACTTATTACTTACTGCGCGGCGAACAGAAAGCAAGGCGTGATTCCTTACAGGGTACAGACTAAACAGCTTAAACTTCTCCCAAACAAGTGGTTGGGCGTTTTGATAAAGTAAGCTTGGACATTTTTTTTGATTTTGCCCACAAGCAATCGGCGTCAAACGAGCACGTCAGTTTGTAACACTTTTAATGGCTTGTTATCAAAGCCTCCAGAGGTCCGCCTCCAGCAGGGGTCTAGCTTTGACAAAGGCTATCGAAGTTTGAACAGTTTTAAACCGTTTAAGACTAAACTTCGTCATTCCTGTGGACCTATGCCGCAACCGAAAAGTATAAGCATGGTAGGCCGTGCCTCGGATTAGATGGGATTTGTTGTTTTGTATGCTAGTCTAGGGCACCGTAGGCCCTTTATTTGCAAAGCGTCCTTAGCTGGCATAAGTTCAGGAACGTGTTAACTTGTCAAACCGTCTCTTGATGCCTCCAGATAGCCATGACTATGTGCCACTAAGCTGATTATATTGTACAGCAGAATCTCCCAAGACTGCCTGTAGTGGAGGTACCTAGCTATGCCTATTTCGGGAGTCTAGGAGGCAGTTCAGTCGTTTTAAGAGAAAAGTCGATCTGGCAGTCTTTGGTATCGTGCGTATCGACGGTGTCAAAAGAAGTCGAGTAAGTCGTCTAAGATAGTTAAGTCACTGAACGTATAGACGTTAACGGCTTCGCCTTCAAAGCCTACCGACACACGGAAGTTGAATAAGACCTTAACCAACTTTTAGTGTGAAATAATTAAAGGCACCTGTTGATGACTTGAACCGACCACAGTTGCGTGCTGGTTAAAGCCCTCTCTTGCTCTGGACTGCAGTGTCTACTCCTAGTACTAGATTCGCTAGAGCTCACGATCTATTTCCCAGATTTGTTCTGAGGTCAGGGAGGTGTTTTAGCTTTCTCCCTAAAATTCCTTCGCTGAGATGGCTTGAATGGATTCGACGGCCTGGCATAGTTTGCTTTAGAATTTTCCTCTCGATTGCTTCCTAACAGGTTCTCAATTCGTAGTTCAAAGTCGGCAATAAAAGGTCCCTTCTATTCATGTGGAGAATATAAAACGCCTATAACTTGCTGCTTAACATCAGATAGGTAGGTTGAAGGGCTGACTGCATCTCGTATGATGTGGTCTTCACTCGGATCTCTACGGATCCATTGTGGTCCTCCAGCGTGGAATGTCAAGTCTGAAACAGAAAACAAAGAAGAAAGTTTGAAACTTAGTTTGTTGATGATCAGTCGGCCTTCCTGAATCATCCCGATATCGTAATGAATTTTAGAATGATTTTTGGTGGCTTTAGGTTGTTAAAGTCTTTCTGGTTCTGCTGTGCTCTTTCTACGTCTATATAGCCGTAAACTCAGCGTAGATCGTCTCTGCTTAAACGTATTCTTCTAAGGTATGCCGCCAGTAGGTTGCGACTTCTGAAAATCCCTTTGAAGAGCGTTAAGTTTTATCTGTTAAGCGCAAGAATGTGCCTCGTTTTTGTTTTGTTAATCTTTGTCAAGATTTCTCTAAAGACACGACATGTTGAGAGTGCACTCAATCTCTCGTCAGCTTGTCTTTGAAAGTCTATTGCAAAGGGCAGCACTGAGTGTCTTTTTTTGATCCCTTCCCAGCTAATCTTTCTGCCATTTCGTTCCAGTGGATACCATTGTGTCCCCGAGTCCATCAGAGAGGTACGGTTTGATTCACGGTGAAAGTTTATGGTTTGAGCTCGTCACTAAGGTCCAATCCAGTTTAACTCGATTTACTTAATTACTAACTTACTTAAGGTGGCGCTACAGTCCGGGGTGGACGTGGGCCTAAACCAACAAGCGTTTCCAGCCAGCTCGATCTTTAGCTAGCTGTTTCTAGTTTTGCACGCTAAGTTGGTTGAGGTCCCCTTCAACTTGCGTGCGCCACCTGAGTTGCGGTCTTCTTCTACTGCGCTGTCCCTGGGGGGCGGATTCGTTGAACTCGATTTACAAAAATTTATCATGAGAAGTTGGATTAGGGACCTGCATTCTATCTTGATCCGTGATGAGTTTATGTGTTCAATACAGGGGCCACTTGCTTGTTTTGTATCCACGGTAGACCTTAAGGATTTCCTGTACTCTTCTGGCCAATATTTCGTAAACTGTTGGATGAGCTCAAACTCCTCTACACCGCGCGATTATTTCTCCGTAAAAACAACTAAAGTTTAGAATTCATTCCTAGAAACGCTCAGCTCTATAAAATATTCACTTGTCTTAGTTTTTCCAATGAAAACATGCAGATAGCTTGCTGATACATTGTATTACACTTCAGGAATGCCATGGAATCCACGGCTATTGCTTCTTCAAAGTTCTTTGGTCGTATAACTCTTAGAGAGTATCTTTGTAAGACTCAATCAACTGATTTCCCTGAAAAACAAACGCTATTTTCAATGATTTAGTCAATAAAGATATGGAAGTGGCCCAACACGACTGCCTTGAGGAACAAAACCCTATGAATGTTGAAATCTCGTTTAAATACGACTTATTTCCAGTTGCCAAAGTTGATTCATTCCCAAAATTTATTGAATTGTCACTATATCCACGCCTTAAAATCGTTATCTCTAAACATTTTGACACACGATTATGGTAATGAATACCACATTTACGTTGACATCAATATTAGTAGATATCAGGTGGCTTAAAACAAAGCCACCCTCTATAAGATATTCATTTCACAGATATCCTACAACTGTAGATACCTACTTACAAAATTTATGTTTTATGTCAAAAAAAATGAAACCAAACACCAATAACAGGGCTTTACAAAACTACTTAACTGCTCTTTTATTGCTGGTCTTTGCAAAATAATAAATTCTTCCCCAAAACATAAACAATAAATCTCTACATTCCTGCCCTCGACATGCCACAACCTCTGATTTTGCATCAAAACAAATAAAAATCCGTTTGTCTGTCAAGCTATGCACATACACACACGTCTTTTTTATTTGTTTTCCATTCGCCTATCAAGTTCAAATTCCGATTTCATGGAACGGGTTCCACATAACAATAAAAAAAAAAAAACACGCTACGAGTAGGTATACTACGTACCACATTCCGTTGGCGCTCCCACTTCCGAATTTACATCGAAAACACCGCCATCTACATTAAACATGGTCTCCGTGCTACCTCTTCCACTACAATACAATGGAGAGTCTTAAAAGCCTACAAAGTCCATAAGACCATGAATCTTCATCTTGAGGCCAGGAAGGGAGCTTAAATATTTTTCAAAAAATGTTTTGTTTTTGTGTATCTTATGACACAAAACTAATAATTTTTTTGCGTAAAAAAACTGGTTACGCTACAAAACAATTTTCTTCTCGTTTCAAAAGATACAAGATACAAGATACGTGTTATGTTTTTCTTTTTAATAAACCAGTTTTCCGCAATGGCAAACACCTACAAAAAAAAATTAAAAAAAAATCCAAACGAGTAAAAAACAAAACAAAAAACCGTATACAACTTCAAAAGCAATGATCGACAGAAATGGCAATGGCAGACAGAAATGTAAAAAAAGAAACATTCCATCCAAGAGATGCTTATAGTTTTCCCACAATCCACACACAGAAACAGTCTAAGAAAGGGAGATACAATAGTGAATTCAAGTCCCTATACATGTATGTGTGTGTGTTTATTAAGAATTCAAAGAGAGAGAATGCCAACCAGAGTTCTCTCAAAAAACAGCGCGAAGATTTTCGCTGAGTTTTTCTGTTTATTCTGGCTTGTGGAAGCTTGTGGAACGTATCTCGTTGTTTCCTTATACAATCTCTTGTCATGGATTTTTCTTTCAAAATTTCTTCAATAACTGTCAAATGTCAGTTGGTAATGTCAAAAATATATCAAAATTTTGACATTTCACTAGTAGAACTGTCATTAAAGTACACGAATAGAATTTACCACCAGTGAAGGTGGCACGCATTTCTTGGGGAAACCTGTTGAAGATTCAAAATTGAACGCATGCTATACCTTTGTAGATACATAAATATACCATAGTTCCGGTGGAAGATATTTTCGATTATTCTTTATCGAATCTAAGAATAGACTATTTTTATCTTGTCTACGTTGGATGAATTTAAATTGGTCATCTGGAAGATACATACGTATTTTTTCGCGGTAAAAAAAATTTCAAGAAATTCCAAAGGAAGTATGAAATTCTTTTACGGTGAGGAATTTATTGAGTTGTTTACGGGTTTTGAAGTTTATACAGATTGTGTCAGAGATACTAATGAATAATTAGTACAAAACATATTAAGGCGTAACGAAAAGTTATTTGAATTTTAAATTAAATTCGCAGATTAAGACAATGGATTTGTGGATAGATATACTCGTGTTGTTTTGGGGCACGTGAAAGTTGTTAGGTTGTGGATAAATTGAATGTGTTAACCATGTTAGAATGATTTGTGGATGTTGTTGATGAATTAGAGTCTTGAGATTGAATAGATGGTTAGCCCGTGACGAGGAATTTGATGTTTGAAACTGCGGTAGCTTCAATTATACTTTGCGAATTGAGGAGATCAGATTTGTCTGGCAGCTGGAGAGTCATAGCATAATTTACTTGGAGACGGTCCAAATATTCATTCGCATCAGTCGCCTTGTATACTTCTAGTAGATTCTTTTGGAAAAACTGAGAATTTACACCCAGAAAAACCTTATGGCAGTGCTTCGCGATCGTTAGACCCATTTCCACATACAGAGGTTGGTCTGGTGGCATGCTGCAACCAAAACAGAGACTAGCATGCACTGGAACAACCAGTGCGATGAGAACAACACCAAAAGCGGAGATGAAAGCAATTCTTAACCTTCTGCGTCTAGATCTTTACATGCTGGAAGCCGTAGCGAAAAGTGTTCTCAGAATCAGCCAGTAAGGGCCTGCTTCTTTCTTGGGACAAGGAAATACATCATGCTAGGTTCTCGATGTCGATAACCCGGTACTCTTCGTGGTATAACAATGGAACTACACTCTGGTCTAAGAGTGCTCCTGCTTAGCGGGAGCAGCCACCTTGACTTATTGGCCAGTCAAAGCACTGAAGACCGAATCCGTATGGACATGCCAAGATACTAAGCAGTTATTTTGTCGCTTCTGCCAACTCGGACTACTCTGTCCCGTACTTGGACTTCGCGAGATCCTTCTCATGGGTCTTTCCAAGCAGAAAGCAGTGGAAGAACAATGAAGTGTTTAAGGGGTCCATATCAACGACATAGGAATAGAAGTGGGTCTTTCTTTAAGGAGCTAGGACTGAGTTGCTTTATAAGACTCCCAGATCAACGTAGCGTTTTTCAGAAGGAGATTGGATATCAAGATTTACACTCACAGTCAGCAATAGTTGCTACGCAGATAACATCGAAGTTTGTTGAGTGTTGTCGCGATGAGCTTAGGGTTATTGGTACGCAGCACTGTAAGGTGCTAGGTCCCTCGTCACAGTGGATGCCTAAGCCTGAAAGGGTTCAGCTCTAGACCGAGAGCAAGCATACGGTACGTTTAAACCTCCACTTTGCAATCTTTGGGTCAAAACTGCACAAAAATCCTGATGTCAGCTTGTTCGTTGAAATTGTGGAAGAATTTGGCTCCTAAGTAGGTTTTTCTTTGAGTTGAGAGAGCTGGGCACGTCCATACAGCTTCTACAAAAATCACTATAAAGGAAGCCCAGCTTACTGGCGTGCCTGTCAATGATGCAGTGTCCTGTTATGATACTCATAAGCAGTTTTTTCTGTCTGATAAGACAGTGAGAGCGGTTGTGATCCAGCTCCGCCCAAATGTGTTTGGTGATGAGGCAAGTGAAGACATCCGTTCACCTGTGGTTGGTGATGTCCATCGTGCTCCTTTTAAGAAGCAACATGCCTCTGTCCCGATAGAATCGAAAGAGTTGTACCCTGTCCTAATTGCAGTGAATTGCTAAACTTTGAGCACATTGCTATTCCCCTTCACCAGGACCTCAATGAACAAGCTTCTCCAGTCAACTAGATTCTAGCAAGTGGCTTACAGTTTCACAAAGTAAGTTGGTAGACGTTCCTTTTCCACTGTCCGCTGCATTTAAAATGTGGTCTTCCTCTGCTGCGTTGTCCCTTCGGATTGGTCACAAAGATTGTGCGGAGAGAGGCACTGTAGACTGTTTGGATTTGGACCGTATTGTGTCTTTCATTCAGAACATGATGCAAAGATTAAAAAAAAAAAATCGGTCTGAGTTTACATCCCTGGGGTACACCAGTGTTGATCTCCATCTCCAGCAAACTTAAATGTAGGCATTGTAAGGCGGTTCGTAAAAGCTATTTCTGATTCCGCAAATGACAAGTGTTGCCTCCAAGTGTCGGTTCGTAGTATACTTGCTTCGGCTTACCCCTCTCTGCCTCCCTATTCGATTCACTCGCGCCCTCATTTACCCGTTAGTCCAAGCAAACAAAACTACAACCATCCATTTGCAACAATAGAATCGCCTCTACGACGATGACGATGACAACAATACACGAGGCTAGGCTAAATTATCTTGGCATTGTCACAAAATTGACTTGAAATTGTTGCACTAACTACCAAGTAGCGACATGGAGGCAACAAATGTATCTGTCATGTCAACTTGAGTTCTTTTCATCTTTCTTACTCGGGTCCAAGACATCCAGTGTGTGACCCTCATACAATGGGGAAACAATAACTACACCGCCGCGCACTATTCGCATCATTTGTCGCAACTTTTAGAAGAGAGATGCGCATCTCTCACGAAAATTTCTCACGATAAAGTGCGCGGCAATGAGCATTCTATTGTTGTCATGGAAGCATATGCCTCAAGGGGGAACATGTGGAACCTACATTTGTTTGTCTCTCGATTCATTGTGACAGTTGTAGCCTTGAACATGATCTGGGGACACACAAACACATGCAATATCCAAATTGAAACATGAATCGTGAGGGCGGGTTCGGGGTGGGAGGGTAATCTCTAAAAATATCAAACCTATCCGAGGGAGGTACGTTACGTACGTTAACACGAGTAAAGATAACGAGTGTTTTAGTAGGAAGCAGCCAAAAGGCGGATTTGCTCGAAGAAGCGATTGACCCACTTACGATCAAATCGGATGACACTGATGGGTACGAAGAGACACCCTCGTCTGAACTGAGTAATCATCCGAACACCACAGACAATAGGTGACACCAACGCTCTGACTTGAATTCGATTGGATGGGTTTGAGTTTCACATCACAGATACGGGGTATCTGCTTGTAGATACTTTTTTTCGCTTTTCTATGCGACACGCAGGAGTGTATATAATCTCATTTTTGTGGGAAATTTCGTGGTCGGTTAACGGTTTGCGATGCATTATGGGTGACAGCCCCCAAAGTCAAGGTGGGTTGAGTGGTGTTTCTATGCAAATTGGGTTGTGGGGATGACTGTAGGTGTCACCGGAACAGCGGGTGCTGTGTGGTGTAATTGTTTCGATAACGTGTGCCAACGAAGGATTGTGGTGCAGAGATCAATTAAATTTGTACACATGACGACGATATGAGGAGGAAGTACTGATTTGTTTGATTTGCCTAAAGGGTGGAGACGTTAACGGGAAGCCATTTACATTAGTGGGAATGCTCATGAATATTTGTAATGAGTTTTGTTACCAATTGGAGCGGGAGTTTTGTTTGTTTTTGATGTGCAAAGTGTTTGAAGATGATGTTTACCTCAAGTAGGTATTCGTAAGGGAAGGGGGTTGTATTCCATTGAATCATTGTGATACTGTGTACACATTGAAATGATGTGTGTATGACTTGTCATACCAATATTTACTCACGATGAAGGGCACGTGGCAATTCTTTAACTTTTATCCTGAGGTTATGTTAGGCTGTAGGTTCATGAAGTTGAATGTCATTGCAGGCATACGTAGGGTTTTGGAATTTTTCTGTTCCACCCTTACAATTAATTTGAGCTTCCAATAAGGAGGGTGGAGATGTGTTTGCCTCTAGGTTCTCCTTAGAGGTAATTTTGAAATCTTTTGGAACAAAACTTAAGACTTTTTGAGACTTCTGTCTAGTAGTATGACTCTTAGTGCTTTTTTGTCAGTTTAACAGAGCTGTGTCTATGCCTTGCCGATGGACTCCTCCAGCTATAGAACCTTCTGAGGTTCAACTGCTTGGAGAAGCCGACGTATTTATGTGGAATGTAACGATAAGAGTTAAGTTTTCAGATCTTTTGTAGAGATCAGTGCTTCAAAATCGTGAAGGAGTTGTGCTGAGGTTTCCTTGACATCTGCCTCTATAGTCTCCATTGGCATTCGTTTCACTCCCAGTTTCCTGATATGTCCTTTGAATCTACGCTGACTCGTTGGGAAGTCTGTTTTTATAAACGTTTAAGCAAACCTTGTTCGTCTTTTGGATGTAGTTCCTGAGAAGTTTCTTCGCTTTTTGCATGCTTCCTCCTTCTATACGGCCATTGTCCGTACAATGGTTACAGCTCAATGAATGGAGCCTCCAGACTTTTCTTCATCAGCTTAAAGGCTTGAAAGGAAGTGATAAGTTGGCTAAATCTGTGTATCTTCTCTGGCACTGCTAGAAAAGATCGATTGCATGGGAGCTTAGTGCCTCTTTTTTAGGTCTGCGATCCCACTTGGACAGACTTTTGGTCGACAAGGCAATGCCAAAACTTATAGAATCCTTTGATCCAAACAACCTACCAAAGCCTTAGGAACATTTTGTTTTAGATCAAAACACGCCACTGGATGTCATCTTAAACAGTATGAGCCGCCGTCTACATCCTTGCGGGACTCCACTTCAGATCTGAAATTGCTCTCACGGTACTTTGCTCTTCATTACTTGACTTGAGTGTCCTGTCAAGTCCTATTTGGCGTAACTGGATTCAAACTTGTTAAGCCTTTCCTTGAAAATATGCTTTTAGGTTGTGTTTCCAGTTCCATCTCGAGTCCATTTCTTAAGTGGATCAAAAGGTTGCCAAAAAAGCTTTAAAGGTCTGCGGTCTTCATTTCTTGAAGCACTTCAATGGCATCAATATTGTTGCATCGAACTTGGTCTGTAACGCGACCTTAAAGTTGTTGTGGTTCATTGATCTGCCAATAGGGAAGGTCCAGGAAGGCAGGTGACTGCGTGTCAAATGCTTATAGATTCCAACTTGCACAACACCTGCTCAACGCATACAAATTACGTGCTATTCCTTATATTTTGCCTTACTATAGTACAATGTGGTCGTTTTCCTGTGGCCATATCCTCATTCTGAGTGTCTTCGTAGAACTTGTCGAACGTCTCTTGAGGTTTTTGCTTCCCATCCACTATGTTCCTTAAAATCTCGGGATTTTTCTGCCTTATAGGCTGCGTCTTCCAACCCAACGTCATAGACTAAGTGAATAACGTTGTCAAAGGGTGTATAGGCTTTTCATACGAAACTTTACCCCTCACATAAGCGAGTCACCTTTCCTCCTCGAGTAAAATTTTGGAAGAACAGCTTGGTTCCAACCCTTTTTCAAGTCGGAACAGCCAATTTCTTCAATTTGATGGCTAACATCTCGAAGCTAGATCCAAGCAAATGCCGGATGTCCCTTCTTCCCTCTTGATAGGTTAGGGAAACCTTTCGCATGTCAGTCGAACTATCTCAAAACCTTCTTACTTATACTGTGACTCAAGATGTGGTTCAAGGCCCTTGGACTTGTCCAAGTTGGGTTCCTTTTTGTCCTGCTTTTGTGCATCGCCTCGATCAGGGTAGCCCTCTTAATCTCTCATCAGTTCTTCAAGGTAATCTGCTTAAAGGTTACTTGATATATTTTCCGAACTTTCGAGCCCTTACTCTGCGTGAAAGTTAGACGTTCTTCCTACGATAAGTTGCAGACTCCTGCTGTAAGTCGACTGCTTAAGGAAGTCGCAAGATCACATCTTCTAATCAATTCTGTGCTTAAACATGATCTTCACCATGTCATGGGGAGACCTACTAGATTCCCTTTTCAACAACTAGGTTACGTGAGTCGTCATGGTTGCTGGCCATGTGGCTTGGGTATTTGGCAATGGCAACGTCGTTCGAAGACGAACTTCATCTTCGTATTGAAGCCATTCGTTCCATTCCTGAACCCCTAACCTTAGTCGATGTCTTCGTCCTTGTACTGTGTAGGACTTGTATATTTTCATCATGAATCTAGTCGAATGAGAATTGATTTGGCATCGGATAGATGGCGCCACAGTCTGCCGAATCGCCAGGTGATATGATGTCTATTCGTGCATTTAGAAGCATACACATGCACCTTCTATCGAATCTTTAAAGCGTTTCTGTATATCTATTCGATAGATGGCACCACTGTCTGATAGCCCCAACTTCAGTGTACTTCTCACTCTTTATTCATAGTCTCCTCTGCGCACTCTAATCCCCTAAACGCTCAATTAAAAGGCAACTACCCGAAACTGTTTCAACGAAATCTCTCTCCTGTGCCTCTTGAAGGATGTGTAATTCAATATCCTTATTGATGAAACCGACACTATATTCATATTTCCTTTTGCCAACAAAATAGAAATCCTTTCTTCCGGTGAATGAACTTTAAAATTTTCAAAGTCATAGCGAACGGGGAAAGGAAGGACTTTATGAGTTGGGCTGCCAACTACATCAGTTTCACGAGGATATTCTGGGATTAGAATCCCTCTCCATCTCCCTCTTTCTCACTGTCTCTCCTGCTCTGGATCTGTTTGAAAGTCTGTGTAAGTCTAATTCTTTAAATTGGTTTCCTTCATTTTGTTGAAAGGATTTCCTTGTTTTCTGTCAGCCATGGTCGCCACTCTATTCCGGAATCAACTAACAAGAACACGAGCATGTATTATTATCCTGTGACTGTTTCTCCTCCCGTTTCCTCGGCTCGATTTGGAATATATATTTCTGTCTGCCTGGTCGAGTGGGTGTGGTCATAATCCAGTTTGTTGAACTTCAACAGAAAAACCAAAAAAAAAAAAAGGAAAAACCATTTCAGAGTGGGAATCCTGTTTAAACATTTCAAGAGGATATCCATCCACTCCCCGATTTGTTATTGAGAACAAATTATACATTTCTGTGCTTGAGTTTTGATTAATGATCCTGGAGTGGCAGACCCAAAGAGATGATGAAGTGGATACTAAAGGACCGGGACAGGTTGGCAAATATCGATGATGACGATGCGGGCGATACTTAACTTTGTAAATAGATTAGAAAATTTCCATTGAGGAGGGGTTGGGGATTAATGATTGATTACGTTTAGGTGTTTCGTGCGGTTTTCCCGGACTCAGGTGGGAAAAGTAAACAAGAAAAAAGGGTTTTTTGATTAAAAGTTGTGGAATTAGCAGGACTAACGAATTTTAAGTGTTTTTTTTTGCCCACTAAGTGTTGGAAGTTCGTTTAGACAAACATGAAGATTTTTGGTGGTCAGAGATGATGGGAAGGACATAATTTTTAAAAGTGTCACGACCTATGAAATGGGGGTTAATGTCCTACTGTCAGACAACATCCCATGCCATAACCCAACTCTGTTTGTGTGGGTATACAGTGTGAATGACAGCAAACTTTTTGGGTGTCCCAATAGGAAAGCAAACCTTTTCTTGAGTCAGCGATGCAATCTTGGTTTCATTGGTCTCAATGCGACGATTAACGGCTTAAAAACCTTGATGTTTCAAGTCATCGGAAGGTTACTATGCTTGTGAAACCGTGCGTCGCGTAAGCCTGCTGGAAATCCTTTATCCCTGACAGCAGATGCTCGTGGAGATCCATGATCCGGTCAAAGACATCGCCCAGTTTTTCCAAGTTCTTGTCGTTTCTTGTCAGCGAATAACTTCTCAGTGTCGTCGATCATTTCCTCGGCTGCCTTCGGCGGATAGGCAACGTAATCATTTCGATGATTTCACCAATATTAGTCGTAAGGAAGTTGCAGGAACATGTTTTGCACTTTTATCGGTTCGACGAGTCTGTAAATTGAAGAATTCGGCTTCTGCAATACCTTCTTCAAATTTCGTGCTTACTATGGTGTCGAAACTCTTAGCCAGCGCTTGTTCAGTCATGATGGTGTCTCCACTGGTTTCTAGAGCAACCAATACACTTTTATCGACTTGTTGGCGATCTTTAACTCTTCGATTGCTACACGGGCGTGATTGAGATTGTTGGCTTTAACTTCAAAATCTCTCGAGTCACGGTTACATTTGCAAGCTATGGGATCAAGCCAATAAGGATTGTTCACCTTCGATGTTCATCCCTCACAAGTGTTGTTCCTAAAGTCCACTCCGCAACGATTGCACTGTCTGCCGGTTACCTCAGGCTTCCATTGCATACTGTTTAACGCTACGCTGTATTCGTTACACTCTGTATTCCATTACGGAGTTGCTATTGTATTGGTCAAACTTATACCGGTAACAGTATCCCTTCTAAAGTGCCTAGCTTCTACCAACGATACTGGTGATGTTGATGTATCTTTGGTATGACTTACTCTCCGCCATAAGACGTCAAGTGATTGTCCTGACTAAGCAGGTAGTCCAGCACTCCAAAGTACACCAAGCTTTCGTTGTTGTCGGCAAGGTCTAACATTCTATCTCAATGCTCCATCCTCCATCCTCTATCCTCCATCCTCTATCCTCCATCCTCCATCCTCCATCCTCCATCCTCCATCCTCCATCCTCCATCCTCCATCCTCCATCCTCCATCCTCCATCCTCCATCCTCCATCCTCCATCCTCCATCCTCCATCCTCCATCCTCCATCCACCATTCTCCATCTTCCTTCCTCCATTCTCCATTCTCCATTCTCCATTCGCCATTCTCCATTCTCCATCCTCATCCTCATCCTCACTATCATCCCCTCATCCGTATCCTCATCCTCATCCTCATCCTCATCCTCATCATCATCCTCATCCTCATCCTCATCCTCATCCTCATCCTCATCCTCGTCCTCATCCTCATCCTCATCCTCATCCTCATCCTCATCCTCATCCTCGTCCTCATCCTCATCCTCATCCTCATCCTCATCCTCATCCTCATCCTCATCCTCATCCTCATCCTCATCCTCATCCTCATCCTCATCCTCATCCTCATCCCCATCCCCATCCTCATCCTCATCCTCATCCTCATCCTCAACCTCATCCTCATCCTTATCCTCATCCTCATCCTCATCCTCATCCTCATCCTCATCCTAATCCTCATCCCCATCCTCATCCTCATCCTCATCCTCATCCTAATCCTTATCTTTACCCGCATTCTCATCTACATCTTCATCCTCATAGGCATTGTCTTAATCCTCATATTCACCTCTCCTCTCGTGTCCTTCTCAATCGTCCTCCTCCCCCGTATTCCTATTGAAATGTTGCCAAAGTTTCACAATGACATTTCGTGCATAACTCACGTCCCCAATCCCACATAACTTCCACAATTGTTAAGATTTCTATTTTCCAAAATTCCAAAAGTCATTTATGCCTGCTCCATGGGTTCGAGAAGATAATTTCCAGCCCAAGATTTCCATCTATTAGTAGATCCCTTTCCGCTGGTCCCGCCCTCGGACAACCTGTTACCCAAATCAACATCAATCACGCAAATAAACAAAAAAAAAAAAAAAAAATTGTTGACAGCTCACTGGCAACAGTTGCCCATTGAAACTCCATCTCCAGCTTTAACACACAAAATCATGCTCTCCTTCGTAACCCTATCAATTATCCAGCTAATAACAGTGATCTCTGTCATGGCAAAAGGAAAACTCCTAATCGCACCCGTCCTGGGAAACAAATTTACTCTCACCAGACCCACAAAACAATAATCGGTCTTGTTTCCCGGAAAGTGGAATCGTTAATTCTTTCAATTTTCCCAAAAAAATAAACGAGGGAAGGGAGGGAAAGATTAATGTTGGTCAGAGCCCTAAACGGGAAAAAGCAAAGCGCCTCCATATTTTAGTCTCAGTTTGAGCCGATGTACCATTCAAGTAATTTAATGGATTCACCTTTGGACCGTTTTTTTTTTTTTTTTTTGGTTTTTTCAGCCACGATTTTGTCTTGACCGGCAGAGGTAATGGCTAATAAACAAAAGGTTCACAGGGATCAGGAGCTGCTACGCATATTCCATTCCATGTTGTATCCCGTCTCTTCCAAAGGTACACACGCGTTGCTTTCTGTTATCGGGTGTAATAAACTAAATTGGGTTGCAGCACGTGCCGGGGCTTATAGAAGATATACTGTGCGTGGTTGTCTGTATGTGTGTGGAATGATGGAATTGAAGGTTCATCATCATAATCGGAGTCGATTAGAACGGCGTTAATGGTATTTTGAATATTTTTTTTGGGTCGTAAAGACCAATTTGTGTGAGGATTGTGGGGAAGGCGGCCGGCGCTCTGATTCCAATATGGACTTGGTTTCTTGCAAAATTGAAGGCATTTTTGGATTGAGAGGGGAATCCAGCGTGATTATTGTATGATGGAACTGGTTGAGGGTGCGAACTCCCAATTCTACGTGATGAAACCTGGCTTTGAAGGTGAAGGTTAAGTTTGAACTCTTTTCGTTGCACCTCGGTTGTGTCGCATTCGTGCCTTCAATTCTAATCAATTGAATAGTTGCTTCTGTTTTAAGACTACCCCGACAAAGACCTTTTGATCTGACTCTGCATGTGAAGCCTTTAGGTTCAGAAGGAAGACTTCCGATTAACCGATGTTGCGTCAGTTATTATAGCGACAAGTAGGCATACCAAGGTACCACACAGCTCCTCCTAATGGCCAAACTACTGCCAACAGAATTAATCAAGCTTGCTTACTTCTGATTTTAAGCCCGGCTTCATGCATCGTCATTTAACTCTCCCTGACAGAGTCAGAGTTTCAAGCGCCCCCTGAGGTGGCGACGAATAAGTGTGAGAAACCATGGCTCCAACTTGGAGCTGACAATCCGTTTTGTCCGTTAAGAAGGATCTTTTGAGCAGAGCTTCTCAAAGAGAATTTGGGACCGTCCAAAGTTCTCTAGGAGCTTTACGTCTTGAAAGTACTCTCAGTTGGGTGCCCGCATTTAGGCAAGGCTTACAATTTTCCCTCGAGACCGGAAATTTCGCAAGAAATAGGGTCTAGGGCAAAGGCTTCATCATTCCAAGACATTCAGTCCCAGTATGCAAGGCGTGTAAGGGATGCGCTCCTAAAGTGCTTTCTTGGAAGTTCAACCGTTCTTTGATCACGAGTGGAATCCAGTGTCAGAGGCTTAGCATAGAGCATAAGTAGTTGATGTCCCGTCCAAGTGTTTACCAGCCTCGACTTCACTACGACGAAAATGACTTTCCTCTCAAAACCTACGTAATGGCTGATATGCTCTGTATTCCCCTCTATTCTGATTGAATCTGGTAGTGAATATTTTGTCTCAAAGCCTGTCTTATGATATAAAATAGCGCTGGGATTCCCGTGAGCCTTAGAGCAGTCTTAGAAACCCTGCTGCTACCATACAGATTCGAAGGAATAATGTTTTACCCAAGCTCCGATGCCGGTGATTGTCTTATCCTGGTACAAGCTACTCCTTAGGCTCCTTGAGGCTTGAAAGATTACTTCACTTTTCAAAAAAAGGCCTCACAATCGTCGTGTATAAACCAGTTCCTTGTCGTTTTCGAGGAGATTATAAGCGAGGATTAGCCTGAAGAGTACGATTTCGATTTCTAGAAATGTTGACTTAATACAACTGCGATATGAGAAGCCATAGGAGGGTCTCCGAGCTGGCTGGAGACGCTTGTTGGTTGAGGCCCAGGTCCTCCCTGGAGTGTAGCGCCACCTTAAGTAAGGAGGGTATTTCCTTTCTCCTTTTGTTCACGTATCCCTCGTACACTCTGCGTTAAACTAGCCCCAAATCTTTCAAATCCATCCCCCGGAGACTGGCGTCTTAGAAACAAAAGTCTGGTGATTAAGAATAATGGATGAAAGAAGGGTCCTTAGGCTCCATCCCACGAAGTTTCTCCGAAAGTCTTGCTTGAAATAATGTTGGTCGACACCATTTCTGACTTTTGCAAACCCGCAGGACGAGTTTTCAGAGTCAAAGACCCGAGTGTCAATCCCACAATGCCGTTCTGTTTTGTGTGGAATAGACTTCTGTCCAAAAAAAAAACATCATCGCAGTGTTCTACCGACACTTCGACATCCTTCATTTGTTCATCCATCCATTTTTGTCTGTAGACACACCCCACCCCTTCCTGTCACTGTGACAGATGCATAAATTTACCCTTATCTCAAGCGCAGTCATTTTGACTTCACTGAGTTCTAAATTTGTTCACTCTTAATTCATTCATTCATTCCACAGGATCATGGCATAAATCCCATTTTCAATTTGAAACCTCACGCCCTATATTTGTGTCACAAATATTTACATATCCTCGAAAGCTATCACCACCACCACCAGTCAAACATAACCCATCGACACATTTAATACGTAAAAAAAAGGAAAACTTCAACAACATACAGAGCGAAAAGCAAAAAAGGAAACATTTACCCGATTCACATCCACAGATTAGCAGGATGCCAGGACACTCCATCTCGTTGCACAAGGATAATCTATCATTTGCCACCATTCGTTCCATTTTATCTGTTCGCAGTCATCCAACCCCGACAAAACTGGTTCATTGGACTTTTATACAAATGTGCACGAGGGAAGTCGAGCAAATATCACATCCTTGTACAACCAAACAAAGTCTACAAGGGATCTAGTTCATTCTAGTGTAACCACCGAGAGAGAGGATGCCAACGCATTAGCATAACAAAGGTGAATGCATTCCTAAGCCTCCATCGTACATCTAATAATTCATACACCCCTCTGGGGGCGACAAAAAAAAAAAAGGATACACAGGTAGAGGTGTAGGCCTGGTTATAGAAATTCCACTCCTTCACCATTTATGCATTCCACAGATGAACGTGTGTGAAAGGACTTGAAGGAAATGCCAACCACAGAGAGTTGGGATATGCGGTAAGGACACCCACTAATTCCAGACGACACATGGTGGTTGCGTTGGGCTTGCCTTAGTCATTAAGTTTAATGTGCATGTCGTTTGTCATTTCCCTGGTGATGATTGATTTACGAGCCAGCGACAGTGTGTGTGTCTGTATGTGTGGAAATATTTCCAAATGATCCTGGTAGCATCCTTTTTATTTTTTTACTCTCTCCAAGGATACTTGGCAGGCATTCTTCTGCAAATGACGAGACAGAAAAGACGTCGACAATATAAAACTACAACAAGGACTATACTACAAGGACAACGACAACGATGATTCCAAAATGAAAGTTATTCCAATGGAATTGAATTGTAAAAGGACATTGTGATGCGCGTGTGGCGACAACCAGCTCTCCGGGAGGACTTCCTGCATAAAAAAAAAAAAATATGTTTTCATGACGCTACGCTGTTGTTGCCTTGTTGACTTGACTGGGTTCAGTTTGTGTGTGCGTGTATTGAATAGAAGCATTCAGCCGTGAATATCTCTCGTTCACGACTGAGCATGTTATTGATATGAAAAGTTTAATAAAAAAAAAATAAAATTTTAATCAAGAAAAAAAAAGTTTCAACGCGGATGAGTTAACGGATGGATAATGATTATTATGTTTGCGAATAAGAAAAGGCGGATGGAAGTCTTTTCCGGTTTTCTTACCGGTCCTTCGTACCGGATAAGAGTATTTTTAGTCCATTTTTTCATTAGAGTTAGACAATATCCGTTGGATAAATATTTGAACAAAAAGAAATCATATGACGAAAGGATGGAAATAGATATGCCTTACCCCTTCCTTGATTGTAGAAATCGGAAGAGAAACTGTCTGTGGAGACGCCTGTTTACGATGCAGTGTCCCGGCAGATAAGGAAAGGTCTTCCTTTTATGGTCTAAGGATAAAGGACAGCTATGTGTCCAACGCACCAACTACTAAGCCACGGGAACCACCAAGGCGGCGCTGTACATGGTTATCTATCTAAGCTCTCTCCAAGTTGCCCCCAATTGCTTTGCCTCCCTCTCGACTGTTCTGCATCATGTTCTTTTTGGACCACTAGGTCTTCTGCGATTCTGGGTTAAAGAGTTCCATTGCAGCATGGTGGTGACAGCGGGACTGTCGCTTTATCGAAACGTATGACCAATCTACCGACTGCCTCCTTCATCGTTCAATGGTTGTGCCTATTCCCTCATTCCCTGAGAAAGATGTTCGCAAGAGAGACGATTGGGACAGAAAATCCTTAGGATGCCCCCTCCCTACTAAAGAGGTGACTGTCGAGTTGACAAGTTGAAATTTTGAAATATTGTCCAAGATCTGGTAAAGCAATGGTTGGAGCCATGATCAGCTACCCGATACTCAAAGTTCTCGAATTTGCATTGTTGCTCTTAGTAAGGATGAGATCTTTGACGTGATCAAAGCCTTTAAAGTAAGAAACGCAACCAAATCGACAAGGCTTGACGAAATTCCCTTCGAGTTTTATGAACATCATCAACAACATTAGCAGACCTCCAGTTTCCACTAGTAAAAAAGTGTTTGTAGACCGAAAAGAAGGGAAAGCTGATCAAGCTTCCAAAGTAAGTAGGCAAAGCAAGACAAGTCACCTGCCGCATAGGAGTAGGCTATCGGAGGAATTCTAGATCTGAAGTCGGGTCCAGCAGGGCTGTTCATGATCAGGGACGGTGGAAAGTGGATCCATCTATTGTCCAATACCTAGATTATGCTGCTCCTGTTGGACAAAATGTGTACCAAACATTCTCTGATTTGATGACAGAGGCAAGCCTGGTTGGGCTTAAGACAAACTCCATCAATTTCTTGGCAGTTCGAGAGGAGCTTAGTTGTACACATCGCCAGGAACATTACACAACGTGTTGCCAGAGTGGGTCCGGCTAAGAGGATAAAGGATATGAGGTTTTTAAAAGATTCAAGCCTGGTATGTGAGATGGTTAAGGGCGTGTGTTGCAAGGAATCAGTTGTGTGTTGTGTCCACAAACTGGATAAGCGAGTGTTTGGAAATTTCGCGAAAAAAAAGTAGAAATAGGAAAATTGTTTCAGAAAACCGATTGGAGAATCGGAATCTGGTATGTCTTCGATGAGGCACACTTTCAACTGGATGACTTCTAGTAGAAGTCGAGTCGATGGCTGTGAGATGGTTAAGGGCGTGTGTTTCAAGGAATCAGTTGTGTGTTGTGTCCACAAACTGGATAAGCGAGTGTTTGGAAATTTCGCGAAAAAAAAGTAGAAATAGGAAAATTGTTTCAGAAAACCGATTGGAGAATCTAAGGAGGAGTTTTCCCTCAAGAGCCTCTCTTCCCATTGCCGAGTTTTTCCGACGAAAAACATTATGATTCCGATAAAATGTGCTATTCTAATGTGGAACGTAAGGACTTTACGGAGAGAAAGCCTTGAAATCGGTCTCTAGAACCTCAAAGTTGGATCGAGTTTTACGCTTTTCCCTTGACTACATGGTTAAGAGGTTTAACATTCACAATGCTGCCGTAACAACCTTCTTTGGAGTATTTCAGAGTCGAGAACAACTAAACTACAAGTTGAACCGTCTAAAGAATCCTGCACGAGTTTTTTCCAGCAATTTCCGACGTGACTACGAACTCCTCTGTTCATTAAACTTATCTAGAGGAGTTCCTAGCATAAATGGAAACAGAATAGGTGTGAAAAGGTAGCCTTGTGGGACGCCAAACGTCCAAGATAATGAATCTGAAGCCTTAAGATTGTCGGAAGTCGGGTAGTGGACAGATGTTGTGACCGTATCCCATTCTCTTGGCTCATATTCGACTAGACTTGGACTTTTGATGCGTCTTTAAACAGCTGAATGTCAAAGGTAGTTTGTCATTTGGGTTCTGGAGAACCAATAATAGATACAAACTCAACTTCCTTATGAGGAAGCATTAGGCAAACAAACGAGTGATCCGTGGGGACCAACACATCCTCGAGCAGCCACTTTTTAGCGCAATTTTTGTGCAGACGAAGTGGCGGAAAAAAATGAAAATGACGTCGGAGGTACAGGAACTGGGAATGGGACTCTGTTCTTGTTTTCTGAACTGGTCGGTATGGATTTTGATGACTTGTGGTTTCAGTAGAACGGTGCGAGCTGTTACACTGCGTGAAGGACTTTTGTTTTATTGTTGCAACAACTTTCACGTCGTGTCTCGACATCGATTGGTCAGAAAGATCGATTCAATTTGATGTCGTGTGACTTTCGTGTGGCCTCGTGAGGTTTCAGACAAGCAAATCATGAAAAATTTTTGAGCTCAAGTCTGAAATTAATCAAAAGAACCAAGATATGCAACTAGCGTCGTTGAGGACATGTTGTTGGAAAAAAAGCCTCCATCCCTCATTCAAAAAAAGATGCGTTTTATTTAAAAATTACAGGCCAGCCACCCTCAACTTGTCTCTTCCTCGATCTTTTGTCGGCTAAAAGTTGATAAAGTGGTGCTCTATGTCGTTCCAAGTACTTGGCATCAGTAATTGAAAGCTGTCACAGCTTGACCGGTCTACTTAGTTGCTCAATTGATTCAGACCAATATATCACGCTTAGCTACACTCCTCAAATGAAATTGCTAACCCACATTGCAATAAAATTCCCATTAGTCTGTGTCATTATGCAAGTGTTTCGAGTCGTCATACCACCTCCCTCAATCGTTGCACACTTCTCGATCGAATAAGGAAATAAATTGCGATCAGTAAATACCGTCGTCGTCTTTGTCTGCGTCAAAAGTGATTACGACGACTTCACTGCCATCGACCATCCATCGTATCGTGCGGTTCGATGCTCAGAATAATTGCACACACTCTCTCTTCAATGGAGTGCTTGCAATTTCCTTTTACGGCTTACTACCCTACACTCATACACATGCATGTCCCAGAGCCACTTAAATCCATTACAAAACTTTTTATTATCTCAGCTTTGCATTCGATTTGCATGCAAATTGTCGGTCGGGTGGTGGTTACGAGTATGTCTGTCTGGGCGGACATAGCACTTCTGGTCGCCATCAAATGCATCCATGGACCATTAGTGATGGACATCATCTTTGTTGTAGCGCCGCCGCCGCCGCCGAAGAGGAAGATGGACAAAAGGAAGAACACACACACACATACACACAACTGTATCTTATTGTTATTCGTCTCTGAATGGTTGTTAGATACTTGTGAGATGAAAATGTATCTTCTTGTTACACTTACCGTAAATTACATTTTTTGTTCTAACATCCAGCTACCGTTAAGTTGGTATTGTCTCGTTACAATTTACCGCGCCACGCCGCGACACATTGTTGTGGAGATTTTCATAAAATTTATTCACGAAGAACCAGTTTCCCAGATGCAATTGTATACAGTAACCGGATGCAGTTGTCGTCGCACAGTAAATGGTGGGAAATTGTGAAATATTTTGGCATGTTACTGGGGAAACCTAAGTTTTCCGTTCTCTTACGTAGAACACTATGAAAAGTTTTCCAATTCAAGTGAAGACTTTCGGTGCGTGAACTGACAGTGATTGCCATACGACTATGACCTGACAAAGAAAAATAATTCCAATGCAGGCTTAGGAATGTTGTTTCTAATTTTTTGTATCTCATAGCTTTGTCCAGCATTCTAACCGAAGTATCTTTTCTTTTTTTCGTTTCAGGTAAGATGAATTCAATTGTGGTTTGCTGTGGAATCATGTTTGGTAATTAGGTTAAGGAACATGACTTCATTCATTGACTAGTTTTTTAATTGGAACTGCAATCCTTGAAGTTAGCCTTTACACACAAGGAATTTGTTCTACGAACATGTATCTTAAACGTAGGACACTGGTCTTCATCTTAACTTTTGCCAAGCTAGGTTTCTTTGGCGACAATCAAGCTGCCCCTACTATTTTAACGAGTAGCTAAGAAAAGATTACATCTTTGGTAGTAATGTCTGAAAATATGGCCTACACGACACCACATCCAATGACCAATTCAGGTTTATTGCCTTCGCGGTGGGGGGCGAACGTTGTCGTAGCCAGTATGCCGTTCACGCATCTCAATGTTCATAATGGGACATGGAAGTCTCCTGATTAATCAACCTTTAAGCAGATCGATCACATTATGATTGACGCAAGCCACTCCTCCAGTATAATGGAGGCCCAAACGTTCTGAGGGGCGGATATTGTCTCGGACCACCATCTTGTCATAGCCAAGGAAATCACGAACACCGCCAAGACAAGGGAATACCATGAGAAAGTTTGCGGTCTCTAGAGTCTTTTTCCGATCGAGTGTCCCTCAATCTCTTAACAGGTCCTATGCCGTCAGTAGGACCACTGAAAACCAGTGGCAGAGCTGCTAAAAAGCCATCAGAGATGTCATCTCCAGTACATTGGTTTCTATCGACAACGAAGAATCCCAGCAAGCACATGTAGCGCAACAGAAGTGGTACAGAGAGGCGGTGCATAGAAGAATCACAACTGCTTGGGAACTCTACGTTCTGAAGAGAAGGAACGAACACTGGCTTCTCATGGGATGGAAATAATCAAGCAAATACTACTGATGGAATAAGTTTCGAAAGCTTTACCAAAGGGTAAAAGGAACATGTCAACGTTACAGAACCCTGAGGAGGGACCATTTCTGCAGACTGTATAACGGCGGAGCCAACAACTCCATCCACCCGATCTTGACAAAGTAAAAAAAGCTTAGGTGACGAACTAGAGACGTCTTGGTAATGAGCATACACCAACTAATTTGCAAAATATGGTCGAACGAAAGCGTGTCCAACGAATGGGAACCCCAGCACTGTCGGTAGGATTCTCGAGAAAGGAGATCCTGTGAAATGCACCAACAATTGAGTCTCAAAATCGCTTATAAAATTCTGCCCGCTGTATTGGGTGAGCGCCTAAAACCTTTGGTTAACAGCGTGACTAGTCCATTTGAGTGTGGCTTTAGGCCAGGAAGGTCCATCGCCGAGCAAATATTCACATTATGGCAGATCCTGGAATTTTCAATCGACACAAACCACCTTTTTTGTCGGTTTTTTTAAGAGCATATAGGGAGACGAGCTCTGCATAGTCGAGTTCCTCATCCTATTTTGCAAGATGCTCGATGCGCCATCAATGTCGGTAAAAACCTCATTGAGAGCTTCGATGACGAAATGATTTAGACAAGGCGACGCGCTATCTTCAACACCGTTCTTGTGCAGAGCTCAAACGCCAACACTAGACGTGTAATCTTTCAAAAGTTCATGCAACTATTTGCGAGACTGCGCAGAGTGATTTCAGTATCGCCTTCGAGAATATTGAGATGAAAACGGTGAAAATGGACAACAAAAAAGGAGACATAACGCAGACGTCTCGGACAAAACGTCACATGCATTTTTACTTGTTCTACAGACCATTGGATCTAATGGAATTCAGGGATTTTGTCTACCTAGGCTCCACTATTAACTCAACCAACGACACCAGTGCTGAGATCAAGCGCAGAATTACTCTTGTCTCCCTCGAATAACCAAAGTGATCCTATACAAGACTCTGATGCTCCAAGTCATGCTGTATGGCACAAAGGCATCGACTTTGTCAATAATGGATGAGGTTTCCATCGGTTGTTTTGACAGACAAATTCTTCCTGATCTGTGGTCCCGCCTGTGTAGGCAGTGAGTGGGGGAGGAGGTACAACGATGAAGTGTACCGAAGAAGTGTTCAACGACAAAGATGGCAGGGACTTGTAGAACGGATGCACATCACCGCTCCGACACGAGTGTAGTTTTCGAGTCTACCCCGGAGTGACGCCGCAGTAAAGGAAGACTGCGACGCGGCTGGTGGACGTAAGTCGAGAGAAAGCTTAATTGTTGGTTGAGGCCCAGTTCCACCCCGCACTGTAGTGCCATCATAAGCATAATGTTTCAGAAGACCGACTTCCACCTATTCGTCTTTGGACTCACCCTCTTTAGAGATTTCTCAGCGGAATTCTTCTAAATTCCTTCGTCACATCGTCCACTTTATAGGCTAGGTTTTGACAAAACCATTTGGAAGGATATAAATTAAATCGATATCACGTTCCAATGAGCATTTAAACTCGGCGCCGCCATAGCTGCTTTTCTACGTGATCAAATTCAGACGTTGTTTCCACGATGGACATCCGAAAGCCGGTTGTGTCTTCTGGAAAACTGGACTTTTTTTGATTTATTCGTTCCATAAAATTGAAGTAATTTATCAAATTTGAAAGTCACGTCCTTTTCCTAAGCAATCAGGCAGACTGGCAACACTTCTTCCCTTTTCCAACAAAGTTCGTCCATAAAATAAACTCCTTATCTCGATTTTACTGGCTATCATGAGAGTGTGAGATTTAATTTCCAAGGATGTTGCCCCCTGAGACAGAAACACATGGAATGACATAATATGTCGAATGTGTAGGATACAGGGATACTCCTTGGTAGGTTTGTTCTGGAAATTTTCTCAAGTAACAATAGACACGAGTAGACCAGCAGACGAATCAGTAAAGGAATCTTTTATTGTTTTGTCCTTCTTGCTGCCTTTGGGTAATTTGTAGTTTAATTTATTCCATCGGGGATGTCATTTAACTCATTCAGATATAGTTTGTCCCTTTTTACAAACGGACAAGGATATTTATTTCACTTAATCTCTTTCAATTACTTTGAAACTATTTTTCATTATAATTGTTGCGGGACCTTTTGTCTATACTAAGCCTTGATGGGATAATTTATGTTTAGAGATGGAAGGTCAAAATGTCCTTTGTGACTATAAAAAGGTCTATGGAATTGTTTGGTTTGATTTTGGCTTTTGTTAGACTCATTAGGCTGAAAGTTATCGGTTGGATGCTTGTTAGGGTGGAGGTATCATAAGTCATGGTTTATGATCTAGGAATTTGGAAAGTCTTATGTGAAGTTGTAGCTAGTTTTCGGAGTCTAAAGATGGGATGATATAAGTTTGAAGTCGTTTTCAAGACCCTGAATAGTTTAAGCGGAACATAGCCAGGAAGTCTATGCTTTGCAGGACTTTAAAAGTAGGCAAGGCTTGGTTTGGAAGACTCACTATTTTGTCGCTGAATGGCTTTCTTTCCAACGAATTCTTATTTTGGAGGTTTTGGAACTTGTCGCTTCGTTTGTTGTCCACCACCGTGGTCTTGAACTACTGCAGCTCACATGGAGTAAGTGGGGGACACGCTTTTTAAAATACTTCTCCTTCACATCATTTCCAATGGAACTTTCATCATCGTGCCTCCCATGATCATTGTTGTTTGGTGAAACCATATCATTTTGAGTCCTTGGAATGAAATGCTGATGGTGTTTCATTTCCTGTTTGAGGCGAGAAAGCTATCTTTATGCCCAATGAAGTCCATGGAGTTGCGCCATCATTGGAACTTCGTCATCCCACAGAGTTGCCACCTTTGAGCATGTTGTTCCTAGCGTTAATTGGTCCGAAGACGCAGTTGTCAGTAGGAACTTTCATAACTTTAATGGATACCTATTGAAAGTTGCGTCTTCGGAAGCAAGATGATTATGACTTTTTTCCTGGTTATCGGGAGTCTTTTACATTTTCATGCGTCTGAAGCTGGTACGCAACTGAGTTAAGCCCTATATTGTACTTATACAAGAGCTCTGTTATCTCAACTTATGTCTTAAGACAATCTTTCAGACTCCCCTTGGCCCCTGTACGATGACATTTCTTCGAAGAATAGGAGATTTGAGCCACCGCCCTCTGATATACCCAACTGTGTTTCAATAGCTGAATAGAGGGGTCTTAATGAAATGAGTTTTCTAGAAAAGTCAAGCGAAACTATCTTTTGTAAGTGGAGACACAAACTATTTATATCTGCTCTGACAAAGTCTTTAAAGTCCGCTCCAATCTTATGGAAGAACAGGCTGTCGAAAGGTTTAAACATGCGACGCTAGCTTGGGTGCATGAGAAGTATTCCAAAGCTAATGCTCCAGTTAGAACTAGATCAGGGACACAGCGCATAGGGTCACAAGGTATAGGCTGCAGCTTGTCATACCAAACATTATGTATAACAATTCACATGGGACAGCGAAGCTGTTAAAGCCCTAGAAAGGGTGTTAGTCTATCGCGTATAAAGATCTTTATAAATGGTTCACAACCTAGTCATTTTCCTCAAGGGATATGAATTCCTTGTAAACGATGTTGGACGCATCAATTTTGGTATTTTTTATGGTCTTTAGACTGTTCATCCGGCTAAGAGGGTATGAGAACACTATTGGACTTTGAAGCCATGCCTTTCTGAAGTGTTTCGTAAGAAAAACGAGTCTAGACTTTCTCAAGCTGAGGTGATACCTATTACACAGGTAGGAAGACTTACCACCATCTTGTATTTTGACAGGGGGCTTGTTAAATCAAGGCTAGTGAAACTCTGCAAGCGATACCTAAATGAGATATCAACAGGCAAACACGGTGATCGAAGTTAGAAAAGAGTTGATGAACTTGCAAAGAAAGGGTCATAACTAGATTCGTCCTTCGACCTTCTTTTCGCATATGTATGTCTCATTCAACAGTTCGCTGGACAAATCTGGAAGCGCGCTTAAGTCTAGAATGAGAGATTTCGAAACAGACCACCATATTTGGGGTCCCTTTTCGTCTCTCTTTCCAAGGTGGTGAGGGGAAAAACGTAAGTCAGTTTGCTCAGCAGTCCAATGTTCTATCCACTGAGCCATGTCAGCTAAAAACGTGCTTGGTAGCAAACACATTTTGGCCAGTCCTCATTGCACGAATTGTTTTTGGCCTGGGAAGTGTGCTATTGGTAGTCACGCGGAGCAGTTTGGGGTACCTAACAACGACTTTTGTAGGAGCTGGAGGGATGAAACACTTATAGAATCTGTTCGGCAACCGCCTTGCGAGAATTCTGCCCTTGATAATAGAAGAATGAGGAGTCTTGACAGTCACATCTTTGACGAGTGGGAAGCCTTATGTTATATTGAGCAGGGGGACCTTTTGAGATTTATATTTCTATCCGGTTGGCTCCTCCATCCCAGCATTTTCTCTTGTGAGGTTTCTAGGAAAGGAATTTATGGGAAAATGGGTTTACTTTAGAAGCACGAAGCAAATAAGTTGCTTGTTCTTGGCTCTGAACAGTATTCTTATTTACGTTTTGCCAAAGGTACATGTCAGTTTTGCTGCACTAGACAGCTTAAGCCTAAGCCTCTAGTGCATAATGGATCCTGAGGACGACATACATACATATGGACTTGTTATCCATTAGGGCGGCCATAAATCTTAGCTTATCGGCTCTAACGTAGACTTTGTGGTATAACTCCTAACGTTGGTAGAACAAAGATTCCAAGAAAACTCCCTTGCATCAGGTTTGACTATGTCCTTTTGGTCGTAGAGTTCCGCTGTCGATCAAGTCAAACAGTGTATTTACAAAGTAAAGGCTTCAATTAACTTCAGTATTTCGCTTCCAAAAACCACCCTGTAACTGCAACACTTTGTAAAAGTAATGAAATCCTTACCCCACATCGTAAAATTGTTCACACTTTTCATATCGCATGACAGATGTCGACATCTCTGTTCGCATTCATGTTCGTCGATCCTTGAAATCGTCTGTCTGTCCCATGGGTTGTTGCATTACAACACTCAAACGTAATGGTAATGCTTACCCTCGTCTAATGCAAGGAACCAAATAAGACATTAAGAAAGGTGTCACATTCCGGACACATAAACAAAGTGCAACCAGTCACACTCTTTTTTTTTCCTCCGACGTAATCAACACAAACATCTCCACCGCTGCATGTCCATTCACTTTCCCTGCTCTCACTCAAGAAGAAAGATATTAAAAAGTAACGTCCTCGACGAAGATCGTTTACCCACCCCAAGGGACACACATTCACATCTACAAATGAAAGTTGCCAAAGGAATTCCATCTCTCGATGCAAGAAACTAATTTCCCTAATGTCCTCATGCGGAATTGTTGCATCCTTGCAAAAGGTTCCGAATTTAGCTGTGTCTTCTCAAGTTCTCATTCGCCCACTTGGCAGCTACTTCCACCCTCCAGTGGTATGCGAATTGTTTTGCGAAGCCAACACTGCCTTCGGAGGTGGTGGATGCTGTTGTCATTGACACGAATTTTTGGGTGAAAATAGTTGCTAATGCGAGTAAGACTCCGTGGATTTTGTCAAAGCGGTTTGTGTCCCATGCACAGAGGAGTGTGCACTTTCAAAACTGCACTGTTGTGCCCCGGGCTAGATGGAGAGACAATACATTTTTGTTGCAATTAATTAATATTCATGGAATAGTTAACCTCGTGGTCGAGGACCATTTTAAACGTTGTCATGCGTGGTTAATGTTTCTTTTCAGCGCGTGAAAATCATTTTTAGGGTGTGTTCGTCGGGGGTCTGTGTGTCACTTTCCATTGAATTAATTTTATATGTAAATTTTCCCAAAGTAATTATAATTAATGAGCATAAAGTTGGATGCAAAAACGGTTTTTCTTTTTTTAAAATTACGATCCACAAACTCAGTGACTCGTTAATGTCGATTTTATTTAAAATCATTTTCGAAGCATTAATCATGGAAAAGGAATATTGTGGGTGTGTGATTGTGAACTTGGTCCATGTACAACTAGGACCATCTTTTATCTTAACACGTCATTGCAGAGTCGAACGACCTTTTCTGTGTAGACAGTCTTGATTCAGAAATTCACGTAGGCTTTGTTGTATAACTCCCAACATTGGTAGTACAAAGATTCAAAGAAAACTCCCTTGCATCAGGTTTGACCATGTCCTTTTGGCATCAAGAGCTCGATGTAGTCGAATCGATGTCGATATGATTGAATCTTCTCCTCCATACACCGTCAAGCTATCCTCCAAACTGGTGCAAGAGTGCCGGAACGAGCTTGCCCGCTTGGATGAACGCTTCAGGGTCACACTGCTCTGGGTTCCAGGGCACAGTGACATAGAAAGAAACGAGCGTGCAGATTAACTGGGCAGGCAGGGCTCAGCTCTTCACGGCTCACTCGCGGCAAGGTTCCATATCCCGCTAGGAGCTGTCAAAGGACAAATCGACTCACACTTCCTGCAGAAGGCAAACCTCAAATGGAGGGGGTTAACCAATTACGCCATATCAAGGAAGATATAGCCGACCTACGATAAGAGTAGAACAAAAAACTTAATAAACAGAATCCGCTCAGATAGCGTCTGAATCACGGCTATAATCACGGGGCCTTGGCCAATTGGAGACCATGTGGCCATACCGCAGTTGCGGAAACGAAAATAAGAAGGAAACTCTCTCCTATTTCCTTTGCAAATATCCGGAACTAACTGCGCACTCTAAACCAAACATTCTTCGACGATCTCAATGACATCTCGGGTAAAGGGATACAGGATCTAATCCACTGTCTTAGCTCCACAATTGGATCTAGGTACCGACTGTCTCACATTCTCAAGAACACACATCACTAACCAGGTCACTCGAGTCGTGGTAACAAAAAGGCACTCCTAGTGCTACTTGGGTTCATATTGAACCGCCACCTCTACCTACCTACCTTACTCCGTAAATCTAGACAAGACTACAGATTGTGTGACGAACGTTTCTCTTGAAGATTCTACTCATCCGACTTTGGGAATAACCCAAAGGAGACGTCTTATTTAGTGTCTCCTTAGTCCGTTATTATCGGAGACTGCTCACTTAAATGATCGTTCAAATAGCTGTGAAGGCGCCACATTAGCTTCGTTCGTCTCGTTTCAAGGATGATGTCAATACACTCCGCATTGCTAAGGAGTTTCACTGACTTCAAGACAGTGTTGGCCTGTGGATTTTGTACAATCTTGCCAGTATGCGGCAGAACAAGCCGCGTGATAATGAGTGGCTTTGCCTCAATCCTTTTGTGTCATTGAAGGGCTTGGTGGTGTTTTAAAAGTGAGAAAGACTATTTTATCTGAAATATGGTGCCTTCATCTGAAGATATCTTGCAGATAAGCTGCTGCATGGACTCCTTAGAGGTATTTTTCTGTAGCTTCCAGTCCGACAGATTCAGTGTTTTTTCTTGGCCCAAGCATCTCTCTTGTGACGTTCGATATGACGGTCAATATTAAAGGCGGAACGATAAAACTACCTAACAGTAGAACTTTCGCCTCCATCGTGGTTTAAAAGTCCACCGAAATGGTTTCTAAAGACTATTCCTGCAGGTTCCTCTTTGGGAGGTGGTCCCTCAAGTTCCCACTCCTTTCGGTGGTGTTGTTTAGTTTAATAATTCGAATGCCTTTGGAACGTTGAGATATGGAACTCATCTTCTCTTTTAATGAGCCTTTAGCGTTCCTATTTCGGCCTATCCAGGTTGCATCTTTCATATAAAAAATAAAATAAAGGTGCCACCGCATCGAGGATGCAGCACCCTCAACAAGGCTTCGGATATCTTCGAGTAATTTTTACTGTGTTTATTCACAGCAGCTTCCTCTTGAATAGTTGGAAATCTAAAACGTCTGGAAGTAGGTCATCGAGTGGCTTGCTTAGTTGAACGATCAAGTGTCACATTTCTAGGGACCATTCGATTGAGTTCTTCGGAGTATCCGCCGAGGTTGGTTGGTTGTAGAGGGTGAGATATGTACTCTATACTTAGGCTTCAGTTGGGCTCGTTTTAATTCCCCTTAAATGACTATGGAATGTCTATTGGTTCAAGGTATATGGCGTCGGGAAAATCGTCCTTCGTTTTCGGCAAACTCAAGGATATAACCGATCACTTTGTTGTCTAGATGCGTTAAGTCTGGTATCCACCTAGACCCCCAGTATTCTTTGACGTAGTCTTGCACTGGTTAGACAGTGGCAAAGGAAATGTTCCAGGTCCTTCTCTTCATCCTCGCGGTTTTTGCATGTTGCGGTGTCAACTAGTCCAATTCTGTGTGCATGCTTAAAAGTGGATTGTACTCACCCATCTCTGGATCGCGGAGACTTCTGCCTTAAAAGATTGTGACATGAGTTCGATTTGCGTTTGTTAGCAGCATACTTCCGCTCCTGATTCGTTCGACATCTTGGAACCGTTTGTGTATCATGGTATTCTATATTGTTATTGTGCATCCATGACTCCCTTAGGAGAAAAGTCTCTAAGAAATTGTTGACAAAGTTGAAACTCTTGTAGGCAAAGTCGCTTGGTGTAGTTTCACGTACCATTCCGATGATTTGACGGCGCTCTGCACACAATCTGTCGTTAAAGTGGCCTCAGATTCTCAGTCAGAAGGTCGAGGTTGCAGCTAGTCTCATCGCTTTTAGATGTATTATTAAAGCTTCTTGTGCTCCTCTTACTCCCAGGCATGTCCTTCGAAGCGTGCTTCTCTACTTTTGGCCACCATCCTACTACACAAAAGAAGAGTATCGGTTTCATAACGCAGTTGTAGAGACTTCTTCTCTTGCTTGCTCTTAACAGACAGATAAACTTCTTGGAAATAGATTTGGTGAAGGTACAGATCCCTGTGGTATTCCCTCGTTTACAGTAGACGTGTCCAAGACGCCCTATTGCCTTCAACTTGAAGTTGTCTTTCATGATGAAAACTTCAAAATCGTTGGGTAAGTCTAAAGGGGATTAGCTTGCTTAATAGGATTCTTGGTCACTCTCCATCTAAAGGTTTTGAGATGTCCAAGGCAAAGGTTCTTGATTCCCCCGGTTGTTATTTAATGGCGTTCGTCCTTTTCATTCTAAAAAGTCAAGTCTTCTGATTCTGCAGCCTGCAAGAAGTTTTGTTATTTTTTAGCAACGCTTTGTCGACCTCTGTCATCGTCTTTCGGTTGCACCCATTCACCTTCAAAATTCTCTGTGTTGAGTTTGGAGCTTCTGTCAGACTCTGACTGTATCTTATCAGAAATTTTCACGAAAAACCTTCTTCCAAGTGAAAGCTCCGGCATCTTATGGGAAACAAGTGTATGAGCTACACTCAAGGCGCACAACTCAATCAGCAAAACAATAATTGACATCAATTATCTTTCTTGTTGACACGCTGAACTGTACACACACACACACAGTAACACAAAAAAAAAAAAACATTTCTTGTTCACTTTTCACTGTTAACACCTGGGCTCCTCTGTCTCTGGGTGAGTACTTCCGCGATTTGATGCATTAAATCCTCCAACCAAACACGGGCTACAAGTATAAAACCAGTTTGTCATCTGGAATGACGGAACGGACACGGGTGAAAACGTCGTCAACTCTTCAACTGACACAATTATCAATGTTAGCTAAAGTCATTATGATTTTTACTTTCGTTTTAATGGGGAGGAGATGACTTCCGGTCTTACGGCACACATACCCACACACACAGAGAGACAATGATTGCTCTTCCTAAGAAGAAAAAACAGGAAAAACCTCGTTTTTACGTTTAATGGAGGTTTTCTTATGCTCCTCCGTCCATCCGACCATCGACCAGCCCCAGTGGTTTATATCATGCACGTATTACAGTTGTAACAGGAAAAATTGTTTATGAGGTAATAATTTGCGGTTATTCATGGTGCGGATGAGTGACTGACTGACTAGATGACTAGACTTTCATGCTCGCGCACCACTTGTGGTTCCCAACTTCTTCTCATGCCTCCTTCTCTGTGCTGTGCGCCACTTGAAGAAAAGTATCAAGACTTGCACTTGTTCCACAACACAGTATCTGTGTACACGTGCGAATGGCTATCTGCTGATGAAGGTTTGTCTTTGATCTAGGAAGCTGTTGCTGGTAGCTGGAGGGAAGTTGCCTCTGCCTCTTCCTTTTACAAATTGAGAGAGAAGAAGAGAAAAAAAATGAAAATAATTGCAACGTGTATCTGTAGGGATGGGACTGAAGAAGGTGGACCTGGAGGATGGGCTGTTGCCAATAAAAATGAAGACTAGATGGCAGCTAGCTATTAGCGACATATTTACTATTAGTAACTTTCGGTCTCTGACAGCGTTCATGGGGAACGGGGCATGATATTGAAAGCGGGACGAATGGGATAGAAGAGGATGTGGCGCCATTTATACTTCGAAGATGAAACTGGGAGGCATGTGTTAATTTGTTTCAAATTAGTGACCAGTTACGGACCAAGACAAGCGGGTTTTAAACGACGTCAAGGCGAATAATTTACAAAGCCCCACGACAGCGAAGTCAGTAGGACCATCGTTTTCCAGGAGTCGTTGCAACTGATCAGCTAAGTGTTCTTCTGCTTTTGTCATAACTTCGCCGGTGGATGTAACTTTCTATCACTCTTTTGGAGATGTGGAATCATTGATGTCTAGGGGTGATTCAATGTTTTACCAATCTTTTTGCAAAACTCCAAATGATCTTCGAAACCTTGCTACAATTCTGGAGAGGAAAATGTCGCCGAAAGGTTCTAAAGTAATTTCTAGTGACGCATATCTAGTTGAAACTTTTGCAGCCTCTCCTATGATCTCTAAGAGGCTCCTGTCTAAGAAAGGTTTGCTTATTGCCTCTTGCACTATGTCTTCACTTGACTATTGCCGGGAATCGGACAAAGGATATCAACAACAATTTCGTCACAATTGAGACGATATTCGCATGAATCCCGTAAAGGACTTCATTTTTTAAGGGATTACCATAGTTAGGCCTAATTTACCCAACTTAAGGCCTAGGTGCCGGACAAAATTTGGACTCTTTTGGCAAAAGAACAGCAAACAAGTTGAGCTTGAGCCTTGTCCTGTAACTAAACCCTGTAACTCGGAGCATGACAGTCTTAACTTTTTGGTTTCATCAAGTCGAGTGGTAAAATCGCCACCCTGAGGTATTCCTTTAGTCAAGAGCCGGTTTCCTCAGGAGTCTTGATTTCAAACGGAGTTAAGTCATTTACTAACAATAGCCTCCTTTGTCTTAATTTAGGACAACAACGACTTAGAACGTAAAGTGGACACAGCTTCTTAAAATTGCAACAGTCATGATACTTCGCCCTAAAGACAGACTCTACATCTGGCCACTGTTGCATCTATGTTAGTCAGAAAAACAAAAAATCGGTCCAAGTCCAATGTAAACTTCGCGGGAATGAGGGAAGAGAATAAGAGTTCCCTGGATACTAGTTTGGTCCAAAGTCTCATAGAGAACGTCACTTGAAACAGTGGCGCTCGACATGCCACCCAAATATTGCAACCTCAGGTCTTTGCCAGCAATCAGTGTGTAAGACTCAACGAAGCCTCTTAGCCTTCTTAGACAGTCAGTGCTTGACTCGACTATCATCAAATCCAAGCTAGTCCTAGAAATTCATAGATGATCTCTGGCCTAGCTAAGAACCTCATGGTCATCCTTCAGTGGATTCCTGCCCACAGCGGATTCTGTGAGAAGTCTGGTTTAACACACTAGAATCAGTGCGCTCAAAGCTGTCCTTTACTGTACTTCACAACGAAACTCCAGGAAACTCTCGATGGGAACAACTTCAGAGTGTTCCTTGGAATATACAGCGGCACTGTGGTCTGAACGAAAATCTACATTAAGTGAGTCTTCCAACAGGTTCCAGCTGAAGAGTGAAGAAGCCTCTCTACCTTGGTTGCAAACTTATCCGAAAAGAACAACTTACTGCCCTCCACCTAAAGAAGTTTCTTAACTTCCTGACATTCACTGAACTGCAGCACTGATGACTGCCTAGTCTTTTACATGAACCACCGTCCATCTTCAAATTTGACAGTCCCTGTGCCCTTCCTAGTCAGAATAAAAGAACAAGTCTTCACCATGAAAGGGTCTCCAGTCTTTTCCTGCCTCTCTCTTTAGGGTATTGGCATAGGTCTTTGGACAAATGATCTTTTCTTTCCTTTCTTTCTTCTCTGTCCGTCTGATGTCTATTTAGGGTATTAGGCAAAGGAAGAAGATCCTTTAGCTGGCACGAGATTTTGTGTGCTGAGCAGGTGGTGCAAGGTGGGGTTGACAAGAACTATCCCCGTCCGACGAGCTGAGCCGAGCAACGACAAGCGTGCCGCCGTCTTCTTCACCTACAGCGAAGTTGCTTCCATGGCTCTATCCTAGCTCACAAAAATAGCCAGAAAAGGTTTCCAGTGAAGACCTTACTACTTCGAAGGTCGCTTGGATTAGACCGCTTACACCTCTTTTATGTCGCACATTAGTGTTGGTTTCAAAGCCATGTGTCGAGCTTGAGTATATAAACTGAAGGAAGACGTTGGAAACAGACACTGATAGAGGAAGTTGAACTGGCATACCTTTGCATGAGCTTGGGCTTAAAATTTGGTTTCTTTACATTCTAAGCCCTTGAATTGAACAGTTGAAGAGTAACCTGGATCTAAGGGATTGTTTGACATCAGAACTTAAGCTTCCAGCAAGTGTTTCATGAGTCATCTTCCAGAAATGAAGCCAATATAATGTTAAAGGTTGAATTCGGAACTTTTGCCTTCATTCCATTTCTCCTTTAAGGAAGAAAGCTCCTTTCCTTCACTGGTTATCCTCCTGTTTAATCAAAATTGAATGTAATTCTCATTAAATTCGTTAAAACTTTCGCCCCTCCTGCCGATGTCGCTTACCACACAAGTGTCGATAGTTCTTTGTTTCACCATTAATCTACTCTCTCTCCAACTTGTCCAACTTCACTTAAACATGCTACAGTTGCCAGAAACAATGAAACCGTTGTTTTAATACTATTTCCAGCCAACCATGCCACAAAAGCGGTTCATGACTGAAACTTTTCCCTTCCCAAGAAGAGTGTCCATCATAAATCCTTTTTTGTTTTCTTAAAAAATATAAGTTAAAGTGGAACTATTCCACTTTCTTAAGCAAGTTAAGTCCTAAACTTTTACACTCCTTCCACAGGGAAGTGACAGCACACTATTTTGTGATAGTTTTCACTTTCTATAGGGAAAAAGGACTCTCGATAAAAAAAATAAAATTGAAATTTAAAGGAAAAAGTTTTATTTATACGAAACCATCCATTGATGTACTCGTATACAGCATTCATCTCCCTCACTCATCCATTAGTGGTTCAAAATAAATTTTTCCTTGAACATAGTAAGGATTCCACTCGATTTGAGTTGAAAGGAGATGAGAAGGAAGTTTTGAAAATAGTTTTCGAAGGAGAAGTCATCAATTATAAAATTGTTCATCATTTTCTTTCTCTTTCTCTTTTTTTTGCAGCGAAAAAACAAAATGGTGCTGCATTACGAACAAACAGTTTGGGTTCGGGTACACGTACACCGCCTTTGGAGAGAAAGAGCAAGCTGAGTGCATTGGGACGGTTTTTCAAACCATGGAAATGGCGACGAAAAAAGAAAAGTGAAAAATTCGAAGCTGCCTCAAAGTGTAAGTGATGCTGTCTCTTTCTTTTCTGTTTTTGAAAATAATGATGATAAATTTGTAGCGCTCGAGAGAAAAATATCAGTACGTGCCAATAGGGAGGAACTTGTCCAAAAAGGTATCCTGCTACCAGAGAGTCCATTGGGGAATATACCCGAACCAGGTGAGTTGAAATGGTGGGAGGATGTGTATAGATGCTAGTGGCTTTGATGAAAAGACACTCATTAAGTGGATGACAAGTTGGGAACGTAGAATTCGGTCCAGGACTCGTTTTCTGACGAATCGACGCTCTTTTTGTCTTGTGAGCTCGTCGCCAATCTATTTGCCCTCAATGTCCTTCATTGTGGTCGCAATGGAACAGCGTGTTTAGACAGCTACAGTCTAGTTATGAATACATTCTCAGGCGAACACTTAGGTTCCATATATGTACATACCTCTTCGGGGAGCAGCCAAGGGAGCTGTTATTTCCAGTTTGGCTTGATTGATCCTTTCGCTCTCTAGCAGCTTGCTTTTTGAATTCCTGTCACAATCCACCACCTGGTTCACGAAGAAGAGGAAGAGCGAACCTCCGGTTTAAAGATCAGGCAATCGCGGACGCCAGAAACCTTGGTCTAGTAAATTTGAAGTAGCGTGCTCGGGACCGTAAAGGATGGAAAGCGGCATTAGTTCAGGCTCAGACCCTCCAAGGGTCGCTGGCCTGATAAGTAAGTCAGTCACAATCGAAACGTTTGTTAGGATGCGTCGCACTATAGAGCCGAGCCACTTGACGAACTTGAGTTTGAAGCCCCGAATATCATTTGCTCATGCCATTGGGCGGCTTATGTACTCAGCAGTTAGTACTGCAAATCTTCAAAACTTTCCCTTGACAATCCATCGTTTCCTTTCCCCCACGGGCAAGACTTTTAATTGCATTGGAAGACGCAGAGAGCCTTCTACAAGTTAGTTGAAATTAAAGGTGCGATAGGAGAATGTTCGGTCAGTTAGCTGCTTGCTTCCAAGCGTCATTCTTGACCCCAAGCTCAACTGGAAACTAAACATAGAAAGAAAGCACACATCGCTTTCTACGCCCACAGCAAGACCTTTTGGCAAAAGGTGGGGACTCCAGCCTAAAATGGTCCTCTGGATGTACTCTGCCGTAGTTCGTCCCATTCTTACTTTTGGTTCGCTCGTGTGGTGGCCTTAAGCAAAGCCAAAGCGATACGATCGAGCTCGACAGAAGCTCTTAACGTGCTCCTCCATTACCTGCCCCTGGACTTGCACATCAAATATATCGTTTCGTGTAGTGCTATCAGACTCAGAGAATCTGGGTTTTGGTCACAGTAAGACCTAGGGACCTGGCTTCGACCATAACTGACTACACGACTCCTACACTCAAATTCAATAGGAATGGAACAATAACCTACCCCTATCCAAATACCAAACATCAATCTTCACCGACGGCTCCAAGATAGAGCGTGACGTTGGAGCAGGTGCCTTCTAAGCGGAACTGAACGTATTCAAATCGTACCGCCTTCGAGTGTTTTCCAGGCGGAGGTACTAGCGATTAGAGAGGCTTGCATGATACTTAGCCTCAGCCCTACTACCACAATCAGTATAGAAATCTTTATTGACAACCAGGCTGCCATCAAAAAGATGCACTCACCTACTTTGTCCTCTAAATAAGTAGAACAGTGTAAGGAAACCTTAATGCAGGCAACCGCTCGGTTTAACATCACTCTCTTCTGGGTTCCCGGGAGGGGAATGAGAGAGCAGACGCCCTACCCAAATGTGGTTTCACCATGGATGTCTCTCTTGCGGAACTAGTCTGCTCCCTGATAAGACTCATCAACATTTTCCTACATTTTCTCTCTATTGCTAACTCAGACAGATATGGCCCGTCCCTACAATGAAAACAGGACGAATGACTTAATCAATAGAACCCGCACCGAGGTACCAACAATCACAGCAATTAGCATGGGACCACTGTTGGTCCACACGCTGCCAAGTTAGGCATTCCATTCTCTCTGTTCCACTTTCTCTGTAACTGCCCGGCACTAGCCATGGAGTTAGGCTGCGCACACTCGGCAAACCCTTCTTTAAGGAACTATCAGAGATTTCGGACATAAAATTCTGCAACATTATCAATTTTCTTAGCTCCAAAGGATGGATCTGAAAACCACGCTCTCAACATCCAGGTCACGTGAGTTGTGATATCAAAACGGCGCTTGTGTCTCGAGCAGGTTCACCAATTTCAACCACTTCTACCTACCTACCTACCTGCTTCCAAACGATCTTCCATGCTCTGAATCATTTAGGTCTTTGAATAGATATTCATTCCTAATCAGAGTAGCACCGGGTAGCATCTGCACAAGAAGAGTACTCTAGGCTCTTCCTCTTCCTCACCTCTGCTGCACAAGTCTTTGTTTATTATACAATGTGTCTGCCTATGATGCAGCGCCCATTTGATCTGCTTAGGTCCAAGACCAGCCATAGAGGCTTCAGTGTGGGTAAGGGACTTGTCTGAAGACATGAGCACGTTGGTGTTGTCTTCAGAGCTTGTCCCTACCCCACTCGGAGGCCATGTTGGCGTCTTTTCTACTAAGAAACACTTCCTTTCCATCTTCGAAGTCCCTGTAGCGGTTTCGAAGCCAAAGTCACATCAAGCTGGTAGTAATTCTTCAGAACTCGAAGACGGAAAGGAAATGTGTATTGGTAGCAAAGACACCAACACTGCCTCTGAGTGGGGTAGAGACAAGCTCTTTGAATTCGAAACGTGATTGTTTCTGGGTGCGGATTGTTGTGATTCCTCCTTATTACAGTCTGCTGACATTCAAAACCAATGCCCATCAACACCTCCTATGGTGATCAATGAACTTCCCGTGCAAATACGTTCTGCTGCACCGGTTTTCACAGCGATTAATTTTCAAAAACACACCCCTATCTAACCAGTCAGCGTAAAGTTATTCCAAATATTGGATCTTGCACTTAGTGTGTCACCCTGTCACACACTTGCTCATACCGATTCATACTCATTTCCGCTTCCAAACCGATAAACTTGTTAATCCTACCTGTCGTGTCCCAATGTTACGGTCATTCAAAACCACAAACTCGAAATGAAAAATGGAAAACAAATTTTCACTTTCGTCGCAACGATAAGAACGTTCCACAGAATGATTCACGTTTTCATCGCAAAAAAAAAGTAAATTCTGTCTGCGACATGTGGCAACAGCAGCAGATTTGAAAATATTCACAATCTTAGCGGGCGTTCCGCAAATAATCGAAAAAAAAAACCTAAAACACCCTCGTCGAGCAATAAATTTTCGAGTGTTCCCCTGACTCATTCGAATTCCTGACACTGACACTCGCAAGTCAAGACGCCGAGCATTCCTCATCCATTCAATTCAGAAACCAGAAAAAAATAAATAAAATTTATTATTCATATGTCGAAGGCGCGAACGTTCGCCTCCTTCGCTATCGGAGGAGGAGGAGCTCCCAGAAGCTCCTCGTGCGTGCCTGCGTGCGTGTAAGCATTGTCAACGGAACCCACCGCAAGGCAGGTTAGTTACCCTCTTTAGATATTCTAATTGCGTTAGCTCCTCATGACAGACAGTCACTGGAAGCAGAAAAGAGGCACAACAAACTCCATCTGCAACGTGAAGGTTTTTCGCAAGTGATTTGTTTCAAAATGTCCATCGACTTCTCCTCCTAGTTCCCGAGGACAATCTCCTCCGCAAACGCACAGTCATTCACTTCATTAATTACAAATTAGCCAGATCTTGGGATACATATGTATCTGTCGGTGATAGCATGCGACTGTAGGGATTACAAAACGCCACAGGAAGTCCAGTGTGTGCCTCGTCTATGCTGGCGCTACACATCGGTTCATTAGTGGCCTGTGGAAGGATGCAGGAACGATGAAGACGCAACATTTTCCTGATTGCATATCTGGCTGCTGACATTGAGTAGTAAATCGCTATTTGTGTGTTGTCTCTTGGGCGTGTTTGTGAAGGAATTTTACTGTATCTCGGCTCTGAGGACCCTATTGTAGGCGATTCAATTATAAGTTATCGCTCTCCTCCTCTTGCTGTTGGTGCTCTGCTGCTGTTGCATTGCTAGGAACATCATTAAGTTCATCAAAATCTACATAAATTTCTGCTGTGGTTTGTCTGCCTTGTCCACACAGACCTGCTTGTGGTTCTGGAACCTGTCACAGGGGTGATGGTGCTTTGATAGTAAATAATACCAAATTGCAGGTGCTTTATGTCAACTGGTTCATCACAATCTCACCGTAGGACATTGTTTTAGGAGACATAAGGATGCTAACAGTCGGTGGCTTGGTGATGTGGTCAGGTGAAGTAGATGTTTTCAAGTTATTCCCGTCAGCTTTAGCTGACCGACTTCTCTTCTTCGTTGCAGAATCTGCGAACTTCTTTGATTTCTAAGCCAAGCTTGCTGAGGTGTGGTTAAAATCTGTGATGCAAGGTCTGAATTCTTAGTCTGTTTCGACTTTGGGCAAGACTTAGACCATTTCAAGTTTAAATTTCTTTGAATTTCCTCAACTTCAGGAGAGCTTAGCCCTTTTTGTTCCTTGTGCTGGAACATCATAAACCCCATACCATCCACATTTAACTTTCTTCTTTCCTTCAAGACGGCACAATGACGGTCCTAACGCATCCAGTTTCCATTCTACGTGGTATATTGATGGATTCAAGCGGAGTGAAGGTCCAGCTGCAGTCCCTACTTGGCTACTCTCCTTGGCTACTTTTTTTAGGCGAAGTTCTATGCAATTGAACTGTAAGCTAAAGAGCTCATTAGACGGCCTTTGTCTTGTCTAGAAGCTGAGCTTGTTCCTGACAAAGAGGTGTCTCAATCTACCTTTATCGGCTTGCTGCACTGTTCGAAGCTTGACTGACAGATCGGAAGTAGAAAGCCAACAGTGACGAATACCAAGGGCAGGTGACATACGCTCAATAGTCCAAAAAGAATGACAGACCTAGTCTTCTAGTCTATTGGCTTCTTCCTTGCTCTCCAATCCGATACTGTTCAGCATTGGATCTATTGCTCTTAGCTCTCACGTGGCAATACACCTTAAATAACGTGAATATCCGCTTTTGAGCCGATTTGACAGTTGGTTGACCAATAAGTGTCATTCTTATCACAGTTCCTGAAGCTGGCGATTCTTAATCTGATTTCAAACATTTAAAGGATCCAATTCACCATCCTGCCTTTGCTGATAGGTTAGCTTCCTTATTCCTAGTGCACTCAGTCCATCACTTCAACTAACGTCCTCAGCGGGAACGAAGACTGCACCGCATAGGTAAACGTATATGAAGGACGCTTCAAAAGGAAAACCGAAATTTGAACGCCTTCATTGGTCTCTAGTGGAAACGCTACAACGAGAAGCTTCATTTGGCTCGTCCATCTTGTTAATCCTTGCCTTTAGTTTTGTACAACAAGTTCGTTCAGCTCTCTGTCAATTTATGTGGGCCACGTGAAGCAAGATCTTCCTCTAAAAACTAACACAGACCCTTCATCCTTTGTCTTTCACTTTCAGACTGGATATTCCAGGCAAGGAGAACACAATGGATCCTTGGAGATCCATGTGAAGGCTGCATCGTATGGAATCCAGTCACCTCTTCAACCTAAGTACCTCTACTGTATGGGTTCGTTTCGAAGGTTTTCCTTGTCCGTCCACTCTAGTGTTATCTTAGTTGTTCTACTCCACCTTTTGTACACAACCTTCTTCTCCCTCGCCAACTATGTATGCAAGAGAGAAGCAGCTAAAGACATCCTTGTCCATCTTCATGCCTCTGTACCATGAAGCAGGTGTTAGATAGCCAACATCTTACACAGAGCCACCTTATTTCTTCGGAACAAAGCTTTTGCTACAAACGTTGACAACGAGTGATGCGCTGGTGTCATTGTCTAAGTTTATAGCGAAGTCTAGATTGATAAAGTTCATAACTTTTTCGACGTTGTAGCTGTCCATCTTCACGCTCAATTCAAGGGTGTTGAGAGGAACTACTCTGTTTACCCTCGTTCACCCGGTTGAATACTCACAAACGAAATCCTCATAGAAGGTGGGGATCTTTCGAAGAGAGGCCAATCTTGCCGGGCTGTAGTTCTTACGTTGGCGTGAGATTTTCCCACAACCTTTTCCAGAACTTGTAAGACAGTGCGCCGTTTCGTCTAAAGACGAAATTGGATGCCTCCACGAAGGCCTTTTCTATCTTGATCTGCTCCATCGAAGCCGGTTATGACCTCATTAAGACATGTATTTTTTTTTATCGTCATGTTGCATAGTAGGACGAGTTCGATGGTCATTTCCAAACCTAGACATGTGTAGCCCTGTAAAGCGCGTTCTGTAAGCAATGCCTAAAGTCACCTCAAAGTCTAAGCAAAGCCGAGGAAAACGAGTGGAAATTCACGGACTTTCTTCAGGATCTGTCGTAGTGCAACTTCTACTTCTTTGCTGCCCTAAAACCAAAGCTGATATAGACCAATTCGCTTGTTTACAAAGGCTTATTGCGCTCACCCCCCTACTCTGTTGTAGAGGCGACGCCAACGACAAGTTCGGTTATCATTTTCGATTGATTTAGTGTGGTGTATCAGCGTTAAAATTTACAACTGTGCAACCGTTGCAAGGAGTCCATTCAAAAATACATCACTGCCATCTTGCCGCTTGAATTATCCTGTGCATCGTTAAAGGCACACAAAAAAAGGAGTAACAACCGCATACGTATCCAAGTACGACACCATATATCTTCAATTTTTATTGCACAATAAAATTCACATCTTCTGTGGCACGTTTATGTGAACACTCTCTCCCTGCGGCTTATTAGCATTGTTAATCTGTTAAAGCAAAAAGCTTTGTTTTTCTATCAAAAAAGCTTCACAATAACTAGTCTTCAACAGATGTCGCTCGTTACCCACTTAGTTTTTCTTCAAACCACACATACAAAAAGCTATCATTTCAATTTCTGTTTACAGTGGCGTTCAAAAGTATTTGACACAATTTAACCAATTTTTTTTTTTAATTTTCAGGTGAAGAATCCTACTACAACACATCATCCAATGTTAACGGTTCCATTTTAAATGCCGTCCATAATAATTCGACGACAACAAATAATTCCACAACAACTACAACAACTGGTACTGCGGGTACAATTATATCTCAACTCCAACAGCAACATCAGCAGCAACAACAGCAACAGCAACAACAACAGCAAGCAAATGTGCCTTCGTCACATTCTGTACAACAATTCAGTTCAAATTCCATTGCGAACCACAACAACAATCACAACAGTCATCAGAATAATAATTCTGGAATCGGTGGTATCGGTGGTGGAGGCGGCGGAGGAGGAGGAGGTGGTGGTGGTGTCGTTGGTGGAGGAGGAGGTGGAGGCGGCGGTGGCGGTTTAAATAACAATTTAAGTGTTAATTCATCAGTACCACATTCCCAGTCGGCACCGCATCAATTGGGTCAACCACCACCATTGACACCATTGGCACAACATCATCAGGCATTGGCAGCACAGTTACAACAACATTTTGCCAACAACCATATCGGTAAGTTAGATTGGATAAGATTAATTAGATTGATAGAGGTTAAGCTCACTTTTTGTATTCTCTGTCTAGTGATGAGTTGAAGTTAAGGCGACAAAAGGCGGAGTTTCACCTTGAAGGGGACAACATTTGAACATTTGGTACGCCAGCTCTTAGGAATCTAGAGGAACAAGACTTGCGATGTTGTTCCCAATTTGTTGGCCTTTAAATGAGAGCTTCATCTTTCTTGTAGTGTCCACTGCAGCCACTAGTGCGATACGATGATGCTTAGCTAACTGCTCTTAGTTCATACACGACAAAACAGCTACTGTAGTCAGGTCTGTTTCAGAGCCCATGAAAGGGGGGCCACATTGATAGAACGTTCCCAGAGAGCCATTGAGCATACGGTTGTTGATTTGGCTGGACAATCCAAGAGATTTTGCGTATGGTGCCGGCATTCCTACAGTCCTGTTGAGGAGGCGACTTGTTTTGCACGGGAGTCTGGGTTCCTCTGTTGATAGAGGGTGGACAATCACTGACGACTATGTTTGGGCGGCAGTTCTTCGCCGCTGCATGGTCCATCAATTTTTGTTCATTGAAGTCTGGTTTCTGTGCAAAGGCGTCGTTGCATCTTTAGTATCGTGAGGGGGTTGTAGAAACGTTGCTTGTGGGCAATTGTCCTTAAAAGTATCATGCCAGGAGAAATTGCTGGGAAAGCATTGTGATAGGTTTCTGTGACGATCGACGTGAGTCATTACGTGGCACGCGGTTCGCATGATCCGCTTGGTTGTGCTGTGGCAGGTTTAGAGATTCTTTCAGTGCGTGCTGCTTAATTATGGGTGACAACCGATGATTGTGCAGTTCAACAGGGGTATCTCTGTCTTTTCTGTTGCTAAGCTTAGTCCATGACCTTGCATCTCATGACGAGATTTAGGCACGGCACTCAGTATCCCGTGGGGTATCCCGTGCACTGAACAAAAGGAACTTTTAGAAGCAATCTTTGTCAACGTCATCTATTTCCTCTATGTGGTCATGAGCGCGCTTATGAGATAGATGTTGACGAATTCGAGTTCTCATAAGTCGTTGGCTGTCGTCCTGATAACAGACCATTGCTACGATTGGAAGCAATGGAGATAGTCAACTTTTTAGTGGCTACTCCAGCCTCTTCCATAGACGAGGCAACTCGACATGGTTACGCGATTAAGGGGTGTGAATCTAACGCCGTCTGAGATGTTACTGTGGAAATGAATAATTCTTGACTTTGACCCGCGAAAGTGTGACTCAAAGTGCCACCAGAAGCTTATTGAAGCCGGGTGGAGCCAAATTTACAACCCAACATCTTTCCTGGACCAGTACCATAATTTTTGTGATTTTTTTCGCCGCAAAGCACATCCCTCTTTGTACGGATAACTAAATCACCGACGACGTATACTCGACTTTTGTTCTTTTGGCACGCAACCCTCCTACCCACCGGAAGCCAAATCATATTAATTTGAAATTAGGGACGATAAACAACCCCTCAGTTGCCGTGTGATTAGTTTTTCCTTTTACCACCACAAAGTGGTCCTTTGTTCCTTTTTTTTTTCTAAGCATTCTGTCACAGCAGCTCCACCATCGAAAATGAAATGAAATCCTTTTCTAAGCGAAATAACGCGAACGGAAGGGATGGAGAGATAGATTAATTACTCCTCTCCCCCCCATGGCTTCCATTATTACCTGACAATTTGTCAGTGCTGATGTGTAAGTGTGTGGGCACATGTAACTGTGGCCAAAAGTGCATGTTACCAAGGGTTATTGTGACTGCCACCCACCTCAACAATCGCTTTAATCAAATCCTTTATCACAGGACGTACGAGTAGGTATGTGTCGAAATATTTTTCGATGTAATCAGGACGTCAACCGGGTGTACACCGTTACAAATGGGACCGCACAATGTAAGCCACAATCTGTGGTGTTGGCAGCCGAACTAATTAATTATAATTGTTCGATTTACGACACATGGGATAAGGGGAGGGGACGGGTGCGTAAGGACGACATTGTTGCTTTTGCTGCCAGTTACTGTAGATTGATGATATGTTGACGATTGGTTGATGAGACAACTCTTGAGTTGATTACGTTTAGTGCATTTTCGTGATTAGGTTTCGCATTTCCTTTGCGCTGAGGTGTCATGTCGAAAGGTGGACGAAGATGAATTGGATTCGGAGGTAAAGGAAGTGTTTTCCCCGAACCAATGTTATGTATCCACCACTTGGAACAAAAAACTGAAAAGGGATTGTCCACCAATCTCTCCAGAGACATCGACATGTCCTTCTGCTAGACACAGACACTTCTAATTCCCAGTGATTTGCATATATCTCGAACAGGATTACCTGAATGCATCCAATTTTAATCCTTGTTTCGCCCCATCAAAGGACTCCAATCATTCAACGTGATGAAAGGATGAAGCAGGGAGAAAAAAAATCGTTAAAAATACAATTCCGTTTCAGATTGCAATCCTTTGTTCGCATTCAGAATGCACATCCTTTCATTCAACCACTTTCGGTCGATGTTGGACCGCCACCGTGCCGCGCCACTCTCGTTTACAATTTATCGATTCCGCTTTGGCCACCGAACAGTACAGTGAATGCACGTCCTGAATCCTGTGCACATTTTTCATTTAGTAGTTTCAACTTCCCATTCGTCCTTTTTGTGTTTTGTTTTTGTATTCTCCTGCATCGATGGCGCCTCTAATGTCAGTCAAAAGGATGTTATCCTTGAGAATGTCGATGTCCACTGTTGAATGGGATGTGTAATTATTTTTGCGGTGTTTAGCAATTTTTTATTTTTTTGATTCCAAAACTCAACCACGCATGCAAACAAAATTATATCCTTGCTCGGGTAATGGGCGTACAAACTGGTTTTTGATTTTTTGTTGTGAAATCCTTTGGTATATACAATTTTATTAGCACGCACCGGCCCTACGGCTTTTGTTGATTCAATTCGAGAGCAAGAACGAAGATTAAACGAGTAAATTCACATTGTCCTTCGAGGATAAACACGCTGACGTTCCCAGAAATAATGAAAACGAAATTATTTCCTGTGTGGAGGAGAATCACACAGAGAAACAAATCCTTCGTTGATTTGAATATCAAATCAATATTCGATGTGCTTGTGTGGTGTGGATACCAAGTGGTGTTTCGTCAAGGACGAGGTTGCTACATCTTGAGAATTTAAAATGTTGCCGCGCTTTGTTGGTGCAAAGTGTATGCACACAACTACACACACACACATGAGATGATCCTTTGAGAGATGAAATTTTGCTAGAGTTAAGGGAAATCATCTCTTGCTATCCTTTCTTCGGTTATCCGATGATATAATCATAAATCACAATTACCTTCGATGTTTGCTTTGGATATTGCGTTACACTCTCTCTGTAATTCCGAATCCTCATCGCTTCGGAAGGATATGTAAGGAGATGCATTATGATGTCCGGATTCTTGACGGTAGTACGGAATCGAATTAAGGAAGATGATACTTGTGGAGTTTCCGGCGGAGCACAGTAATAAATCATGGAAATAATGAATTTTGGGAATTTTATGCATAGTTAGCAGTAGAACAGGGGGTCTTGTTGGGGTTTTAAATGAATTGGACACGAGGAGTGTCGGACTTTTTACACATATGACGAGATGAGGATGGTGAATGATGATTGGATGAAGTCATGTGCATGGACAATTGCTTGACACTTACCTCAGACAAGTAATTAATGAGGACAAAGGATGTATTTGACTGTGGCCCTGCTGTGTCCAGTTGCTGGATAAATTATGTACTAGACTTCTGGTTTTGACATTTTACGTTAACAATGGGGTCTCGACACATCTACTGTGGGTATGGTAATTGTCATAAACTTGAGTACAGTACTCGTATTTGGTTAGGTAGTCCCCATCTTCACACAAGGAATGCTCATAAGTCTTCAGTCGTACTGTGAAATGCAGAGATTCATTCTTAAGTCACACAACATGTATTTCTCCTTCTTACGATCCACTAACGTTCAAAACCAATGAGCATCGGAACCTCCTTTAGTTTCTTCTAAAGGACACTGTGCCATGAAATTGTAGATGTAATTATACACAGTCTTTGAGGTTAGCAATCGCCCAACGAGGCTATTGCCTTGCTGGTTCACTTAAAGTGAATCTTTCGTAACAAGCTATTTTTTTCGTGATCGGGCAATTACCCCGACGACATAACCTCTCAATAGGGAAGCAAATAGCAGTTAACGCTGCAATAAGGCTAGTGAGAGGAGTCTTCTTCAGTGCACCAAACGACTGCTGGATTACTGTAGTGTACTTCAAGTACGGCAGTTCGAGAAGCTGCAAGGGCAGGGCTATTGTCCAATATTTAGATAAGCAGCGATGAAAGCTTTGGTATCACAGACAATACGTTATAAGTTGCTAGAGCAATGCTACAGGTCTCTATATGGGATCGTGGACGGATGCGAATTTTCCTTATACTGGGCTACAGGACAAATGCAAGCTCCTGGCAACAGCAGAGCGGATGAGCTGGTAAGAAGCGTTTTGAAAATAGAGAGGAACCGCCTACTTCTTGAAAATCGATCTGGTTTAACCTGGATCTGGAGAGAACGGAAAGGCTTCGGTTAATTTATAGGAAATGTCAAACGATCACTTCCGAGGGATAGCGTAGTAGAAGAAGACCGCGAATGAGGTGACGCACGCAAGTGGAAGTGCTTAAAACCAACTTAGCATGCGAAACTGGAGTCAGCTATCTAAAGTTCGAGCTGGCTGGAGACACTTGTTGGTTGAGGCCTAGATCCACCCCGGACTGTAGCGCCACCTTAAAGCAGACGCTCAAACGATTTCTACAGAAGCTTTAGAGACGATTAGGGGACAGAATCAGTGACCAAACTTCTGTGCATTTGTCCTGCTCTATCAAAGTTGAGAAGGCAAATCCTAGGGGAGAACTTCTGTGAAGTCCTCAGTGACCTATCCAAGCCCAATATCTACAAAAAATGAGGTTCTGCATATAGTGGGAAGAAGGTGGTGGTCTGCATCGACATGACTTCCAACAGTTACTTCTTTGAGGAAGAAAAGAAATCCATTAAGGCAAGGTTCCTGGTGCTGGTATTCCGATGGGTAGGTAGGTAGAGGTGGCGGTTCAACATAAACCCAAGTAGCACTAGGAGTGCCTTTTTGTTTCCATGACTCGTGTGACCTGGTTAGTGATGTGTGTTGTTGAGGATGTGAGACGGTCGATGCCTAGATCCAGTCTGTGGAGTGAAGAAAGTGGATTAGATCCCGTATCCCTTTATCCGAGATGTCATTAAGGTCGGCGAAGAATGGTTGATTTAGTGTGCGCAGTCTGGCTCTTGCTAGTGCCGGATATTTGTAGATGAAATGGGAGAGAGTTTCCTTCTCATTTTCGTTTCCGCAACTGTGGCATGGCCACATGGTCTCTAATTGGCCAATGTCCCGTGATTATCGCCGTGATTCTAGCGATATCTGGACGGGTTCTGCTTATAAGGTTTTTTGTTTTACACTTATCGTAGGTAGGCCGTATCTTCCTTGATATGGCGCAGTCGGTGAACCCCCTCCATTGGAGGTTTTCCTTCTGCAGGAAGTGTTAGGGAATTTGTCCTTTAACCGCTCCTAGTGGGATATGGATCTTTGCCGCGAGTGAACCGTGTAAAGCTAAGCCCTGCCTGGCCAGTTCTGGTAATCCGACACTTAACGTGGTATCACAATGAAACTTCATGCTGGTCTAAGTGGGTTCCTGCTTGAGCGGGGATAGCCACCTTAATCTTGTGGGGATTGCAGTTTTTTTTTTGTTGGACCCCCGAATGCGTAAAGGGACAGCAAGGAGAATGTGGAGGTCGACATTTACCACCAAGAGTGCTAAAGGGTGACCAGATAGCAATGATACTTTTTCCAATTGTTATGTTCCAGTAGCTGTCAAAGTTATAAATTTCGTCGTGAGGTCGGTCGTCATCATGGCTTCAGTGTGCAGGCAATTCGTCGCACCGTGGAAAAGTTTGAGCATGAGTACACTCTTTTGGACCTTTTGGTGTTCGACCAAGCATCAATGCATCCACAAGGATTGACTATTTGTGGGGCGGTTTATGGCATGGCGGCATCATCGGGCCTTATTTCTTTCGAAATGAGGAAGGAGACACCGTTACCGTCAATTGTCTCAGGTATAGAGCGATGTTAACTGACTTTCTGTGGCCAGAGCTCGACAACATCGATATATTCGAGCTGTGGTTCCACCAAGACGGTGCTACATGCCATACAAGCGACGCAACGCTCGAACTTGTGATGGAGAAATTTGGTGGCTGGGTCATCTCATGGCGAGCGATTCCCAATTGGCCGCCGCGATCATGCGACTTGACACCGCTCGATTATTTTCCCTAGGGCTACGTGAAGTCCTTAGTCTACGCTAGCAAGACAACCACTTTGGATGAGCTCGAGGCATATTGGACCGAGTCATCAAAAATTGGACCGACCACGTGAAGCACTGCCAGCGAAGCCGAGGCGGCCATTTGAATGATGTGCTATTCCACACGTTATAATGGCATGAATGTAGCTTCAAAATAAAGCCAGAATCAATTTTATATCTCACACCGTTGTTGTTTTATTTAACTTTTTTTCTATTGTTCTTATCTGGTCACCCTATAGAACACTGTCATTCGTCAGCCGTTTCGGTTTATCCAGATCCTTAAATCACTTTACCTACACGTATTTAATTATATTTAATGTATATTAACCATCTCTATTTGTTTTTTTCTTTTTAGGTAAGTTCCATTCTGCTTTGCAAAACCAGATACCACTGGTAAGCTTTGCTCATTTTTATAACGATAAACAATTAAATAAGCAAAAAAAAAATTAATAAACAAACGATAAATGACTGAATAAAGAGTCATTTAACCGTTTATACATGGTTCTTATCTAATATCCCATTGTAAATATATAACTTGTGTAGTGCCACTGGTGTTGTCTTGTCTCTTTGTATAAGCTAATGTTGTCTCTTGGTACTTTATAGATAAAACCATTTGATAGGATAGTATCTATCCTCTTTAGCGCCGGTATTTTCTATTCCATTTTGCCGTCGATTTAAATTTAAAAACAATTCAATTTCAAAGTTGATTGCATAATTTTTTAATTGATAAAACAAAATTTCCAATTTTTTAATCAGTTTTTCCACATTTTTTTTTTGTTATTTTTTTCGAAGTAATTGCCATAATGAGACCAAAGATATTGGAATTGTTTTGCCAAGTCTTAATCTCAAATTAAAATTATCTCAACCATCGTCGTCGTCGTAGATACATACATATATCTTATCTTAATTGAAACCCAATTGGCGCATAAACTATGCGACAGAGAGAGAGTGTTTTTGTCTTCAAAAAAAATTACTACGAGTCTTATTTGTTTGTACAAGTTTGTGTATTTTTGGGTGGGAATACGTATTTTTATTGGGAATTTCCCAGAAATAGATGGGACAAATAATAATTAAGGAAACAATTTGTTTTGTAATAAAAATTACAAGTGAAATAAGCTTTGGGAATTGGTGCGTAGATTTATGACAGACATTCGATATAAGAGATAAGTTTATCTATGGCGGCCAATCATAGATTACCTGGAAGTCAATCTATCAATCAGACGTCAATTCAAAAGGGAATTTGGTGGGGTGCTAGTTATAATGATTTTTGGTCAAATATTTAGCAAAGCCGTCAGATTTTCCCAGTGACAGATATCAAAAATTCGACAGACTTCCTTTGTCTGTACCTTGAAGAGCTAGGGATGACTGCAAAAATTCTTTTAAGACCGAAAATTTGGGCAAAAAATACTCCATTGTCGCAAAGGTAAAGGACTTTTCAATAAGGACATAACAATTGTGTATTTTAATAAAACACAGATTAATTGAGATATGAGGGTTGTAGTAAGAGCTGCTGCGAAGAGCTTAAGGTTCTTGGCACGCAGCACAATGTAAGACTATGCTGGCTCCCTATGTGGTATACTGATGGTTCAAACATGGACTCCGGTGTTGGCGCTGGTGTCTATGGCCCCAACCACAAAATCTCAAAGGCACTTGGAGTGTCTTAGTGTCTTTCAGGCTGAAATTATATGCTCTTGATACCTGCGCCCATACCATTCTCGACTCCGGCATCAAGGGAGCAACCATCAATACATTCACGGACAGTCAAGCAACGCTCAAAGCACAGAGTTCCTATTACTTCAACTCAAAGGCCATTTTAGGCTGTTTCAATGCTCTCAAGGACCTATCAAAGCCGAACAAAGTCAAGCTCTGGTGGGTACCTGGGCACAGAGGCATTGAAGGCAATGAAATCGCAGACCAACTTGCCAGGAAGTTGGCCTTTCTGCGGCATCCCTTTTTCCGTGTTCAGAATGAGTTTGGACAGCTGGGAAAAACGAAACCTCCTATGCTGGAACAACATTCAGGGACTTAGACAGGCTAAAAGAGCGATCCGATCTCAATCATAAAAGGGACGATATCAGAAGACTAGCCGGCTTCCTCACCGGTCACTGCAGCCTCAGAAATCACTTACACAAACTAAATATAGTTCAGGAATCTGAATGCCGACTTTGCTTAGAGGAAGAAGAAGAATAAGCAGAACACGTACTATGTGAGTGCGTGGCTGTCTGCAGAGTCAGGAAGCGCTTTCTCCATAAGGAATTCCTAACACCAGAGGATCTTCTTAACGCTTCGACTGAAGATATTCTCCACTTCATTAGGAAGATAGAGTATCTCCTTGTCTAACTGGCTCCAGGCACAATAGATCTTTCAGGTCGCAGTGCCACATGCATCAGTCGCAGAGCCTTAATAATAATAATAATAATGCTGGGTCCCTGGTCACAACGGGGCACCAGGCAATGAAGCAGCGGATGAAATAGACCGAGAACAAGCAGATGGCACGGTTAAACCTCCACTCTGTAATCTTAAGGCCAAAATTGAACAAAAGTCATTAATAGAAGCAAACAACAGGTGGAAATCACGAATCACCTGTGAAATGTCTAGAAAGCTATGGCCAGAGTACGATAAGATGATAACCAGGAAACTCCTGCAAAAAAACAGGAAATCTCTGTCAATACTGGATATCACATGAAAAAATGACGTCTGACCGACGATGACATCTGAAGAGGCTCATGAGGACACGGCCCATTTCCTCTGTCACTGACCAAGCCTCTGTCAACTCAGAAACAGAACCCTTGGCAAATTTTGCTTCGACCATATCGATGAGCTACAAGATGGATCACCGTCAAAACTGCTCAAATTTGCCAGGGCGTCCGGATGTCTAGAAACAAGGCGATAATACCACGGTGGGAAACAAATCATGGGCACCACGATGGGTCCGCATGGACCTAAGTGTGATGCTCATTAGCCAGCTAACCTAACCTAACCTTACCTATCTAGGTGTAGTACACATGTTAAATTTAAGTTTGGACTTCGATCTCGTTCATATATGACCACTGCAAGCACGTTTGCAGTGATCGATTCTTTGGAGCCAACTTGCCACCACTCTTCCATACATATCGGCTGGAGCGTTGGCAATTTCGAGTTCGATTTTGTTCCTGAGCTTGTCTAACGTTGTTGGCTGAAAGGACTGCAAAGTGTGTGTATACATACAATCACCCTAACCTAATTTACACAGACCTCCACTGAAAAGTTTCAATTTCAGTATTCAGTTTGTCGTTTCTGTGATTTCCTGAGACAAGTCTACAGAACTATGCTAAACGGCTTTCCGTCTTGCATGGTGGTGTTGGTCTTTATAATTCGTGCTTCTACCTAAGCGGAGAAGATCACACCTTATTTCCATCTGGATGAGCCGCCTTTAGGCTGGCATCAACTTCTTGTACATCTATGTATCGCGTCACATTGCAAAAAGCTAAATGGAAAGCAGGGATCAGAGAAAAGTTGAAGATTGAAGAAAAAAGGATCAGAAAACAGATCTCTAGGACCTGCCCTGGCTTATACCCGCCTTCATAGCTACGTTTGGTGTACTTATATCCTCGTTCGAGTTGAAGACAGAAACAGCATTCCTCACATTCAATGGAAACATTTTATGGAACATTGCCTGCTACTTCTACTACTGAAGTCCTATCATTTCAACGTCGAAAATCTACAACTTGTCTTAGCCCTCTCCGACTCACCGCCAAGAAATATTGGTAGGAGGACTCCGGTACAGAATTGTCTTTGGTTCCGACTTCAACCAAACCCAGTTCTTCTTGCATTTCGAATTCAAAGTGAGTGATCGCTTGAGTTCGCACTGCGGCAGCGGTGGGGATGGCGAGCTTAAAAATCACACATGGGTGCGGTAGCTTATGCAAAATCTTCAGCCTAAGATCGTAAAACCTCCGACTGTGTCATGCGCTGCGCACTCAGATGTGTTGTATGGTAAATGACTTACGCAACAGCGACTTGTGAATGGCTTAACTCTCTTAGGAGAAGAGCTGCCTTTGATTTCCGTCTTGCTAGGCATGCTTCTTCCAGTGTTTTTAAGATCAAACTTCCCTGTATGCAAATTCAGGTTCATCCATCACAATTCCTATTTCATGCAGCTACTCCTGATCACATTGCATATGATTAAGTCCTTCAAGTCAGCCTCAGGTGTATGCTTAATTGCTTTCATTTGCTTTGACTTGACGGTTCTATCGAATTCCCCTCGCTGTGACTTCTCCACTTTTGATAAGAAAGTTCAAACGCATCCGGTGTACTTGTAATAGAATTGCCGACGTAAACAACTTTTGTTTACCCACACCAAAGTGGCTTCGTCTTTGAGCACTCAAAGCTTAAAATTTTAATTAATTCCCCTCCATGTGAACCATGCTCTGAACCTGGCAAGATAAGAGGAGTAGGATGCCAAGGCAGCATTAACCCTTTTTAGCGTGTCGTATACTTATTATGCATTCCTTTGGAGACGTGACTCTGGTACCACAAACTCAACCCATTTTCCATCACACTCTCTGTGTAGTAGGCTTCGGGAGAAAAGTGCATTTTTTATCGATTTGCCTGCACCTGGATGACGTAATTGGAACGCCAATTAAATTGCATGCCTATGTGTTTGTGAGTCAGGTAAGGGACAATTGAACCAAGAAACAGTTGTTTGCCTCTCACTGGCTAATGGCTAATTAATTTTCCCATCGCGAAACAATAAATGACGAAAGGGTACACTATTTCCCTAGGTCATGGCATCGAAACAGTACAAAGTGGATAGGGGTGCCAAAAAAAGGATCAAAGACTTTTTCTTTTTTCATTAAAAGTTCAGTGTCTCTAGCGGACGAGTCAAAACAAACAAAGAACGACTGGGAGTGTACTACAAATGTAACGTCAATTATGAGGTTATAGTTAGGTTTATGGATTTGTCTACAAAAATTCGAAAAAAGTCCTGCAAAAATCATTTGTCACTGTGGTAGTGAAACTTTTTATTTTTTATTAGTTTGTCTCCAGGGAATTGTGTAGTAAGAGGGTACATGAGCTTTCCTAGGCTAAATGGGAGTGAAATTCTCTTTTGGTAAGCCCAACAGGAAATCTAGTACAATTTTGTATTTCATATTTTCTTCGTTGAATATGAAGGATACATGGGAAGCCGTTGTCTATGAAGGGAGTAGATTGTAGTGAAAAAGGGAATTTGACGTGGTAAGTGGTAGTTAACTCGAGGAAGACCGATTTTCCTTGTTATTTCTCGGGGTTACAACTGCTCTTAACCCCTTTAGCTGACATCTTGTTGAAAAGCGCGAACAGATGAAGATGCGTATCCTCCTGGTCCAATGCTTGCAACAGACTTCAGACTTCATCATTGTTCCACAATTTTGATTCATAAGGATGCCATGAAGCTTTGCGTAAGCCACGGGATAGACAGTCTGAGGCAAAAGATTTTTGTGTTCTGACAAGACCAGGTCCATAGGTTCGTCGTTGTGGCAAACTCTTTCTTTAAGGCAATAGTTGTCATATGATGAAACTTTGAAGTTGTTGTTGGTTACGAACTGAAGAAGGACAATGGCCAATTGTGCCTGGTAGGGCACAATTTTTCATCGGTCATCACTCAGTTTATGCTCGGGGTTTGCGCAATGTACAACGAGGATCTGTAGATGTTTGTCGCCGGCAGGTACCCTCTATGTCATTACCTCTGGCTTTTCACTTGACATAGTTTTGGAGTCGTGAACATTCCGCAGTATGTTTAGACTCGAGATTGTACACCGCTGCGATTATTCTCGTCATCGTGGGTACCTGGCTCTATCCTGTAACTCGCTCCGTAGGAAGAAATAGGTCCCGCCATAACCTGTTAAGAAAGGGCTGATTAAGTCTGCACAAGATTGCCTGAAGTGGCTGTGATCGTATTTCTGAGGCGGTTTCTATGTCGTTGGGTTAAAGTCGAAGGTTTCAAGTTAACCGTCGCAATTGAGTGTTGCTCCGCGTCTTCGGTTTTCGTATTTAAGGTGTCTTCCATGGGTACGGGGTTCCCGCAACTGTGATCTGTTTCGATGTCTTTTTGGAAACAAAACATCAATTTTTCTCGTCTATTTTGAAGCTTTCAATGCTAGGACCCAAAAGGTTGAACTCTATTTTTGTTACAACAGTCTGACTAGGATCCGTGCGATCTAAGCACGTTCAAGAACTGCTGAGTGGCCTATATTCTGTCAAACTATTCCTGAAGATAGAGCTACAATTTTCCCGGAGAATGAGTTCCTTCTCAAGAGGTTTGGTTGCATTACTATCCCCAGATCCCAATTGGTCTGTGCTGTTGTGTTTTCATGCTTGTGCAAGAAAAGCCACTCCATCCAGGCAGAGCCTCACTTTACATCGATAAGCCGATACATTTTGTGAGTAGGTCTACACAACCAGTACTTTTGAAGGAACGAAATGGTCTGTCTTCAATAAGAGAAGAACATTTCAAAGATGCAGGCACTAGCTCCGACATTTTCGACATCAAAACGTCACTATTGACAATAGATACTGTTCAAAGTAGTTAAGGAGTTAAACTGTCCCGGAGTGGACATCAAATTACACCCTAGGGGAGATTTGACGAAAACTTACTCAAGGAATATTGTGAACCTCGATAGGAGCAACCTTAGAACATTAATTGGACTTCTCAGCGGTCATTGCCGCCTGAACAAGCATCAACATCGCTTGAACCTTAACAACAGATTCAAGCTGTAGACTCTGCCTTGAGAGTGAGGAGACCTGCTCTCTTTCAAATCAAAAAAAGAATTCTAGGCGGCGAATTCTGTTCTACAGAACAGCGTGCTGCCATCCATCCAGAGAAGTTCATTAGCTTTCTGATATCTTCTGGAGTGAAATAATTCATTCATGAATTCTAGGGAAGGCACAATAGGATTCGCTAGAAACTGCAGTGCCAAGGGCTGATCAGCTCTTCCGAAACAATGATAATAATGATAATACTCAAGGAAACCTCTGTATCCCCCTACAACACACTGATCTTTTCAGTTCTGCGTTACGGTATCCAGTGCTCAACGATAAACAGAGCGATGTGGAAGACTTCCAAGAGAAAACGCAGAAGGATTTAGTCCAAAAAGCCAAAACCCTTCGAGCGAGCGGACAATAATGCTCCGGCCAAGAGGATCTTCGAATCACAACCCTCAGGTTGGAGACGACGAGGCAGACCGAACTTTCGTTTCAAGGCCCAAGCTATCGCCTTTGCCAGAACACTTAGTCTGAAGAACTGAAGAACAGTCGAGAAAAAAGACTGCAGTGTCTCAGGCAAAGACCCTCCACAGGTCGGGAGCGTCTTAAATAAGAAGTAACTTAAATGGCAACACTTTCCCGGGTGTAAAAATGGATTAGAACAGTGTAAACTAAACTTACACATCTAATACAAAAATTCTTAAAAAAAAAAAAAAGCTTCAAGAGATAAAAGCTCATTGACTCTCACGTCTTTCCCACTCACACAGTGTGCTCTCGCCGAGAGAACATTTTAATATTCTTTTCGTGCTTTTGTGTGTGTGTGTGTGTGTTTTTTCCACTTCACTTTTGTGTTGACATTTTATTAGAAAAGTGTTTCCTTTTGCCACTGTCTTTTCGAGGGTGGTTCTTCGGTAACTAATGTCAAGTATCCGCCACCGTATGAGAGGACAACACTGTACTGATGGACATTTCAAAACATGTCCTTTAGAGTCCCTCTCTCTACCACAGATAGAGTGCATATTAATTTATAGATTTTCCATTTTCATCTGGAAAAATGGCAATTCATTGCAGCCCAGTGGGTTGTACTTGTCTTTTTAGTTCCAATTTTGCTTTCAAGTTTTCTTCGTTTAATTTTGTTTGTATACATTTGTCTGACATTTTTCTCTCTCTCTCTCTTGTGGATAATCGCTCTCTTAGAATAGAAAATCATTGAAAAATGAAACCCTGCCTCAGAGTCAGAGTCAGAGCCAGCGACTAGGACCAGCACCAGAGACAGAGTGTGTAGAATGAGAGAACGAGCGTATTTTTTTTGTTAGTAATAGACAGTCTGTTGATGTTTGTAGTCTGATTTTGTTTTTTAGTCCGTTGTCGTCGTCGTTTTCGTTTTGTTCCTTTTTTTCGTTGTAATCGTGTGTGTTTGTGTGTGCGTATCTTTCTAATTTATTATCTATTTCACTAAATAATAGCACACGTCCTTTTCGAAAAAAAAAGGAAATTCCATCAAAAAAGGTGCGCACAAGTGTAAGAAATTTAAAGAAAAAAAAAAAAGAAGGAAGCCAATGAAAATATTTTCCTACCGCGTATGTAAATGTACAAAAATAAGAAAGATATCCTTGCGAGAGAGAAAAATACAAGTGCGTGTGCGAATCTAGTACAAAAATATAAAAAAATCCTGTGAATGTCTGTCAAAAGTGGTGTCCGAAGTGGAATTTTCAAAAATTTATTAATAACTTTTTTTTTTTCATAACAAAAAGAAGGATACCTACACACTGTGACTACACAAGGAGCAGGGGGAGCACAAAAAAGACCGCGCGTTTGGCCATCAGTATTTTTTATTTTTTATTTTTTTTTTGCATTTGTATTTGTGGGTGAAATATCAATGCACTCACGGTGCGCTGTCGTACCCGTCGCATACATTCCTCGGCGAATACTATCGCCATCTCTCCACCCCTTTGGATCATCTCTGCATCTCTTGTGTGACGCGTGGTGTGTGTGTCTGAGGTCGTGAACCCTTGAAATCGACTGTTGGTTCGTTTTGTTGTTTTGGTTTTGGCTAGTGTTGTGCATAAAAACATGATAAATCCTTTGTTCAAAATATTTAAGCTGGCATTAGTCCAGAGTCATTTTGATTCTAATGAAAAGCTTGATGAAAAAAAAAGGATATCCTCTAGTGAATGTCGTGTGTTATTAGTAAAAAAAAACCTTAAATGGGAAATTTTAGAAGTTAAAACTTTCAAAGGATTCACAGGAATGTGCCATAAAAAAATCAAAATGGAAGAGGGAGGGAGAAAAAATCGCATTTTGTATGGATTATATGGATTACTGTCATGTGAAAGGATAAAAGTAGTGGATTACCACTGGACACGGCTTTGAAGGATTTTTATTTAATGATTTAATTTTTATTTTGAATTTTTTATTTTTTTATTTTTTCAGTGGGAAAAGGGAGTGGTGATTTTAAGGATTATTGCGATTTTATTGGTCGTTGAGGTTGATTCTTTTTATGAAAACTAACAACCAATATGCTGTCAGAGCTTGGTGACAAGTCGAACACAGCTTGACTGTTCGCTCATAGGCGAACACTTTCTTGAACAAGATCATCATAGACATGTATGTCCTTGTACGCTAGTAACAACCCTTACATCGTCGTCTGCCTAGATATCTAATTGGTCGTTGCTGAACATAAGTCTTTAACCTCATGCTGCACTTGAATGTCGGTTGCCGGAGAAGTAGATGGTTGTTGGTATGATGCCGCCTAAGTCAAGCATGAGGGCAACACGGTCATTGTACCTTCTACAAAAAGAAGAACGTTGAGCCTCGGTTTTTATCACAATAAATGATATAACTATTGCGTTCTCAGACAGAGTCTTAGATAACCGACTGAACTGGAACTTGCTTTGTGGACATGTCGTGGAATATTTCGAAAAACCTGGGGTCTGACTCCAAGAGTCAATGTATGCACCATGTTGATTAGACCTATCGTAACATATGTGTCCATCGTATGGTGCACTTATAGCATAGCAGCCCTAGAGGATATAATTGGATTTGACCCGAAGTCAGTGTCCAAAAGTCTTGCTTGCTCTTGCTCTGAGATTTTTCCGAACTGGAAATGTTCAGCATAGTTTTCGACTTTTATGTCAAAATCATTGAGCTCTGGTAGAAGGTTAGAGGCTAAGACCCTAAGCCGTGATAACAGGCTACCGACAACCTGCTTAACTCTTACGGAATCGTATGGTATACAGATGGCTCGAAATGGATTTTAGAGTCGGTATCGATGTGTTTGGACACAAGCACAAAATCTCGAAACCACTTGTGTTCCATGCCGAACTTCGAGGCATGGAAATCTGCGCTTACACTAACCTCAAATCAGGCTTTTAAGACGTATCCATCCGCATACTTACGAACAGTCAAGCGGCTCTTAAAGCAACAAGTTCTAACTTGATGAATACGAAATCCTTGAATACCTACTTTGGCATGAAGGTATTGAAGGTTATGGAATTCCTGATCACCTATACAAAGGCGGTTCTACGGAGACTTACATAGGGACTGAACCCTTCAAATCACATCGAAGTATTCAAAGCAATTCTAAACGGGGGGTTGAGCAACATGGAAAAACCATTAGGGGCTCAGTAAACCTGCCCTCAGGAAATCCTTTTCCCGTCACACTAAGGTCAATGTGATGGCCTAGGGATAGCAGCCCCCATACTGTGGAACCTATTAGCCTATGTGTTACTAAGCCAGCTTATCAGCTGTTTTGTTACCAGGCACCCCTTTGTGGTCAGGGATTTGGCAGAGTCTTACATTGCGCTGCCTGCCAAGAACCCGTAGCTCTTCGTGGCAACGTATTACATGCTTCGATTGTACTTCGATGGCAGAGATCGCTCTTATTGCCGCTTGGCTATCAATGAAAGGGGTAATATCATCGCTTGGTAGCGCCTTCATTGCAACCTGTTGAGCAGTTGTTGTCACTGCCAGGACCTCCACTTGGAAGACACTGTTGTAGTCTGGGAGTCTCATCGATTCGGATAGTCCGAGAGTCTCGGAAAAGAATTCAGCACTCACGTCTGTATCCTTTTTGGATCAGTAACTGATTGAGAACAGTCTGCCAACGTTTAAGTAGGGCGTCATGTAGTCGGTGCATACAACAATGTCCACATATTTGCGCAAGATTTGTGCATGCCCTGTCGGACTGGGTTCTCAGTTTACAACTTGGCTTATGCGAAGGTCACTTTCTCCTTCAGATTCCTGGACGAGTAAATCGAGGGGGAGTATATTCAGTACTGTCACGGAAACCATGTACGCATGCCAAGTTTCGAGTTCATTGGATCTGTGGATTGGAAGATTTGCCTGCGAATTGTAAAACCTATATCAATTTAACTCTGAACATGCGAAAGGTACCAGGGTTCCTTACTGGTCACTAGCAAGGTAGTATGAGCTGCTAAGGCTTCTCTTTCCGTCTTATACTTCTATTAATTCTCCAATCTTTCACGCATATGCATTCAAGCTTATGTGCTGGCTCCAGTCTGTCACTTTCCAACTTTGAATTCTAATACTGAATATTGTGCTGAACTCAGATCCGCGAAGGGATCTCCTTTCCAACAGCTTGTGCTAAAGAAGCTGAAGCTACGATTCGCTCAATGTAATGAAGTCCTTTGACAAATCTGCCGAAATTTCAGTAAAACACATTCTCATTTACGGGTCTTTAAGTGTCTAGCCTTCCGATTTAATAATAAAAATAAAAGTCTAGCCATTAAAAAAGGACACCCCCCCTTTTCAAAACAATCTAAGGTTCACTCCATTACACTTCCCATCCAACACATTGTTGTAAGGAGTTCATAAATATTTTACAACCCTCCTCCCTTCGTATGGTATTTAAGTTTTATTGTTCCTTTAAAACAATTCACGCCCCATTTAATTGATGACTCCTTTAATTTTTAACGGTCCAATTGCTATTTTTATTTTTAAATTTAAAAATATAATACATAGCTGCACACACACAGTACTAAATTTAAAAATAAATAATTTTTTATTGTGTTTTTTTTTATTTACTTAACTAGTCGGTGACCTTAAAGTTGCAATAAACCGTTAACTGGATATTCAATATAAAAATTTTTATTTTAAGAATATATTTTTGCGTAAGTTTATGTGTTTTTTTTTTTTTGTTTAAAACAAAACACGAGGAACGGAAATTCCTTTCAACTAACGAATTGTGTGTCAATATTTACATAAATGATTTGTTTTTTGTTTTGTAAGTGTGTAAACTCGGGAAATTAAAGAAATTTGGCAACATTGTCCTTTGGGTCTTTGAGGGTCGTTGTGGGTCTGTAATGAACACCTCGACCTTATTGTTTCAGTGTACTCCAGCTATTGCCATAACATATGGGACTAGTCCTGTGAGCTTCTTCTTGTTTTATAATTAGTTGCTCTGGCTTTGTCTGTTGAGCCAGAGCAACTAAAGCCTAAAGCTAAATTCTTCCTCTTTTAAATGACCTTGAACACTTGGATCACCCGTCTTGGGGTCCCAAGTAAATTAATAAATCGGTCCTGGCACTTATATCCCTATTGACTGCTTCGAGCTAAGAAATTGCTGCTTGACCAGGCTTTCTCCTTGAAACTTCGATGCTGAGAGCTTTTTTGTACTCATCGTCAGTATGGCCATGTACCATACCGCCTGAGTCTGTTCTCCGTTGTTTTGTCCCCTATATCTGCTACTTTGAGGGTGCATCTTACATTTTCATGTCTTATTTTGTCCTTTTTTGTGACTTCTGCTTGCCAACGTAAAATCTTCGTCTCCACAGATGGAAATTTTGTAGATTTTGCCATTTAGCTTTAGCGGGAAATCAGCGTCAAGGCTGAAGACTAAGGATCTGGGCGGAAGCTCTTTAAAAATACAATAAAAGTTCAAAAGTCCATATATGTTTGCTAAGAGCTTCGATGGTCCTTGCATCACTTAGCGTCTAATAACCTCTATGCCTATCGACAGAAGTCAGTGAAATTTATTGATTCATGGAGGAGCTTACTCTTACGAGGTAGTATTAGAAGGTGTATGATCTTTTGCGTGTAAATGTCCACAAAAGTAAGTGATATCCAGTCGTGGTTCAAGATGAGGAACTGCTAGACCCATTTTCAGTGAACTGTCTTTAAGGCAACAAACATTCAGAACTTTATAAGGATAAGGACTTCAGTCATCCCACTTCATATGCGATTTGCAGTGTTCGTCTTAACTATTGTGAGTGTTTCAAATCTGCTAGTGTCGTGTTCCACCGCTTCTTTACCCCAAAAGCCTTAATGGTCTTCTGTAAACCGTACTTCTAAAGACGCTCACTTTCACTGAAGACCTAGGTTGGTAAGTAGGAGAGGCAGGCTGCAGGTACAACCTCACTTAGACCAGATAAGGTCCTTTGTGTTACCACATGGATCTGTATTTCACCGGAGAAATACTACCCGCAGAACCAGTCGGAGCTTGCTGTGAAGCACTGGAGACTGTCTATGCTGATGCCAGGTTGTTGAAGAAGCCGACTCCTAAGTATGCTCTTCTCCGAGCTGAAAGGGCCGGGCATGTACAGAGAAGGTGGAGAATCGTCTCCTCCTCCTCTTCATCCATGCAGCTTCTGCAGAAGTCGTTATAAAGGAGGCCCAGCCTAAAGGCATGCTTGCCGATGGTGCAGTGTCCCGTTAAGACAGTCTTTTCCGCCTGATGAGACAATGGGATCGTTTGAGATCCAGCTTTGGCCAAATCTGCCTGGTGATGAGACAGGTGCTACCTACTGTCCATCTATGATTGACGATATTGATCGCGTTTCTATTTAGTAGCATTTTGCAGGTGGCGAGAGGCATACTTAGACTCCCCTCATCCGGAAGAATTGGTAGAGTTGTGCCCTCTCTAGCGAGTTCGTCAGCCATGCAGTTGCCTGGAATGTCTCTGTGCCCCGGCACCCATATAAGGTGCATTTTGAATTGCTCAGCCATCTCGTTAAGAGACAAACGACAAGACAGGGCTGTTTTCGAGTTGAAGGCGACCGATTCCAGGGATTTTTTCGTTCCCGGCTATCAGTAAATATTGTGAGATCCCGACGGTCTAAATTTGAAGACCTTGATTCTGAAACCCATAGTTCTATGCTCGTTGAGAGAAGAGGGGAAACTCAAATCACGATGCATCTACTAACCTGTATAACTGCCGACATAAGCTAGTTAAGAATCGATTAATAGGCCACTAGCTCTTTCTCTGCTCTATCACTGTGACTTCCTATTGAAACCAATTGTGCTAACCCTGGGATGTTCCTAGAAGACCCTACTCATTCCTGACAGTACCAGAAAGGCAGCAATGGAAGCAAGGGTTGTCTGTGTTCTTGAGTGGGCATGTCGCAAGGATACATGGAAACCACCCTAAAATCCAATATGGATCTAAGAATGGCCTTTGGTGGCATGGTGGTGGCTAGAGAAGTGTCCACTTAGGGCAGTTTCCTGGTTCTGCTGAGGCTAAGGCATTCTTGCTCTTTGCTCTCATTTCTTTGATTTATAGGTCGAGCGATATGAATGGCTTCTAACTCGAAGGTCCAAAATCTACAAAACTCTGGTCTTGTCAGTCTGGCTTTATGGAGCTGAATGATGGACGATCAGTAAGACAGGTTGAAGTGGTTGAAACTGGTAAGCCTGCTAGAGGCACAAGTAGCGCGGATGCGCCGTTTTGATACCACAACTTACGTGACCTGGATGTTGATGGGCGTGGCTGAGAGTGTAGTTTTCAGATCCATCCTGTGGAATTAAGAAAGTTGATCCTTCGAAAAAAAAAAATTCTAAAAATTCGTTGGTCCTGTCTGCGAAGAGAGTAAATGGAGGAGAATTCTTCGAATCCCAGCCATCTTGATTCATGAAGAATAGCGAGACAGAAACTTCAGTTTAAAGATCAGACAGTCGTGGACATTAGGAACCTTGGTTTCAGACCCTTCAAGGGTCGCTAACTTGATAAGTAAAATATGAGTGAAAGTTTAGTTTCAAAAGACCCTGGCGGGGTTGTTCTTATAGATGTGCTCATGCATGCTCATCGTTGGATTTTTGTGAATATCTTTAGATTTGTGATTTTTTCTACAGCTGGCCACCACATCCGACGCCCATATGTTCTAAAAAAAACTCAAAGCCTTACGATGGTCGTGTACATCAAGTGGATTATGGCGGATCTTGGCTTCAATTTATCTTCCAAAGATTCAAATATGTAATTAAGAGCCGGTGGTAGTAGCTGGCTGGCCAACTGATGTCCGCTCTTTCGCGGGAAGGAAGTCAATGTGTAGTTTCTCGCAAAGTGTGATAAGTCGTGCTCTGCCCTGCTGAATGAAGATGTCTGCAACGTCGGTCGACTAAACACGGTCCAATCGATCCACAAAAATCGAACCAGAAGGTAGCTTATCGGGGATCAGTCTATTATGGACGACTCAATTGAAATTGTTCCCTAGAACCAAACTTACCAACTTGGTCAACCTTTAGAATGGTCTGCTGGCTTGAGTTTTTGAATGCCTCCGATGACGTAGTGATTGCACTTTTCGAATGAACTACTGCAACAATGTGAGCTTCAATCTGCAACCACATTTCATCGGTTATAACGACCAAATTCATCGGTCCCTTGAAGGTCATTTTAACCGATTTTGACTATAATTCATTATATTCTAGACCTAGAGTATGACAAAGGGCCTGATCAACATGTGACTTGCGGTTGCACGAAATTATTTTCATAAATCATGCCTCGGCACACCCTCACTTAACTGACAACTACTCAGACCAAAGTACAATACAAATCCAAATGCTATTCCAACCTAAATACTCGAAACAGCGGTATTACCGCGATAAGCCCGCAAATCAATCGGCTAGAGATAAAAACAACACTGAACTCAAAAGATAAAAAAAAAAAAACGTTCGGGTTGAACGTTGTTCGCTGCGCGGCTTTTAGATTAAAGTTGCGCTTTTTTTTCGAATTTCTATTGTAACGAGTCTTTCGTTGTATCTCTCCCCCCACCTCACACTCACTCTCTCTCTCTTTGATTTCAACCAATTACTGTTATCAATTTGGTGGAATTAACATTTGAATAAAAAAACCTGCCAAGTTCGGTTGCCTTGCCTTGCCTTGTGCTTTCAAAATTTCTACACGCGACCAATTTACAATCAAACTTCTAGCTATGTGACGTAATTACTTCTAGCTTACTGACAGTGACAGCCAGCTATAGATACACCCTCGAATATGCGAAAATATACTTTTTTTTTCCAACAAATTAGTACGACTTTTCGTTGTGTGTCCAAATAATTATCTGTCGGATGCGCCCCCCACCCACCGACGACGACGAACGGGGAAACAATATAATTGGAAATTTTTTACGTGATTTACATTTTGATTGGCGGTGCGGCGGCACTCATTGAAAGAGTACAGAGGAGTACAGTCATTGGTACTGTCAAACAAAAATTTTGGTCCATGAAATACGATCCCGTTTCGATTTTGGCCAGTGACAATGACTAATTGGTCAACCCAACCCCTACTGGTTGAGTTGAAAGTAATGTATCTGCTGGTTTTGAAAATGTAGTCCAATGTTTGTGTGGAGTGTGTGCAAAAAGGGGGATGTAACACACGTCAATTTGACTGTAAATCCGATTTAACCTCAAATTCTTGTCAAGCTTGTGTCTTTGTTTTGACGAAAAACGGAGGCTAATTGCTGTTTGCAATTGTATCTGGTTCTGTGAATTAGTGTGAAGATAGTCAGGTGTTTGTATGGGGGCTAGGCAAGCCTAATGAATATTTTAACCTTCTGACGAGTGAAAAACATTGACGTCTCTCACATGTTGGAAGGTGGGAAGGTCGCCGGTGATTTTTGTTCAACCAAACGACCGGTCATGTGGAAAAATTGCTCTTAATTTGTAAACAGGATTAGGCAGACTATATGTGTTTACCCACAGCCTTCGTTATGAGCTTTGAATGTTGTACATTTGTCAGTGCTCATGTGATATAGATGAAATGTTTTGCATGTGACAACGTCGCCGTAGCAATTAGTGTAGATCTTTGCGGATTCGAATTTCATTGCTAATAATGCTCGTTTCGTTGAAGTTGGTGTTGAAATCTTTTTCTTTGGGACATCGCGCAAGCGGCGAGCTAGTGAAGATAAGGCTTATCTGGCGTAGACATTGCCTAACCACAAATAGAAATATTTGGGGATATCCCCTGCCAAAGTGTGACCATGATCTCTTGGTCTTTCAAACGAAATCGGTATATGTCCGTGGGACATAGATGTTGAGAAGTTAGTTGAGTGGGCACTGCCCAAGGAGGAAGTCTGTAACAAGCTTAGCTTAACTCATTTTATTGTTTGTGGGGTTGATGAACTTTCAAGATTCGCGAAGTCGTTGAGTGTGATTCCAGCTTCTCTTCGTACATCCATGAGTTGAGCTTTAATTTGATGTGACTGAGGGAGATGTGAAATGAGACTTTCAAGGCTAATCGAGCTTCTTCGTTCCCCCTAAATGCCCCTGTGTTGTGATTCCATCGTTTTTGAGGGCGTTAAGGGAGCTTCAGACAATCTATTTCCTACGGAAGTTTTGTCTAGTGCATTCTCGAGCACATAACACGATTGCATATATGTACCCGTACATCTGCCTAAAAGACACACGTGGAGCGGCCAAGAGAGACTGCTTAGTTTAGGCCGTAGTTACCCACTGGGACTCTATTCGCATTAGTCTTCCTTTCGATTTGGACACTTTCAACATCTGACAGTGCCATCTGTGGCGAGTCTTTTCGAAGCTGAACTTTCGCAAGCATACAATCAGGCTTCGGCTTTAACTGAGGAACTAAGGCTGCAAAACGAAGCGAAATATATTTCGAATCTTCTTTAAGGAAGCCACGGTGGATTGATCTTTGATCAGATTGACTTATTTTGTCTAGACCCGCTCTAGATGGTAGTCCCTGAGAGAAGTCTCAGTTTAGAAAACTTGGCTAGCACTAGCAGGGGGCTCTCTTTAAAAATATTAGAAAAGAGGTCCAGATGGAGCATTTAGCCGCGGATTTTCAAAGGCTGATCAGCTTAAGTTAAGCTTGGAGTGGGATCCTAATGCAGATTGTCAGTATCGATGGGCCATCTCCTTTGCATCTTAAAACGAAACAGAGTCAGTTCGGCTCTATCTGTTTGACATTTTTGACAAGAAATACAATTTGTCAACCCATATCTGCGTTAAAGGGGGCCTACCTTGCCCCGCCCCTCTCAGACTTTTCATAGTTTCATTGTAGTCAAACCGACACGTTTTTCATTTTTTAAAACTCGGTTTAAGTTTTTATTTTTCTAATTGTTTCTGTGTTTTGTTAAGCTGTCCTTACAGGCTCCTACGTTCCATGAACCCTGTGCCATAGTACAATAGTTTACCCATCCTTTCAATGACATTACCTTGTAATAGCCTTTTAAATCGCCATAACACTTAACTACACAAAAATCGTATGCATTCGACTTGAATCCTTTCAATGTTCTAAAGTGTTCTCTATTGTATGTGTGTCTGTGTGTGTGTGCGTCTGTTTGATAATGCATTTTCCATTTACTTTATTCGCTTGCTGGCACGTTGGTCAACACGGAAGCGCTAGCAAACCGGAAATCCAAATAATTCTCACCAACTTTTCCATTCAGCGTACATATCGCCTGAACTCAGGCAGGGTGTACATCCTGCAAATGGAGCTGTAAATTGTGTTTGTATGGTTTTTTTTCTCTCATCTTCTGCCCCGACAAGTTTAGTTTGTAAATTGATGTAGTTTTACCCAGTTTTCCGTGAGTTTTCCAAAGTTTTACTGTGCGTTCAAGTTCCATCCATTCATCTGGTTATCAAGGCATGGTATCGTCTGTGTGTTGTGAAAGTCCCGTATCACACATATCGAGCTCCACGGTACTCCTGTTCTGATAACTATGGCGTATGTGTAACATTTCAAGATTAATGGCGCATTGCCATTGGATTTGAACATTTATCATTTTCTTTCCTAGTGCCACCGTGCCTTTACGTCGCCCAACTCTGCTGTCCAATGATGCACTGTTGCTGTGCAGCTACTGTGCTGTCTGCGTCTCGGGAAATTACATTTCTCAGCTTTCGACGTTTGGTGGTGGCATTGTGTGCTATATCTGTGTGTGGATACGACCATGTATAGAAAATGATTTAAGGCGCATAGACGTCTACATATGGCGGTGGAGTATCTGTCTTTTACTTGACTGTCTGTCGGTAGTTTTTTTTGATTACATGTCTGAGATGCTTGGGGTTTTGTTGTTGTTGAAGTTTGTGATTATCACAGGCACACAAGAAAGCTTAACATTTGTCAGTGTTCCCACACTGACACTGGTTATTTCACGCATCGTGAATTCTGAAAGTTACGTATCTCAATCTACACCCATTGGATGCTTTACGATTGTTTGATAGATTGTAGACAATTGATAGCTATAATGGGGTTTTAATCATCTTGGAAATAGAAGACCGGAAATAGCAAAACGCAAAAAATTCATTACGTTACTCTGTAAGCAGAGCGAATATACCACAACGTTTAGTGGAATCCAAGTTGGAAAAGTTAAAGATCAATGGTCGTGTAGTGCTGTTACCTTCGTTTTACGAATAAGACGTCATGTCAGGTGACGGCCTAAGTCCCGGGCAGAAAACTATGCAAAAATGCTTGTCGAAATCGACTTCATGGACAGACGGACTTGCGAAAACTTGCTAAGACTGAAGATCTCTGAGGACAGTCTTTTTGTTGTTTGTGTCGTGGCATAAGAAAAGTAGGCCCATCTATTTCTAATGTCAAATCTAAGCTAATTCAAGAAACTTTAAATTGAAAAGAGACACGTAAAAGGTCGATTTCAAGGTAAGTCAGCATCAATGACAAGGCAAGCAAGTCGATGGACAGTGACTTCTGAAAAAAGGACTTACCCCACATTACTATTGGGACTATTGGGATGAAACCATTATGCACTTTCAAATGTACAGCAAAGCCTTCCACCTCTAAACGACGTATTTACAGGAAACTAGACGTAACTGTAAGCTTACAGAATGAAGAGAAGACGTTGGTCGAGGAGATGTTCTTAAGTGAGAGCGTGAACGTCTCATTAGCGCAATCAAGGTCCAGTGGTCAGCATCTGTGTTTGATGTTCTTGAACCGAGAATTGCCTTTTCTCTTCATTGAAGGTGTTCTTCGCTTGGCTTAGTTTTTCTTCGAAGCGTGAGCGCTAAGGAGACGTTTGAACTTTTTTACTGTCTTGCACCTGGAATATAGTAATCTTGGTATTCACTTGAAATCCTCTTCTTAAATCTGTCATCATCTTGGGGAATTCTATCATGGCCGGCTTTAAAGTTGCTCAATCGACGATAAAAGTCGAAGTTGTACCTGCATGGTCCTGACAATCGTTCTTTAAACGTGTATATGGGACGAAGAGGGTTCTTGGTTCTTACTTTCTCTGGAGGTTCAGTGGTCTCTAACTCCCAGGTGGTCAAAGCTTGTAAGTCTTCAAATCTGTACGCAATAGTCATTTGTAGCTCCTACTTGATATAATCTACAGACAGGTCTATTGGTCAACGGTTTAGATGCTGTTTCGTGTCTTAGACGAAGTAGGCTTTCAGTTCTATTGGCTTGACTCGGTAAAAAGGTCGAAAAGATACATAAAGTCCACGCTGCTCAGTGTCAAATCGCACGATTAAGATTATGCAGATCCCTATGTACGTCTACGGCACATGAGTCTACCGAAAACAGCCTGAAACCAGAGCCTGTGTCAAAGGTCTCTGTTTTGATGTGACAAACTCCCTGAAGTCTAGTCCTCCAACAGGTTTCGAAACGATTCTTTTTGCCACTCCGTGTGTCCATTAGATGGTCGCCGTGGCTTAGTGGTTAGTACGTTGGACTGCTAAGCGAGAGGACCGAGATTCGATCCTGCAAGAGGAGAATCTATTATGAAAAAGCTTCTTAATCTGCCATTCGGAGTCGGCAATAAAACTGTATGTCCCTTCCATTTGTGGTTTCGAGAAGCTAGGCCTTGGCTCTTGATGGGCTGTCGCGCCAAATATTTTTGTAGTTTTATTTGTGTGCCCATTAGAGGTACAATCCCGTCGACTCAGGGATTCAAAGTCTTTCAATCGGAACAAAATTGCTGTAAACATGCGGATTCCAGAAGCCCTTCCAGTCTCTAATAACTTTGGAACTCCAAAATACGGCTTCAAGAAGACGCATTCCACTTTCTTCGATTCAGGACAACCCCTAAATGGACGCAGAATTCTTATGAATACAATCTGTGACACTCTCTCAGCAGTAAAGTATCAACTTCCTGAGATACATTCTTAGTCGGCTCTGAAATATTTCTGATCTAATCCAACGCAGTCTCTAGATCTCTACATTCTGCAATCACCCTCTTTAGTTTCAGAACTGATCCAACAGTAAACAACCTGACAATTCCAATCAATAGAAATGTTCGTCACAACACATTCTAAATTATCGACATACCTCAGGGATGTCATTTAAGGCCATTACTCTTCATTTTTTGTTCAAAAACTCTATTTGCTTTGTTCTGTCCGCCTATTTCTCCTTAGCTTCGCTCATTTTACAAAGTATAACCAACAAGTATCTTCATCTTCAGACACAAGATTTCCTTTTCAATCGCAATACCGTCACCACATCCCATCATAAATCATCATTCCGCCGAGAGAAACATTTCAACATTCGAAGCAATGGCGACAGTGTCAGTGTCGGTGTCAGTGACGGCAACTGTACTCGCGTCTCTGATTATTAAATTCGCTAATAACTTTGAAATTAATTGAAGATTAAGAACTAGAACGCAGCAGCGGGTACGACACAACAGGAGGAAGGAAGGGTGACTTGAGAGCTTGTACACAAGTGCGGAACAAATTTACATTCAAGTTGTCCTCCGTACTTGTGTAAGTTCACAAAAGAGCCCCGAGATACATACACAACAATATCTCAGCACGCATCCACACCACTTGAAGTTTAATTGAACTTAATCAAATTTAATTAAGACGATGTCATTAGACAGTTAAGAGGGTGGGTGGGAGTGTGCTAGTCACGTAGTGTGGGTGGGCACAACGTAGCTAGCAAGAGCACAAAACCATTAGCAAAGTGCCTCACATGTGTGCAAAAAAAGAAACGTATGTGTGGGCAGTGGAGGAGGACAAGATTTCCCTCAAGGTCATGTGATATGTGTGTTCGCCGGCGAAAAACTAATGGAAATCCAAGAGAGGACCGTGGAGAAAATTTCATTTTTATTTTATTAGTCATCAGGTGTACCAACAGAAAACATGACACGACCGACGCGACGCGGGAAGTCAAAATGTTAGTTGTTGTCCACACGATCTGGACGGAATATAGTTAATGGATGGGTGGGTGGGTGGTTGTAGATGAAAATGTAGGAAATTGAAAAATCAAAATTCCACATTTGAGTGTGTATGTGTGTGTGTGTGTGTTTGCGTACGATTTTCATTGACGAGATTGGTTTTTTTTTGTTTTGTTTTTGCTGCTGTTTGCTCCACAATGTTGATCTCTAAACAAAAAAACACTCGTTGATGGGGTGGATCAACAACATGAGCCAGATGCTTCAGTTTGGGGGATATAATTTCGTTTTTTTTTTTTGTTGAAAATTACTGATAAATAATTAGATGATGGCAAAATGGTGATTTTGAAGGGAATTTTTGAACGATTAGGAGAGGGGGGTAGGAGGGAGGATGTAGATTTTTTTTTTTTTTTTTTTTAAATTTGAGAAATTCAAATGAATTTTGGTTTTGAGTTGTGTATTCCGTAACGACATTAGAAATGTTTTATTCATTTGGCACTTCTTTTTCAATATTCCTACGAGAATGTTGAAGAAATCTCTCCATCAATCAAAAGGAATTAGAAACATCGAAGACGAACTTGTGTTGACATTACAGGGTGTGATTATATCCAATTGCATCATTGAAAGTTCACCAACGTTCTCCTCTTTTGCTTACGTCCATCCTTGAGTCTCTCTTAATTCGATTCTTCTTTCACAAGGTCGCTCTACTGAGGTGGTACTGTATGCTATTTGAACTCCTTTGTTTCGTTTAGCTTGACTGAAATGTTTAAAGAGACGTTCCGAGGTATAATTTGTCAACAGTAGTGCAACATCGTATAGTGTCAGGGGACGATGTAAAGCTACCAGAGATCTTATGGCAGCTTGACTGCACTTGGTTGAGTTTCCTTGATTTCAATTTTCGCCACTTGCAAGACGAACAAATTTTCAGATTATTGTATCGGAAAAGACTACGTAACAAGTCTTTTTGTTTCCATTAAGTCTCGTCCTGGCCAGATTAGTTTTGAGCAAAGCACATGATTGACACCGGGCCACCTGCTGTGTTCCTTTAATCGAGCTTCAGTTTCTGGGTAAAATGTTTGTTGTTTCTATCAGAAAAGTGGGTTCCTCTTTCGTTTTTGAAGGGAGATCTCGATCTCTTCTAAAACCAATTCATCCATTATACACGTAACTTTTGGAGCATCACGAACTTATAAGTCAGCCTTGGTAATCATTCGTCCACATTCCAAGTTGAGGTGGTTACCACCAATCAGTGTGCGGGACTCAACCAAGCCTCCATCCTTGACTTTGTGACATTCTCTGGAGTTAAAAAAAATGCATAAAGAATCTATAAGGAAAGGTACACTAGTCCCCTCAGTGTCCCCTTCCGAATAAATAACCATCATCATCCACCAGTGAGGTGACTGCAATGTTGTTGTTCTAGATATCTGGAAAGCTATCGATAGGGTGTTGCATGTCGCCTTCGTTAACGAACTTCAACGTCTTCTCAGGATAAACCTGTACCCCCTTTTCAATGAACACTAGGCTCAGTTCTCTCACCGAGCCTTCTCTCCCTTCCTGCAATCCATTGCATTCCTTCGCGAATGATAGCAATCTTAGCTTTGCTTATACTTTGATTACTCTATGCCAAAGATCTCAGGACGTCAAGTCCCAACAACAGCGAATGTCAACCGAGCTCAACTCTGAAATTGATGCAATCATCAATTGGAGTACTGTCTTGTGTCTCTCAAGCAAGATGCTAACGTAGCTAAACTAACGGGTAATGAGGAAACATATGGTTTGTCAATCCTTTGCATGCATGCTATCCAAGGCCTTTGTTGAAGCCAGCAAATCACAGAAGCTTCAGTTTACTCCAAAGACGTAAACAGGGTTTCACTCATCCGAAACTTTAACATGAGCGGAAGCTTCCACAACATACTTGAGTCGAAGGACATAGATTTTCATCAAAGGAGAAGGTCATCGTATCCGCCCAGACTCCCAACTACTATTTACACGGGTTAAAGGATTGCACTGCAAAAAGTATGTCGACTATCGACTTAAAAATAAATAAAAACTTGTTTCTCTGTTAGACATACAACCTTTGAAGCTAATAGCTGCGCGATAATGCATTGTACCCACACTTCGAGCACGAAGGACTTTGCAATAGAACCACTAATGCCTTCCACCGGAAACACTAAGTGACTTGTGAACCTTGCTTGGATTATAATAACACGCACAACTGCATATCAAAGTCATTGTGCGCCATAAACGCATATTTATGAGAACTTACAAGAGTAATACCCAAACGGGACAATTAACCTACATAGCCAATCGTTTATAGACCACATTAGCCAGAAGTTGATAAGCATTTCTGCTTAGGTCCTTTCTAGGACTCATTCCATCTTACAATCGATTGAAAAGCCATGTCCGACTAACCTCTATTTCACAAGCTCAACAATGTCTAAACACCTTTACAAAACAAGCAGTCAGGTGTCTTATCTGTCTATAGACCTTCTTGCTTGACAAATTGACAAATGTTTGCATTCGGAAGCATTCATGCGTCCTACACAATCACCATCAGTCTTATAGGATGGTTCCGAAGGTGTATAATGATTTTCTGCCTATCGTGAGCATCAGGACAATCGTACCGCTTAATAGTAAAGCTGTAATTGGGATTGTCTTCTCAGCTAAGCTGTGCATCGTTAACAGGTTTAGCACTTAAAAGAGACAGACCAAGCCATCTTCTAAGGAGATATGATTCTTTTCTTCTATTCTGCTGAGCCTCTGATTCATTTTACTACTACTCCTAAAGACACTGACAAATTAAAACAAACTTAAACAACAGAGTCACGCGGGATGAAGTTTCAAGGTCCAAGGTAGGCTTCAAGGTAGACTTCATCAACCACCCCTTCTAAATCTACGGTTGTGGATGTCCTCACTGCTCCCCAATTTTGTGAATCAAAAAACATATGGACAAACAAAGGAGGTACCGATGCACGTTGGTTTTAAATGCATGCGGGTTGCAGTGGTGAGGGAACACATTCGGCTTAGCAACGAATCCTTATAGTTGATCCACACATATAGTGCCAACAGATATGAAAGTTTTAGCCTAAAGAGTCTTCGAATAAACGCTAATGGAATGATGCAGTATAGTTAAGTTTAAGTGGAATGTAGGTAGCAGTTGTCTGCTAAAGTCCTACCAAGACACAAGTAGTGCGGGTGCGTCGGTTTAATACCACAACTCACGTGACCTGGTGTGGAAAGGATCCATCTTGTGGAGTTCAAAAAGTTAAAGTGGAATGTGACTGCAACCAACTCCAGATGTGGAACTAAGGAGAATGAAGACACGGCTTGTTGAAGGATGCTTAAGATCACCAGATAAAAGAGACAAGGGAGAACATCTGTGCGTACAATTTTAGTCCAAACAATGATTCTCACAACTTTTTGCTGCTTCGAGGTACATGCCATAGTTTGATCCTTCGAACTATATGCAGCTTCGAAGACAACTCATCAAGAAATAGCTTAAAGCGTCATAAGCGCCTAAGAAAAAATGTCTCTCGAAGGCTTACTCATAGTTCTTAGTAACTTTCTGTTGAATGCACATTCCATAACATCCATGTGGATTCATGGTGAAAAAAACCATGTCCCACGCGCATTTTTACAATATTAATAGCCTCTGCATGCGATGGCAACCAAGATGGAGGCGCTTCCTTCATATTTTTAGCGCATATTCCCCCCTCCCCAAGGCTAAAATATAATCAATCAATCATCCTAATGCACCACTACGCCTACAACAAATTAGTTCCAATCCAATAGTCTTATTGCTGTGCTGCACCATCAATCGATTGGATGCATCCGAATACCGCTTTGTGTGTCACACAAAGGACCATTCTCTTGCAATGGATTACGAGTTTTCTGAAATAATCATCATCGTCACGTTCATTTTCAAATGCATCTCTGAGGCAGAAAAAGTCGATTTTGTTCAAATAAGCGCCACGGCATGGTACCAAAATATCCTCACTAGCTTGTAGCCCGCTACGGCAGTGAAAGGAACCAAGAAAAAATAGATTAAGTCGCGCATACAATCGCTCACAAGATTTTTGTGAATGAAATCTATTTTTGAATTTTTTTTCGTCGGAAGAAAACACTAAAAATTATTTTTATGAACCACAGTGTGGCAGTGACATTCGCCAAATTTGTTGTCACAATTAACTTTCAACGCACATTCCTCTGGCGGAATGTATTCGAACCATTTTTGGGGGGTTCCACATATGGAAGGTCTTACTCTGAGTGTCAATTTTATTTATTTAAAAATTGTTTAACTCCATGCAAAGAACAATATCATGCCGACATTGCGTGACCTAATTTATTGAGTTCCTCTTTAGAATTATTAAGTTGACATCTTGAGGGGGGTGTGTGGCGCGTGTTTTATTTGGCCCTACATTCATTCTAGTCGAAGAAAAAGAAGAATGAGAAGAACAATACAACAAATGAAGTTGTCGACGTTGAAGTATGTTTATTATTGGGTTTGGGTCTTCCTTTTCCTCTTTTTTTAGTAGCGTTGAACATAACCACTGTTATGGGTTTGATAGTTTCCGTTGAATTTCCGCATTTCACTTGAGAAATTTACATGTGTGTTGGTGGAACACTTCAATAGCGAAGAAGTTTATGAGAGCAGTGGCGGGTAGTCATGTTTATGAGGTGATTGGTGGAAAAGTTTCAAATCGGAAATGTGATGAATTTCTTTAAAACACTTCCATTGAAGGTGTGCTTCACAAGGGGTCCTGGATGGAATCAGATGATATCACAAGAAGTCATGAATGGCGCCGTGCAAGTGGAAAGTGTCTGTAATCAAGTTGATGTGTGAAATCGAATAAGGACACGACTTGCTGAAGGAAAAGCTTAAGATATTGCATATGCTAACGCCATCTGGTCGTAAAATACTGTGTCTGTATACAAACCTGCTCTGGGATCCATCTTATGTTTGCAGAACAACGCATTAAAACTAGTTCAATCATTTAAATGGAATAGAGTATGGTTATGTTCGAGAGGTGGCTGTTAACAGTCCTTGGCAATGTGGTTTCTTTTCAGAATCTTATCTTGCCTTCCCTTACAGGTTCTAGATGAGTATTATTACTCCAAAGTATATCTGGAAGTCAAGGAAGTTCTCCGGGTGAATAGCGGCAAGCTGGTTCTTTGGGATAACTTGGGCGTTGAACGAAGGCTCGATATTTCTTTTGGATGTGTGGATAGGCCTCTTTACCCTCAATGCAAAATCTACAGTTTGAACCTACTGCGATATAGGTGTCAGTATCTACCGAAAATTCCATTTGCGACTCTAATGCTGTTTCGTGATAGTGTCAGGAATAGCAGCTTTGAGTATGCATGTTACCGCGTATTAAGCCAGGCTTCTCAGAATTCTTGTTGGCAAAGACCTTTTACATGCGATTATCCTGCCCACAGAAGGGTTTGGGTCCAATAAAAGATGATGTGTCAGTGAGTCTGCTTTTTCATTCTCCGCCAATCCTCTGTGGACAAGAATCTAGTGAAGGATGATAATTTTGTTCTAGCTTAACCATGCAATCATCTTATGAGTTTCTAGGACTAGCTTTGGTTTGATGACAGGGAAATCAACCGCTTTTAAGGCAACTTGCCTGTCTAAGAAGATAAAGATGTGAGAGACTTGATTGAGTCTCCCACACTGATTGCTGGCAAGGTCTACGGTTGGGGATATGTACGAGAATTTACTGAGAAGAGAGAAGCATGGTGATCTCTGACAATAATGTATGTTTCCATTTTGGATCCATCCCTATACCAAACAAAGTTGGAAGGTAATGGTTTGGGTTTGTGTTTCCCCAGTCTTCCCTTAGTCAGGAAAATGCTGACGGCTATGACGTGCTCCTATGTTTCAAGCAAGGATAAGCCCCCTCCATTAGTGTCTTTCTTTCGTGCGAAGGTTTGTAATTGTGATAAATCCAAGACGACATACACGGCAGTATTTGGGATTGTGACAAGTCATCTTGACATGAAAGTTTATCTCATTAGTCCTTGTCCACCAGATGACGCAAGTATATGAGATCATCACTCTGACAATCAATGTGTGTATCTAGAACACGATCTTCGGTTGTACTTCCCAGTATCTCTCGCAGAACAGCACTTCCATAGTGATATGGTGGATCTGCTTATAATTCTGTCAATCTTTGGGTTCTAGGACTTTTTGCTGTCTAAGACTGTAAGAAATCCTCGGCATTCTTGCTGTCTCTCAGCAGAAAAGACTGCAGACGGGACATCTCTCCTTTGCCAAACATCTTAACGCGTTAGGTTTAAGTGACACCACTGTATGCGACGCTTGTGGAGAGGGCGACGACACTGCAGAACATTTCCTATGTGATTGTCCTGCCTTTGCTCGTATAGGGTGGCTGATGTGATGAGTACTGGTAACCTGAGCTCCTTATCACTGAAGCTCTTAGTCGACTTTCTAGAAAGACGAAGAAAACACAGTAAAAGGGTTGTACCTGCTGGTAGTACAATGGACCTGTTTTTGCGTCAGCGTGCTCCAGCGTGCTCCACCCCGACAGAAAAAAAAAAAAAACTGGACCCGTTGTGATTCTGCTCAAATGACTGTTGAGCGGACGGTTGGTACGGACTGTAGATGCGTTGGTTTCAGTTTCCAGGCAATAAAATCATGAACTTCCCTTTTGGAACGTTGATCCCTGAGACCATGCTGATGGACAATGGTTTCTTTCGACATAAAGTGGTGGTGGGCAATGCGCGACATGACCTGAAAAAGCACGAACGTTTAAGTTAGGTAGTTGAAAAGACAGGTTTTTGGTGCAAACACATTTTCAAAGGACCTCATGACAAGTTTTGTACCGCGTAAAACTATACAAAATGTGAATTTCCTCCATAACCTCTTCAACTAATTTTTCTTATTAGATAAATACTAGTGATAAATAAAATAAAATTAAACAAAAATAAAATAAAATAAAACAAAGTGTATTAAGTGATAGAAATAGTAAATTATAGTGATCGATTGTCGTTGTGTAACATATATAACATATATTTATGTATAATAATCATTGTGGTAGCTTTAATATAAAAATAAAAATAAACCACCCGTCGCTATAACTATCGACCAATTTAACATAATAAATGTTAAATATTCCGCCATTAATTTCTACAAGTGCACTCAACGTTATTTATTTTTTCGTTAAACGAAAACAATCACGAACTATTCATATAACGTTACCGAAAAACTAGTTAAATAAGTTTAAAAAAATAATAAAAAATAAAAAAATATAAAAAGAAGTTATAACCTATCGCCAAAGTTCATCACAAGTTACTCTGATGATGGGATACATCATGGGGTGTGCTTGTTTTAAAGGTAAGAACTAACGATAACTGAGGCGTATACGTAACCAAAAATTATTATTTTTATTTTTTTTTTAACCACAAAGAATATTTTATAAGTTTAACATTCAATTTAATGAATTTTAATTAATAAATGTCATTTCTCTCTTTCTCTTTCATTTCAGGTAAGTGCATTATCCTTTGGTGTTCCATTTCCCTTTGTAGAGGGGTAAGTTACGGTTTTTGGAATTGGCAACAGTCTGTTGCAATTAAATTTCATTGCTTGAATTTTCTTATAACAAACTGTTAATGCTCTAGACACGCAACAGTCTCAAGGAGTTACTGACTCTTGGTGCTAAGGAGGTGTAAGGATTATTGTCGCTTTGTTGTTTTTGTTTTTTTTTTTTTATTGATATTTAATTGTCCTCTAAGAGAAACTTTTGTGAAATGTTTCTTTAATTCACTTTAAGACTGTGTCACGCCATTTTGGTGTCCTTAGCAAATGACTTTGCTTCATCTTTCTTGTGTGTGTGTGTTCTTAACGTTGTTCGTAGAAATATAAACATGTGCAAGAAGAAAAAGCAGCGGGGTGCAGAGAAATAAAATATAAAAAAAACTTAAAACTCAAAAGGATCCTTTTTTAGTGGCACTTTAGATGGGTGGAATACGTTCATACCGAGCGAGTCCTAGCCACCTTACCTTCAAGATATACAAATTTCTACATTTTCTTTCTTTTTCTCTGTTTCTCTCCCTCTCTCCTTCTCTCTCTCTCTCTCTTTCTTTTTTGTTTTGTTTTGTGGAGGAATGGCAGGTGATGGTAGATGTTGTTTTGCACTAACTAGCATTCAAGTAAAGCAACAAAAATCTTACTCCTGTGTTGTGCTGATACTGCTTTGTTTTTTATTTCTTTTGTTGTGAAAACATATTTGTGTGTGTGTGCGCGTAGTTTATAAACTCTAGATGAAGTGACTTTAAGGCACACACTGAGATAACAAAATGTTAGTATGCAATAGAAAACTGTGGGAAGGAACCGAAACGCCTTCGGATATAGTCGAGTGGATTACGATGCGGATATAGAGTTATCTGCTATTTATGCGATGAAAAAAAAAAGGAAAAAGGAACTTCAGATTTGATGTGCTTCCCACAGAGACTGCTGAGAGTAACAGAACAAAGAAGTGAATTCCGGGCTAAAGGAGCAATACACTGGGATTTGTTTTCAATCTAGAGAAGATCGTAATTTAATCATAACAAATGAAAGCGGGGTAGAGAGATGGGAGTCAATTATGTAGAAATGAATCTTGGTAGGTGACTAGAACTTGGGCAAAGCCTTTGATCTTCACCACTACCATTTGCTGGGTCATAGAGGCATTTCAGAGAATAACTGCCATTTTTCAAACGATTTCTAGAGGAGGTCATGAAATGGGAGAAACCTCTGCGTCAGTTCATATGAAATTTTTTTAAAAATCTTTTAGGACACACGAAACTTTATACAGATCCACCCGCGGAAACATGTGCAACAATCGTGACATGTTTACACTCGAACGTGACTAAACCTTTGTTTTCCCTACTCAGTATCATCTCTGGTTCCATAAAAGAATATATTTATCCAGACAATAACGTCGCAGTACATACAAATGTGCGTCTTAAATTCACACGAAAAAGGATGTAGGACAGTATTAACAAATGACGGTTATTGATTTAAAAAAAAAAGTTCTACACCACGTAGCACTATACGAGTATGTGTCCTTAAAAGTTGTGACATTCAGTGGTAATTGCTTCGAATTTTAAGGTTATTTCACATCTGTTTTGCTTGTTGATTTGTTCAATGTTAAACTCAGCTTTAAAGGGAGGGGGATTCAAGTAAGGGGGTAAACGGCAAAGCAAGACAAGAGCTTATAGTTTAAAAAAAAAAGTCTAATGTTTGACGATGCTAATGCGATGATGGTTTGCTTGCGTTCGTGGTCTAGCACAAATGTAGTCTCGCTTCCACTGTGTCTTGTTGTTCATCATGAATTGTCCTTGAAAAAACGTGGGTGACTGACGTATTCAAGTTGATTGGTTGGCTACGATTTCAACAGTAGAAAGCAACTTTCATAAGAAAAGGAAGAGATTCTGTCTCGACCGCCATGTCTGTCCGCCATGATTGTGATCTCTGAGGATTAGACACTAGAGCTACAGAAAGGACACCTACGTATGTATGTATGTACGTGGCACTACAGATCTGAGTGACCCCGGGCCTCAACGAACAAGTCTCTTCAGACAGTACGATCCTTAGTCAGCGATCTCCAGTTGAGTACTCCGAGTTGTTTGAGCTCACACTTCACTTGAGCTTATGTTTCTCTGCGTAGTTCTTCAGCTATGGAGTCAAAAATTTGTCGCTAGAGCATCGATGTATCGATCGATCGATAAATCGAATGCAGAACTTTACACTCTAAGATTCTAAGTACCGAAAGTCGATGCTTCTGCAACCATAAAGATCAGACAGGGATAATGAAGGCCTTGTATAGCATCTCCTGGGTTCTTCTTGACATAGCGTTGCATAATTGTCTCCAAAGGCCAAAGTAGCAGCGATTGGAGAGTATTATTTAACGTCGCATCTCAGCTCTGATTTCGTTATCAGAATTTAAAGCAGAGCCTAACTAAACAAACTCCTTCACTACCTCAAAGTTGTAGTTCTCCATCGTTAGGTTCTGCCCAAGACGTTGTATCTCGGTATTCATAGACAAAAAATACTTTGTCTACATCTCGATTAAAACCAGACATTTTCAATCGACACAGCATCTTCTGATTCGATTTTTACGAAGGCAGGTCCTGACTGCTCCCTTCGTTCTGCCGATAATATCAATGTCATCTGCGGAACCAAGTTCATAGTTGCACAGACTTGTGGAGAACCTGTGGCTGATTTGTCAATCTGAGCATTTCGCACAGTTTCCTTTAGGACTAGTGTCAAGAAGCTGCATGACAAAACGTCTAGTTGTATTGAAGGTCTCGGTGGAGTCTTTTCTGTCATCCTTCATAAGTGTATGCGTTTTGCAGAAATGCCAGAACTAAACACGACGCTTTATAGCTCAACTCTATTTATTCTGTCTTAGACGGCTTTGAAATCGTTGGATATCGATCTGAAATTCTTGGACCTTCTCCAGGATTTAGAGTGAAGTGAAGATTTGGTCGATTGTCGATTTTTCAGGTCTTCAACCGTCCTGATAGTGACCAATAAGTTGGACGTCATGGGGTTTAAGTCGTTCATATCTCACGCTAAATAGAACTTTATAGGCGATGTTTAGGGGGCTCATGCCTCTATAAGTGGCGCAGATGAGGCGGTCTCCTTTCATATGACCTAGAAACATCAGCCTGGTTGTTGGTCACCTAGAAATTGAATGCATTTAAGGACGTTTCCGAGTTCCAAATGGCAATCTGTGATTGAATTGGAGTTCTATTTTGGCTTAAGGTGTTTCCAAATTTGTTTAAGATCCAACACTCCAAGTGGAAAAAGTTTCACTTCAAGCCCAGCAGCCATTAACGCTGTTCTTGCTAACTTCAGTCATGATAAGGGTAAAAACACTCTTTTCTTATGCAAAAACTTGTCAAATGTCAAAGAAACGTCATAGAAACGTCAAATTTCGCGACAAAGAAATACACCAAACTAACTTATCTGACAGTTCCATTTTGTTGCACATTTATCGTCGTCTCCTTCCTGGATGGATAAGCTACAACATCTGTTCGTGCAATCTAATCGTTATCCAAAGTAAAAAAGAATTTAATCGCTAAAAATTAATCTCAATCTCAATCTGTAATAAGAAAACAAAACTTTTACGTAAAATTGATTTCCACTCGAAAGGTTGTAAATAATTTCGACTGTCAAAATTGTTTTGCTGTGAATGGGCGCCAGGGGGCAGTTCTAGACTATCATTCATTTTTCGTGAGACATTTTATTGCGTTTCCATGATTAATTTTTGAATTATGTCTCGTTTTTTACGTCGTGGATTTTTTTTTTTTTGATAATTGCGACGTCATGGTAAAATGTTTACGCCATGCCGGATAAAAAAAAAAACTAAATCATGCGCATTTGACAGAAACTGTCATTGTGACAGATGGCGTTTAGTTTTCGCAAAGCTTTTACTCTCACAGAGAAACTGAGAATGCTCTCATCTTGTAAATTGTAGTAGATTTTCTGTCACAACATTTGTCAGACAAAAGGGGATGAAAATGGTGTTTCATTGCTCATCCCCCAATCGTTCCATGGTGGTGATATCTTACTGTGAATGTTCGATTAAATAACAATGGTGTGCTGTTAGTGTGAACAAGTGTTTCCGCAGCTTAAATTGAACAATGACGCAACGGTCGGTGACTGATTTTAACTGTCACAATATTAATTCACTGTTATGACAGACCAATGGAGGAGGGTGAATCTGTCACACACCCCCTCTCAATTGAATCGAGCGCTTGTATAACACATTCACCCTGTACTTCAATTGTGTTGATTGTTGGTTCGAATTGAAGATGACTTTTCAATTAAACGATTAGCATGACGGTCGTGAATAGAAAAGGGCGAACCAAAGCGGCAGGAGACGGTATTCATTCTTTTCGTATCCTTGTTCATCGCGCAAAATCCTTTATTTTTTCTAACAATAGTCACAGCAGTTGTGCGATGGAGCATACAAGTAAACATGGATAACCGGCGTTCAATCCATTTTGTCGTTGTCCTTCCTTCCTACTGCGACTGCACACAACAGAATGTCAATAATTTGCATCAACAAAAACCACACACACACATACACGAATTGAATATGCAACACCATGTGTGTCCTGTGTAGTAGACAGACTCTTCTATTGATGGTGGTTTGAGCCTGAAGGACTATCATCATTTATCGCGTACTTGAGAACACCAGCAGCAACATCTACACTCGGGAGCGTTGAGGCCCTTTGTCAACCTCACAGTATAGACGAACTTTAATTATACGGATGCTTTTCATCGTTCCCATTATGATTTCGATACGGATAGGGATGAATGTCCTTTTTATAGGTTGAAATTTGTGTTTATGGTTTATGGGCTTCCTTCTAGATATTTTTTTTTCCTTCGCTGTTGGATTCATCCATTAGAGTGGTTCTGCATTGTGAAGATGAGATAGCTGCTGGCAAGATGATGATGATGATGATGATATATGGGTGAGTGGTGAATTCAGGTGAAATATTTAAACTAGGAAAAGTTATTTAAATAAAAGGAGTCGACACAGACAGAGAGAGAGAAAGATGGAATTTAATTTTGTGTTGGGTCAGAGAACCCATCAAAGAAGAAGGAGATTGGAAAATATTCTCTGACGAAGTATTGCTCCTTATTTATATAGTTTCAGTGGAAGATCGTCGTTTTGATGACGTGAGTCTTCATTGCATTGCAAACAATCATTTATTACGTTTTACCAATTGAAATAGAAATATGATTGTACTGCGTTTCTACAATTTTGTGCACTCAAATTGATACTTTCTTCGATGATGTACTCCAGTTCAAGCACCTCTCCAATCCAATTGCCTTGATCAATTGCAGTGTCTGAAGTGGAACTAGATATGGTGGATCTATTGCTGGTAGTTGATATTGCCCCCGGCAGTCCCTTCATCAAATGCTCTTGAACCAGTTCATTGTGTGTGCAAGTTCCATTTATCTCCATGACCACTTTCTTGACATGTCTATAAATGTCTGCAAAGCGGGTTTCGATTTCCTCACTAGCTGAGTCGGTTCTTTGGTTGCTTTGGCAATACTATAAACCAGCTTTGAACTGATTTCGGAGGAATTCAGTGCGTTGGTGTCTCTTTTTCCAAGCCAGTCTTGAAAAATATGGAGAGAATGTCGAAAGACTTCAAGAACTATGTACTAGGGCGGAATATTCCTGTTCCTGTCGTTCGTTTACTTTTTTCTAGTCAATTTTGTTAAAGCTTTTCTCATAGCAGCTTTGTTTTCCTTTTTATGCGCTAGATGGTCCTTTCTCGACTCTCTCGTTGTTCTTCTTGTTTGTAAGAGAGTAAGGCCCAAGGCATTAACTGTAGTTCTACTGTGGGACAGATTCTCGTAGCTTCTGTTATGCAAATATAAGCCAGGATCTGCATTTTTTCCTGGATTTTCCTCGACCTACCCAGCCTGTCTCTTCAAACCAAAGGCCCTTCCTGAATGTGATGACCGAACTAACCGACATCGCAGCAGTGACTTGAATTTTGGGGTAACATGTCTAAGCAGTTGGCGATCCGTTTGCTGGCTCTGGCAGTACATATTATCTTACCCAATGCGTGATCCTAGAAGGTTTTACAAAGTCCGGTTAGTACCAGAAGGCAAGGCTCTTCGAGGTGATGAATTAACTTGACAGCTTCTGCTTCCTTGCGTCAAGAATAATTTCACTTTTACTTTGGCTGGTGATACAGTTGTACAGTTGAGGATGATCCTGTTTGTCGACCTCTTTAGTCAGTGCAATCCTTTGCCAGCTACTTCCAACTTTACACGCCATTGAAGATTTGGTCAGCCTATTCTGTGTAGTTCCTCCGGAATGGATTCGAAGACTATTAGAGTTTTCATCCGCTCAACATGAGTTAACCATCTTGGATGTCATATGGATACGTGTTTCAATCACTAGGTCGATGTGGCTGTAGCTAGCTTGCACTGTTCATGCTGTTGGTTTCATTGGTCATCTATAGACGTCCTAATTACTGTGAATTGTAGGGTCTACCAATGCAAGGCGATTACTTCATGCTGCTGTGACCAAGCATGGAAGAAGAACAGAAGGGCATAGGAAGAACGAGACTTGTGGACTAGCCAAGTTATAATCTGCTCTCTTAGCTGCGATCGAGAGAACAGTCTTAAGATTCAAGAGGAGATACAAGCGTTGCGACAGATCGACGTAGTACAAACAATCATGTTTGGTAAACTCCGATGAGTGAAGAAGAGTCTACCTAAAAAGTCCTTTGTGGTAGGATCTAGGACCACGACAGCGAGGCCGACCGTGCTTTCGCTGGCGTGGATAAAGACGCTAAGAGCTTACAAACGCCAAATTGGATTACATCGGCTTAATGTCAAGACTTGTGGAGAGAGTTATTAAAGGAGGCCAAGATCGGATCCCGGCTGTAGAGCCGTCTATGATGATAATGTACGATTAATGTAAGATCTTCTTCTCACACTACTTGAAACAGAGCCACCTTTAGCTCCTTTTCACTTTGACACCACATGTGATGGGCATGTTGTTTGTGTCGCCCACTTGAGAGTCGTCGTACTGGCAAGCTGTACTACTTATTTTGCCCATCTTGTGGAGGTACGTGTTGAAGTTCCCATGTCCGGTTAGAAACAAGGTGACGTAATAGTTTATCTCACCGTGCTTCCATTCAGCAACGTTTGGGATCAGCCTCGCGGTTTATCGCTTTCTGTTTTCGGAGCTTCATCTCTTTTGCCACTGCTGCTTCCGTCTCTTCTATTGTCGCCTCTACTCCAATGTCCAACTTTTTGTCGTTGACGTACTTTTTCTTTACCGCCAGGACTATAAGGATGTCTGGTTCCGAGACCGTTCGGTATGAACTTGCGACTAGAAGGACTCCACGTCTCTGTATTGTCATCACACTTCTCTTATCGCAATGCATCGGCCCATATCTCACACCCATACAGGAGAATGGCGTAACAAAATGTCATTAGGAGCCTTCGTTTTCTGGCTGTGGGTCCACCTACGTTTACCATTAATCTGCTCAGCGACAATGTGACCTTCGCAGCTCATTCACATGCAGACTTTATCTTCTGCCAGAAATCGACTTCATATTAATAGCTAGCCCCAGGTACTTTACAGCTTCTACGCTGGTTATTACCTCAAACCCAACATGAAAGTGAACGATATGCAGGATCCTCTTCCTAGTCAGAAGGACTATCTCCGTCTTTTCTTTGGCTAGACGTAGACCATGTTCTTCCATCCAGAGAAGTACCCATCTCATGATCTGGTTGAATTAAGATCTTCCTCATAACCAATGTTGTTTCATTCCAATCCCCGCAGTTTGGTCGAAAGATTGTTGATGAACAAACACCACAGCAAGAGTGATAGAACGTCTCCTTACTGACAGTCCTTACTGCCACCGACACTTATACTAATAAAGCCTCTATCCAAATTTGTATGTTGAACTATGAAACCTTGGCTAATCATGATTCAGAGAGATATTTGCAGCTAGAATGCCAACTTGTCATGAGAACACAATTCCTCAGTTGATTATGCACCAGAACTTGGTCAAAAACCTCAGATTTGCCTTAAAGTCAACATAATTAGTTTGTGCTTCCACACGGAATCAGTGACCTTTCTGCAAAAGCAAATACCCAACACATGAACCGCATCGCATGAGTTAATTGAGCGTGTATCCTTATTTGCTCACTCAGGCCAATTCCTAAGCATAATTTTTGTCGAAATCATTTTTTTCCTCACAATACGTGACTACACATGGCCTGTGCCTGCTTAAGGCTTCGTTTATGCTTTCAATTACTCAAACCCCCCAAAACACTTTATTAGGGATCACCCCGCATAAGTCGCTTACTCAGGATAATCCCTTCTTTTCACAAAAGAAAAAAAAATAAAAAATTGAGGGCGTCTTCCAATTTTGCATAATTAATCAAATTCGTTAATTAATTCGGGGGCGGATGTATTCTCTCCTCTCTCGACGAGAAACGACAGGTGCTGGGAATTGCTTCTTCAGTTTGAAAGAAGGAAAGGAAAAGGTGATGGTGTTACCTGCGGCATGCTTACTCAATAAGAATCTAGATCGATTTTTGTTTTCCCCCCCTTTTTTTTTTTCTGGTGTGTGTGTGTGTGTGTGTGTAAGGATTTCGTCAAGAGCACTTGAATCTTTCATAAATCAACAGATTTACATAGAACTCAAAGTTCGAGGGACTGAGATTCAATGCCCTCAGTATAGGCATGGAATTGCCAACTTTTTTCTTCTTCTTCCGCCACCGCCCCACATTGATTCAAAAAATCGTTCTGGAAGCATGAAAGTCCTGAGTGGTGGCTTTCCTGCCGCTACCACATCAATGGAGAAATCGTATTGCGTTTAGGGGTGGGTTTAACCAGAGCCACTTGAGGCATGACTACCTCGTGGGAATTAACGAACCACGAAGTATGCATTTTGACGAAAAAAAAAAGAAGAAAAACAGGTTGACCTACATTTGTGTATGGTAAAGTGGTTCTTTTCTCTTTTTTTTTTTTGCAAAAGCAAATGGATGGCCGGTCCTTCCAATGAAATATTAATAAGGATAATTAAATTGCCGCGGTACATGCTATTTATATACCGACTGTCGAGGAGGTAAATTGGGTACGGAACAGGAATGACCACATTGGCAATATTTGTTGAGTATGACAGCTTTGCAAAATTTCCCTTAATTCCAATTTCAGTCGTGATGCAATGTGCTTGGGGTCGCTGAAGACTCACGTATCGGGAGTCCTTTGAAGTAAGAAAGACTTGTGAGGAAAAATGTTAATATTGGGTGTAGCAGCCCGTAGAGATAAGTCCTAGTTTTTCGCAAACATTTCCTTGTGACTGTTTCGAGGGACTTACAGCTTTTATTACCGACTCCGAACGGCGGATTGAAAAGCTCTTTCAGGGCAAATTGTACTTCCGGAGGTTTAACTAAAAAGTATTGCTTTGCTGAGGCTCGAACCTGTGTCAGCTAGTCGAGCACTAACTCCTTATCAACAGTGACCGCTTGTGAGCACTATAACGATTATCCTTTTGACGTCAGGTGGTAGAAAGCGGGTGCCACGTGAGTGACGATTAACAGGATCAACTTGTGGCCTTTTACATTTACTGTCGATTCGCGTAGCGAACTAAACCTTTGAAGGGCGAACTGATTGTCTTAGAAAAGATCGATGGGTGCCCTGTGATGACCATTGATTGGATCCATTCTACTGGCTGATCGGAGACTGACAATGGCAAGACCTTAAAAAATCTGACATTGAACAGACTGATTTTGTTTTCCTTTGCCTTTGCAGGCTAGAGACTGCTCATGCATCTTTTCGACTTAGTTTAACTGAAGAACGAGTTTTTTTCTTATACAAGACTGCCAATAGCGTTCCGTTAGATTCTGCAAGCATAAGTTGTCATTATGGCTTCATCGTTGATTCTTCAGCATCGATTGCAACTTTTAAGAAAATCAATGAGATCGCCTATGGTTTAACTAAGGTGACTAGTGATTTTAGAACTTTCGTTCTTGCCTTGGTGACATATTCTAACACGTTGGAATGTCTTATCTAGGCCAACAGATAAGGGCTTTAATCGCTTGTCCAGGTTCATCGAATGAGGGCGACTGTAAGTAGAACCTGCTAAAGTGACTTTATAAGCAGTTTCAGATGGTATGAGCTCGAATTCATTGGCATTTTAGGCTTTATAACGCTTTAGCTGTTCTTCAAAGACATTCAAAAATCTCCTTTGCTCATCTTTCATCTGGTGGTGGTGCTGGTGCTGGCAGGCCTGCTTTGTAGTTATGTCTTTCTGTTCATTGGCTTAAGGACATGAGCTGGTTGGTCCTCACTTTTGTCTCCCGCATTGGAGTTATTGTACTAAGATTTTATTAGATGGTTTGGTGTTGCTCGAGCTCAGAGCTCGTTAAGGCATACTATTCTGCTTCCTACTTTAGGCCTGTCACTCTAAACGTTCCCTGTTTCCTTTACTTGCTGACCAGTTCGTTCATTTACTATCACACTTGTCTTGCCCCTGAGCTTAGAAGGTTTAATATGGTTTGCTTCGAAAAGTGATTTCGAGATGGATTGTGTCAAGGCGATTATGGCTTCTTTACTGTCCCAGCAAATACTAATACTGTGAGGAGTTCCATGACAAAGACTTCTCCTTGAAATATCTCATCCATCAAGTGATTTCAATTGGTTTGACATAGTCAATGTTTTCTGGTCTAGTGCTCTCACTTCTAGATCTTTAGAGGTCATATTTTTAGTCGTAACTAAAACATTAAAGCTACGCCGGTGTCTATGGACCTAACCACAAAATCTCAAAGGCGCTTGGAATGTGTCCTAGTGTCTTTCAGGCTGAATTTTATGCTTTTGATACCTGCGCCAACATAATTCCCGCTTCCGGCATCAAGGGAGAAACCATCAATATATTTACGGACCGTCAAGCAGCGCTCAAAGCACTGGGTTCCTATTACTGCAACTCAAAGGCCATTTTATGCTGCTTCAATGTTCTCCAGGACCTCTGAAAACGGAATAAAGTCAAACTCTGGTGGGTACCAGGGCACAAAGGCATGGAAGGCAATGAAATCGCAGACCAACTTGCCAGAAAAGGCTCTTTAGAAAGGTATATAGGTGCCGAACCTTTCTGTGGCATCCTACTTCCGCGTTCAGAATGAATCTGGACAGCTGGTAAAACGGAACCTCCTATCCTACTGGAACAACATTCAGGGGTTTAGATAGACTAAAAGAGTCATCCAATCCCTGAACAAAACCATTAAAAATATTCTCTATCACAAAAGGGACGAAAGAAGGCTTGCCGGCTTCCTCACCTGTCACTGCAGCCTCAGATATCACTTACACAAACTTAATACAGTGCAGGAATCTGAATGCCGACTTTGCTTAGAGGAAGACGAATCAGCCGAACACGTACTATGTGAGTGCGTGGCCGTCTGCAGAGTCAGGAAGCGCTTTCTCCATAAGGAATTCCTAGCACCAGAGGATCTTCGTAATGCCTCGACTGAAGATATTCTCAACTTCTTTAAAAAGATAAAGGTTCTTCTTCTTCTGTCTTACTGCCTCAAGGCACAATAGATCTTTCAGGTCGCAGTGCCACATGCGTCATACAAGGGTTTGTTTTTCTTCTAGCTACATGCTCAATAGCCTAAATATTACTGAATAGCTTTGCATAGAATATAAACTCTTTTTTACAGCTTTGAAGGGCCGATCCATGGCTTCCTTATTCTTCAATCTGTTCGTTTCCTTCTATGCGTCGATGACCTAGGACTCATACTAGTGCGATTTAATGTTGTTTTCCAAAAAATACAAGTTTCCTTCGAATCTTTTTACCAATTTGGCTAAAACAACTACCGAAACTAAGGCCTTGAAGGCTGCCTTACTGTCATTGTATATTGCGACGTAAGATTGGCCGCAGCTTTGTCTGGAAGACACCGGCGAAGTTCGGTTGTGTGCATGCAGCATAGGAGGGAATACATGTCCTTTCTTATTTTGTTTCCGACATGTCGAGAAGCGTAATTTTGCTCGCCAGTTTTTGCTATAACCCAATCTTTCGACCAGAAAAAGGTTTTCATCTGCTTTCTCTTGGAGTGAACATTTGTTGCCTTAGGCTTGCCAAAATAACATCTGTAATATTGTAAATCCGGATCTACTTTCTGAACACATTCGTAAAAAGAAGGTTCGCGTCTAAACTATAACACACAACACAAACCCTCTGTCGTATACGTAACATTTTCATTACTCACTCAGCATTCTATCTTTTTTTTCATTTAAAAATAATTTCATTCTCCACTAATTCGTTTATTTGTATTTCAAATTAGATAAATCTTCACTATAGCCATTCGCGGTCATAATTCCGTGTTTTATGGCAGTGTACATACATCAAACAACAAGTAGAAGGAAGTTTTAATCGACATCACCTGCTTTTTCGAATACCGATCAGAAAAAAAAAAAAAAACGATAATCTCCTCTTAATGACGCTATAACGGTATGATGAATTTATAAATGATGATGACTTTAATTGTCGGCCCTCATTCGATGAAATTTTGTTTGTACGTGTGTGTGTATTCCTCCCGCATCTGCTGATGATAATTTGTTGCAATGTTCGTGTTCACACCACGAAAACATGATGTTTTATGAAAGAGGACGATTCCTTTGAAAATATTTTTTTTTTCTTTTTTTCTATAACGCTGTAAGCTTGTAATTTTTAAGGGCTCTGTAATGAAAGATTAAAACTTTTATGCGGTACTTGAGTTAATGACCGGCTGAATAATGGGACGACAATAAAGACATCAACGGGATGTTAAATTATGAAATACGGTAAGAATGGGGGATGATAACTTGTTGCAAAGGGGGACTAGTCTTTGTAAATTTTACTTTGAATAGTTTAAGAGGCCGTTGAAATTAGTTTTGAGGTTAAAAATTAAAACAAATTCCAAGTGTCAAAGAGTTTTCAGGCATAAAAACTGATTCGTAAACATAAACCTTCGCAGTTGGTTTAGGTCCGATATTTACAAAAGGTTTGTGTCTTGGGAATCGCATTTTAGGAATGACTTTCTTGGTTTCACGATTGGAAAACACCTTCAAAACCTATGTTAGGCTTTCACTGAAGACTCAAGGCAAGTTGTTACTCTGACGAAGGTTTGCATCGTAAGTAGCATAGTTGACAAGTGCTTAAGGATCAACAGTCCTTCCATGTCGACTTATGGAATGGTGGCGTCAATTTTGAAGTGAAATATCAAGGCGTACATCGACGTAATACAGTTTTTTTTTATCATAAACTTCACAAGTGTCTTTGTCTCCGATATTCAACGAAGGTTTGCGCCTTTGACAAGTATTTAAGGAGGAACAGAGCTTCCTTGTCGCCTTATAGGATGATACCTCTTTTTGGCGTCAATTCTGAAGCGGAATTTCAAGGCATCCATCGACGTAACGCAGTTTTTTTAATCATAAACTTCACGACTGTCTTTGCCTCCGATTTTCAACGAAGGTTTGCGCCTTGGACGAGTATTTAAGGAGGAATAAACCTTTCTTGTCATCTTATGGGATGTTACCTGTTTTTGTCCTCAATTCAGAAACGTAATATCAAGCTTTCCATTATCGTTGTCCAGTTTAAGAGACTCTGTTGGTGTGCCTCTAAAATATTCAACCAAGGTTTGCGCCCTCAATATTTTACAAGTGTGTTAAGAGCAACACACCTTCCGTAATTGACTTAAAGGTAGATATCAGTTGATGGCGTCAATTTTGAGAAGAAAGATCAAGGCGTTCATCGTCATAAGCCTGTTTTTGAGCTTAAGCTGAACAATTGGTTGGTATCTAATATTTAACGAAGGTTTGTGTCCTAGGTTGTACGTTTTGGAAGAGTTATTAGGGCAACAAACTTGCCCTAAGGAGGCGATACCTTCAATTTGGAGACGAAGAATCAAGAAGTCCATGACTTAAGCCGGTTCATAAGCATCAATTGCACAAATAGCTTACAGCCAATATTTAACGAAGGTTTGCGGCTTGGGTTTCTTGTTTGTCAAGTGTTTAGAGAACACTAGGTCCTTCCTGCTTGACGGCATCAACAACGAAGTAGAGAACCAGCCATTTTGAAAAATCAACGCCTAAGTGAAGAATATTTAACGAAGGTTTGAGTCTCGGATTGCTTCATGTTCCTTGTTTTGTGAGTTAAACCTTGATAATAACGATGTTGTTGATGAACTAGAGACACGCATAAACTCAGTTGAGATCCACAGAAAGATCTTACTACTTGACTACCTACTTCATCAACGGCGATACCTTTTATTTTTATTTATTTTTTTCATTACGTTAACGAACCCATGACATTTTTTAATGTCACAGTAGAAAAAATTAAAACCGTCGACATTTCTCCGTCACTACTTCCCGTACGTAATCCTTTTTAATCGAGAGCGTATCCCCGTCAAAACGATAATTATTCACTCAAGCGTAAATCGTCACAAGTGAAGCCCACGATAGATAGAAAAGTATATACCTTCTGTATCTAGCACATGCCTTTATGTAGTGTGTACCACCCCCTCTCAAGTGTGGCCGTTTGCTCTTTAACCCTCTTTACGTTGACGTTGAGTTGTTGGTAAATACGTGGTGCGTCCTACAAAGTGATTTGAAGTCACCAAGGTAATTTGTACATCCATGCCTACTACACACAGACAGACACGCACACTGAGCTGTTAAATAAATGAACTTAATTTCATCTCGTGTAATCTATGTTGCAGGGGAATACTCCCTGGGGATAGCGTGGCTCTACTCCATCCTTCCTTTGTGAATTGACTCTGGTTTGGTGTTTAACACAGTTTTGTCACAAGTCCCTGAATCATTTGATTCGATTTTTTTCTTTCGGTAGTCTCTTCGTTATTAGGTCAAAGGGGGACGACGACTTTTGGCGACAAACTTTGGCACTTTTTGGGCGTGAACTTGAAGTGGTGAGAGATTGTCTTAATTGAAAGAGATACTGTGTAACAGAATCGATACAATTGCCAACAAGGAGGAGACCAACAAGGGTGAGTGTCTTGTCAAATGGTTGCACCCACACGCAGAACTAATTACACACGATAAAAGGTTCCAGCATCTTATGGCAAAAGATCCTTAACATCAAGAGGACACTTGAGATGGTAGACATAAGAGTTTCGTCTTAAATTACTATAAAGGGGTTATAGTTGGGGTAGTGTTATTGGACTAGCATCAGTTTTTGTTGTTTGTACCATTTGATTTTCTTAACAAGTATCCTTTGTCTTTTGGTCTCGAACTACAGAGTTTTAAAGGAAATATGCTGACAAGGAAACAAGTTAACCTCTTCTAGTGTTGTTGTTTGTAGACTTCTTTGAATCGTTCTTTTGTCGGCAATTTGCTTCGTGGGGGTAGTTTTATGGAAAGGAAATGTTTAGTCTATCGAACTACAGCTTGATAATGTCCATCTGTCCATTGTCTGTAGATATTTCAGTTTGTTCTTAAAGTTATTCTTACATAATTCCTTCTGAAGACCTTCCTATGTTTCCACATAAAGGTCCACAAATTCTGTTTACAATTCAAAAATTCTTTACATGAATTAACTAACCACGTTTTTTTTTATTTATTTTTTTATTTTACAGGTAAGCTTATTGCTAATACCGATGATGATAATAACGGTAAGCAAACATTATTATTTTGTTTTTTATTTGTATTTCTCACCATGTGATTTGTATACCTTGATTGGTTTTACAAATTAATCAAAATGCTTGCGAAAAGCTCATTGAAAAGCTTATAAATAATTTTTCTCTTATCAATTGGAGCTTTTTATTTCTCTTAATTTTCGAAAAAAGCTCAAAGTTTTAAGCTTGCAAACTTTTTCGAACATTCCCAAAAGCTGTTTTAAAAGTTTTAAATTTTAAAAAAGTTTAGAAGTGGAAGCTTTTTTAGGGGTAGGTATGCATTTTGTTTATTGCGTTGGTGGTTACACTATTTTAGAGGCGATTGATTGATTCCACATGCATTATTGAGTCAATAAATCCGTCTAAACTCTTTAAAGTTCGTACTGACTGTCCACAGTTCTCTTTGACCGATTTACGATAAGTTGTTACACATTGACTGGGCTTTCTTTTTCTCAGCATATAACTTGCATAACTTTATCACTTAAGCACTCCACTTCTTCACACAATTTAAGTGCTTCACCAACTACGTATAGTTGTGTACATACCGCAACCAACAGTTGATTTACATTTCAAAGCTATCTAAGTTGCATGAACAATACAATACGTCATTCATCATTAACAAAAGTTCCATACCAGAAGACGTAGGTAGGTAGAGGTGGCGGTTCAACATGAACCCAAGTAGCACTAGGTGTGCCTTTTTGTTACCACGACTTGTGTGACACCAGAAGACGTAAGGTGTAAGTCCATTATTCTGTGTAAAAGCACGACAAGATATTAGCCAAGTCAAGCTATTCAAAGCTTTTGACAGATTCCGCCATCAAAACTGGTAGTGGTGACGTTTGACAACCTTGTGGACTTCACTTTGAGGATTAAAATTGTTGCTTTGAACGAAATTTAATTTGTTGGTGACTTAAGCAATTCAGAAGTTCTTCTCCACTCGTGCTTAAGGTGACGGTGGTTGTTGAAAGACACGCAACTCCTTTTACAAATCAAACTGGGCTGCCAGTATGTTACTCCGTTCAAGCTTTCATTATGGAGGTGGTGGTTTGGTCAGGATAGGGTCTTTCAGATTGAAATTGTTTCCGCAATTGAATTCTTTGAGGTTCCTGTGGTAGGTGCCGGACATCCGCATAGGAAGTAGAATTGATCTGCACTTGCCAATAGCCCTTGCAGAGTTCTGTTTTTTAGTTCCATTCTTTCGGCCTGGTTAGAGGAGAGCAACATATTCTTGGAGAAGGCCCAGTTGTTTAAGCTGTCAATGTGAAAACACTTCTAAGAAGCCATTGCTTTCCAGTCTTCTGCCTGCCAGAGCTGAACATTCGGCAAACAGATGACGAAAAAATGATGGACAATCACTCTTTCTTCTTCATACCTACAGCTACTGCAGAAGTCATTGTGAACAAAACCAAGACGTTCCACGTGACTGCAGTATCGCACAGCTTGCGTCTTCTAGTAAGGATGTCTCAGATGATTCTTATGGCCTTTGCGACTTTGTCTAGGATTGATTGAGTCCTACTCTTTTAGCAGCGATATCTACTTAAGTATGTATGTATGCATGTGTTCTGTCGTTTCATATCAGGTCAAGATTTCAGAGTGTTACTAGTCTTGCTTCACTACATCTGACATCAGCTTTTAACGACTACCTACCCAGGACGCATGCAACGACTGGGTTGCATGACCACTTCCAGTCTAGTTCGTAAATGCAAGAACTCTCTTATTGCGATCGTAAGATTAAATTCTTTGACTCTTGACCAGGTTCCAGGTTATACCATGTTCTCGAGATATTGCTATACCAGGTTCCGAAGCAAACTTCTCAAGACCGGTAGTTTCTTTGGGTCTTTCTGCATCCTCTGTGAGGACTTCTATTGACACTTGGGTCTCTTACAAACACTATTGTGGGTAGCATCATGACTCTCCAGCCTTGGTTAGGGCTTCTTTGGGCACGTGGATATCTTACAAACACTATTGTGGGTGGCAGCATGATTCTCCAGGATGCAAGTGAACTAAAAGTATGTTTCCGGACATCTGAAAAAAAAATCAACGGCGTTCTTGGTGTCACTCAGTAGAAAAGTTTGCACACAACTTATTGGCGTTCTAGTATCACAAGTAAGACTAAAAAGAAGGCGACGACATTGAGGAGCATATCCTTTGCGAGCATCCTGTATTTGTGATAAGTGCTGATACTGTAAACTACGCATCAAGGAACTCGGCTTTCTACGAAAGAAGACAAAACTTCAGTAAATTGAGTTGATGTAGGGTTTGCTTGCCTGTTATTACAATGGACCTGTTGTGTCCGAGAATTCTAGTAATGTGTTTCCTATCCCAACAGACAGTCACTTCCGCTATACCATTGAGTAGTAGTGCTAGAGTACAAAGTCAGATTCCTCGAAACCTTCAGATCAGCCTTACCCACATTCTGAAGTTTTAACCTAAAGAGTGACCTTCTCTTGTAAAGAACTCTTTCTTGCATTGATTTGTGTCAACATTTTGCTTGAAACGTCCAAACTCTTAATACGTTTTCGAGTCGTTTGATTTATATCTACTCCCCCTGCGTTACTCTAATTTGTTGTATGTGTCTACACATTTAATGCATTTTGAAATGTTCCCAAAGAAACGCCTTTACCACCGCCCATTCAATTAAAAATTTAGATTAACAACCCTATCGCGCTCTATCCCCGTGTATATCCCTAGGCTTTCCAAACAAATTTACGACTGACATTTCTGGTTCAAAAGTCGCGTCAAACTTTTTTCTGTTTTCTTTTTCTATTTTGATTTCTTTATTAGAAAAGACATTCGAAAAGTTTCCATTTCATGGCACACCGGGTCCGTGTGCCATTAATTTAATGCTCTCCAAAGCGCCACGATACCGTAAGCTGACAGCTCGTCAGAGCAATAAAAATATGAACTTAACCGAAAATAGACAAGGAAAACAAGAATTAAGGAGCGAGATACACTCTCAAACACACACACTGTCGTTGTGCACGCCAAAACAAATAAGAACTCGAAAAGAAAAAAAAAAAAAAAAAATAATAATTCCAGATGAGCACCACCTCATAACCTGGGTGATAAATTCATTTCGTTTCCATTCTCCACTCTCTCCACACACCGGTCTTTTTGTCTTTTATCTTCGAATGGAGACAATTGTGACTTTAATCCTTAAAGGCTGCGTTGGTTGGTGATGTAATGGTTACGATGAATGTCCTTGGAAAGTGATTTCGGACAATATTTGAAAAAAATTGTCTAAATTCATCCTTTTTTCGATTCCGTTGGGCGGTAAGTTACTCCTTTGTGTACCTATTTCGTCCTTGTAAAATCCACATTGATTTTAGTTGTTAAGAGTACGTATAGGTCGACTAGGTGGAAACTCCAAGGAATTCCAACAATGTCCTGGTTTTCACTTTTACAGGAGAATTCTACTTGTACTTGTTTTTTTTTTTTTGCTTTTTTTTTTAAATGACATTGTCAACGTCGTTGCCGTTGTTGTCCTTGTTTAGGACATTTAACGAGCGGTTTTTGTTTTCTCTTGCATGGTATCTGTCACTGCTGTCAGTTGAATGTTCTTCTTTACTCCGCACATCCACGTTCTCATCTGTCCCTTGTTTCCTATCTGTTCTTGTCCTTCTTTTTAGAAAATCCATTCTCGTGGGACATTCCTTCATCCTTTCTGTTTTGATAAACGACGACAGCGAATGGAACAAGAAAGGAGAAGAGGATTGGAGAATTTAAAAAAAAAAAAACGTTCTACTTCCCTGGCATTGTGTGTTGTATAATGATTTCAAGGAAATGTCCTTAGCATGCCTTCTGTTTTGTGTCTTGTGTCTTGTGTCCTCTTCCACTCTGTTTCATTGCAGTTAGCGCTGGCCTGTGTTTAGGTCGAGGATATTGTTGTCCTATACACCATTGGTTGTTTATATTTTGTCTTCTCTTTGTGGGTGTGTGTGTGTGTTTTCTATCTCCGCCAGGCTTTGGTTAAATGGCCTTCCGCTTAAAGTTAACTGATAAAATGCAAACAATCTTTTTTGACTTATGGCAACCGACAACAATAAGGACGATGAGGAAGACTACAACGACAACAACGACAACAATCATGTTTGAATATTTTATTATAGCAAACGCTAAGGAACGTGATGTACTTGAAGGTTCTGTCGAAACGGGACGACACACATTTATGGTTCCAAGAAAATCGCTATTTTTTCAGGAATCAACTCATCTGTGTGCTGTCTATGTGTTTACACATACCCAAGGTTCATGGACTTTAAAACACCGGTCTGCAGAAGCCCACGTGTGTCGTAGGGAAAGTCAATTTTGTCCTCCATCTAGATGGGAGTATAAATTACCATAAAGTAGGTTTGGGTTTTTACAAAATTTCCTAGAATTTTGGCCTTTAAAACGGGAATTGAAACGAAATTGCATTTTTGTTGAGAATTAGGTTGGATTATCCTAGATATTTCTGTTTAAAAATTCACTAAAGGAGGTGTAGAAGGAGCTACACCTTAACCCTTGTTAAATGGGGATATGTGTTCAAATGAAATCCCTTTAACCTTTCTCTTCTTTAACTTGTTTTGGATTAAGTGGGGATATTTGACTTGAATTCAAAGATAAACTTTCTTTAAACTGATTTAAAAGTTCAGTCGAGGTATGATGATAGGGGTTAAGCTAGCTTTTGGGGTAGAGATTACGGATTATAAAGGTAAAAGAGGACATCGATTAAGTACTCGTAAAGTTCCTCAGACCATAAGGAAACGAGTGGGATTTTGAAATTTTGCATCAAATAGCTTGATCTAGTCATAGACACTCATTTCAGTGTTGGTCTTGTACACTAGGCGCATCTTTATGAAGTCCTTGTGGGTAAGGAGGTTAATAATTCACCTTTGAACATTTCTCGGTGTCTAAGCCTATCAAATGCTCTGCAGTTTCTTGATCTTCTATCTTAGCATAGACGGCATATATTCATAGAACTTATGCCCAACTTGTTGCGGTTGTAGTTGAGTAAGCTATGTTCTGTGAGGAAGCTAGAATTCCTTGACTTCTTTTACTATTTGAGAGCCAACTGAAGGCTAGAGTTGAGCTTCTCTTGGTACTCCTAGGAGTTAAGCTGCAATTTAGGTAGGTAGGTTAAAGAGGTGGATGCATCGCGTGGTGCAGCCTTCACTCGGATCTCTAATGGATCCCATGTGTTCCTCTGTCGTGGAGTGTCCATTCTGAAATGATAAGAAAGAAAGGAAGGGTCTAAATGAGTGCAGCTACGAACGTTCGGCCTCCCTGAACCATCCCGAATTCGTTGTGAATTTTAAAATGGCTTTTGGTGGCTTGTTGGACCGCTCGCCCAGGTCGTTGAAATTATATTCACCGAGAGTCGTCTTCCTTGTTCTATATAGGCTGGGACATTCGCATAGGAAGTGGGTTGTATTCTCTTCTGCGTCTGTATGACCGCAGCCTCTGCATAGTTCGTCTGTACTTAGACGCATTCCTATGAAGAGAGCTAAGTTTGATCTGTTTAGCGCTAGAAAGTGCCCCGTTTTTATCTTGTCGATATTTGTCCAAAGTTTCCTGGAGGTGCGGCATGATGAGAGTGCGCTCCATCTCACATCAGCTTGTCTGTGAAAGTCTAGTGCAATGCTTGATTTAACGAGAGCTAGGGGGGGGGGGGTAGAACTAAATGGTCGACCAGTGATAGGTCCTGTTCCGAGCTCTTCCTGGCTAGTTCATCCGCCATTTCGTTCCCGTGGATACCTTTTTGTACCGGGATCCAACAGAGTGTAACGTTGTGGTTCGCGGTAATGGTTTTAAGTTCTTCGCGATGCAATTTGATATCGTGTTCGTTAGCTGAGAAAGACGCTGATGTAGCTATTGATTAAGAAGCCATACTCGCGTCTTTTCTGGAATCCGTTCACATGTTCCTTTAGCTACTTTCGTTACATTTCTCAATTTCCTCATTAGACGAGGGTCACTTGACACTTAGATTGGCATGGACTACTGACTTATTCCGGGCTACCATCGAGAAATTGGAAAGCAAATTCATCCACCCCTACTTTGAGAGTGAAGTTGTCCTTAAAAATTGTTTCAGCATCAAGAAAGGGTTAAAGCGATCTGGCTCTGTGACGCTTGCTTTGATTCCTTATCATTGAGGTACCGACTTGAGTATTAAATTACTGACCTTAGGCGACTAAAGCATCACGACTACTGGCAGTGGCTTGAAAATTATGCCGGAACTGGTCGTAGGTTTCACTGTTCCCCTCTGCACTAGTAAGTTCAGCTTAAGTTGGATAAGAAATCGATGTAGCTCAACGTTGTTAAGGGACATCATTGTTTGGATAAACAGCCGGATATAGCTGGATGATGCAGTGGTCACATTTTTAATAGCCAAACCAAACGTGCGTAAGCAAATGTCAAACCTACATTATCTTTTACTTATGTACGTCACTTCTGTTGCTTCTTTTACCATCTTACCACCCTTTTTATTTCCAAGTCGTATAATAGATACAAATTTACCTGTTCCAGGAAATAATATTAACCTCCCTCTCTCTCCCTGTAATCCCCTCGGGGTGACCTAAGCATAGATCAACGCAACACCATCTACTCCTTGTTTGTTTGTTAATTTCCCCCAAAATGACAGTGTGTCACCTTTTGTCGGACGACCCATCCCGACCATTATCCTTTCAAACTGCCACTAAAAGATATCATCAGCACTTCAAGGAAGAAAAAGAAAAGGAAAAGACAACCAGGAGTCAGGAAATTTATTTTAACGTAAATATTTGTGAAGTGAAAGTTCATCTATCTCACAAACACTCACACATACTTCCTTTGAATGGATCCTTAAATGACTGAAGGATGTGCTGAACACACAAGGACAAAAAAAGAAGAAGAAAAACCACAAAAGGGGAGAAGACTCTTTCATTTCCTATCATCAGTAATCCCAAAAGAAAACATTTCATCACATCGCATATCCCATCATGTCCCGTGTGATGGTGATCCCTTTCTCTTCGCCAAAAAAGGAGACATTAATGCGACACGTTTCCTTGATGATAAGTTCCTTTTTTCGCCTCGGAGTAGGCAAATCAATTACACAAACTTACTCTTAAAAAAGTAATTACTGCTGTCGAACTTCCATTGGATGGGTGTTGAGGAAACTCCTAATAAACGGACCGCGCCCCCTTCAAGGATCTCGTGATGTTGTCATTCTTGGGGAACCAATTTTTTATTTCGAAAACAGCGTTGGCCATTAGGCAATCTTTCGTTTGCTTTGTCCCCTTGGCAGAAAACCAAATGTCCTTCACCCAGACGACGACAAGGATGCACCTTGAACACACGGACCTCGTCTTCAACCACATGACCACGAAACTTTCAATATCACTCTGCGGGCGGAAGAAAACGAATCAAATTTCCTCCTCGGCTTGTGATTCTGTGAAAGGAAATGCAAACTTTTTTGCCACCCGCGGTGAAGGCAGCAACGCTTCACCACAAGATAAAACCGTTCGTTCCGCAAAGTATTTGCGAAATTATTTCCAAGAAACTTGGTTTCCTTTTTTTTTTGTTCAGATTTTCCCTGCTTCCTTGTGACGAGCAGATTTTTTGTACTAGGACAAGGATTACGTAATCCTTTTTGCAAAGTGGTTGGGGAATCTCTGCGGTTTTCTGCAAAGCAGCGGGGAATCTCTCTCTCTCTCTGTTCTTTTGGGGTAGAAAGGATGAACTTGCAACATGAACTTGAAAATGGAAGTGTGGCGAAAAGCTTTCGCTTCGAATGACGTAGATGGCCTCGCACAGATACACTAAAATGCACAAAGTAAACACAACAGCTCACAGTGTTGTAGATGTAGTTGCAAACAGGTTGTTGTTTACATCGTTGCATGTAGTTGAGATGGCCTGGGATAGTTCTTATGTATGCGTGTGAGCACTTTACTTTGGTTGCATAAATACTGGTGGTCCTAGTGAACATTGCCTCTATTGAGAAGGTTAAGGGTGTGATGAGAGGGTGGTAGAATTTCAATGTGAGGGCGTTTTTCGATGGATGTCCCATGAAGAAGGATTTAAGCACTTCGTGTACTTAATAGGGTTAACTCTGTTTTTTTTTTTTGGATAAAGTCCTTGAGACGTAGGAATAAACGAAATATCGCCCTCAAATGGGAATTTTAGGTCTTTGGTGTACGCTGCTCACGGTTGAGGTTCACCACTTTAACAAGTGCCCACTCAGCTTCTAAGGTAATTTGGAGTTAAATTTTAAATCCGAATTGGGGAGGTAAGGGAATTTTGTCTTCAAGTGGCTGGATGTAGGGAATTTATTTACTCATGGGAAAACGGTGTGAAATTGTAAAACGCCAGCACTTAATTGCGGGAAATGAGCATCCGAAAGGGTTTAACTTGATACGAATCGGTGTTAGTTTTCTATGAATTTGAACCACATGGTTACCATCAGTTCTTCTTGTAATGTCCTTTTAGGGATCACTTGTCATTCAGTCTTTTTCTTTTGTTGTACATCACTTCTCTTAAGGCGGAACCAACGATCTTGTAGAGGTTGGAGATCAGTCTAAGTGATCGTTTGAAAAAAATTGTTTGATGCAGGAAACTCATTCAAAGGTTAACAGTGTGTGGATTCCTTTTAAAAAGACTGCATTCAGTGGCTTAAAGTTCACACGGAAGTTCGGTCAAAGACAGTAGGCTAGACTTGAGGAGTTTCATCAGACTTTTTGCTGACGCTGAATTATCCAGAAGCTATCAGAGGTGGCGACACCTCGTATCTGTTGCTTTGTTCTCAACAAATACGCTGTGGTTCGTGTCTCGACTTTTGTGACAGTCACGCACATGACATGTTTGTACGGTCTAGTCTTTTCTGAAGACGGTAACTACTAGGAATTGATTCTTGAAACAAGCAGCTTGTCTTTTGTACAAAATGTACGTTTTGTCGATCGTGGCTCTATTGCTTCCAACGAAGCTTGACAACTTCGGCGATAAGTTCATGTGGATATCTGTACTAAGGTTAAGTTAAAGTGGCTGTTTGCATCCAGGCGCAGGCACGATCAGATAGAGGTCTAGTTTGTATGTATATTTGGCACGAAAGCTCATGGAGAGCCAAGACCTATGTAGCTTCCCACAACCATTCATGTTGTGCATGTTATATTCTTCGCACGAATGGAAGGGACTTACAGTTAAATGCCGACTCCGAACGGGGAATTGAGAAGCTTTTCATGACAGATTGTACTCTTGAAGGTTTGTCATGCCTGCGAAGAGGTGGTGCCGCGAAAAAACGTTTGGTGGTTTTGAGTGCCATTTGAGTAATTATTTGCTCATAGCATTAAGCATCTCGAAATTTCACGCTTTGGGAATGTCTCGGTGCTCTGGTATCCAAAGCAGGTGAATGCAGCGTTCTAGGACGGTCTTAATTGCAGCGCTTGATTATTTCGTTGAAACGCCCGTCCAGGCATTACATTTCACATATTTCATGACATGAACTCCTTGATTGTGATAAGCTCCGTCTAGAAAACATTACAAACCTTAGAGAAGGCTTACCTCCATCCCGCCTTCGGTTTTGTTGTCTGTGCTTAGTTCCGGGAAGATCTGTCGAAAATTGACGTCAGTAGCATCCATCGCTTTATGCGAAGCTCGGACTGGCTCAATTAGCCCGGAAATAGGTAGAATGGATTCTCTACTCTACTCTAGTACGCACAGCCAACTTAACCTAACGTAACCTTAGTACAACTGCACTTGAATGAATGATAGTGGGCCCTGCGATCTGAAAACAGTTTCTAGTGATAGCTTGGGTTATCTTTCAGTTTAAAGTGGATAAGGGCTATAAAGTTCCTTCAGAAATGATCTGAAATTTCCTCGACTTCCACTGTAGAATTTCCTGAGTTTGTAACATCTATTTCGACTTAAACTACTACAAGACTACTTTTCCGGTTGAAGGTCTCCAGTAGTGTCTTACCTTCTTTCAGCCTTAAAAGTACCTTTCGGAAGTTTGTCTCTTTCAGTTTCTGCCCTAGATCTTCTTTCATACAATAGAGTGTGATGTACTGTCTTGCGACCTCGACCACAGACACAAGGCAACACTCCACTGCTAGATTCAAGAGGTATTATGCTTGGCACTGGGTCAATCTTCATTTATGCGGCTGAATGACTTATAACTTTGACCTTGGCTTGAAAAAAGCTAGAGTGACTATGGAGGTTCAAGGAGTGTCGACAATCAAAGAAAAGACGCCGACACCGACTTCTTCGGTCCATTAAGGTCGAGCTAGACTTAATTTTGAAGGATAAGATCTTCTATGAGGTCCTTGTTAAAGGCAATTTTGAAAGGCTTCGGTGAAGCAATAAAATGTTGTCATACCCAACATTTTGTTTACTCCATTGACGTCTGTCTCTCAGCTTTGGGGCATCAACAGTAGCTTGCTAGATACCAAGCCTATACGTCTATAGACAGCAGGATGGTTGGAAGGGTAGATGTCGGAAAAGTTTTCAGCGCACCTGTGATTCTGAAGTAAGCCTCTTGCCGTTGTTAAGACCAAACAATACTTTTTTTTTATAAAAGTTTAAATTCTCTATAACGCCACGCTTAAATCTACAATACATATACATATGTTTGTAACGTCATTAACTAGAACGCGTATTTTGTTTTAAATTTATTCATCTCGTTGACAATGTAATCCTTTGTGTGATTTAATTAAAATTAAAATAAATTTTTTGTATACGAACCACGTTTTGTGTTAAAAAATAATTAATTTTGATAACACACTGCATTTGTATATTTGTAAATGAAAAAGAGGATACAAAAAATTAAACAACAAATCCATCGCCAAAAATGACTTAATTATTAAGTCCATTAGTCTGCATTCCAGTTTGGCATCGTTCCCAAATACATATGTATGAATTCACACAGTTATATGCACATACCTGTGCAAGCAATTGCATTGGAAAACACTTTTGCAAAACCATCGGCAGGGATCCTTTTCATACGCTCTCAGGTACTGCATATCCTTTGTTGCATAGTGAAGGTGAATTTCAACCTTGAACGAGTCGTCATCGTCATCGTCATCGTGTCGTCGTCGTCATGCGATTTGTGTGCTTTAACCCATAAACTGATGAGACTTCAAAGTCAGAGAGGTACCAACAATATTTTTATTTTTTTTTTTTGATAATCGTTATTGCTCCATTGAAGCATAATTCGTTGAAAATTCAGATAAAGATAAACAAATACAAAAATGGAGAAAGGAAGATACATTAATGCACTGCAGATATGAAATGTTGGCAGCAACAAGGATGAGAAGAGGACGATTCCAAATGCAGAAAATGGAAAAACTGAAAAAAAAATCCCATCAGGACATGGATGGATGGATGGATGAGATAATCCTGGGCTAACAAGTGAAATGACATTTTGGCATTTCAACGTGAACATCATTAATTCATACAATCCATGCAAATAAGGGTATTTTTTGGTTGAAGTCATAATTGTTTCGGTCATCATATCAATGGTGACAGACGAGAGTAAACGTAGTGACCTGTGACTGATAAGTTGACGAAACAATAGAACTGTATTCTTCTGCTGTCAAATGCAGACAGTGGTGCTTTAATGAGCACTCTCTGGGATTAATGGGTTTCGGATGTTTTTGATGCAGACAGTGTTTGCATGTCTGTGGCGCAATTTAGAGCAGTCAACTTGGACCTTGGTCTTTGTACAGCAAGGATCGTGATCTGTCTTCTTAGTTTTCAAAGCTGCATTGGAGTTATTAGAGGACCTCCGATACCCTAAAAGTCTCGATTTTGGACACCCTTGGTCCATTTTCTTAGTCTTAGATCGGGTTTTTTATAAAAAGTTTCAAGACTGGAAACCTTTCGTCAATTTGCTCGATGTGTCCGAGGCTATGTAGCCGCTAGATCTAACCACATCTTGGGACAGTTCATAAAGTCTATAGAGCACTGATGGGATCGTTGATATAGAAAGCGTTGATTTGGTTCTTCCGAACTAATTGTCAATCTTTACTCAGCTTCACGTTAACTTATTCAAAATTGTACTTTTCCACAATGACGTTTTGCATCCACTGCATGTTCTCGGATTTGTCCCCGTTTACTTCAGGGCCAACTCTTTTGGAAGACTCTCAAATCTTCAATTTAAAAAACCCTTAAAGGATTTCTATTAATTTCCACTAAACAGATCTGCTCTTAGCTTGTTTAGGCAGGGATTCATACTTCGTCAACATGAAACCAAACTCTGATCGGGGCTAGGAAATGTTGGACTAATGGAGTGATGGATTTAATTTATCATCTTGAACGAACATTCATAGATGACTCAAAACTGTCCCTAAATTATCTTTCCTACTATGTTACTGATACCAGCAGCCAGAAGACTCTTTTAATTCTTGAGAGCAACTTGGATGTTTATCCATCCATCCTTGCATGTCAGTTTGTATGACACATACGCTGGTGCATCTGCATTTCCCAAGTCGACACCCTATGCTGTTGTATTAGCTTACATTCAGATTCAATCTTTTCATGAAGCTTTTAGGTCGTCTACAGATTGACCTTCTTCAGTTCCTCAGCTTTTCAGTATTGACCTACACATACAGTATGCTGCTGATTATTTCTAATCCGTTGGCTAGATTCTACAGGGTGGGCGTAATAAAAAGGAACGATGGGTTTGACATATGCCTTTAGATAGTCCCAAAATTCATTTTTGTGAGGATTCAACATCCCTACCATTGCAGAGTTCCACTAGAACCCACATTTAAAGTTGCAACCTCATAACCAAAGAATCTTTATCGAGCTTTTTTAAAACGTGGTGCTGTCATGCCTCCATTTTCGTGGTTGTGACTTCTCATATTTGAGAACAATGTTTGCAATACGATTGGTTCCAAAAGCTTCTTGTTACTCCTTGTGGGGTATTCTGCATGCCGGCCATCCATCTTTAAGAGTTCTGTGACAAGTCTCAACTCTTATCAAGTCATCCCCAAAGATTTGGCTTCCTTCTTGACTGTTTTACATGAAATTCGGTAAGGACGACCCACTTTGCTCCAAGGGTGTCGTCTGGAATAACTGTTGGTGTTGTTGTAAGTGCTTAAAATTCACAGTATTTTTGTCAAACTTTCTAATATTATCATCATTACTCAGAACGATCAAGTCTTCAAGCCATATGACCACTCTATTCCCAGTCTTATGCCTATGCAGTAGAGTTGACGCCAGCTTTTCGCAGTTGATCGACTTTCTTGACACTAGGAGTTGAATCTGGAATCTTCAAAGTGACAAACGATGATGCTTACCACTTTACCATGCTCATTCCTTTTGAACTCAATGAGCAATTGAAACTCTCGTTGAAATTCGACGTATTGTTCAATAAAGATCTTGCGAAAATATGGTTCTTCGACATAGAGAGAGACACTAGCGCTGTGTGAAAAGCAGTATAAGGATATTCATAACTCCTTTATCGCTAGTGAATTATATAAAAAAGGAGAATAATAGGTGTTCTTCAATTTATTTCACAAGTATTGTGGCGAGAAGTTGTTACTCAAGCTTTAATGCTTCTTGTGGTAACCCCTCCTGAGAAAGTTGCTTCACCAAGTAACACTGGTCACAGCAGACAACAGTCCAATTATTTCTTCAAAAAGCTGCGAGTGGTAGATTGTGACACCCTGTATTGTTTTTCTCAATTTGCATCAAGACTGTAAAGACTACAGACCACTGTAGAACTAAATTGCAAATTTTTAAACTTGTTGTGGCGATTGTTGTAGTATGAAGTTGATTATCCACTCTGTGGAATGGAAAATGAGGGGAGCTCAGACTTAACACTCGCCAATTGATGTAGACCTCAACAAACAAAGGCTTGTTTTGTTTTTGGAATTTTAAACAAAATTAAATCACGTACAACGTATACTTTCCAAAAGTCAACTCAACATTCCACTCGTTGGCCTTTAAAAAACAGAACTACCAACGAAAAAATTAAAAATATCAACAATTTTAATAAACCAAAGTGATTGTACTTAATATTAATTTAAATAATTAAAACCATCACAAGTGCACTGCAATCACACACAACCACAATGTCAGCATAATACTCACACCTCAATTCAAGGGTAGAAAATATATATTCACGGGCAAGTCAACTACAGCCAAGTTCAAGTTTTGTTTCGATTCTCCCCCTTTTCGTGCCGGTCGCAACAAATGCTTTGCACGTGCACATACTAAACACACACAAAGATGAAAAAGCTTTCCCCATGAAAATTTCCCCTCTCGAGAACTAGCTACATCCCCAAAGCGAAAAACAAAATTCTTGTAAACTTCTGTGAAAAGCGAAAACTGCAAACGGCCTTGTATGAGATCAAAACATAAACACATACACTCATACATTTGTGTTGGTACGCACCCACAAGAACTGCAAAATTTTCTGAATGAATTGAGCACAACAAACATACACACAGTTGAAGATTTTTCTTAAATTTTCTCAACTCAGCATCACACAGTCTCTCTCTCGGAATCTGAAAACACACACACACACTGATTCAGGCTCACCCTGAAAATCGTAAAAAGAATTTCCTCGTGGAGATCTCCTCCATCTCGGTGGGAAAAATGAAATTTCAGTTTGTTATAACTTTTCACTGGTGACGGTCCCGGTGCCGAAAACCACCTTTTTCCCAGAAAAAATCTCCCAACCAAAATTAACCAAAATCTATCGGATTTGAGATTCAAAGACCAAACACCTCAGATGAAATATAATTTTCTATTTCTTTTTGGTTAAACATTTTTTTTTTTTATTTTTTTTTTCGTTTCCTTTTTTGATTTTTCTTATATGAAAGTGAAAAGTGGAAGAAAAAAAAAAATCGACCAAACAAAATAAAAAAAATGAGATTTTGACAAAAATTCGTGAGAGGTGAACCATTTTGTTTTAGTTTCCCTTCCCTTCTTGTTTGTTGTTCTCCCGTTAAAATTGATTTAAAAAAAAAACAAAAAAACATTTTTCTATGTTTAAAAAAAATAAATCTAAATATTTCCGTTGACACTATCTGTTGCTTTGTATCTCGACAAAGAAAAGTATCATTTCGGTGTGAAGTTTTTAAACAAGTGGCTACCATATGTACCTAATGTTAAAAAAGAAAATCGTATTTGTATATCAGGAACTCTTAATACTAAATAAAAATAAAAAATTAATTAAATATAAGTTGTAAAAATATCAAGACGGTAAAAGTAAAGTTTATTCTAAATCAAATTATATAAAAGTTTAAGGAAGTACATATAAAGTTTATAAAAAAAAAATATATTTAAAGTTTAACTATACATTAGTGTGTTATAAATTTTGAAAAAAATAAAAAAACTATTTTTTGAAACAAACTTTCCTTTTTGCAAAATTAATATTTTGTAAGTAAAAAAAAAATACAAAATGTATCTTCAACCACTTTGGAGGTGAGCGAGGAAGGAGAATGATGTTTTGAAAATTTCAATGTTTCAGTTCACTCGGTTAATCTTAAATTAATTGTTTTTGAATATTTGTGAAGGAATTTCGCTATTGCGTTTAGGAATTTACGGGGTGGTTCGGCTTTTCTCCCACCCTCAAGTGGTTGAAGGTTGTTCGTGATTTAAAATGAATTTCGACGATATCCGGAATCTTGTTTCTTGCATTTACCACAAGGTTGTTCTAAATTGTGTTTTGAAATTTTTTTCTATTATTTTTCAATGAAGTGTAGGATTTTAAGTTTTGTATCATTAATTATTTTTGTAACTAGGTTTTTGAATTAAATTGACTGCAGTTCGATCGATTGGGCACTTTTTGAACTAGGTTACGTTATACAAGGCTAACCTTGAGTTAGTTAATTTCTTTTTGGAAGTAAATTCTATGACCGAATTTCTAGGTGCACAAAAGGATGTATGAGATGATTTGTATCATGTACAATCCCATTAGTGCACATTTTCGAAAACAGCCAAATGACACAGTTCCTGTTGATGGAAGACTGGAAATATTGAAGAAAATCGGTTTTGAATATGAACTTTTGGGAGTTGGGATCAGAAACACGAAAATGTTTAAGTTAAACAGTTTGGATATGAATAGTCAATCTATGTTAAAGTCGTTAGACGCAATCGAGTTAACGTGACTTCGTAAATCATAGCTAGGAGGAGGAGAAGGAGTTTAAAGACATATGACCCTGCATTGATTCATTTTTCTCTGACTTATTTTCATAACGAACTATCAGCTCTTGAGACAAAAATGACAGCACTGAAATTTTCAAACATTGAAAATTGTTTCGTACAGATCTATCTCCCTTTAAATTGTTGATGATTCCCGTCATCTTATTTATTTTAATGGCGCTACAGTCCTGGATGGTCCTGGGCCTCAACCAACAATCGTCGCCAGTCAGTTCGATCTTTAGCTAGCTGCTTCATCACAATGGGTCTACATTGACCAAGATGTGACGGGGAAAGGACCCAACCCTCCTACCTAAGCTCCTACCTAGCCAGCTGCCTCCAGTTTCACATGTTAAGTTGGCTGGGGCCCCCTTCCATGTGCCACCTGAGTCGCCGTCTTCCTTTACTATGCCTTCCTTCGAGGGATGAATGGATGTCCATTCGCTGTACATGACTCAGCCACCACAGTGGTTGGACCTTCACTCTTCTGGCTGAGTAAATGTCGCTCTACAATCCGTACTGCGTACAATTCGTCGTTGTATCTTCTCCTCCACTCACCGTCTATGCAGAAGAATTTTCCTCTCGAAGCAGCCAAGAGCACCTTCATCCATTTTTGATAAAGTCCGTGCCTCTTCGCCATGGAGCAGTTCTGAGATAATTAAGCCCCTATATAGGATCACTTTTGTTGTTCGAGAGAGGGCTTTCCTTGTCAATTGCCTTCATAACCCAAAGAAGCAGCGATCGGCAAGAGTTGTTCTGAGTTTGATCTCAGCGCTGGTGTCGTTGCCAGAATTAAGGAGCGGAGCCTAGACAAAGTCTTCAACGACCTCAAAATTATATCTGTCCACGGTGACGTTCCATCCGAGACGACAGTGCTGGGTTTCCTTTCTTGTTGACAGAATGTACGTAGTCTAGGCTGTTAAACCCATCTTCGCCGCTTTCGTCTTAATACTCACGTGCCTTGTCTAAATCCTTTTTTTTGCATCAAACGTCTCGAGGGGGTAGGTCTTTACCGACCTTGATGGAGCAGGGTGCATTCTTAATCGTCGTCCTACTTTATAAAGCCAAAGTTGGACATTGCTTTGCATAGCTCGCATCTGTAAATGATGTGGTAGGTATCGATTTGGAATTCCTATGTTTTATCCTAGATCTGCCAAAGTGTGATTATTCGTTCGACTTTTCTCGCCTAAAGCCCCACTGATATAGACCAATCAGTTTGTTGACAAAGGGCTTTAGGCACTTACACAATAAGAGGAGGCTTATACCTCTATAGTTGCCACAGTTTAAAGAGTCTTCTTTCTTAAGGATCGGACAATGCTGAGGTTCCATTCATTGGGCGTGCTGTCATCAGATCATATTTCGCAGATGAGTTGGTGTATGTTCCTTTCCAAGTCATTCCCTGCGATTTTGTTGGACTTCGGTTAAGATATGGCTATCTTTTCTTCGCCCAGGTGGGGAGGACGGAATTGTTGGCAAAAATCATCCAGAGCTATTCCCTCCACATTTTTAGCAATAACCAACATTGCCAAGAGAAGTCATCGTCTAGAGGACTCATTTAAAATTTAAAAAAGTGGTCTTAGCACTCAACCTTGCGGTTGATTTACTTCTATGGCCTGTAAAAGCAACGTGTCCTACATCAATTCACCGTAAAGGCGGTATATATTTCAAATTTCCACTTCACGTGCTTAACTCAACTCAAAGGGACGACCAAAGTCTATCATCCCTAGCAACGAATTCCACGAAAATCTCCTTTTCACGTGAATTCAAGATAAATTCGACTTTTGTGGCAAAAACCAACCTCAAATGACTGCTGTCCATCCAATTGAGATGGCAAAACCAATAATTGTTCATTCAAGTGATGATTCCTTTCGAAATAAAAACAACAAACGGAAAGGTCCATAAAAATTCCATCAACACTTTCTGTTGAACTTTCCAAAGACCCCAAAACAAAAAAAAAAAATCAAAAAAGGTGTCCGGGAAAGTCCCGATCTTAAGGCGACCTGATCAAACGTTGAATGTCACTAACATTTCGTCCTTGTGGCCGTGATTAACAAATTCATTCTAATAGAAAATTACATTTCCCTTTAAATTTATTTATTTGTTTTGCTCCTTTTTTTTCTGCTGTTGATGTTTGTTGTTGTTCTTCTTAATTTAAATGTTTAAAATAAAGAAGAACACTTTTTTTTTAAAAACAAAAAGTAACTTCTTAACTTTACGCCTTAGAAAATGATCTTACCATCATTATTCACATTTAATTAAAATGTGAAGACAGCAGGACACAACAGGGGGGAATAAGAATTTCAAAACAAAAACCAGTGACACAGGCACATCACCTAATCCAGCTTCGGTAGCAGTTCCTTTTCATTCACGACAAGAATTTCTATCTTTTCTTAAGAATAAGTGTACAGCCAAACGAAAAAGGACGTGAAGAGAACTTGTACGCGTGTGGCTTTCCATGGAAAAGGAAAGAGAAAAAAAAAAAAAAGGAAGAAAAACTTTTACTTCTACAGTTCTCCAAAGGAATCTTAATGATGCCATTAAGATATGCGCTACACCGTACAGGCAGATATGTATTAACTCGATGTGGGTATGTAACTCGACGACGACTGCACGTGTTAAAACAGAAACAAGGATAATTTTTGGGGATTTTTCTTCTTTCCTCATTTTTTGAACAAGGGCGTGGATCCATGTATTGATTTTTTTTTTTTGTTTCACACTTAATCCTGGAGGGACACATACCATTTGAAATATAAAATAGAAGCTTGCGAAAATCCTTAGACATTGTTATCCTTCATCATCCTTTTCCGGTCTAATTGAAAAACGGGCTCAATGGGTTTGGGGAGGGGGAACATCTGATGCACTCAACTGATGACATCAGTCGGTATATCTATCTGAGACTTGAATGCATCAAGAGTATCCTTGTGTCAAGATTGCATCCTCTTTTGATACTTCCATCGACGACAACGCGAGATTGCCTTTTTCATTTTAAAAAAAACCCACACATACTCGTACCATTAGTCAACTGGTCCAGGATGTTTCTGAGGGGGATACTCAAATGATTTATCATCTTTTCAAGCCGGATCGTCCTTTAATACTCGCATACCCTTGACATAAGCATACATTTCTGATTAATTAGATATTTAGTTACGGGTATATTCGAGGTGGGTACGGTTTTTGGGTCGTTTTCGACTCTATTATGCCTTCGACTCCTCGAATGGCTATCGAAAGAGAATTTCTAAAAGAACAAACTAATGGTAGTCCTTTTTGGGATGTTTTTCTTTTTGAGGAAGGCGGTGTGGGGAATGTGAAAATAAATTGAATTCCAGACCATGAACAGAGAATGGGAGATTATTTTAATTTAGGACTCTGGTTTGTGGCCATCAGGTGGGCGGATATGGTTGAACACAAAACGAGCTGCTAATTTCGATGTTTTGGCTTTTTGGCTTTTCAATGGTGAAACCACACCAAAGATGATGACGTCGATGAACACCTATTGTGTGTGTGTGTGTGTGGGTTTTCAAAATCTGGAAAAAGGAACAATTGATTGTGATTACCCTAGATTCAATTAAATAATTAAGAAGTTTAGCGTGTGCAAAGGGGAAGAATAAGAACGTGATTTAAGGTCGAAGAGAAAGGATTTCAGTCGAGATGGGTTCTTGTGTTGGTTTGATGTATAATTGATTAATTGATGGGAATCTAATTTTTCAATCAAGATTTGACTTTTGTTGGCAGAGAAATAAGCATTTTATTGTTCGAGCGCACTTGTTGGACGGATAGCAGTTTGATTTGAGGTTTGTTCCTTGAATTTAAAGGCAATTATTCCGCCATCTATCATTTCATAGATATAACAACGCTCTCAAGACAGAATATGAAATTTTAATCATCGCCATCTGGTGTTAAGATCACCTTAATCGATGGATTGACCGCATAAATTAAGTCGTTTGTTCAAAGTGTTTAGAAGGCTTACACATAAATCGGTGATTAATCCTTTAAGCTCAGCCTTAACCAGCAAAACTTGGTGTAGAGCTGTAACTTTTTCTAAAACTCTTTTGACTACATTGGTGTTGAAGAACGTTTCAAGTGACACCCTCCACCATGGACAAAAACAAGCCTTGTTTCTAGCCAAAAGGCTAAGGCCTCGAATTCCAATTCGCCATGACAATCTGCCCTCGCCCTCTAGAAAGGAGAACCATAATATCATCACTACAGTAGTTTCCCATGAGCTGAAACACATTGTTAACGTTTGAATTATAAGCAAGAACATCATTTGCAAGATCGTTGCTAAACTTATCTTGCACGATACTCTCGATGAGGAAGATAAATTCAGTGGAATTGACTGATCATCCGTCGCAGAATCCTTCTTCAGACATTGGATCATCTCCAACTTTCGACTGTGTACCGATAAAGCATCACTCTGAGAAAATTTCATGTCGAAAGAGGCTGCAGTTGCAAAGTGTCCTGCGGAACTCTGACTAGAGAAAAAGTAAATCTTATCAGACAGCTCGTACAAAAGTGACAACATAAGGGTTAGATACTGTGGGTGATTTGCTTAAAAATCGCCACTTGCACGCATGTTATTTCTAAAAATGAAGCCCACAGAGCCTTGGTTGAAAAGCGACTTAAGTGCAAAGAACAAGTGTACATAAGGCAAGAAAGATCAAAACCACGGTGAAAGAACGCGCATATTGTAGCCAAACTTGACCGTTGTCGATTTCTCGCTATGGACCATCGTTATGGACCATCAACGAGCTCCTTGCTCCTTGTGCATCAGATTCTCACCGACTAAACTCTTATCCCCTTCAGGTATCAAAACCGCTTTTCACATTATTTTAGGGTGTTGTCACCATGAAGGATCGCATTTGGTTTCATCGCTCCGAGATGTTTTCCAGTGTGAGAGCTTCTACCCATATTCAGAAATCGCAGCTTTTCTTGCTATTTACTCAAAGAAAGTGTGAGGGGAAGATTATGCCCATCTTAGGCATTTAAACACCAAAGCATGGTTAGTCCGTAACTGTGGAACTCTTTATGCCTCCTCTCCGATCATTCTGTGATAAATCTCTCGGTCTGTTCTCTAACATTCCTGCCAATAAGTTTTTTTCACTTCTGCGGTTGTCAATTCCTTACCTACTTCAGCTTTTTTATCGAAGACTGTTCGTTAGTCACCTTCTGCCTAGAGTTATCCCTCTTTTCTGCAGTTGTTTCCTGAAGTCTTCGCTTGCTCACAACAATGTTTCCTATGTTTGTCATTAGTCTGCTCAACGATGTGGTAACTTTTGCGGTTCTGTAAGATGCAGTAGATATAGGTGGCAAAATGTGAGCCTTGTGTGTAGCTTCCTTCCGAGGTAATTAAAGCTGAATTCGGATTGGTCTCCTAGTCAGAAGACGTACAGAGCTGAAAGACTGACGAAATTGACAGTCGTGACAAAGTATCATCGATTCTATCAAAGATGGACAAATCAGATTAGAATCGGTCTGACATTTTGGCCAAAAATGGAATAGTAGGCAGACTTTGCTCAAACGGTTAAGAGTTGCAAATACGACGAAAAGGAAAACTAGCCTTTGATGTTCTTTATACAAGTCCAAGTCTTGAAAGTTTCTACAACAACTGATGGCCTGGAAAAGTGGGATCTCCAAATGGGTGAGTTCGTAGGACGAAAACATAGATCCGGTGGTGTAAAAATTGATCTTTTTTCATGTTAAAAGTTGTCAACTAGTCCAACCTACCTACTTCGTTGTCTAATCTTAAAAGATATTCCTTATCCAAGATCATAGACTAAACCTTTCACTTGATCTTGTTTCCAAACTTCAACATCTCTCAGTTCCCTTTCATAAAAGTGCTTGGTACACTTGCTTTCGTTGCTTAAAAATTGTATTTCGTGGTTTTTATCACCCGTTGCGTTTCATCAAATCGTAAAAATCGTAACCATTTCTGTGACATTTCCCCAAACAAAATAATTGAATGTCATAAAAGGATATTTTTTCTGCAAATTGTTCCACCTCCCCCTCCATACCTCCAGCACATAATGTTGGTTCAGTTGGCCGGTTCACCCATTTTTACGATTTCCAATTTTCTGCCTCTTTAAGTGCAAATAAAAAATAGAACTTATATTCCACGAGAGAATTCTCCGAATCGAATGTTTCGTCCTTTTTTTTTATTTTCCAACGAGTGACCTCGTATTTATATCCTGCGCGCAATCCACAATCATAATTTACAACCGAATTCCTAGTAACTCTGTGAAATTTCCTTTAAAAAAAAAAGTTACAGAAACCGTTTCCGGTTTCTGCCTCTTTTACGGACTTCCTTCGAGTTCATCAGTGGCCACCGACCAATACAACGTCATTAGCGTTGAAAGTCAGGTAACTGGAAGAAGAAGTTTAAAACTTAAAAATTGCGCCCCGTTGAGCGCTCCCCTGGAAAAGGACAAATAAAAATTATTTTGCCTAGAGAGACGGAGAGAGAGAGAAACATTGCTCCTTTTTGGTTATCCTTTCCTGATTTTCGAGGCGAAATTGTGGTGCACAATTTATGACTAATAATTATCTTATAATTTTGAGAACCTTTCTCTCGATGGAAAGGATGTTGGTAAAAGGATAAAAGCAAAGGACCGAACGGGGTAACAAATTGAAGTTAACCGAGTGAAAGTTTTACAGTGAGGAAATAGTAAGGATTTTTTTTATATTTTTTTTCAAAAAGTATTTAACTCAATGTAGTGGCATTGATGTAATGGACTTAAGGACTTTTTTTTTTCTTGACGTTATGGGACATTAGACGATTTGAAATGAAGTGATTTAGTCGGTTTGTGTCGTTGTGACTTTTATGGATTCATTTCGGTCGACAGTTTAAACAGGTGGTGTCGTTAAGGACTGTATATGCAATCACAAGGACATGCAGAGAAGATAACAAGAAAATAAACAGTTCTTGCTGTACCTCACCTTTGAAATTCAAAAGAAACATAATATGGAAGTGTTTGCAAAAAAATGATACAGATCAACCGCTGACTGTTTCAGTTTTTCTAGTCGAAAACTTCACGTCGAGTGGAGGAAGCTTCTAATTTTTTCTTCCTTTGTAGGCAGCAACCATTATAACAAGGTGTGGTGGGAAACTTAAGTCAATAGTTACCCGATACAGATGATCAAAATTACACAGGCTCGCCAAATCACGTCAATACATCGTACATAGTGCCAAGGCCTCAAGCACACATTTAATCTGATTGTCTCCAGGTCGACATAACCAGCTTCAGCTACTGACTCTAGACTCACTTATTCAGAACTTCCAGGAAAGCTTTCACTTTTTATGTGGGTCGTTGTGGCAACTGATCTTTATTAGAATTGATGATGCTAAATTAATTTTTAAACAACTGAGGATCATAGATCTTGATCAATCGGACTTCCTCTCACGTTTCCGTACGACTGACAAGTTCCCTCTTAAACGTATCTTCTTTGAATAATGATCGTTCCTCATACTTCGAGCGACTTGAAGTAGCAAAAGGCCACCATCATCATCGAACTGATCACTTAACATTCTTGGCAAAATAGATCGTCCATTTAAAGGTCCTCTTGTCTAAAAATACCAACAAAACTGCGATTCTCATAACTGATCTTCCACATGAGTGCATCGCTGATCACTTGGTACCTTTTGATCACTGACGCTATATGGTTACTCATCATTTAACTGATTACTTATTATCGTTTGAAGCTATCATCTAATTCAACTAGCAACTGATTAACGTGTCTTAAGACAATCGATCCTCAATAGCAACTGATCCTCAAAAACAATTGATCTCCACTCTGGAATGTTTCTCAACAACACCAGACCGTTGATATTGCTGTTGCAGATTTCTAATCGATTATACCAACCAATGCAACTGGTACTACGATCCTCGTCAGCAGATATTTAGCCGATCTTACCAACAATGAGGCCGTTTATGTTCCATCAAACTGATCCTTGTTTGATCGCTTTTTCTGATCCTCCATATTATAATGCTACACGAATTTTGATGGTCGATGTAACTCTACGGTTAGTCCTCGGCTCTTAGCACCATCGGCACCACCTCTTGGCAGGCAATGACCAAAAAGCTTTCTAATTCTCTATTCGGATTCGGTTCGGTAGCACAAAAAACGTGAATAGGTGCGAGAAGCAAGGCCTTGGCTATCTTCATACTGCCGTGCCAAATATTTTCTCTCCTGAAGTCCATATTTTCACTAGCAACTAGTGACACTCCACACTTTCTCTGCCACTGTCCGGCACTCTGCCATACAAGATTTAAGATCCTAGGAAGACACCTTTTCCAGTATCTAGAAGAACTGTCCAGCAAGTCGGTGCTTCATATACACAAATTCATCAGCGCTGCGGGCTGGCTTGACTGAGCTTAGGCTTATGGTTGCTAGTAAGAGGACTGCAACCCCTAGGGCATCACAATGGGCCTACTTTGACCTAAGTGTGATGGGGAAAGGATTTCCTTCCCCGTCAACCGTCCTACCTAACCTAACCTTCACTAGCAACTAAACACTTGGTTTTCTTACCGAAATTATCCTTGAAGACCTTCGATCTTCAGTGGCAAACTCATTTTCAACTGATCATTAGCTTCAGCTGATCCTAGAAGACATTCAGCTTTCTATTCAAATAATACTCCACTGATCCTCATTAACAGATCGTTACACGATCGATTAGTGGACATTTTCCTGAGAAATACCAGATTTCGAATATCAAAGTGAATCTCTTCACATGTAACATCGATCACTTCATCTGATCCTCTCCTCTTAATTCTGATCTTCAACAAGGAGTGCTCATTTTTTACACTTTCTTTACTTGCATTGATTCTTGATCTTCAACAAGGATTACATTTTCCATGCTTTCGCTTAGTTTATTAATCGCAGTTACCTACGATACATGATCCTCGGTAATCTTCAGTGCCAAAGCATTCTATAACCACCTATCTGTCTGTCATTTGATTATGAACTACGACTGATGCATTTTTTTTTTACTAATCCAGACTCCAACAGATCGTATTAGACAGTGATCCTCTAATTATCCTCGCTGAAAGATTACTGATCGCTGATCGATTGGTAGACATTTTGTACACTTTTTTTTTGGGATGACTAAAGGGTAAAATGCAAGAAACAAGATTCCTGGCTTCAATCTAAAAACTTGAAGCTGATTTCCTCATTTTACTTATATTTTCAGAAACTAAGACTCTGCAAAGCAAACTTTAAAAGTTACTTGTTAAAATAGAACACTAAGTTAAAAAAAAAAACAAAGAATAAGAACTATAAACATATACAGAATCAAAATCTCTATATATATATATACTACATATTGTTAATTGTTGAGAATTGTTCCAGTTTCTATTATACAAACAAAATATATATATATATTTAGTACAACTTGCTTTTGATGTCCTTAAATTAAGATTTAAAAAAAAAACACACTCATTATACAGTGCTCAAGTGCAAAACAACAAAAAAATAATTCTTCCAACTAAATTTTAGACATTTAAGTATTGTTAACGTAACGTAAAGTGGAAAGGAGATACCTCGGAGAAGAGACTGTGAAGCCTAAACTTAAAATTTCAATTTTATTTTTTAAAAACAAAAAACCAGAAGGAAACCATAAACGTTTTGTAAAAGTGAAGAATTTTGAACTTCTCAATGATTAAATTCGATTGTGGTCATACGTCTACGGCAACAACAGGCAAAATGAAAACTATTGCACCAAATATACGGCGTCGACGACGCTGTGAAAAACATCATTTGGAATTATATCGTGAACAACCAGATGTGGTGCCGTGTTGGGATGCTGTTCCAGCACCACCCATAACACCACCGCCGGCATTTTTACCTGTCGGCTTTAAACGATCTTCTGCATCAAGAAAAGGTGAGCGTTTGGTTTATAAACTGATTTTTTTTGCAAGATTGAGTTTGTTAATCTTTATCGGTCTTCCAAAGCAACCGAACATATACTGTTCGAACAATGATCCTCTGTCAAGAAGGATGATCGTTCCGCACAACAGAGCATAACACATCTCTGAATTGTCTGCCTAGACATTTTATGATTCTTTAGAGTTTAGACTGGACGAAGTATCCACTTCTGACTGATTCCCTAAGCATTTGTCTTCATAAGTTGTGATAGCTGACTGACATTAGGTTGTCATTTGTAACATTTGTCAGCTTATCATTGCTTCGCTTGGCTTATGCACAGCCACTGGTCCTTGACAACTACTAACATGCACCGAAACTACTGATTGCTCGCATATGATTGATCTTCTATCTTCATTCGATCATTATAGTCGTGAAATGCAACTGATTCCAACATCAGCTGATGTAGAATTCATCATAATCACGGTGAATATAACAAGTGGTCATGACATTTACATACATAACTGATCCACTGCATCGGGGAGTGATCAGAAGATCCTTCACAGCCACTGATCGTGCAGATCTACTTAATTCTCAATTCCCATCCTTCAAATCTGTTTTCTACTGTTCTACACCTACAATCCTCTGCTGTTGCACGGTCACCGATCCTCACCAATGACTGATTATTCATACTAGGTCAGGTTAGGTGAGATAAAAGGGATGTGATTGTGCAATCTAGAAAAGTTTGTCTTCACGGAGAATTCTGGACGGTTCCATTCTTTTTCGCTTGCATTGCCCAAGTGCTGTAGAAGGGGTTATCGGAGTGGACCAGCTCATGAAGTCGTCGAAAGATGATGTTTTAATGGTTTACGTTTCCTTCACTCAAGCTGAATGCTTTCAGCAAAGCCAACCACATATGTCTATAACCTGTCGTCATGTAGAAAAGAAGCATGCTTAACCAGGGAATTACTCGTATTTTCTTCGACGATCATAGCATCGTCAATAGCATCCTCCGCTTTATAAGGGGCTTCGACAATGATATCACAATGGATCTCCGTTGGTCTAGTTTGTACTAGTGTACAAACAGCTACTCTAACCTTACCTTGCCTTCTTTCTCCTCTTTAACTTAACAAGTCCGTCAGTAGTCTGGGGCGACAATGTCTAGTCTAATGGATACTTGTAGAGATTCCAACTTTTCCTATAGCCAAATGGCTTCTGATTCTCTTTTCGTTTAGTTTCGGTCTTGAACCACAATGTAGAGAACACATACGGCTATCTGTCTATTTCTTATTCCTTGTGGTGAACTTTTCCCAACCAGCTCATATGCGTTCTCATTTCATTATATGTTTGCACATACCCATGTACGGGAACGAGGCAGTCTGAGCACCGTTCAGAACTGACTTTGATTTTAGGTTTTCACTGTTTCGACCATTGATTTCCACTTGGCTTTCCACAAAGACTGTAGGAATATAGTTTCTTTATACAAATTGCTTTAAAAGACTTACTCCTAAACCTTTTAAGCCACGCTACTAGTGAAGAGCACTTCACACTACACCCTCGGCAGCACTGGACATTTTGTTTCATCTGACACCCCTCGGCAGACAAATGGCTGCTAGTTCAGCTGTTCGCCTCAAATCAATTTCACAGATTATGACCACGCCTTTGAACAAATTCAAAATCTTCCTAGGAAACACAGATTACACCACACCCAAGCTGAATTTTAATAAGAACTCCCCTGCCAACATTCCCTCCATGTCATTCTGGGAGGATGAAGCACATCTACAGGATAATTCGATCCACTTTTACACAGATGGATCAAAAACCAATGAAGGTAGTGTTTTCTCCGATAGGCTTAAGCTCAGCCTCTTTTTCCGTCTTTCAAATCATTGCAGCTCTTTGGCGATCAAGGAAGTCTTGTCTTGGCTAAAGAAAAACGTGATATCTTCCACAGATAAACGCATCTTTTCAGACAGTCAAACAGCGATCAGATCCCTGAAATCAGTCTCTTCAAATTCATTAGTAGCTCTCGATTGCCGATCATCTCTTATTGAGATGACGGAGCAGTTCAATATTCACCTTTGTTAAGTGCCGGGGCATAGAGACATTCCAGGGAACTGGAACAGATATGGAACAACCGCACCCATATTACAGAAAGGGACACCCTGGGTATACCGATCGCTTTATGTAAACTTAAACTCAAGCTGGAGGCTATCGAGAGAACAAATTCAAGGTGGTCAAGTGGTATAATGCGTCTAGCGACAAAGCAGATTTGGTCACGGCTGGATCTGAAACTCAAACTCAAAAGGTTAGGTTAGGTAGGAGTGGTCCACCAAGATCTGTACTTCACCAGAAATACTATCTGCAGAACCAGCTGGAGCTTGCTATAAAGCGCTGGAGACTATGTTGATGTTAGCCAGTTCACTAAGGTTGTTAAAGAAGCTGACTACTAAGTGGGCTCTTCTTCGAACTGAGAGGGCCCGACATCTACTGAGAAGGTGGAGAATCATCTCCTCCTCCCCCTCGTCCGTGCAACTTCTGCAAAAGTCGTTGTAAAGGAGGCCCAGCCTATAGGCATGCTTGCCGATGGTGCAGTTACTAAGGTGCTGCAAACTCAATAGATTGCATATCAAATCCGTAATAGGTGTCATCACTGGACACTATTTAATAGGCAACCATGTGACAAGACTTGGCGTTCATTCAAACGATTTTTGTAGAGCTGCTTGGATGAAGAGGAGGAGGAAACTATTCTCCACGTTCTTTATAGCTGCCTAGCTCTCTCTCGCAAATGAAGGCTCCACTTAGGATAATTCTACTTTAACAACTAAGGCAATCTGACAAACACAGATGTCAGAAACCTCCTTCGCTTCATAAGAAACATAAATTGGTTCAACGAGTAGGTAAGACGATCTCTCCAGATCCATGTGGTATCACATTGGACTTATCACTGTTCTTAGTGTGCTGGCAACAACTGGCAGCCACTAAAACCTAACCTACCAGTGAATATAGTAACTTCAGCTGATCTTGGTGAGTCACTCATTTGAGCTGTCTTTCCTGTTGAGGATTTCGGCTTGGTTTTCAATATTAAAGGCTTCATTGTTAGAACACATTTCTACGACTTCAAATACAAAACTACAAGGACCATGACGCCATCCTCTTTCTGATCAATTTCCAGTACAAGGCCAAGGCTTCCGGAAAAAGTTTTTATAGGGAACTATTCCGTCGCCCTTGAAAGCCTAAAATTCCGTTGTATAATTGTTCAAAGTTCGCCGTATAAATTTATAGAAAACATAAAATTAAAATTAATTTTTTAGTATTTAATAAAATATTTAAATAACGACTTTTTAGCGAACGTAAATATTTGTTATTATTATTTTTTAGCTGATAAATCTTTTTTCTTGTTTTTTTTTTTTTGTTTTAAGTAGTGGTCGTCAAGTATCTACTCACATCTCTTTATACGTCTTCAAATGGAATGACATATTTATTTCTTTATTAGTGGGAGGTAGTACCTACATATATTCTTTTTTTTTTATTTTTATGATTTTTAATTTAAATGCGTAGCTAGGATGTAAATCATAATTTTTTGATATGTTGACGTTAATACTGTGGCGGCGCCTAAACTTGATAAAATGTAATTATTCTTAAATTTAGTTATTTATTTCGTGGGCTAGGTGGATTTATTGTTTTCACTTTGAAAGTCGAAAAGATATATAAATTGTATATTTTGAAAGTGGAAAAATTTCAAATTGTTCTTTGAGTTTGAAGTGAATCTGTTTTTTTTTTTTGCACCTAGTGAATGCTAAGAAGCTTAGGCTGTCTCTTTGCGTGAATATATGCGTGGGTAAAGTTTGTTTTTTTTTTTTTGGTCAAATTGTTTTTCTTTTAACTGATAACTTTATGACAAATAGATGATGCAAAAGAAGAAAGTAAATCGATGGCGCCTTTGAGTCAGCTGGTTAGTTTTAAGCAAAACATTTTTAAATTTAGAAAATTTGTACAATTTGCGTGGAAAAATTTCAAAAAAAATTTAACTTAGAAATATTTTTGTAAACATTTCGTAATTGATATCCGTGATGAGTTGAAGATATGATTGAACTTGGAACACTTTAAAAACATGTCCAAGTGCTACAGTCTGTCACTGTCAATCGATTCTTCTGACATGACTATGTTTGACGTGATTTTCTACGTCAAGAAATCTTGTCAGACATTTCTATCTTGCACCCACGTTTATTTTTTAAAGTATTCTTCTCTAAGAACGTCTAACAGAACGAAAATATTTGATCCACGAATGTAATATACGGGATTACCAAAAAGTTCATCCTTAAAAATTGCATTCTTATATGGTTTAGACTTGGCCATTTACAGAGGCAGTTGTAGGTGTTTTATTGAACTTTTTTTCTAACGTCTCTACGTGGAATTCTGTCAGATAATTTTTTGTTTGTATATTTTTTGTGTATAGTCCTTGTTAGGTTAGATAAGGTTAGGTGACTCCGGCTAAGCAGAACCACACTTAGACGAGAGTGTAGGTCCATTGTGTCCCATTGGGATGGCCATGGTGTAGTGGTTGCATCATCGCTTGTCACGCTGAAGGTTCCAGATTCGAATCCCGATGTCAAAAAAAAAAAAAAAAAGTCGAGCAACTGCGGAAAAAAGCTGACGTCAACTCTACGGCGTAGGCATAACACTGGCAGTAGGGTGGTCATATGGCTTGAAAGTGTTGACCGTACTCATGATATCGGGATGTTCGAAAGAAATACTGTGAATTATAAGCAATGGCAACAGACCAATAATTCTCCCCAGTCATTCTGGACACCACCCTCGGAGCAAAAAGACTGAAACCTAATACCACCTGAGTTTCAAAATCACTACACTAACACTAGCGCTGTGTGAATAGCATCATAAGGGTATTCGTAACCCCTTTAGCGCTAGTGAATAATAAAAATAAATAAAAAATTGTGATACCACATAGAGTATCAGATTACCAACATCAAGAGCCTAGCATGATGTATTTCCTTGTTCAGGGAAGAAGCTTTTGGGTAACTGCACTGTGCAGACCCTTTCCTATATCGCACTATGTGCTCCTACTGGAACAACACTTAGGGACTCAGACAGACTAAAAGGGCCATCCGACCCCTGAACAAAACCACAAAAAACATTCTCAATCACAAAAGGGACGATATCAGAAGGCTTGCCAGCTTCCTCACCGGTCACTGAAGCCTTAGATATCACTTACATAAACTAAATATAGTTCAGGAATCTGAATGCAGACTCTGCTTAGAGGAAGACGAATCAGCCGAACACATATTATGTGAGGGCGTGACTGTCTGCAGAGTCAGGAATCGCTGTTTCCACAAAGAATTTCTAACACCGGAGGACATTCGTAATGCCTCGACTGGAGATATCATTAACTTCATTAGGAAAATAGAGGATATCCTTGTCTAACTTCTTAGAAAATTTCTCCTAGAATTTGCCTTCTTCGCCTTGAAGAGGTCAGGGCAAGTGCAAAGAAGCTGAGTGACCTTTTTATTTTTCTCTTCCTCGTCTTTATAGCTTCTGCAGACATTATTGGAAGGGATGTCTGCTTATCAAGCAATGCTGAGGGCTCTACTCAAAGTGACCATCTATTGAACAACATTATCTCAGTTTCTAAGAGCAAATGACCGAAAACAAGTTCATGTCACCGAAACAAGGACCGGGGCAGACAAAATCAAGCGAATTCTTTACAATGCAGTTTATCTGAGCGTTCCAGTTCAGTACTCAGGATGAATTTCTCTCTTGTCCAAAGTTTAATCCGTAGATCTTTCAAAAGAGGCACAAAGATTGAAAATTCATTTACCAAATGCACAGGTTGTTTGAGAAGACGCTGTTGTATTTTATCAATGGTTGGCCCCTTGGTATCTTTGGATTCTGTAGTTTGTGTCTCCGCTAAGCTATCTGAATGGTGTATATTGCTAAAGATATTTTTTTATAGATTCCTATCCCATCACTGCTAAGACCAACATCATGGTTGGTTGGTTTCCTAGGACTTACTTGGAACTATGGCCAGTAGAGTGTAGACAAACAAATTTAGTCATGCGAACCTGTGAAGGGACGGCCACCTAGAAAGGGATACAAAGAATTTCCTGAAATCAGCTATCTGAAGGTTCTGCATCCTCAATCTTCTGGTGGCTCAAGAGAACACATCGTATGGATTCGCCAACATCATAGTCCCGGCGTTTCTAACACTCTACACTGTAGACTATGCGACTTCCACAATTCTTCCTTCATCGACAATACACTATTCCAGAGTACACCTCACGGGAATATCCTTGTCTTCCATCACCCTTTCAAGTAAAACTGTACTTGAAAAAAGCATAATCCTCACGTCAACAATGAGTATGTATATTAAAATGTTTGTCTAAACAGTTATCTCACTCAATATTTGTCCTTTCGTGTGATTCCCCCCGACAACAACCAAACACCTATCGATTCACATGTCTAACGACCATTTTCTGATGAGGTAACTCCTAAAATACCAAAACCACAAAATCCAGTGGTTAGTGTTCCTAATTAAATCAGTTTACATCCGTAAATGCCCGCATCGATTTCATCAAGCGTATAATCCTTATTTCAATAGACACACACTCACACTCAAGTATAGGTACAGCCGCATGTGTCACCCTTCAATGTGGTTAGATATTGATTCTCTAAACCCGAGGGTAGTTCTCTCTTTATTATTTCTGCACGCATGAAAACACACAGCATGTGTGTGTGTGTAAATGTAATATCTATTTTCCAATCTTCACTTCCTATTCCTATCACACACTCATATCAGCAGCCATTATCCTTATCCGGTGGGATTGTTCTGTCCATCCATATTATTACTTTATTAGATCAGAAATTTCAGCTATCCTATCTGCATTCATATCTTGATGGACCGTAGATTGACATTCGAGGCACATATGTCCATATGATGACCGACGAAATGAATGTTTACAGACGCTCCCTCTCATTGAAACAACAATAATACACCCGAAAACAGGACAGATTTTGCGAATCCTTTTTCCCTATTCCAATTGTTTATTCAATCAAAATTGTTTCTGCCACAGGGACGTAATCGTAGCAATTTACCACATGCTATCCTGTCACACAGAGTAAACCATTCGTAGTTCCCTTCTCTCTTGTTCTAGATCCTTAAACGGATGTTTTTCGTCTGGACAAACTTGAATCTCAATAATTTCGACCCTTTCGCTGAACCCAGAAAAACTCTCTCTCTCTCAATCCTATTCGAGGCTCACACGAGCGAATGCCACAATAAATGGTGGTTTCAAGGATACAACAAGGACTTGGTACCTACATAAAGAGAAACTTGGACAATCCACCTCCCTAACTTGCTAAAAAGAATGGCACTGCCACTGGGATTTAAGTGACTAGGGTGGAATTTTATGGTTTATTGGTTTCGACTGGTGGAATCCTCCCAAAAAGGATTCAAGACGGAACACATTCGAGTAAGAGGAAGGGAAAAAAAATTATACAAGGAAGTTGTCAAATACACATGACTAAACTGTAAGGACTCCTAGAGTAACATAGGAAGGATATGTGGTGGTGGAAGAGGGTTGATGATAATAAATTATTTGCCTCGACGGGGTATCCAATCGCTTAATGTGCGTTTTAAAATAATTTATTCGATTATTTTCCAACAAAAAATAACGTGAAGCAGAAGGAAGTAAACACAAAAAATACAAAAAAGTTCCACATACGCCACAGTAGCGTTGTCATTGTGCGAGACTCACCCACCGGTGAATGGATATCCTCGCGTTTGATGGAAACTTTTTCGAACCGCAAAAACAAGACAAATGTGCCATTTTAAGATCCTTGAAATGTGCTCCGGTGAAAATTCTCTGTGGTTTTACATACCCTTCGGGGAGTAAGGACTCGGTAAAAGTCGTGACATGATGTACATGGTTTTGTAAATAAATTGTTTTGGATTCTGGAATTTTAAGTGATCACATGGGGGAGTGAAAAATCGTTTCAATAGATTTACGTTTTGAGAATTGAAATTGATTTTCTTTCTTTCACTCTCTTTCTCTCTCTTCACCTCGGAAAAGGAAGGGAAAGCAATAAAATTAAATTAATATGTCTACTGTAATGTTATGGATTAGTTTTTGTCGAAAGAATGATGTCCTGATGATGCGCTGATGTTTTCCGATACACAAAGGTCAAAGCCAAAGGACTGTTTCCATTTGTTCAACTTATCTCATGTTTTCCCTTTTGAGTCCTAAAGCCTTGTGGTTTCAAGCTTTGTGTTTAAGCTCCCTTCAACTCAACAAAGGGTTAAGGATGGCTAATTGGTCGTCCAATTAACAAATTCGTACATGTTTTCACGACAGAGGAACTGCGATAATGGACATCCCTAGTGAATTGGAATCATTTGCTGCTTTGATAGGTCTTTCAACAACTTTTCGGATGAGTGTGTGTTATCCATTATCAATCAGAGTTTCCATTACTAAAGCAATCGACTTTTACAATTGATTTTCATTTGAAAACTTTGCCGTTTGATGGTACGTCCACTGTATCTATCCAATTGTCATTGTTGGTCCTTTGACCTTAGATGGAGCAATTTTCAAAGAAAATAAATTTGACAGTGTAAAACTAGGTCCCTCTTTGATGAGCCGAAAGGGAATGCTCAAGTAGTTCTTTGCTTTGTTTCTCAGAATGCAGTAGGATGCTTCTCTTGAAAAGAGTTTGACATTTTTTTTGTCGTAAGCTATTGATGTAATCAACTTTGAACTTTGCTACTAAACACGTCCGCCAGTGTAAGATGAAAATGGGAAACGCAAGCTTTTTGAAACAAGATATCGAAAAAGTCCACAACCAAAGTGATGCTGTGAAAAACGTTGGTAATTTCTGGAACTTGAACCTTAGCCAGGTTTTTCAGCAGTCAATGAGCCACAGCGACAACCATCAGCAGATGGGTTAGTGAGATGCTTTATAGGCTTAGTGGTAACAGACTGTAGGTTTAGACGAATGCACCAGAAAAAATCTTTTGGCCAACCCTTGAAAAAACTGTCCTAGACTCCTTTACTAGAAGAGTGAAGCCGTGCCTTTGCACACTCACTTTTAGTAGGAAAAGCCAAACAAAAGGCCTGCGATCATCAGATTCAATTGGCTACAAAAGTTAACTTCCCTTGATATCGCAGGGTACTTGTCATACATAAGCCAATGTAGTCCAGTGTAGTCCCTTAATTATGGAAAACCAACAAGCGCCTCCAGTCAGCTTGATCTCTAGCTACCTGCCTCCAGGTTCAAACGCTTATTTGTTTGTTACTCAATGACTCCCTAGCCATGGAACCGATTAACTTGCAAATTGGCATAATTATAGCTGACATATTGGATTAAACTATGAGATGTACTTTATCCCGCCACTCCCACGTCATACCATCAACACACGAGATTCGGATCTCCACTGACTGTAATAAAATCTTATTTCCATGACGAAATGTTGTTGGGGCGGCTTAGACTTTCACAAACCTGAAGGCAAGGCCATTAGCTCTCACTCCTTAATCTGCCATTCTATGGCCTCTACCCACGTATGGTTTAAAGCTTATTTTCTTCTACGTCATGTATCAGTCCCAATTTCCACAAAAAGCACGTTTTGTCAAGTTCTCCCTTTTTCTCTGTTCTGCGGTCTTTCAATCAAAACGAACCAAATCTATTCCGAACTTCCATTCCTTTCGTCACGCCCGATAAAAATACGTCTGCAGAACGACTTTACCTTCCGCAAAATGCAAAAAAAGGAAGAGAAATCGAAAACAATCATGTTTCCATTCAAAGTGTCGTCCAAACCTCAAAAGTGTTCCTTCCCAGCTTTCAGTAAAGTCACCACTCAGGAGATATCCTTCCCAAACCACCACTCAGACACAGCTTAATGGCAATCTCCTGCTGATACTACCCTTAGACACTTTTTTTTTTGAATATCAAAAGCAAAAAGGACTGCTCTTCTATCCGAGGACGACTTACATACATGTCGACAAGAGTTTTTGATTAAATTTTAGAGACTATCGACGAGGACAATGTCGCCACCGCCGACACCACAGCCCATCATAGTTGTACACCTTTCACCTTCTCTCTCTCTCTCTCTTAATCATTTGGTATTCTTCTTCGTTAGGACTGGCATTTTGCCTTTTTTTTTATTTCTCTTCGACTTCCTGCGTGTGACCGAAAGGAGAATTTAATTTATTTCACTACTTCCCAGTAGCTGATGATGGTGGTGGTAGTAGTAGTGAATCCTTTTTTAATGGAATTTCAAAGCCTGCTGCTACTGCTGCTTCTGTGTATGGGTTCTAATGCTAATCACCCACCATCGCCACCACACGGTTTGTTATCTTTGTCCTGTTGTATAACAGATGGCATTGAGAGTCGAATTCAATTGAATTCCAATGTTATACGCTTTTCGTTTTTTTTTTTTTTTTTACGACACAAATGGGGATGCCCTTCCCCGAGGCTGATGGTCGCAGGATGTATGCGGAAAAAAAAGGAAAATGCTTGGTTTTTGATTGGCACTTTTGAGTGTGGGGGGACTTTGAAAACCGCTCTTACTGTCAAACAAAGGTTCTAGAGGATTAGTTGCGTCGACATTGGCTTTAGAAATTTAACTTTTTATCACGCTCGATAGCACTGCCAGGACGAATAAGGAAAACTTTAAGTTAAAGAACAACATCCCAACTGACACTGAGATTCAGTGAAAAGTGAAATAAATATCAAGTACTTACTACGCGTTGGAAAACAATTTTTAAATGTCACTTCCATGCTGCTTCCACACTATCATCTATCAAAAAAAAAAACCCACACTCTCCTGTAAAAAGGACACTAAAGTCATTACGATGAAAACGCTGAAGGTCAGCATTTTTCAGACAAGAGTTTATCTCTTTGCCTCTTGTCATCTTGGGTGCATGCCTGTGGGATGTTAACAGAGAAAAACCAAAGATACATGGAGACATTCCAGCATGATTATGATCCTTTTTCCATCTATACATATACATATATCCTCTTGTGATGTCAAAGGATAGGAAGGAGATGAAATTGCAAACATAATTCACATGTGTGAGCCCTTGGGGGTTTAACGAGTGGTGGGCATGACAAATATCCGATATTGTGTAGATACAATTTTTGTTTTTCCTCTTCTATCGGATAAGGATAAAAAAAAAAAAAAAAAAAAACAACAAAAACAGGGAACAAAGTGTAAGAAGAATATTTATTGGTTTCAGGGTTAAAGGGCCAATAGGGGAGCCACAACTATTTGGCAGAAGATGTGTTTATTATTTTCTAAGTACGTCGTAAATTGCAGACGTGATGCATAATCGATTGGTGTGTGAGGATATTTTAAATTAATTTTGATATTCGATTCAAAAATGATGGCACCCCAGGGTGTTTGTTGAAAATTAAAAGGAAAAATTGATATCCTTTTGCATGATTTAGATGTTTTCCTTATTTGGAATAAATTTTGAACGATGAAAATCGTAAAAAAAAAGGGTTTTACTATGACGCTTGAGGGCAATTGGTAGAAATAACTGAAAGGATGTCAGTAATTCAGATGCTTCCTCTTGAAAAGATGAGAAACAACTCTTGTGTGTTTGTCCTGTAAAAGCTTACAGAAGATTAAAAGATTGGACGTGATATATTTCTAAATCATTTCACCTCTTCTAGAGGATGTCAACAGCACCTGAGCTGAGTTCTGTAAAACGTTTAAGCTCGTTCCCAATAACATCGATCCCTCTTCAACTGTTCTTTCCAATTTTTTCCCTGGGGCTTCTCTTTTTTCTGTTTGACTGGGTGTGTGGATTCCATTGCATGGCATAATTCGCTGTGGAATTGTTTTTGTGTTGTAGGGTGTGATTGGTTCCTGACGAAGTGCTGTTCTTTGAGACGAAGTTTGGCAAGAAAATCCTCATAAAGTAATAAGACACGAACGTTTTCAGTTTTCGAATGACAGCAGTGGTCTTGTAGGAGCGGAACAGCCTCAGCTTGGTTTTATTACAAAAAATCGATTCTGCTGCCCACATTCAGTTCGGTGGCACCGTCGCGTCTATTGATACGATGATTCCTAGATTGAGAAACTAGTCGGCTTGTTCTTCCTAATGTTCAGTTAAGCGTTCAAGTTCGAAAGGCTCAGTCCTACTCGGTTTCCATGTTATCCATAATCCTGTGTGAAAGCAGGCAGATATCGTCAGCGTAGTCAAGATGCCATTGTCCATATCAAAAGTCGGCTTTCCTTCGTCAAAGCTGCACGGAAAACATCAATGATAATCACCAGGAATAGAAGTGGTGAAAGTATGTAGCTCTGTCGTGCCGAAACTTGGATTCAACTTACATGTCAGGTCGAAAACATTAGCACTATTAAGTCGTGTCCAACACCATTGGCAATCCTTTTACACCTTATCACTTCGAATCACATTGTGTCAGCAATGTCTACGCATTTTAAATCACTCTTCGATTCACCTCTTCGATTCTCTTCGGCTCAATTCCAAAGGATTTTCACTATCCTGCTTGTGTTTCATTGGGGCAAACTGATTCCATTGCTTCTATCCATTGCTATTGACTTTTTCAGATGGAGATGCCAACGCTTTTTAACTCGCAAGTCCTTTTCCGTTGACTTTTTCGATGCAAATCTGATCAACATGTCCTAGAACCTCTTAAAAATCCTCAGACATCCCATAACTCTAACTACGTCATCACTTAAAGCCTTCTTTTGTCGTTCCACTCTCTCTTAACACAAATATACTTTATTAATTCGAAAATTCATTTAATTAGATGCACTAAGCCCCCACTGTGATACTCTTCAACATTTTATCATTTATATCTCGTCTGGCGACATTTTTTTGTTTTGTTCTTTTTGCCCACAGCCCGCCCACTCCCATTAAAAATGAATATCCAAATGGTTGTCGTCCTTTCTTAAACAAAAATTGTTTGTACAAGTATATATCCTAACTTGGAAAATTATATTTATGCAGAAAAAAGGAAGATGAAAGTGTAACAGTAATAGAACAAAATCCACATTCATTGTGAGACATTTTCAATTAAATTAAAAGTAAAGTTACGCAGGACCACCAACAAGAGCACCAGGACCAACGCAATGTCACACAAATCCTCATCATAGTAATGCTGTCACGATTTTGTTAAACCATAGCAGCAAACACAACCACCACAGACCAAGTACAGAGAAGTAGACAACGCAGTAGATATCGTCCTTGGATTTTGTAGAGCTTCCACAACTGAGAAGAAGGTTTCTCATGAGTGAACCCCATATCAGTTGGCTATTAGAACCGTCATCCGGGCTAAAGTGCTGGAAGTGGGTTTCTTGAGATAATATTGCTTTATGCGGTTTTGTTGATCTGGTCGTGCATCAGTAGCAAGTTGAGTATACCAAAAGGAAGTCCCACGTAGAGTTGCTTTTTTTTTGTTGTTGTTGCGTGGGTGGAACGAACTTAGGATTTATGACATAATGCATTCACTTTGAGAGGACAGAGACTATGAGGTTAGAGCTATCCTTGCTTAAAAATTAAACAAGGAAATAACACAACGTGTGTGGATAAGAATTTTGGATTACATACGAGTACAAGGTATTTTGACGGGAAGTTGTAAGTAAAGCAAACATAAGAACGCACTTATTATTCAGACGAACATTCAAAAACAAGATTAAGAAGTACCTCTTACGAAAACATTGTTTGAGTTCGTAGGGATGTTTAAGGAGAGAGATTAAAGTCGTCTTTGTTTAAAGTCACAAATGTAGCTCTGAGAAGCACGATCTTTCTGTCAAACGACGACCATTCGGCCAAAGCTCGACTCTTCTTCGATTTTTTGAAGTCATCTCTACATTCTTAGAGCAGGAACGTGAATAAGGGAATGCGAATGAGAAACTGCGAATATTGTCATCAGTGAAAAAGTGGATTGGATTAGGAATTGCAGTCTGGAGATCATTTGAGTGGCCTAGTTGCAAAACTCACTAAGTCCACTTTTTGAGCAAAATTTAATAATGATGCAGTTTGATCTCACTATGATAGCCATAGCTATCTGCATCATTACTTAAGTTTTTTTTTCAAAAATGGCAGTTAGTGAGTTTTGCAACTAGGCCACTCATTTATGAAAATGTCGAAACGGAGCCTTGGGGAACACCAACATTTACATGGTGAACATTGCAGACATTGAAATCGTTCAAAATAGTTCAAATTGTTATATGCCATATGCAAGCTTAAGGACTTGATGCCAAACTCTGTTAAATGCCTTTAAAATATCAAGCGCAACAATAACCAAATAAGAAGACTCGTTCCACTTCTTGGTGAGGTATGCCATCAATTTATCCTTGGATCTGTTGCTACTTCTTTTTGTGAACCGTGATACCTTAGAAGCTAATGATTTATCAGCGACTTCAGAAAGAAGGGACGTTAATGCAATGGATCTGCAAGACGGGCTAAACAGATACATTTTTGCACCTTTTTGGGAATGAAAACAGAGAAGTAAGATAGATGGATCAGCTTACGCAGTGGTTTTGTCAGCATAAAAGGACACTTTTTCAGAACTATGGATGAAATACTGACTCTACCAGAGGACTCGTGAACGTTAATCCCCCTAGGTACTCTTGCAACTATATGCATCTGATTTTGTTGAGTTTGAGTGGTGACAAAGTACAATCTGGAAACGTTAAGCTGGCTACGTAGTGCAAGTTGACACCTGGATTGCCATTGAAAATGAGCGTTGGCATCGATGATGAAGGCAGAATGTAGTATCTTGTACCCAAATTAGACACGTTTCGACTTTATACCGGTTTTTCTCAGATTAATTGGCTTTATATGACCGACAAGTTACCTCCTTCTTCCAGATAGTCTCTTTCCAGCTCGCCGAACAACGATTTTTCAAGCTCATACCAAAGAGTCAGTCAGTAATCATATCGACTATTGGTATCGAGGAAACATAGCGACCATTCAGGTCGTCCTAATTGACTTTCTCGTATTTTCTTGTTAAATATTTTTTTTTTTTTTTACATAAGTCGTTGAAACATAATTCTAATATCCTCTTCTTTTTTCTTCCTTCCAGGTAAGTCCAGTCATGCATTTGAAAAAAATAGTAAGTTTCCATAGTAAAATATTTTTTTTCTTATATAATTCACTCGCGCTCAAGGGGTTATGGATACCCTTATGATGCTATTCACACAGATCTAGTGTTGGTGTAGTAATTTTGAACTTAATTTAGTATTTGGTTTCAGTATTTGCTTCGAGGGTGGTGTCCAGAATAACAGAAGAATTTTTGTCATTGTTGACATTGCTTATAATTCACAGTATTTCTTTCTAACTTCCTGATGTCATTATCGCTAGCGATCAGCGCTTCAAGGCATATGACCAACCTAACTCCAGTGTTATGCGTATGCAGTAGAATAAGCTTTGCTCGCCGTTGATGAAGTTTTTTGAGTTGGACCTGGAACCCTCAGTTTGACAAGCAATGATGCTAACCACTACACCATGGCCACCCTTCAAAAGTCACATGGATACTTATTTATTTAGGTTACGTTACAGTTCGCAGTAAAGCTGAGCCTCAATCTACAAGCATATTTAGATAGCCTGGTCCTAAGCTTACTGCAAGTTGGTTGAGGTCTCCTACTTGTATGCGGTAACCTAAGACGAGGTCTTCCCTACTGCATTGTCTCTCTAGGTTTGATTCAAAGACTTTGTGGCCCGGAGCATTGATGAACATTTGCTCTACATGTCTTAGCCATCCATCGCATCTCCAATGCGCAGTTTTTTAACGTCGCTGTACAACTCGTATAGTTTGTCGTTGAACCTTCTCCTTCAAAGCCCGTCAATGCATAAGGGGTCAAATGTCTTAAGAAGAATTTTTCGCTCGAAATGATTTCGAAAACATTTTCAAAAAAGGCCATGTCTTGGCTTCGTAAAGTAGGAATGCGAACTTATACAGAGTTTCATTAATATTTCGGAATAAAGCTCTACAGCCGTACAGCCCAAAGAAACAACGATTGACATGAGTTATTTTGTACTTCTTTGAATTTCTGATGAAATTTTGTTGCCAGAAGGGATATCAGAGTCAATATACCTGTTCACTGTCCGATTTGTCGATGTTGGATGTTCCTTGTTGTTGGCAGCAGTACGTACTTGGCTTTACCCTCGTTCACTGGTAAAGCCATTTTGGACGCTTCTACCCAAATGTTTGCGAACACACCGATGACAGCTCATTACGTTTGCCCAATGATGTCAATATCATCGGCGCAGTAGCAAGTGGTTGCACAGACTTTTGAAAGATAGTGTTACAGACAATCCGTTCAAGGATGATGTCAAAGAAATCACATGACGTCTCGTTACCTTGTCCAAATTCTATCGATGAAGGGAAATTGCTCCATCGTAATCCTACATAAATGGACAAGTTTGGTACGATCACCAAAACTAGACATTAAAATGAATAGTTAAGGACATATCTCAATCTCAATCCTATCTGTCACCATTTTTGAAATTTTTTTTTATTTTGTTATAATGAATGAATCATCATGCGTATTTAATTGCGTATATAATGTTTGTTTATCTAACAAAAGTCTGATAAATCAAAAAATTAAGTTTCTATTTTTAACACAAAAAGTCTAAAGATAAATATATAATAAGAAATTTAAAATCAAGAGGTCCGGTGCATAAATTTAAAATATTTATTTATTTGTTGTTTATGTGTCTTGTCATTTTTCTTTACATCTTTTATTGTTTTATCATTGTTCGCAATTAAGTAATTAGCTAATATGCGAATGTGATTCATAGCCTTTTGGTAATATTCGCATTAAGAATCACACACTAGGTATAGGAGTGGTCAACTTTTCCTTGACTGGTGGTCGAGACTACAACTTTCCGAATTATTTTTGAGAGTCATGCACTTAGACTTAGTTTCGACGAGTATAGTCTGCCCTAGAGCACCTTCTCAAGGCCAGTTAGTCTGAAGAATCTGGAAATGAGAAGCTAGTCTATGGTTGGTACAGTCTTATCTGATATTTGGTACTTGCCTTGATTTTAAAATGTGTTCTGAGCTATCCCTGGACTAATTCCAAAATCTTCAAAGGTCTTCTTCGTTTAAGCCAACTTTTCTTAGTTGTTTCCTGAATTTGTAGTGGATACTTTGAATCTTTTTGAAAAGTTTCTTAGCTTGTCTCGGTCCTTGAAGGTTTTTCCCTTCTCCATTCTCCTGAATTTTTCTTTTAGGTCCCATACCCCCCAGAATGGTTCAGGTCCTATAAAGCGTTTTGCTTTGCCTTGTCTAGTTAAGAAGTCCGCCTCTTCATTACCCTAAATGCCGGCATGACCGAGGGTTACCCTATAGCTGTTACGCAGTTCATTTAGTTTTTGTAGGCATTCCCACACAATATAAGACCTTATTACATGAGTGACAAGGGCTTTGATTGCTGTTTGACTATCATCTTCGTCAAGATTGATAATACTGGCGTACTTGCCCATGGATTCGTGTTGCTTCGTCCTTGGTCTGAAAGCCACTGCACCAGTTTCCACCTTGAACCGCCTGTGAACCACTTAACCCTGTGGTTGCCCAATATTCATCGCTTCAACTTCGCTTCTTTCAACTGAGCTTCAGAAGAAAGTTCTTATCGTCTCTAGGAATTACCAAAACGAAAAGATTATTAAGGAGAGCATCAAATACATTTGAATTGATGTATCTCCTCCTTCTGATTCTTTCCTTTGCCATCCTAAGGATAATTTTGCTACTCCCTCCACCAAGATGTGCAAGGATGTCAGTTGCAGAAGTTCTTCCATGGCTGCAGTTGCGCATGTTTGCATGGCCTCTCTGCACTTAGTCGAGTGTCCTCCTTGTAGTGACTACACTGGTCGTCTTTGCCTATGCTAGTGCCCCATATCCTGCCAAACTGTTGGCTGTTCTTGTGATCAGTAGCTAACACATCCACTAGGATACTGTGCCATTGACTCCTTTCCTTCTTAAGGCTCAGTTGATTATATGAAGCACAGAGCGCTACTTCCTTCTTATCAAGAGCATGAATGAATGAATAAACGATTCCCGTCAGCTCATATAGAGTAGTATCGGTGGATCTATCCGCTCTTTTATGCAAGTTGACAGCGATGAATGGGACATAGGCTTAGTACTCCCTCTCTTGTGTTATTATCAACAACATTCTCCATTTTCTTGCGAAGAAACGATGCTAGGCTGATTGGTCTTTAGGACTTTGGTTGAATTTGGTCCTTTTTCTTCACTTTAGCTGTAAAAACAACCTTTGCCCTTCTTGATTGATTTGATATGTAGACCAGAGCCCGACTGCTTTTTGATATCCATAGCAGGTACTCGTTTGTGGATTAATTTACCTTGTCCCTTCTGAATAAGGACTAGTAACTAGGACTTGGACTTGAACTAATGGCCCATTGTGCTGATCCTCCAAAACAGATGTCAACCGCACATGCTCAATCGTGATTGCTGCGCGTCCTTCTAAGGAAAAGAGTTTCTAAGAGCAGTAGTGTTCTTTATTGAGAGGTATTTGCATTCCTCCTAATTTTGTGTGAGTTTTATGTAGTCTGGTCACGGCAGGAGTATCTTCTTGTGATCCTTCTCATAGAATGTCCTCTTTAAGCTTTCGGCAGTTTCTTATTACAGGTTGTTGGTGTCATCCTATAGTCCTGCCAGTAACGACTGCGTTTAGCTCTATTGAACAGCTTTTGCTCCAGAAAATTGTTCTTGACTTTTCACGTGCTCCTTGTCTCCAAGTTCAGGGCTACATTCCGTGATGCCATAGAAAAAAAAAATCTTGAACTCCTCATTCAAATGGAATTTCTGTAAAAAAAAAAAAAAACCCCCCCTCTCTCTCACCTTGTGTCTGACAATGTCGTGTCATTGTCCATCATAACCACTTGTTAATGAACTTCACCTTCAAAAATCACGAGTTTTTCCACTCACTCAGTCATTTTGTTCTGAAATTTCAAATATTAACCTCCCCTACCCCACCACGACTAGTCTTACTTTTTCAAAAACTTTGTGTTCCTCCCATTCTCTCACTTTTTTTTTGAAAATCTTTCGCATATTTTACAAATCACCACCAATGAGTCAATTTATATATTTATATGTGTTTCACAAATACCGGTGCTCTCTTCTATATTTATAAATAAAAATTTTTCATTTATATTTTGTATTTAATTTTTGATTGTTACACTTTGTGCCCATGATATATAGTCCCGTTGAAAAATAAATTCGTATATCAAAAATGTATAAAGCAATCAAATGTGATGTAGCACAACAAGAGAAAAGAATCATTTATTGTGTCCTTATTTTCAAAAGTGATTTGTTAATTTAAAAAATAAAAAAAATAAAAAAATAATGAAAATAAAATAACAGTGTTGTCCTACAGGTTTATATGTATGTTTTCTGTTATTCAAAGATTGTTGGTGACCTTGCGTGAGCGTTGCTTGATTTAATTTATTAACATTCCTTTGCCGGAGGAGTATACATAAATTTGTGGTATGTTTTGTATTGTGCTTACGCATTTTGGAATGTTGCCTCCTTTTTCAAAAAGAAACACAAAAACGAACCGACATGACGTAGGATTTGATATGTTAGTTTATTATTTGCGGAGTTGACAAAGTGGTGAAAGAAGTTCTTGTTTTTTTTAAAAACGATTTTTAAAATTATTTTTTCAAAGAGTTGTGATCTTCGGATAAGCGGATCAGTGGTCAAATGATTTCGGACTAAGTTCTTCGAAAAGAGGAGATATTCTAACTATTACAATTTGTACCCGGATAATCTAGAATCTAAAGGATTCATTGTGGATGGTGCAGATAATACGAGTATTTCCTTAAATTAGGTCAGAAATGGGCTTTGGTTCAATACCCCTGCAGAGATCTGAGAAGTATAGAAGGGAGACTTAGACGACACGCTAAGAGTAAGTAGTACCTACATGGTCGTCGCGGCTTACTGGTCAGTGCGTTGGACTGCTAAACGAGAGGACACAGGTTCGAGACTTAAAACTGCCAAACGTTTTTATTCGCGGGACCACCTCTTCACATGCCTGACAAAGCTGCAGTAATATAGTCTGTCATGAAAAAGATTTTCAGTCAATCGTTCGGAGTCGGCAATAAAACTGTAGGTCCCTTCCATTCGTGCGAAAAATACAACACGCCCAACATAAGTTGGTGCGAGAGGTAGGCCCTGGCTCTATATGAGGTGTAACGTCAAATATTTTATGTGTGGCTCCTTCCGGACAACATCACAGGACAATTATGACAAATGAAGATGGACATACATACAACGAGACATGTATCAACAGGAGACATAAAGAGCTATACATTACCTACCGCCACTACTAACATGCCATGGATGCTTTAGATTTATAGCCTATCTCCATAAGTTTGGGCACGCTGACAACCTTCATTGTCCCAAGAAGCATGAGTATAAACCAAGACGCGAAACACATCATGTTTCATCGCTCGCGGTATAAAGGAGGTAAATACATGCTGGAAGAGAGACTAAACTCCAGAAAATATTTACAACCAAGCAGAAGAAGCACATTGAAGATGGTTGGGATGACCAAATCATCCACGAAAAGTAAATGACTCTAGTCTCCCACTATGAGACATTCTCCGCCACGGCTGAAAAACACAGGTGATAAAACGCAACGCGGTGGCGTCCAACGCAAGCAGCGAAAGGCACCGTTTGTACCTATATATAAAAGCAAAATAGCTGTAGACAGATTTGACATACCCCAAGGCCTTTTCAAACATCATTATCTGTGAAAATCTGGTCGGTAGTGTTTCTGCCAAGACAAAACAGAGGAAATGCGTTGCGTACTCTTCTGCTTCTATGTCCCCAAAGTATCTGCCAGTACACTGTGGCTTGTGAGGATGTTGATGACCATTACTGAGTACGATCTGTTCAGCGTAAGTATATTTTTTGTAGCGAGATCTTCTTTGATATGCGGCATGATGGGAGTGCGCTCTCTAACTCTCTAACCGTATGTCTCGTTTTAGAACTTCTATAAGGGCATCAGAACCGAGTGATCGACTACTATTGGGCTCAGTTTTGGTTCTATACTTGCCAGTTCATCTGCATTTTCATTGCCATCGATTCCTCTATGTCCCGAGACCAAACAGAGTGAGACTTAGTGCCTTTTTTTCTATATTTCACTAGCGCTAAAGGGGTTATGAATACCCTTATGATGCTATTCACATAGCGCTTGTGTTGGCGTAGTGATTTTGAAACTCAGATGCTATTCGATTTTAGTCTTTTTGTTTCGAGGGTGGTGTCCAGAATAACTGGGGAGAATTATTGATACTATTGCCTTTGCTTATAATTCACAGTATTTCTTTCGAGCATCCCGATGTCATTAGTACGATCAACACTTTCAAGCCATATGACCACCCTGCTGCCAGTGTTATGGGTACGCAGTAAAGTTGACATCAGCTTTTTTCACAGTTGATCGACTTTTTTTTTGCTTTTTTTTTGACATCGGGATTCGAACCTGGAACCTTCAGCGTGACAAGCGATAATGTAACCACTACACCATGGCCACCCCTAGAAGAGGACATCTCTTTACTAGTTTTGTGGATGACATGGCTTAGATGGCCGCTTAGCTATTGATGCATATGTCAATGTTCTTTCTCAAAATTTAAACTGAGATAGTTCTATTGAACCCTCGATTATCGCTACAACAGATAAGCCTCTGACTTTACAAACTCTGTTTCTACAAACAATAAGCCGCTAGTCTTTAAAACTTTTCAAAGAATTTCTTTTAAACTTCCGCTGATAATCTCGGCTAACAATTTTTGAACCCCGATTTTAATTAGCAATTACCTACAGTCCTTCCATCACATCCCACACACGAAATCCTACGCAACACATGATAAATTCATTATTATAAATATGTCTAAATACATCTGCAAACACTTAGTCAGCGCTGATTAAGGATACTGAAAGTCAAGAGTTCATCAGAAAATGCACTAGTGCACTTTTTTACCTCAATTAAAAAACATTCTATCTACATTTCTCTCAGAATGAACTTCTGTCTGTGCATAATGAAATGCAGACCACTTTTTCTTCTATCCTCCGACGCAAACATGTTTTTTTTTTTCGCTCTCTATATCCTTTGACTTTGACGCTGGCCTACTCACTAGCATAAGCAACTACTTATTCAAATATGAAATAAAGCTGAAGCCAGACAAAATGAAATACAAATAATCCGCAGACAATTATTGTGAAACTTATTCTCTTGTCTAACCTAATTAAAAATATTGCTCATACGCCTCCGCACGACTGGAGAGAAACTTTCCCACAGTTGGGGTTGTACTGACAAAAATCAATATTAAATCATCTCATCGTTCAAGTTCAATGTCGAACCGGAAGTGAATCGAATGAATCCATAAAAGTTTCAGGACACTCCACAAAAGCGTCATCTATCGACCATTTTAAACTTTAATTAAACTATTTCTCTAAAATCTCATTTCAGAAATAAATAACAAAACGTCCGTCGTATCCTTGCCAGTTGAATGAACAAAAAAATAAATAAAAAAAATTCCAACCAACATTGTTCCATTCGTAATCACTTGTTGTTGATGGTAATTGGAGAGTATCCCTAAAATATTTTTTTTTTATTGTACTCCTCCCACCCACTTGTGCATTATAAATTATTTCAGTTTCAAGCTCCAGTAGGGAAGTAAATTTTATACACTGCTGATGGATGCAAAACAGCTTCAACCCAACTTCAAGATGTAAGGAGAGTCCTTTTTTTTTTCTTTTTTCTTTTTTAAGTAATATGATAATGGGTTCTTTCGTTATCCTACTTCTGGTTGAGAAAACGTAGGGGTTATTCCATGAAGAGGCGGACGGAAAAGTAAGTAGTTTGCTTGTCCTTCTTGTTGGTGTGTAGTAGTCCGTTACCAGTGAAGGAAAAGTTGGCAAATTGTGAGAAAAAAGAAAATGGAGAGAATAGATGTAGTGAAAAATAAAAAAACAATCCTGTTGAAGTATTATAGAAGGAATAACGTTTAATAAAATTTTTAGAAATGCAACGCATTTTACTCCAAAGTTTTGCCCAATTGGGGTGCTTAATGATGGCTTTTCTCGTATTTCTTGAAAATATTTATTGCCACAAAGGATTAGGGGGAGGAAATTTCATTTCCTGAGAAATATCCCTAGCGATATCTAATTACGAGAAACTTTTAACTTGAATCCTTTTTCCAAGAGAAACTTTAAAGAAAAATTGTATTCAGATGTTATAGGGTAGTTGGTTGATAATTAACTAAAATCATCCCTTTCGATATCAATACGGAGGAGTTAAGAATGTGTCACATGATCTAATCGGGATTATAACTTATACAAGAGTTCTTAAACTCGATTTTTGCAGGGAACTTTGGGGTTTTTCTACCAAACCAACCAACATGTAGTATATGTATAACCCAAAACACATAACCCTAATACAGGTCCTTGAAAAAAATATTAGAACTGACACCCAAGGTCACAACATTGTTGACCTAAATCTTTAAGAGGCAGTAGTTGAGTTGTAACTTCAAATAACTCATAAGTTATTGAGCAGCAGTTGGTAAAGCAATGCCGAAGGTCTCTGAATGAGATCGCTGACAGATGCGACGTCTCCCTGTGAACACAGGGACGTTCCGGGCGACTGCAAAGCGGACGAACTCGCAAATGAAGGCGCGGGTCGGATCCTCTCTGAAAATGGAGGAGAACTGCTTGCCTCTGTAGAATCGATAAAGTCTCACCTCGATAGTGAAGCTAGAAGAATAGCTAACAGCAGGTGGAATAATATCAACACTTGTCTTCTGCCGAAAACGGATCTGGCCTAACCTGGATCTGACGAGAACAGAAAGACTTCTATCCGTGGACAGGAAACTTATAAGAATTAATAATAGGAGCCCTTATAGGGCCTTGTCTAATTGACAGGCATGCCATCAGAATGGGTGTACCTTCTAACGATTTCTGTAGAAACTGCAGAGACGAGGAGGAAGAAGAAACGACTACACACCTTTTTTGCACATGCCCTGCTCTATCAAGGTTGAAGAGGAAACCACTAAGAGAGTACTTTTTCAATGAACTAAGTGGGTCCCTGCTTTGTGGGGACAGCTGCCCAACCTAATCTAACCTAATTAAGCAGCTCACGAACTCGACCGAAAATGTGTGGAGATCGTCCAGAAAGTGCAATGCGCTTGAAAGCCATACCTACTGCTGTTGAAAATACATGATTTCGGGGAAACTAAAACTCATTGAAAGGATATCAGATGTCATTCACAAACGAGTGTTGACACAGCTTTATATCCTTGTCCATTCTGGCTTAGTTGAGTGCATCAGCGGTACATTTAGAACCACAGTAAAAGACATAATGTTTCCCCTGTTGCTCCTAGAAATTTTCACCAAATAGATGGTCGCTAGTACAGACATTCGCCCTAGGACATCAGCGCAGTGGTGTAGCTAACAAACTGGCCACTTTTCTATTCGATAACATTGATTTAATAAAAAAAACAATTTCCACCCATAATGAGTGGGATAATGCTGCCAATAAGGACGAAAACTTAACTTATTTCAATATAGACGATTCCAAGACTGAAACTATGATCGGAGGAGATGTGTTCTCCAAAGAGCTTAGTTTGAATATCTCCTTCCGTCTTCCAGATCTTTGTAGAGTATTTTAGGCGGAAATAATGACGATTCAGGAAGCCCTGTCATGGCTTAAATGAAATGTAATATTTATCAAGGATAGGATAGAAAGATTCGAAAAACTTCTTGATTGGAGTCTTTCTTCAGAAACTTCTTCAAGAGCTGGGATAACTAGCGGGTTCATGAATTGAACTAACCCGTGGATTAAGGGCGAACTGTCTATATAACACACTAAATATAGAGAGACACAAGGAGCCCTTGAAAAGATGTTAATTTCCTTGCTTCTGAATTGGGGATACGTTAAAAAAGCTTGCAAACGTTCTTACTTGTAGATCCCGAACTTCAAATGCCATTTGAGTTGAGTCTTTAGTGTTGAATTTCAGTGTTACAAAGTCATAGGTATCTTCAGTCTTGGAATACACTTTCTGTTCTAACAAGAATACATCTCTAGTTCTTCCACCCGATACATCACCAAAGTCACCCTCCGTAGACATGGTTTGAAAAAAATAAGTAATTCCACGCTTATGCATACCAAATGGCTTATGGAAAAAGAAAAAGTGACTAACACTTCGTATGCAACACATACTTGTAAGCACGATAAACAATGCTTTACTATCACTCTTGTGTGTTTATGACCCATCCGCCGTCGAAGCAATAAACACACCAAGAGTCCTCAAAGTATCAGAATCCCAATGCCTTCTTTGCCATTTCATTGGCAATAAATTTGAAAATCTTCCATCGCCAATCTACCCTCTAACTCTCTCTGAATAGCAAGATCCTGTCAAAGATGTCGACAGGAATCACAAATATAAACACTAATCAAGCGCACCAAGCAAAACGGCAATATTTCCGCAACCATAAAACGCAACTTCTCCTCCATTTGACCTCTAAGATTTTCTCCTCGACAATGTTGTGCGTCCCTCCCGATTACCCTACTTACAGTCAGTCACTCACATTCATCTTGCTTTCGCCTCGCGTAATTCTATGGCACGCAGAAAAGAAGAAAAAAAAAATTGTGAAACGAAGGATATTGTGAACACACACGCCTCTGAGATTTTCATGCGTGTACAATGATGACGACGACGACGACATCGAAAGGATATATACGAGTGGTGGATACATGAAGAAAAGAAAAAAAATATTAAAACAAGAATACAGTGCTTCTCACGTATGAGAAGAAGAGGTCAACGAAACAAGCAAAGTTAAGTTCTCCCTTTCGAATGGAGTTTCAAGGACGACGACTACGGTCGGCTGAAATCAAGAGGATTCCCACACGTGTCGGCTAATCCTGCAAAGAATTAGCTGTCCTTCATGGTGCTTGGCATTTTTATTTTCTTTCTCTCTCTCTCTCATGAGATTATCATAAGCAGTTCATAAAAGTCAGCAGCAGCTAACAATGTCCCTTCGAAGCTGTTTTTATAAAAAAAAAAAACGAAAACCCCCCCGAAACAATTCGAGAGCATCCTTGATGGCCAAGCTGTTGAATGCAAAATATTTTCATCGTCCTCATCAGTGAAGAACACTCCACCAGTCCATTTCACATTTATGAGAATTCTTCTTCACTCTCACGCTCTGTATCCTGCAGACTACGAGTATTTCACAATATTCTGCCGCATCCTTTCAGTGAAGCCACCCTTCAAGTATGTATAAGTGTATAGTTTTGTGAGGTACCCTCAGGACAGAGTGCTACAGCGCACTCTCGGTGTGCGCTTTAAACAGATATCCACTGCCATTTAGGGGTTCCATTCCGTGTCCCATCTGTGGTGGGTGGTAGTTCTCTACTCTAGCTTTGCACTTGTTACACAACACACAACACTGTGTGTGCCCTTGATTTTTACATTTCTCCACAATAGAATGTGGTGCCGTTTTGCAATCAGCATTGCTCTTGGTATTGGTAGCCTTCACTGCAATAGTGTTAGTTCATAGATAACTCGTATGTCCTGTTATCATTGAAATATGCACGAGGACATTGTGTATGTGGCCAGAGGCAAACAAACCCGTCCATCCTTGATCAAAGTCCGAAGGACAAGTACATCCGAGCGTATAGCAAATAATATGCTTGACGATGATAATGAATTTTCATAATTTTTTCCTTTTTTTTTATCCTTTTAATAGTTGTAATAAAGAAAAAAAAAAATATAATCCTACCAACGAGGCAGGACTTATCTTTATAAAATTGTTGTGCCGCCATTATAATGGCTGTTATTCTAACCGTTTTTAAGTCGACATTGTCGTAGGGACCCTCGAGCTAAACTGAATTATATTTCAGTTTGTCTTTGGTTTTTTGTTTTTTTTTTTCTCAACGCCTCTCAAGGACACGCTAAATTAATGGGGAAGGATGACAACGACAAAAGAGAGAAATATAATAGAATGATTTCGACGACAACGCACATTTACAGACGGAAATGATAATTTCTTTCACATTTTCACACAAACACACACACACACACGCCTACGTTCAGATGAAATCCTGTGGAGGCAGGATAGAAGGCTGTAGGTCTGGTAAAGTTTTATCTCTTTTACGGTGAGTTTAATTGTTTAGAAGTCATTTGCTGGATCAGTGTGAACACAAAGAAGGAAGCTTGGTTAGTTTGCGTGAGCGGTTCTTTCTAATGGCAGACGCAGGGGGGGCGAAACTCTGGGTTATAAATTAATTGGCTCGGACGATGAGGATAAACTGGGGAATTGTGTTTTATTTATTTTCTTTTCAGACAACATTTCTTGTGATATTCACTGGAGGGTAGTTGTTGGTGACATTATGATGAAACGAAGACAGAAAATGTATGTTGTGGGGGTGGATGGAGGTTTTGAACAAGAAAACAAACATCTTGTCCAGCTGTTTGAAAAGATATAAACAATTTTGTGTAAAAGAAATATTTTTGTAGGTTTCCAATCTGGCAGCCAGAAGGCTCTCAATACTTCTTTGAAGGCAGTCAATTTCTATTTCCGTTTCAGTCTCGGCTCGATTGTGACCAGACATGTAGGATTACACATGGATTTTTATGAGACGTATGCTGGAGTTAGAGTGGCCCTACTGTAGGCGAACTCCCAAAACTGGGTCCCTACTCTGTATTCCGATTCTAAAGTTCGAATCGTTCGAAAGCGGAAATTATAAACGGCCAATTCGAAACGCAATTCATAAAATCCATACAAAAAGTCCGTTTTCGAACGATCCGAACTTAAGAATCGCAATACAGAGTAGGGATCTTGAAGTTGTTGCAGATAAGTTGTAAAACAAAATTCCTAACGATTTTTCCACATGTTAACGTTGGCGTTATTTATTAGTATGGCCAAGACTATGAATATTTCATTGTGGTCCCGACCAGGCTTATCATCTTCTGACCATCTGTCTCTAACCAACTTCATGGAAATTGCACTAAATAAGGTGTAGAGATGGTGCCAATTTAAAAGGCGTAAACTCTAGCAAAACCCTCTTAACCAGAAAGACATGACTAAATCTGAATACACTTCATCGCCGACGAGTCATTATCAACGAAAAATCGCTTGATTTCTAGGAGTAATTCCAGACCATAGATTCACTTGGAAGCTTCTAACGCTTTATGAGTTCGCTAAAGGATTTTTGAAAAGAAGTAGAGCCTTCTTCCAAATGATACTTTGGATCTAAGTGACTATCATTTAACGTGTTGCTTATCCAGCAGCCACATTAGGTTAGAGCTGAACTCTTGGGAGTACCAAGAAAAGCTCTCAAAGTGGAACTCAGGAATAGCTCTGCAAAAGTCTTAAACTGGCCGAACCAATACTCATTTCTATGAACTTAAAATTTAAGCTATCCACGTCCATGAACATATCTTCGCATCAAATCACGCAAATTCTTTCAAATGCCGCTTCAGGGAAACTTTAGTTCGACCAGCTTAGACAGGTATCTCTGATCCTTCAAAAGCAAAACTATTTTTTCGTTTGCTTGGCTTTCGCAATCATAATGATTGTGGATGACTACAAAGTTAAAACATCGATCAGATCTTGATAAGTCGATGGGATCAACAGAAAAATGATCGACAGATACGACGCTTGAGAGAAATTATTAAATGTTCGTTACGTCTGTTTCAAATTGATCGAGATCTCGGCTATCGTTTGTCCATCTGTTACTTGATCGATTAGAATGTAAACATTTTGATTGATCGTTTTGCAATCGAATTTTAGAATTTAACAATCGCTTATGTGATCAATCGATCATGTGACTTTACTGCAGTCGAACAGTTGATGAATATTTTAAATACTTCGTTGAACTTGATTGTTTGTTGGATCACTGCTATGGGTATCAGCTTTATAACTTAACTTAACCACTGGTCCACTGGTGATTTCATGGCATATCGCACCGAGAAGTGGAACAAACTCTGCATCGCCTTGGTGAAAATAAGGTTGTTGCCTTTGATATTTAAAAAAAAAAATGTGACGCAGTTCTTTTGTCAAAAATACCTCCCGAACCGTTAAATTCCAGTTGTTTTGGATCGTTTTAAATTCTTCAATTCACAAGCTTAAAGCTGGTATTCCCCAAGTCTCTGTTCTATTTTCAACTCTTTACCTCATTTTCATTCATGATCTCTTGGCTGTAGCTTCTAATGCAATCCATTCTTTTGTTGATGACAATATGAGCTATGAACTATGTCACAATGTGGATTTAGTCCAAAAAGTTAAGAGGCGTCAACTACTTCGAGCCCATGGGCGCTCCATCTAAAGTCAACTTCGAGTTCCAGCCCTAGTTCGAATCGAACCTCAGTAACAAAGAACAAGTGATCACGAATGCAATCATGGTCTCGATAACTGGATGCAGCAAGCTTAGGTTCGAAGAGAATGCAGCATCCCAGCTAAAAAGCTGATCTTTTGGAGAATCCACAAGGAATCGGAAGCGATCTACATACACTGACGGTAATTTAAGGCGTTCGAGCGCCTTTTTGCTCTTTCTATCGATATCTACCAGCTGTAACGCTCTCATCATGTAGGATTTAGTGCACCTACATCTTGTTTAAAATAGATGTCGCTGCAGCGAATTGATTTCTTCTCCAGATCTGTGTTCGACTATCGTGGCTGCTCGTCCGTGGATTGAGATAATTGACCATAGAGACTGTGGAGAAGGGTCTTCATGCCTTAGACGATCGATTCTCTCTAATGGAGGGCTCTTTTAATTGGACGTTTGACTTAGCTGACTAAGACAACATTTTTGTTTCTTCTCACTCAACAAACACATTATAACCGTGGTTTAAGGACAATGTCACACATTTTTCTGAAACTTGTACATTTTGTACACAAATTAACTTCTGCGTAGCATTCCTTTTGCTTACGCCAACGATACCGCGATAGTGGTGCGACACAGGTGTCTGAAGACGGCAACAACAATAATGCAGGCGAAGTTTAACAATGCTGTCAAATGGTGTCACGACAACGGCTTTGTGATCAACGCGGCAAAAACAAAGATGATGCACATACGCAGTCCACATCATATGGCTAGTCAAGAGCGAGTTGCCTGTCCTAACTTAAGCAAACAGCTTATTGATATCGTAGATAGCTATAAATACCTAGGAGTCATTATTGATAGCCATTTCATCTGGGACGAGCAAATTGATAAGATACGCTCAGATTTAAGGAAGGCTTCATTCGCATTGGCGCATCTAAGAAACCATGCCACACCACAAGTTTTAAAACTGGTATATTACGCCCTGATTGAATCTATGTTAAGGTATGGAGTAGTGGCATGGGGAAACGCCTCAAAAACCCACATTGAGAAACTTCAAAAACTTCAAAATTCTGCGTTGAGGCTCATAAACAGAAATTTTCCTGATGAGAGAAGTCTGAAGGCATTTCAGGTGCTAAATACCTTCAAGATGACCCTGGTACTGGAATATTGTGATGGCAACCTTTTTAAAAGGCCAATGGAACATGATTTCAATACAAGAAGACATGCCCTAGGTATGCTACAAGTGCCCCGCAACTACAGCAACTATGGCAAAAAGGCAGCTTAAACATAGTGCTCCCACATTCTTTAATGAATTACCCCCCAATCTTAAAAATATTGCGAATTTTAAAACGAGAAAGAAAAATATTTAACGTTTTTTTAAGTAAACTCTCAATCTTAAATTTAAAATTAATGAATTCAAAATTGTAACGTTCGAAAAGAAATACTGTGAATTATAAGCAATGGCAACAGTACCAATAATTCTCCCAGTCATTCTGGGAGACCACCCTCGGAGCAAAAAGACTCAAACCTAATACCACCTGAGTTTCAAAATCACTACACCAACACTATCGCTGTGTGAATAGCATCATAAGGGTATTCATAACCCCTTAAGCGCTAGTGAAGTTTATAACAAAATGGCATTTCCTTGTACAAAAATTCGACAAAAACTCATATCTGAGGAATAACAATGCATATAAACAATTCCCGCCATGACAGGGGATGTTGCATTCACAATCTGTTCTTCAATTTTCGAACCATCAAACCGATCAGAGACATGGAATATGCCACAACGAGATCAAAAAACCTCTAAATGTCTACCACCTCGTTCGTATTTCATTCCCCAAATGTTTATTTCTTAATGAAAATAAAAAAAAAAAATCTCAAAATAAAAACAAATAATTAACTACTAAATCGTTAAATGAATAAAAATAAAAAAAATAAATTCTCTTTGGCTACACTCTCATAAATATGTATATCTTAATCAGTTTCTTGTTCTTATTGCCTTCGTGTCTTTATTACGGATCGATGGAATGAAATTGAGAGACAAGATGGCGAGTGAAATCGAAATAAGGCCAAGAAAGGCCAGTTGTATACAAACAACAAAAACAACAGATGGGTACTTTTTTTTATTGGACTTTCGTCCTTGAAAGAATTATAGTACTTTCCGGTACCGGTGCCTGAGTACCAGTGTACCAGTGTACTACTTGCTTGTGTTATATTTTACGTTGAATATCAAATTCATAATGAGGTTTCGGTTCACGGATGCGGTTGTTGTCACAAGATACAGGAAGACCACCACCACCACACCAAACGACAACATGGGAAGTGTTTATCTCTGTACAGTTTTATTAGTTGATAGAGGATCCGCCAAAAGTGATTGTTTGTTTATAGATACACGTGCGGGATATAACACAGCGATTGTGGCATGAAAACTTCCTTGTTACAGGAGCACAAAAGAAAATGTAATTTCTAGAGATTTTCCCTCAGTGGAACATGAAAATGTTGTCGCTAATTGAAAACAGGACATAGTCTGTGTTATGCGGGTGTTTCTGGTTAATTGCTGCGAACGTCGCATCTTGTCCATTAATTGAATTGCAAAGGCAAATGGATCGTGCTTAGCAAGTGTCATAAATTTTGCACTGAAAATGAATCAAGTGCGACATAAATCAAAATTATAAATAGTTTTTGGGATCAGTGGGTGAAATGAAAAGACATTTTTAGAAGGACCTTTGCATCATTAGTAGCGCACACCCATCTTTTCTAAATAAATCTGAAATTTTACGAAACTTCCAATCGATATTGGTTCCTTGTAACATGTCAATTATTTCTTACGCCTTTTGACAGGTCGCACAGGCTTGTCAGTCACATGCCATCAAGGATGTGATCAGTTGAGTCAACAAAAACTTGGCTTTCAAATTGGGATATCGAATGTCATCCAGCCTCTACTTCGACAGGGCATGGTCCAATCACTCCGCTTGGATAAAATCTAAGAAGAACAGTACCTTTGGATCCTTTTAGGATTCTCTATTCCCCATCACTTGAGTCGTCTTCCGCTTCGTTATCTTGAAGCCAACCGACAAAATGTAGGTAGCTTGTGTCTTCAAGCTTGAGATCCTACGCTACTCTTACTTTAGATGACACTACAACCCAGGATGGACCAAGACCTCAACCAACAAGCCACTCATGTCAGTTCGATCTTAGCTGACCGCCTCCATTTACACACACCAACTTGGTTTCCATCTAAAATTGTGTCTTCCTCTGCTATGTCAATGCACTCCTATGCATTTGCTAGTCATCTTAGCCGTAAGGTTGGTATCTCATCGACTACACCAATGTTCCTGTAGAGCCTGTCCAATTTATTGGTGAATCTTCTTCGCAGCATTTTGTCTATACAAAATAATCGATCTGTCGATCGAATCGAAGTTGTTTTTCTCGCACGAATATATCCTAAATCTTTCTTCGATGTTTAGTTTCCAGCTGTGACGTAAGCATAGGCAGCCTCCAGCGCTTCATAACAAGCTCCAAGCTGGTTCTGCGGGTAGTATTTTCGGTGAAATACAGATCCATGTGGTAAAACAAGGGACCTTGTCTGGTCTTAGTGAGGTTGCTGCCTGTCACTCCTACTTAAACTAGACTTAGTTTCCAGCTTAGCTTTCCATTCTAGCTTAGCAGGTACCATTTAGAAAGGAATGGTCTATGTGAAGGATTCTACAAACTAGTTCTGTCTTATGGGATTTCACTCTTAATTGACATTTAAGGGGCTAATTGCAGAGCTCCTGGAGTCCATTTGGTAGGAGTAATCTCCAGCGAGGGAAGGATGATATCCAGCGTATTTTCGGAATTCAGCTGTGGTACTACGCCAGCGGATTTATACCGTTTAAAGCTACTTAACGCCTAATGGGAGTTTATTCCCAGTCGTTGACAGTTGCCAGTCGCGAGAGTTGTTTTGTTGTGCTCTGCTCTTTGCAGTGCAACGGGGAGCTATCAGACAAATGAGTTTCCAGTAGTATTTCAATAGTTTCTTCACATGTGAAGGTTCAGAAGCCATCTTATTTTTGTTCTAAAAGCGTAGTCTTCGTTTGGCCTTCCTTAAGACTTTTTTATACCTTACAAGGATCTCTATAAGCGAGTCGGTTACATTAATTGTGCTTATGGCTTTGTTGAAAAGACGCCTACTATCCTACTTAATATTATAAAAAATGAAACATTGTCCGTTTGTTTGTTTGTTCGTCTGTAACACGAAAACTACGGAACCAATCAACTTCAAATTTTGCACACAGAGTGGCTGTTCCTTGGGTCACAGTATAGGCTACTTTTGGTTATAAAAGTGTAACTTCGAAAATTAAAGATAGGCGGATAAAAGCTCGTTAGTTCTAAAAATCTTGATTCCTGTGGTTTCTGTTCGACCGAAATCAGGATTCAATCAAGTCTTTGTTGTTGGCACTGGGGAAGTAAGCGGTTCGGGCGGTTCTTTTAGAGTTTTTAAGCCAGTCGGACTTTCAGTGGTTCCTGATACTCTTTTTCTAATTCTAAGAACGAAATATTCCGGCTCTTCACCGTCGACATCGGCTTTTGAACATGCGGTTTCCGCAAATTGTTCAAACAAATTCAATAACGTCTCAATGAGTGGACAAAAGGACTCTCTCAAAACTCACATAGATTGGCTTCCATGAAAGCTTTAAATAAATTTCCAATTTATTAATTCTCAAATCAACAAAACCCAAATCACAAGGATATATTCCAAATTCCATCGTTACCCATGAATAAAAAAAATAAATAAATAAAATAAAATCTCCTTAAATTCGCCTCATTGAAAATGGAAAATAAATTAGTTTCGCTCATAACGAAATGGAATCCATTACTTAAGGAGTACTGAATACCAATAATTCCTATCTCTATTCTCGATCCTTTCATATCGATGGCCCAAATCGAATGCCATTAATCCGTCCTCTCGTTCAAGTGCTTAACTCTGAATAAGTTGTTACGGCCTAAAAGAGAAGAAGCATTCAAATCAATTTATGCTCAATCATGATTTGTTTAAGTAGTCTCCACCACCCAAGACTACCCTTAAAAAAAGGGACGAACAAATCCTTAGCATTAAAATGTAATCCATCATCTTTGCTTTTGAGTGTAACAAATCATTGATAACGTCAAAATGATGTCTTCCACTTGTTTTGCAAACTAATTCCAGAAAATCCATCAATCAAATCAATTGTCAAGGTTGCGGATTCTGTATGCTGTATGCTGATACGCGTCATTGCTCTCACTCTCCCTCTCTCGAGTCCTTTCAAATATCCTCGTCGAACTATAAAATATTTACACAGTGTACAATCTTCGAAACTAATGGCTGCCATATTTTTATTTTCGAAAAAACTGATTTCGAAAATTCTTGACTTGACTCTCGGGAAATTTACTTGTCATCGTGAATTTGTGTGTTTTATCGGAGCAAAAAGTGAGGGAACGGAGGCGCGGTATAAAAACTTTTCATGTATTTGTTTTGCACTTGGGATACATTTTGTCTTTTGAAAATTCTTTGCGAATAGGTAAAACGGATGAAGCTAACCGATGATGACGGAAATTCAGGTCTTGGTGCCAAAAAACAAAATCTTTCTTTGACTGAAAGGAAAATTAGTTTTGCTGCAATTTGAGGGTGGAAAATTGGGTCTTTGCTGATGACTAAGTTGTTAGAATGTTGCAAGTATTTTCAAATGCATTTCATTTTTAATTTAAAAAATTTAAGATTGAAGGTCTAGAGACTTATATATTCTCTTAAACTTTCAATTGACTACTTCGTGGACCATCAAGCGTTCCATTCATACATGGTGTAAGGAAAATAAGCGCTCGGTTTAATATAACACTCTCGGTCATAGTAAAATAGAGGGCAATAAAAGAGCCGACTCCCTAGCCAGATGTGACTGAACCTTTGTTGGTTCACTTGCGGAGTTAGTCTGCTTCCCGATTGCATACATCAAGTGAAAAATTCTCTAACACTTTCTCTCAATTACCCAATTTAGGTGGAACAGCCTAGAAAATTGTACAACATCCAGACAGATACATCCCACCTACTCGTTCAATAAAAATAGGACGAACGATTTACAAAACAGAACTCGCACCGAGGCAGCAAGACTTGCAGCAATGAGCACAGACCACTGTCCAATTGGCTCACACACTGCCAAGTTAGGCATTCCCTTTAACTCCCTTATTGCCGAAGCTGCAATAATATACAAGAAAAGGAAACCATGTTCCCCTTTCCCTGTTACTACCCGGCTAGAACCAGCCATCTCACATTTGGCAAAGCCTTTTTCAAAGAATTATTTAAGGGATGCGTACAATTTTGCAACATCATTAACTTTCTCAAATTCACAGGATGAGTTTGTAAACAACCCCTCTTAGTCACACCCGTCAACATCCAGGTCACGTGAGTTGTGGTATCAAAAGAATGCATCAGCGCTACTTGTATCTTATGTAGGACTTAGACAGCCACTCTTACCTACCCTATTACGTAGTCCTGTCATAAATACTGTCACATGTTTTAACAAAAGAAAGACAATTTCCTTAAGCGTAACTGTAAGCCCTTAACCTGTCTGGAGACTTGTCTATAACAACACGCATAGATTCTTGTGAAAAATGTGCCACAGCAAGCTGAGGTGACCAAACTTTCAAGCAAGCCATCTCGTCCAAAAGGGCCCATCATTTGTAGTAGACTCGGTGCTGAGTCTTCCTGCAAAATTCAGTGACCTCCCTTGAATGGAACGTTAGTCAAAAATTGAGTAAGGGATTGTTGGACAGTCTCTTGATAAAGTGTTGCTCCACATATCATACCTTTTTCAAAGAAATGAAGTTTTGTCCTACCGTTGTAAATTATTCCCCACCAAACCATGACAGATGGATGGTGGCCTTGTTGTGCCTTTTTTGACGGCACGATGAGCTTCTGCAGAAGACGTAAGACGTAACACATAATTTGTTAAAATTCTTGGAACAATTTCCTCATTTGTGTAAAAAGCGTTTCCTTGAACTTTTCCTTGCGGAACGACTGCAAAAACGTCCACCCTAAGCCAGGTTAAAGCATGTGTCTCGTACTTCGCCGTAAAGCCTTCAGTTTAAGGTCTTCTTTTATGATATAGCCCTGGTCGATATGTGCATTTTCGATTGGCTTTTATGTATGAAAACCAAGTTTTTAGTTCCCTGATACGGGTCTACATTCTCGAACTGCATCCATGCTATTTGTCCTCTTGCTGCGTTAAATTGCAAGCTACGTGCAACATAAATGCAATTTGATTTTAATTTCCAACACAATCGTTATGTAATCACATCACGTCCTTCAAGTTATTTGCAACCCATTTAGTCAATTGCTTCCCATTAACTGTTTGAGTCTCGAAATTTAACTGAAACTTTATGTCCTTTCTTCCTTTTAACGGCTAAACGTTCACGAAATTAATAAAAAACTACTCACAGTCTGCGCACATTTGTTACGTGATTTGTTTTCGTTCATTTATGCAAGAGTCCTTGTAAACATAATTAATATAACCCAACACTACTGTGTTTGTTTGTTACATAAAATAAATGAGTTGTTGTGCTTAAAATCGTTCTACGAAAACAGAAAATATTAAGGATCATATCTGTTGTTGACATCCAACCATTTATAATGGTGTAAGCTTAAACCAAAATAATATCACGTCTGCGTATGTAGGTACACGTATGTATGTGTGAAAAAAAATATAGTTTTCCCTTGACCATGAACTAATTCGAATGGAAATCCTTTTTTCAAGAGAGAAAAATCGAATGAAAAGAGTGTGTTGGATAAATTCCAATTTTTGGGTTGAGTTGGGTTTTTTTTTTTTGGGACGAGAGGTAATACCTCCCTTTAAAGGGATTTTAATTCGCTTATTGAAATAAAGATTGGCACTGGTTTTTTTTTTTGGACTAAAGGGAAAGGAAGTTTCAAGGTCTTTGTCCTAAATTTATCCTCTCAGTCATAAAAGGGATGGTATGGGAAAAATATTTCTCAGAATTATATTGAAATTATTGTAATCCTTGTGCTGTAATTGAAAATGAATATGATTTATTAAAGAGGCTTTCAACTATGTAGAGAGTGTTGAAAATATAATCAAACGATTGATGTGACTTGGGGGGGTTTATAGGAAATTTATTAGTTTTTGTAAAAAAATTCAAAATTATTGTAGAATTTCATTATAGAGAAATTACTTTGTTGACAATATTGCTTCTCTAGGATATTTGTGTTGCAAAGAATGTAATTGAATTTTTGAGCCTATAAACGGGTGTATTTACACTTCTGTATTTTGTATAAAGAAAATTAATTAAAGTACTTTAAAACTTTGTATACACATCACTAATTGGTTTTTTATTTTATTTTTCTTTTCAGGTAAGTCTATCGAATTATGAAACATAAAATATGTAAAAATGGCTCAAACAACCCGTTGTGTGTTACTTTGGATTAAAGGGCACAGGGCTCAACCAGGTTTTTTTTTAAATCAAAATATACACAACAATTTATAGATGTAAAGAGTTAATTTCTTAAAAATTTTGGCTGAACACAATGGATGTATGGAAGAACCAAGTGAGGCAGGACCTTTTATCATGATGCCACCCCTTTAAACCTAATAATTGGCTCTTCTTTAGATTCCACTAGTTTCGGAAGCACCAAGTGGACAACTTCTTTTTTTTATTTTTTTAATGCAGCAATTTAATGGTTTTGATGTTCAACTAGCTTCGCCCCTCTTTAATTTGCGAAGTTTCACTTTTATAACCAAAAGTAGCCTATACTATGTTCCGAGGTACAGCCACTCTGTGTGCAAAAGTTGATTGGTTCCGTAGTTTTCGTGTTACAGAGGAACAAACAAACAAATGAACAACGTTTCACTTTTATAATATAAGTAGGATAGTAGGATGAACACAGCTCCAATCACAGTTGTACCTCCACCCTTTTTTTTTTTGGAACAGGGAATGATTGATCTGATACCCTGTCCATCTTCATTTAGGATGGTGCTACTCTTCTAAGTCTCCATAGAGCTCCAATCTTTTATGGCCTTGACGAATTTATGTCTTGTTCTCTCTTCTTCACCTTCAGCACTTCTATATAGTTCTAGTTCTAGGTTATAGTTTTCCATAGTTGCTCCCGGTTTTGCCAATACGCAGACAGTCGTTGAAGCATCCGTGTCCAGTGTGCGGTAGAGATTGATGGGAATTATTTAGCGACTACGAGAACGGTTCTGTTTCTGACACTGTTCGATAGGAAGTCAGCACCTGTAGAGCTTCTCTTTGCTGTTCAGCTGTCATTTGTTTTCTGTATTTTTCTTGGTTGAGCGCATCAGCCCGGATCTCATAGCTATACAGAAGAGTAGAATGCATGACTGTCATAAAAAGTTTTCTCTAGCTTGCCGTTGGTTCGCCTACGTTTGTCATAAGTCCGCTCAATGCTGTATTGATCTGCTGTCAATACGTGAGCTTTGTGCCAAGCCACACAAAGTTGTTAATGTCTCCAGAAATCTAGCACAATTCTGGTCCTAAGATTGAGTCTTGCATTAGATTTTCTTTCCACGTGATCTTTCTGTCGTGTTATAGATTAGCTCTCTGTCTCTGAAGTTACCCTACGTATTATGGAACGCCAAAAATATTTTCTGATGCGTTTAGCACATCACTCCATCTGGCAGAGACCGAAGCGTTCCTTATGATTTTTCTTGAATATCGGCTGCTGCGCTGGTCCTCTTAAAAAGTCCTATTCACTTCCTCTACTGCTCCTAGGTTCCTTGTCGACGTGAAATGTTGTATGAAGCGAGTTTCCACGTTGTCTCGTCATTAGAGAAAGAGGCGTGGTAGCCCATCTCATTCCCAAAACCTTGCTTCCTGCTCAACTGTTCAGCATTAAGTTGATTTAGGGCTGCGTAGGTGCATTGGTTCCTAGAAAATACTGTGGTCTGGGAATCATATTAAGCTACTCAGTCCTAACTATTAGGTGAAAGGACCTGCTCCGATGTTGAGCCATCGGTGTAGATGGACTTGGACTTATTTCAAACTTCGTTGCTTTCCCACTATTCTATGAGAGGTCTAGAAGTCTTGAGGAGAATTTCTTCCATCCCCCCCGTTGGTGTTGTTCTCATTGCACTAGTTGTACAACTGCATGCTATTCTCTGTATTTTGGACATGGCCCTGGTCAGATGGAAGAGGTAGAATGGCCTTCTTAGGGTTCTTCTTGATACCAAAACCAAGGCTTCTTCGACATATAGCTTGTTTAAGTCAAAGCCCCAAACACACTGAGAAGTCGGTACAAAATTTCCAGACAAAGTGATGGGTTTCAAGTATTTTCCGCTTCGTTGCAGAATTTTCAAGTTCCATCAAATCTAAAGTATTCTTCAAGTTCTATTCGGTTGTCAAAGAATACACAAGTCTCCAGCTTGACCGGCTTAAAACAAAAATTGTTTAGAGCTTATTTCAAAACTTTTTATAGCTTAACGCATCCTTGCACACAACAGATAGAAAATAAATTTTAAAAAAATTCAAAATCATTAAACTACAAGAAAACAGAAAAAAAAATTGAAAAACATTTCAATTTTGCATCATCCCCCTTGGTCCGGGATACATATTTGAAAAAAAAACATTTAATTTGTGGCACTTAGCGGATGGACGCTGTGGGCCAAAACGCCATGACAGAGGATAGGGAAGTCGGTATAGATGCAAACAAAATACCAAAAAAGAAAGGGAAACGGAAATAAAAGGACATTTTTCAGCATCGATGCTTCCGAGTTGCTGTAAACCATTTTTTTGCTTTTTTTTAACAAAAATATATGCAACCACCCGTGAAAAGAGTAACTGTGTGGCCCCCTGCCGTTTTTCCTGATGCTATACCACCACTACTACAACTAGTCGTGGTTTTAGCTTATTCGGTGGAAAATGAAAATGTTTCCCACAAAAAAAAAGGACACCACAGTAGAAAGGGTGGACCATGCTGGGGTGGGTAAGTCTCTCAGTAAAATTCATGGAATTTTATTTGCTTCTATCGAATTTATTTGCATTTAACTTTAATTGCTCACGTGTGTGAGTTTGTGGTCAATTTAATTTTCAACTACACTCACACACATACACATACAGTATAGTATATGAGGATTGTTTACAGTTTAATTGTGAAGGCGACTTATTAGCAGGAAATGATTTAACTCGGAGGTTTTTATGTTTTATGATTGGTCATGTGGTTATTATCATTTTGATTAAAGGATATGAGTCTATAATTTTCAGAGGTATAGCTCGTGATTGGTGGTTAGGAAATGATATTTCTGAGCGGTATTTCCAATTAATGTCAAATTAAACGTCCATTTGTAGGTAATGTACACGAGAGTATGTCGTTGTTGCACATAGAAGTGGCATCTGACAACATTGCACAAGGATCTGTTAGAAAATTGAACACAACTAACTGGAGATGGAACGCATAATTAACTGAATGGGTGACATGAAGCCGATAAAGAAAAGCATTAGGGTTGGCACTACAGCCTCTGACAGGTTCACCAGTTTTAACCACTTCTACCTACCTAGCACTACATGAAGCTGAAATGAGGAAGCTACCCTATCTCTTCAATGTGCAGGCTTTAAGTAGATGATCTCCTCCATAGACTAAGTTATCAAGGTTTAAGGTCTTGCTCAATGCTCTTACTAGATCTGAATAGACTGAGAAGACTGAATTTACTAAGACTTGTCCCTGGACACAGCGGGATTACCGGAAATGAGGTCTCCCATGAGCTTGCCAGGCAAGGTTCAGAGGAGAACTTCTCCGGCCTTGTATCCACGTTAGCTTGGCCCGTATCTTCGGTTAGGGCTTCTATCAATGGTTGGGTTTCTAGCCAGCACAACTGTAGATGGCATGGCTCTCCAGTATGCAGGCAGACTAAACAGATCCTTCCCTACGTCTGTAAGAAATCCGCGGCATTCTTGCTGTCTCTCAGCAGAAAAGACTGCAGACAACTTATTGGCGTTATTACGGGACATTTCTCTTTTGCCAAACATCTCAACGTGTTAGGTTTAAGTGACACCACTGTTTGTGATACTTGTGAAGAGGGTGACGACACTGCGGAACATTTCCTATGTGATTGTCCTGCCTTTGCTCGTATCAGGTGGCAGATTTTTGGGGCTGATGTGATGAGTGCTGGTAACCTAAGCTCCTTATCACTGAAGCTCTTACTCGACTTTCTAAGAAAGACGAAGAAAACACAGTAAAAGGGTTGTGGAAGAAGAAAAGGACCTGAAAGCTGATGAATGGATTAAGGATATCCAAGAGGACTGGGATAGTAGTACAACCAGGCTTACAGCCAATAAGCTACATATTCATGCACCATGCACCATGGCACTGACGCTAATCAAGCATGCCTATGCCTGAATCTCGTTAAAAATTAGATATGCCTGTGGATAGTAGAGAAAGAGTCGAAGTTACCGAAGGGTACCACAGAACTGCAATCGAATGCATAGCTTCTGCATAAGACTTTAAGAGGCTTCATCTTCAAGGATGGATCCATGGTAGTTGGCATCTTTTCGAAGGAATGTCATCTCAGTCTGTAGACTTAAGCCTACAAGTTGAACCACTTGAGTGAGGGTTAGGTGAGATGCAGATATATCTGAATCGTTGACTATGGAATGTATTCCAAAACTCAATGACAGTTCAATACGAAATGACTTGACACTTCCTTGGGTTCGAGGACAAGCAGGCATCGAAGAAAGCAAACCCATTGGCAATGGGGCGAAGCGGAGATCAGCCTCTGAGCTTCTGAGTTATGATCCATTTGCTGTTGTAGCCAAAGGAATAATGAAGGTCGTGATAGTTTGACGAGCCAGGAATCTGAAAAGATGGGAAAGTGTGGCGACATGCAGACAAGTTATAACGACAAAGTTTTAAGCATGAAGCGAAGGAGATGATTCCTTCAAGGTGAGTCTATAGAACGAATAGGTAGCTGCGTAGTTCATTCTAGGGTACCACATGGAACTGACGTGACATGGAATATTAAATAGATGATGAAGGCTTAAGAAGGCAGAACAAAAGAAAGCTTAGAAGGAAGTCGTAAAAAGAAGAAATTCCTACGTACAGTGTAGTCGAGCTGCTAAATTCCTCCCTTTCACTTATCGCTAGCAAACAATTGGTAAAAGTATACAACCTTGCGGGACCTCACTTGCTTAATTCTTTGCTGTTTTGCAACCGCAATTTGCCACCGTACGGAGCTTGCCCATTAATTCCCTGAGTTCTGTGGTAAGCAGAAAATTTGTCAATTTGATTGACGTTTGTAGGAATAAGGAAATTGGTTCAATAAATAGTTTCATCGGACATAGAGGGCACATCGCCGGTGAAACCATTTCAGGACGTGACTTTATAACGACTCATCAAATTCTCATCCCCAGTCTCGTACTCTCTCGCATCTTCTACAGTAACAGCAAGAACTTATGTGTGAGTGCCCAAGTTGTAATCGTAATATTTCGCCCTAAAATCCTTAGCAAATAATCACAACATTTTCCACAACAAAAAAAAAGGAAGGATTAAGATAAATGCGTTAAATTTGCGCGATGGAGACCGGCAAAACTTTGGCAGCTCTTTTCAACCAATTAAAACACTCCTCTGCTGTTTAATTCCATTTCACACATCCACGCTCTTTACTCTGTATTCTGCTCCTTGAAATTCATTTATTTAAATTTTATTCTCCCACTTCCTGGAGCTGAGAAATCTGCTTCAATATTTGATAACAACTAAACTTTCTCATGTGGTGCGGCATATGTGTGAGTGTGTGGGTGCAACGAAAGTTAGTCGATAGTGCTGGCATTACTCATTTACACTTCACTGTGTAATCCTTGACGCCATAAAACACAACATAGCCAACAGATTCCAGGTCCTCAAGAAGTGAAAAGCAAAAACAATCATTCTCTGTTGATGAGAGTAACGCGCACAGGATAATGGTGATGATGACGATGTAAAGTACGACAACGACGATGTAGATGACGAGAATGACAATGATTACGACAATGACGATGATGATGATGACGATGGTGATGAGCAAAAGGTTTGTGTTATCAAGCCTCTGGCCTTGTCCTAATCATAAATTCACAATTCCTGTGGTGATGGCGCGAGGACGATAGAAAGATGGCTCCTTTCCTAGTTGATATACATTTTCAAAATGTTTCATGATGGAAGGCATAAATGGCTGTGTGTATACCTCGATCTCTCACTCGTCAGCTTCTATCGTCGTTAACAACATGGCCATCACCATCAGATAGATACAGTGTACTGGCATCTGTGGATAGCTCTGGTGAGGATTTTTCGTTACCAAAAGAGGGTTTAATGTCATAGTGACATTATTTTTTGGAGTGTGTTTGCGTGTGTGTTCGGAGACCATTTATGTATATTTAAGCCTTCTCTCCCTTTTGCCCTTTTTTTTTTTTTTTTTGCTTGTCGGTGGCATAGTCCTGTTTGCTTTGGTAGGAAATTTTATTTGTTATGACAGGGGGAAAGATTTGCTAATAGTGAATTACTCTAGAGGACCGTATTATTACGAGTTTCAGTGACACAATTTCGACACATTTGCGTCACTTAACTTTTTATTTACTCGTTACACAGGTACATCTTTAGAGCAGGTTCCTTGTTCTGATGAGGTCGCCATTCATCGGTAGAATTTTAGCCACAATGATGTAAGCTATTCTGAACTTTTGGAGAAGTTCTTGGAACCAAGATCTGGTCACTGATCTCCGTTTGCCAATCAAAGTCTATAAAAATGTTGCGTTCTATGTAGGATGACGATAGAGTTCAGACAATGCGAAAAGCGGTCCTTTGATTTCTATATATTAAAAGGCACTATAAGATGAACATTCCTTTAAAAGAAAAACGCATCTAATTGCGGACAAGATGCGAGTTATCAACTAGAAAATAAACCTAAAATCGACGATTCGTCACGATAGAACACTACGACTTTGTCGTCCAAGGCTTCGCGATAAATTCTGAAAATAACGTGAGTTGCTTCTCAGTCCCAAAAAAGCACGATGCTATCTTGTGTCCTCCTATCGTAAGAGTTATTATTTCTCTCTTCTTCCTGCTACTGAACTCATTAGAACCGCTAATTTTAAATCCACCGATTCAAGCCACTGTCCCAATTATATCGTTGCTTCTTAAGTATCCCATCATACATAACGTTCCATAGAACTTGGGCCTACACCGAGTCCTGTGGCAGTAAACTCCTTCGTGCCGTCATCTGTGTCATATACTATGATCCTTTGTTAGTCACGTAATTTTTTCAGGCCAGCTGCCCTTGGAGGGTCCGAGCCTGAACTAATTCCGCTTTCCATCGTTCACGGTCCCAGGCACGCTGCTTTCAGTCCACTAGACCAAGGTTTCTGGCGTCCGCGATTGCCTGATCTTTTAACCGGAGGTTCGGTCTTCCTTTTCTCCCTGAACCAGGTGGCTGGTATTCAAAGATTCTCTTAGCTAGAGCATTCTCGTCTTTTCGCTCAATGTGGCCGAGCCAATGCAGTCGACGGATTTTTGCCTTCTGGACTGCATCCACTCTACAGCTCGTAGAGTTCGCGGTTATATCTTCTCCTCCATTCGCCCTCCTCGCAGACAAATCTGTGGTCACAAGGAAAAACAACATAAGTCGTATTGTGTTGTGTGTGACTTATGCTGTTTTTCCTTGTGGCCACAGAAATATTCGAAGTAGAATTTTCATTTCGAATGATCCCAAGATCTGCTCCGCTGTCTTACTTATCGTCCAACATTCAGCTCCGAACCACGTAAGTGTGTTCCAAGCCGAAGTCCCAGCCATCGCCGAAGCAGCCCGTGAACTATCAATGAACCAGTCTCTTAGAAAACTATCGACATTAACATAGATAGCCAAGCCGCTATTAAAGCCATCTCATCCACAGTAGTTAAGTCAAAAACTGTGAAACGTTGTCGCGGAGAGCTCAAAACCCTCACAGCGAACCACAACGTTACACTCTGGTGGATCCCGGGACACAAAGGTATCCGCGGGAACGAAATTGCGGATGAACTAGCCAGGAAGCTGATGAGAGATGAAGCGCACTCTCAACACCTCCAGGAAACTCTGGACAAATATCGACAAGATAAAAACGGGGCACATTCTTGCGCTAAACAGATCAAACTTAGCTCTCTTCATAGGGATCATCACAGGCCACAACCTACTGGCGGCCCGCCGCAGAAGAATGCGTCTAAGTATAGACGAACTATGCAGAGGAGGCGGTAATACAGACGCGGAAGAGAATACAACCCACTTCCTATGCGAATGTCCCAGCCTATATAGAACAAGGAAGAAGGCCTTCAGTGAATATAATTTCAACGACCTGGGCGAGCCAACAAGCCACCAAAAGCCATTTTAAAATTCACAACGAATTTGGGATGGTTCAGGGAGGCCGAACGTTCGTAGCTGCACTCATCTAGACCTTTCCTTTCTTTCTTATCATTTCAGAATGGACATTCCACGTCAAGGGAACACAATGGATCCATTAGAGATCCGAGTGAAGCCTGCACCACGCGATGCATCCACCTCTTTAACCTACCTACCTACCTAGGACTTTGAACTCTAGTTGTTTGGAAAAACCGAAGTAATTTTCAACGGTTAGCTATGGATTATGTTCGAAAGCTATAAAGTGGATTTTCTCAGAAAAAAGACATACCACACGAATAACACAAAAATTGAAACTTATTTTTAAACGTGTGGGCCGTTGTAGGCATACTTATATGAGTTCAACATTCCCACTTAAAAGTTTCAATTTCCTTCCTTTCCACCTTCTATTTGACGTTGTTGACTCATTTCCAAGAAATTTCTTCATTTAAATATCAAATCTGTAATGGTTTTTCAAAATAAGATAAATAGATAGTTCAACAACATTTGAGATATCAATAAATTTTCAAAAAAAAAAACCAAAACACTTTCTTCTCAAATGAAGGCCTTTTAATGAACCGACTTAATTAATTCCCAATGAGATATAAATTCGCTTCTAAAGATGACACAATAATAAATTTATCTAAAGCATTTATGAGAATTTTAAAATTTAGTGTTCCTAAAAAAAAAAAAAAAAAACAAAGTCTTTGCCAACAAAATATACAAAAACATGTACAACAGTCTTTTTCTGCATTTGCACTTGTTGATTCGAAAAAAACAAGTTGCATTCAAAAAAGTATCTCTCACATATAGTCAGTGATCTCAGTTGCAGTGGAAGCACATGGTAAACATCTTAATTAGTCATATAGCGAGAGGAGGACCAGCCAACACATAGACATAGCATAAGCACTCAACTTATTCAATTTAGAGAACGACACTAACGACGAATCTGTGTGGTGATTCCTCCCGTGCTACATGAAATATTTTTTTTTTTTTTTCATTTTTTTGCAAGGATACCATTGCCAGTTGGTGTAAAAGTATGAGGAACGCCATTTGAATGGCGCCGTAAAAATGAACGAAATGAGTGAAAAAAAAAAAAAAATGAAAAAGGAGGCGATTAAAGTTGTTTCAAATGTGAAATTCATGGTCAGAGTGGATGATTGTGATTGTTTTTTTCTTTTTTTTACAAACACAATTGTTTAGAACTTTTTGTGTTATAAAATTCGCACTAAAAAAAAAATGAACAGTTTGAAGGTTAGTGGGGCACATTGTGTATATTTATGGAGCGTATGACTGAGTTGATGTTAATGGAACTCAGTTTGGCTAAGTTTATGAGAGAGAGTGGCAGTGAAAAGTGAAGAAAATTGTTTGGGGGTTGAGATTTGGAGTGACGACAGCAGATGGTTTTGTCGATGCGTTTTATGAACAGGAAGATGTGGTCACTGAACTAATTAATACACAATGGGAATGACTTGAAATATTGTATAGTGGTACGGGTAATGAATTGATTTATGAGGGACGATATGGTGATCCTCAGAAAGGAGGAGAGGAGGAAGAGTTTTAAAAATACAAAAAAGTCACGAACGATGAGTAAGCACAAAAATATTTTAAATTTAATTTTAGATTGTTTCATACCATGTGACTCTTTTGGATGGTGGCACAGGGTGTCATAAGTTTGTTTCATAAGGTGCATCATTAATTCATAACGAGAAGCTCAATCAGTGCGCCTTTCTGTCAGGGATAGCATGATTTAAGAAAAACTAGTGACCATATCATATCATTTATTTCATGCTCAGAATCATATGTCTTCAGCCCAACAGTTACAATCTGCTGGATAGGATCGTTTTGAATTTGATGACATTTTTGAGTTGTCAAACATAGAGCTGCATCATAGGCTTATGACAGCTTCTATTTGACTTCTCTTAGGGGGTATGCGTAGCGCTAAATAACAAATTTGGTGTGTGCAACTAGAGGCAGTTGCCTTACAACCGAGCTGGCTGTTGATGAGCGTCGATCTTCTGAATCTCAGAGTGTGGCGTTAAGTAATTAATTTTTTGTTTTCAACAAAGCCCATCCAGGGAAAAACTAATGTGACTTTTTTGGCCCTTTTTGCAGAAGTTGTATGCGTAGAGTACAGGTCGAGCCACAAGAGTAAAAGTAGCGCTTCGAGGGCTACTATCGGAGTCCATTTCATGGCGATGGTTGTGCTGATGCATGCTTACCGCTCGGTATCTTTGGGTTTGTGGCCTTTTTTACGACTGGCCAGACACCCATATGGGAAAGTAGTTCTAATGATGGTCGTGTACATCAAGTGGGTTATAGCGACCCTTGGTTCTCTCTTTTTCCAAAGATTCTATTTCAAGCAAAAAATACAATCTTTGGGATAGTCCTCTCTCCAAATCAGTTTGTGTTCTAGTATTTTCCGATATTTGGAGGTCTCTTCTATTCAATATCGGAGGCTATAGTGATTGTATCGTCCTTTTCTCAGAGAAATAAACACAATTTGCCATTCCATTTTGTTTGGAGGTCCAGCCAACTTGATCTTTAGCTAGCTTTCTCCAGTTTCGAACGCTAAATAACTTGAGGTCCTTCCTTCCACTGACGTGCACTACCTGAATGGCGGTCTTCCTTTTTTAAGCCATCCCTCGAGGGTGGATTCCAAGATTTTCTGGACGAAGCAATAGTGTCCATCCGCTCTACATGACCGAGCCATATCAGTGGTTGGACCCTTAGGTTAGGTTAGGTAGGAATGACAGGCTTGAGGTGCAACCTCACTTAAACCAGATAAGGTCCTTTGTGTTACCACCAGGATCTGTATTTCACCAGAAATACTACCCGCAGAACCAGCCGCAGCTTGCTATGAAACACTGGAGGCTACCTATATTGATGTCAGCCAGTTCACTTAGGTTGTTGAAAAAGCTGGCTCCTAAGTATGCTCTTCTTCGAGCTGAGAGGACCGGACATGTACAGAGAAGGTGGATAATCGTCTCCTCCTCCTCCTCCTCATCCATGCAACTTCTGCAGAAGTCATTGTAAACGAGGCCCAGCCTAAAGACATGCTTGCCGATGGTGCAGTGTCCCGTGCTTATTAGCAATCTCTTCCGTCTGATGAGACAGTGAGAGCGTTTGAGATCCAGCTTTGGCCAGATCTGCTTAGTAATGAGGCAGGTTCTACCTACTGTCCATCTGTGATTGGCGATGTTGATCGCGTTTCTATTAAGTAGCAATTTGCAAGTGGCGAGAGACATGCTTAAATTCCCATTTTCCCGAAGAATTGGTAGAGTTGTGCCGTCTCTGGCGAGTTCATCCGCCATTCAATTGCCTTGAATGTCTCTGTACCCATATAAGGTGAATTTTAAATTGCTCTACCATCTCGTTAAGAGACAAGCGACTATTTTGAGTTGAAGGCGAAAGATTCCATTGATTTTATGGCGCCCTGTGGTTGGTTGGTTGAACCCTAACTCTTCTAACTAAGTTGATGTCGTTGTACAGTAGAGTTCATCATTGTAGCTCCTCCTCCACTCGCCATATATGCAAACGGGACCGAAAATCACTTGGAAAAGTTTTCTCTCAACACATACACTTTCTACTAAAGATGCATAGTCGAGCAACCGAAACATCTTTCAGTTCCTTTAACAACCCCCACAACAATATTCCTTTCCTTTTCGTCGTACCCAAGTTTAAAGAAATTTCTTTAAACTTGACACTTTGGAGAGTCTGATGGCACTCTTTTAGGTTAGTTACCTTCGTTGTTTCAATGATTTCTCGTTTCGAACAAACAACTTTCTGTTCTCTTGAAATTCATTCTTTAAAAACGTGTATGTACACAAGAGATGAGCTTCCATTTTTTCCTCTATAATTTGAAGTCGAAACCAAACATATGCAGATCCTTTGATAAGCATATTCCCATCAATCTTCACAATTAATTACCACTCTTGTTACAAAAAAGTGAAAACCCCTTCTCACAGAAGAATTTCTAGAACACTTCCTTGCTTCAGTCAATCGGAGAAACACAATGCCACGCCAACTAGATCACGTTCCTTGAATTCCTTGACACGTAATTTAAATTTAATCGCCCAACAAATTTTGCTGTACACAATCGAAAATTCCTTCCATTCAATTATGTACTTTATATTTTGCGTAAATACAATAAAAATTCTGAAAACCTAACCTACTTCTACCCTGCTTCGGTTTTAATTTATTTTTATTTTTTTGTAAATACTTATTCTCCCCATCTGCGCTTGGAATGCAAATGAAATTCTATTTAATCACCTGATTTGGAGGTAAACAATTCAAGAACAAAGAGAAACGCAACAAAACACATTCGTCTTGAGTATTCTAAAAATAAATTAAAAAAAATTCGCAAAAAAAAATATTCCGCGCTTTCTTTTACGCAGAAAATAAAAACACCTCTGCGCCCACGTTATTAACCAACCCCCACCCCATTGTCAAACCAACCCACAACCAGTCATCGCGGCAACGTTTCTCTGCATTAACCCAATTAATGAGATCGAAACACTTATCGCATTCGCAATCAATCTATTTATACAGCATAGGTGACAACTCAACACTCTCGCCCACCACATAGGAAGCAGTCATCGAAACAAATTCTCAATTTAATTGAGCGTGCATTCGATTTATACGAGTACCATCCCCGAGCACACCCCGCCCAACCAATTTGACTATAACAAGTGGTAAACGAATTAACGCGTTTAATTTTTTGCACAATTAATTTGTATCTTCCTGGATCGTTGTCATTTAGTACCGCTAATTGTCCTTATTACCTTATTACTTGAGCAGTGCCATCTAGTGTAATATTGTGTATTAGATTTGAATTCAATCTTAATAATGCTGAGCTATGACTTCAACTTGAATGTTTATCCGTAAAATAGTAAGCTCAGCTAAGAACACTTTGGTTAAGTACGTACCTAAATCCTTTTTGAAACAAGGCAAGGAACACGGCAGAATTAAATTTCTCTCGTTTCTACCCAAAAAAAAAAGGAATAGGGAGGGAGAATCTCTCCCATCTCTCTTCCTATCTCCCTCTCTGCCACGGTGCACTTATAATTTAATTTAAATATTCTTTAGGTAGGAAAATTAATTTTTTGAATACGGAAACATCCCCGCAGGATGTCGTCATTGTCGGTGTTGTATTCGGTTGGCTGGTGGCTGTGAACCTGGCATCACAGGGTGTCGAATATGTGTATTTCTGTGCTCCATTCCTCACACAATAGGCGGATAAATTGAGGTGGGAATTTTTCAAATTGAATGGTGGCCATGGTAAATTGCATACCTGTATTGAATAAATATTTTTTTTTTTTTGTTTAAAAAGTATATGAATATATTAATAATTGAGTTGAGAGGGGATCCTACATTGTTGTTAACACAATAGACGATGGTTTATGTTTTGGTAAAAATAAATAAATTCGTTTGAGTAAGGTTTTAGTCCATAAAAAGTTAAGCTGCCTTAATGGGCGCAGGCTCAATTTTAAATGCATTAAGCCAATCAAAAAAGGAACGAATGCATAGCTTTACTATGCTGCAAATATAGTGCTCCCCGGATAGCTGCATTGCGAGTTCTTCTGATTTATTAAGGCGCTTAAGAGGGGAAGTTACCTATCCGCACCCACTTACATTCCTGACAAGTTTTGAAGCCTCACATTTTTGGTTAGCAATGCGGGTAACGTAGCTAAGCGATGGAGTACGTATCCGGGTATTACTGTATTCACGTAGAGCCACATAAACATGAACGTCTGGGTGGTAAGCGCCTGACGAAAAATGGAACACAGCTTGAATAAAGGCAGTCATTAGGTGACGCTACAGTTCGGGGTGGACCTGGACCTCAAGCAACAACCGTCTCCAGCCAGCTCGATCTTTAGCTAGATGCCTCCAATTTCGCTCATTAGGTTGGTGAGGATCCTTTTCCTATTGTGTGCGCCGCCTGTGTTGTCGTTCTCCTCTACTGCACCGTCCCTCGGAGGTGGATTCGGAGATTTTCCGGGCCGAAGCATTGGTGTGCATCCGCTCTTACATGACACAGCCACCTCAGTCGTTGGACCTTCACTCTTCTAGTTAAGTCGATGTTGCTCTTCAATCCGTACATTTCGACCTTGTTTCTCCTCCTCCACTCGTCGTCTATTCAAACGGGACCGAAGAATTTTCCTCTCAAAACAGCCAACTGCAACCTAATCCATTTTTGATAGAGTCCATGCCTCTGCTCCATAAACCAGGACTAGGACAAAGAAGGTCTTGTAAAGGGTTACTTTCGGTGTTTGAGAGAGGACTTTGCAGTTCAATTGCATAAGCTCATAGAAGTAGCGATTAGCAACAGTTATTATTCATTTGATCTCAGCGCTGATGTCGTTGTCTAAATTTGTACGCGAATAGCGAGTAGAATTCGTCGTCACTTGTAATGAAACTCGTACTCAACGTCCTTTACACCGGCGTCTACTGCGTTCAACTCTAGAGGGTCGTTGCTGTACCTATTCCATAAGCTCCGATGCTGGAGAAGTAATTGGTTCCTACTTTGAACCCGCCTGAAGCAATTTTATAGCATTCCCTACCTCCAAGGCATGCAGCTCACTTATCCGACCCGCCAGCATCTTAGTTGGTCTCTTTTTTTATCGCCACTGTTTCCTTCTTAAGTTCAGCTCGTCGATTTATGTAGCATTTTGCGTTAAATCTTTTGCGTATTCCACCTTCAAGCGCTGTAACGCTTGCTCTCAGGCTACAAACTTTACTTCAGTAAAGAGCTCAACGCTATCGTATTCTATCCGTTGCCAGCTCACTCAAATTCAACGGATGAATCATAAAAGTCATGCTGATGCTGATGCACATAGTTTTGGTTGCGAAGTTTCTTTTTTCTTCTAACGCAGTGTAGGCGTGTTCTTTATAACGAGGCAACGATCATGAACGACAGACAAGAAAGGCCAAAAAGACGCAGATCACCATCAAGGGAAGGTCTAAAATGATATCGATCTTCGTCTTCTTTCAGATGACGTAGTAGATCCGCTTATTTTATTTTTCCTTCGAAAATGAGTTTCAAGGTTAGTTAAAGCCACTATTTCCTTCTTTTAAGTTTTAATTCCGCCTTAAAAATCCCTAAAAGATTCCAATTCAGTCTAGCCTACTTCCTTACTGGATTAAAGTGGAACTTGAGGCGTCTGGAAGCCTGGATCGACGAAACAACGTCTTAACGAGAAAATTCTCGTCTTCTCATATGACCAAAAGTAAGCACCAAAAGAGAGAAAATATATCTTAAATATTCCTCATGATCTCATTTATTCTTCTAGACCTAGTTACAAGCATTTATTTTGTTTATTTAGGCTTTTTTAAATATATTATGCAATCCGGTGTTTATTTTTCTCTTCTAATTTATCATTTTCCACCCAAATTTTGTTGACCGGAGATCTCTTGACTCACTTTTTTCATTCATGAAACACTTTAAGTCAATAGTCAACCACAAAAATAATTACAAAAGAAAAATAGAAAACATATAAATAAATGGAAAAATAATAAAATAACGGTTTCCTTCTGTTAAATATCCTCAAATTCATGACATAGACAATTAAATAAGACAACAAATGATTTCCAAGACTTAAGTCACACCAAAACATTATCAATGGATGACTTAGATTTTGTTTTTTTTATCTTCGGAACCGGTCTATTGTGCCTCGCTAAAAAAAACATTTAAAGTGTTAAATATATTTAAATATGTGTTAAATACTTTTGTAGGCGGAATGTATTTTTTTTTTGTCTTCAAAAGAATTTAAAGAAAAATGTATTTTTGGTAAAAACTTTTTTTTTTTTAAATTAATGTGTCCGAAATATTTTTCATTCCTTTTTGTTATATAAAAAGTGTATAGAAAAATAGACAAAAATTTGTCAAAAATATATATATATCTACAAGTTTTAAATAAATTTTATTTAAAATAAATCTTTCTCACAACAAAAAAAAAAACACTCATATAACAATTTTGGGTTTAAAGAAGATAGAAAGTAGAATACGTCAAGAGTTTGGAAGAAAATGGGTGACTTTCAGCCCTTTCTTGGACGTTAACACACTTCTTACAATCACCTTGTCGAAAAATTTACTTACTTACTTTACTTTTCATGATGGTACAGTCCTCGGTAGACCTGGGCCTTAACTGCGGCATTCTCAGGCGATTCCATGGATTGGTTTTTCTCACGCTGAGAATGCAAATGTCCTTTTCCACCTCAGCTACGACAGGGTCTCTTCATACATCATAACCTCAGCCTGGAAAATGTTTCAAAGATCTGGGAGACGGACTGAGATGATATTCACATCCTCGAAGAAGACCCCACTTTGCACCACGTCTTCCAGAACACCATGTTCGACCGCAAAGCAATGCCGCAGTAATTGAATGTGCACATGAAAGAGTATAAGGACTTCTTGTTGCCGCAGTCAATTTCTTACTGTCTGTTAGCTCTGTCGAACTCTACCTTATTTGTTATTAGTTAGGCTCTGCGGCAAAACGCATATGGCACTGGAGCCAGTTAGACAAAGAGGTCCTCTTTCTTCCTAATGAAGTTGAGGACGTCCCCAGTCGAGGCATTACGAATGTCCTCCGGTGTAAGGAATTCTTTGTGGAGACAGCGTTTCCTGACCCTGCAGACAGCCACGCACTCACATAGTATGTACTCGTATGAGGCTGCAGTGACCGGTGAGGAAGCCGGCAAGTCTTCTGATATCTTCCCTTTTATGATTGAGAATGTTTTTTGTGGTTTTGTTCAGGGATCGGATGGTCTTTTTAGCCTGTCTGAGTGCCTGAGTGTTGTTCCAGTAGGATAAGAGGTTTTTTTGGAGGTAGAGATGCCGCAGAAGAGTTCGGCACCTATGTACCTTTCTGAAGAGCCTTTCCTGGCAAGTTGATCTGCAATTTCATTGCCTTCAATGCCTCTGTGTTCTGGTACTCATCAGAGCTTGACTTTATTTCGCTTTGATAGATCCTGGGGAGCATTGAAGCAGCCTAGAACAGCCTTTGAGTTACAGTAATGGGAATTCAGCGCTCCGAGCGCTGCTTGATTGTCGGTGAATATATTGATGGCTACCTCCTTTGAACTCTACCTTAACTTCTGGCCCTCTCTGTCGCTAATATTGCCCTAAAAAAAAAGTTCATCACAGCCTCTGGCTTCTGTTTCGAAGGAACCTTTTCGTCATCTACTTGCAGCACGACAGGCGACTGAGGGCTTTAGACTTATTTGGATTCGTAGTAGCTGTTTAGGGTACCATTTGCCTTGACTCCTTTTTTCGTTTGAAAAGTTCCCAATTGCTGGATCGAGCTCTATTCCCCATTTTGTCAAGCCCTTTCTAAGTCAATGTCCTTCTCCATTTTTGTGTGCGTTCTATAAGCAAAAGCAATGTATGGATCTTTCGGCTTTTGGCTCTGTAGCTCCGTCTTCCTTTTTTTGCTGATTCCTTGTAAAGTCTACTTGTGGTCGCTGTGTTAGGATGTTAGACTGTTAAGCGGGCTGAAAAAACCTCCGAGAGTATAATTTGTCGTGAAAAAAGCTTCTCAAGTCGCCATTCGGATTGGCCAATAAAATTGAAGGTGCCTTCCTTTCGTGAGAAATTACTATTTGCGGGAACCTATGCCTTGGCCCTGTATGCGCCTTTTGAGGAGTTGATTTCTTGTAGAAAGTTGTAACATACCCCCTTTTTTTTACAATAAACGCGCACTAAAGGGATTATGACTACCCTTGAACTAGAGCACGGGCATTAGGGAAATTAGAGGAGTGACGAAGGAGGTGCCGATGCACGTTGGCTTTAAATGCTTGTGGGTTGTAGTGGCACAGAGCTTTGAGAAAGTTGTCAGCATCAGGTCGTATTCTCAGAAGTTATTCCTGGCTGGCTGCTTTGGCTCCTTTTTACTCAAGCCCCCAACTCTCGTGCAGACAGATCACATACGATATTTATACACTTATTTACCCACTTAATCGAAAATTAAGTAAACAAACGTCAATTCCAACGTTTACTGACCACTCTTGTGGTTAATCTTGTTTGCATGTGCTCCACAAACACACACAAATCGATTGGTATCACATTCGAAAACATACCACAAGGACACAATTAAATTGTCACCCCCAAAGTCATTAATTTTCTAAGGAAATTGACACAAATTTTCACTCAGATGTGTCCCGTCACATTTGATCGATTCTCTTCTAACCGTAACCATAACCGTAACCATATTTTTCATCTTCAGTTGGGGAAATATAAAATAAATATTAACCAGCAATTTCCTACCCAAGTAGGTACTAACTAACATTCTCAATGAAATGCGCCCATCACTTATGCAATAAATAATTCATCATCGTTAAATACAACTTGGAAATTCTTACGTCAGTTGTCTTCATCGAAGTCCTCATCCTTACACATACGAGTACTCGTATACGTATGAGAATTTAGTTCATCATATTTCAATGTTTAAGTTCATTTGATTCTCTCTGTAACAAAAGGCATCAGGGACAACAAGGACGACGACGACAACAAGAAAAAGGAATACGAAGGTTATTTAAAGACATTCAACTTGACTGCCCCCCCCCCAAAACGAAGCAATTATCCAGAAGCTCTCAGGGACCGTTTGCATATTTTATCCATCATAACTTCTGAGTAGTGACGACCTTTCAAGATATTTTATTTACACGCGCTTGTACAACAGGTTGTATATAGCTAGCTGGTCCAAAAAGTCTCAACAACAAAAAAATACGTTGTATGGAACTTCAAACGAACTTCGGTGACGCGAGAAAAGAAAATCAGGACAAGAAAGGCATTCCGAGGGCAAGGAATCTTTCTAAACAACGTAAAAGGTGAACAAATTCAACGAGCATCAACTTTTGTTTTTTTTTTTCTGTTCCAGCAAATGACGTCGAGTCCTGGAAATTTTGTTTATTTATGAAATCTGAAAATTGTGTATCTTTTCGGGTGTTTTTTTTTTATTCAAAATACCAGATGAGGTACAAAAACAGAGACGACTTCGGCGACTAAATCTAACTTAAGTGGCCTCATCCCTGTGAGGTTTTGTTATGACTTGTGACGTTTTTCCGGTCCGAAAATGTCCTATTCTCTGTGTGATATCATTTACCGCATTTTGTCAAAAAAAAAAAACGCCCACGATAAAAACAAACAAGAAAATACATACACAAAGAGAATCACAGACGAAAGGGGGATGCTGAGGTGGAGATAATAATATTTTTGTTTATTTTTTTTTTTTTCATGTTCTGCGGTTGATATATGATGACGCCAAAGAAAATATTCTTTTTTTTTACCTCTGACATTTTATTTAAACTTTCTAAACGGACATAGCCGTCTTACAGGTGGATTTCTTTTGAATACGGTAAAATTGAATTAAAAAACAAAAAATAAAAGAATGTTTATCCTTGTGAAGGGAAAATACAAAAAAAGATATCCCTAGTCTTTTAGTGAAATCAATTAATTTATTCGTGAAGACGTTTTGTTTTTGGGGTAAGAAGGAGGGACACTGCTCGCCAGATGGGGTTCAAGGAAGGACAAGTGATTTATTTTGAAAATTACATCGAGATTGGGGGATTTTCGTTTCACAGTTGCTCGTTTTTTGTAAGTGATGGGGTCATTACCGAGGACTAATTTGAACAGAAGATTCAGTTCGTGACCGGAACTTAGTTGCCCGTGATGGAGAGGCAAAGATTTTTATGAGATTTTGAAAGGGAGCTTGTCCTTTTTTTTTTCTTCTTCTTCTTTAAATATTAACTTACACATGGGGTGCAAAGCGATTCGGAAAAGAATTAGAAGAGGTTGAGGAAAAAGTTGTCTTCAATTCTAAAAAATACTAGGAAAAATTTGCTCTTTAAGGCGTTGAAACACGTTTTGAACAGTTTCACCACTTATACATAAGTTCTAGTGTCCCTCAAGACTGTGTGTTTTCTCCAACTTTCTTCCCCATGAACACCCTTATGATTCTGACACAGCGCTAGTGTTGGTGTAAGTGATTTTGAAGCTCAGGTGGTATTACGTTTCATTCTTTTTGCTCCGAGGGTCGTGTCCAGAATAACTGGGGAGAATTTTTGGTACTGTTGTCATTGCTTATAATTCACAGTATTTCTTTCGACCTTACAATGATTAAGATTTTGTTCAGTCTTCTTTAGGACATCGCCGGCATATCGGGCTTTGAAGGTGGCACAGTCGCCAGTTTTGATGGTTGATTCAAGCATGAGTCGATATGTATTGTACAGGGTGACCAGATTTAATTTGAAGCTACATTCATGCCATTATGAGTGGAAGAGCACAGCCTCGGCTTCGCTGGCAGTGCTTCAAGCGGTCGGTCCAATTTTTGATGACTTGGTCCAATATGTACAGCGTTATACCGGCAATAGAATCTCAAATGTTGGCCTCGAGCTCGTTCAAAGTGGTTGGCTTGTTAGTGTACACTAAGGACTTGACGTAGCTCCACGTGACGTGGCGGCAGCCAATTGATGAACACTCGTCTCGAGATGACCGAGTCGCCAAATTTCTCCTTCACAACTTCGAGCGTTGCATCGCTTGTATGGCATGTACCGACGTCTTGTTGGAACCACAGCTCGGATATATCGATATTGTGTAGCTCTGGCCACAGAAAGTCGGTTAACATCGCTCTATACCTGAGACCATTGGCGGTTACGGTGTCTCCTTCCTCATTTTGACAGCTGGATGTCATTGGTAACTTTGACAGCTGCTGAGACATAACAATTGAAAAAAGTATCATTGCTATCTGGTCACCCTTTATATTGACGGTGAAGTGGTGTGTTAAACTCACTTAGGTCAAGGTTTTAAATTTAGTTTGATGTCCAGAGTGATGAATACATAGCCTCCGGTTAGGGAATTCGCAACTGAAAAACTACTTTGATCAGTTGCGTACACCGTTTGCAAAACATACTGGTACCGACTCCTCCAACTTGCACACAGAGTTGAGTCCATCTATTTCAATATTTAAACAGCCACGTCGACCACTTTCAGTATTTTGGATAAACCAATCAAGAAAATGAGACGTTAAGGCCTTGTCATTGTCTTCCTCTGAAGATTTTCATGTGAATCAAGCCTCTTTGGATTTTGACGTCAACTCACGCTGGTCAAAATTCTGCACGAATGCCAAAATGCATACGGAATAAATGCACCATCTCTTGTTACTATTTCAAAGTGGTTTCGAAGATATCAGACTATGGAGGACGAATCTCGTGAAGGTCAGTCCAAATCCTCGACCGACGATACAAATGTGGCCCTGGTGAAGGCTAAAATTGACAAAGATGCCAGGATGATACAGGAGATGATAGCGGATGAACTGGGCTTGAATGTCATGGCTGTGTCACGAATTTTAAATCATCACCTGAAATATTCAAAGAAATCAGCTCGATGGGTTCCAAAATAGAGACTCATGTTCGTTTTGCTCAATATTTCCTGGATAAGTTTGAAAATGGAGAGCCAAGCTGCTTCAATAAGATCGTTGCAGGTGATGGATCTTGGTTTTACAAGAACGACCCGGAAACCAAACAGCAGTCCATGATATGGAGCCCAGAAAGTGCAAATCCTCCAGTAAAAGCCAAACAACAAAAGTCAGCGACAAAAGTTATGATGTCGATGAACTTCACCAGGGCAAGAATTTACGCCGTCATCCCGTTTAAAACTGGTCGGACAGTCATTGCTAATTGGTATACTGAAACTTGCTTACCACAAGTTTTCCAAAATTTACTAGGACACCGACAAAAAAAAGAGCTGCGCTGCTATTTTTTGCACCACGACAATGCGCCTGCGCACACTGCTGTAAAAACCAACAACTTTCTTGCGCTTTGTTAGTCCCTACGTAGTTTTCCAATACTCTTCTGTTGGATTAGGTAAGAACTTCTTTCAGCTCACTTGCAAATCCCTGGTTTCTTACTGCCATAGGTCCTTGGAGGTTCAAATGTACGTTAAAGGTCACATGTACAAGTATTTTTGCAAAGCTACCAGAGTTCACAGAAACTATCAGTGACAATGTCTTCAGCAAAGTTAAGGGAAGCACATGTAAGATTATTTCAGAGGACTCTTGGTAATAGTTGGACAAAAACAGAAGGCAGCTCACACTCGTTATTAGAAACCTTTCTCTATCATCCAGATGGTTATTGGATACTTTCATTTGAACAAATTCATTACATCTCACAATGACGTCCATAAACGTTAATTGTACCCGTGGGAATTGTGTGTTCCTTGTCCAATCTAATTGAATTTTCTTACCTAAAATAGCACTTCAGCGTTTGGAGTGTCATTTAATGACATCTTTACTCCCGGATGAGTTGTCACGGCATCCGCAATTTAAATGCCATAAAACAACGTTTGTTAATGCGTCAACGCGTTAATGCGTCAGGCTTACTTTTTTTTTATTTTATTGTCCGCAACTTTGATCCCGTTCGTCATATCATGTGTGTGTGGGATTTATTATTTTTTTATTTTCCACACAATTTTTTCTGGCACCAATTTATCACACAAGCTAGCATCAAGATCAATTTATATGCTGTTGGCAACTTTTTAACATTTAAAGCCAAGTCAATGTCAAGAGCACAAGCAGAAATCGCATCACATCCATCTCCTTATTCCAGCTGTATGTACCGACGTCAATCTAAATTATTTTGCGTCACCTCTGCCTGTTTGTTTGTTTACGTTCCAGAGATCATATTGGGGATTGCAATAGCCACTCTCGCATCACTGAATATCTAAACACATTCAGTAGTGTGCGCTGATGAATGACTTGGTGGTACACATCTTTGTGTATCTCTGGGTAAGTCGATGTGCGACGGCGCCCACAAAATCCAACGTCCATTCAGAAATCCATTCATTTTTTTTGCTCCTCCATCGAGTTGAGTATCATCTGACGTCACATCGGAAAACATTTGCAACATTACCAGGAAAATACCGACCATGAAAATTTAATGAACCATCTCATCGCTCCTTTGCGCGACCCTTCTCATGTGTGTCCTGCTTGTATCTCCATTCAAATACCTTCAGGGTTGTGTGTGTGTGTGTGGCAAAACCAGACCCCGAATGGAATCTTAAAACCAAAATTGTTTATCCCGGTTAAGGTAACCTTCAACATTTCGCATGTTCCCGGGGTGTACCTGCTCGTATATCGTGCAAGTGGCTCCATGACGTCACAGAACTCCATTATCAGGGGATTGCTTGTTACACTCCGCTCACATTGCTCATTAATGGACAATGAGAGGTGGTAGTACGTGCAAATGAATGTTGTTTCAGGTTTTCATCCTCAAACTCCCATCAACTCCGGTATCATCTGTCGCGTGTGGGTGTACAAATTTGGTGTTTGCTACACAAAATATATTCCGTATACGCCCGAGTGCACTGAAGTCCTTGATAATGTTAAGTTTTCCATCATCACCTCACTTGTGGGATGTTCAATTAGAATTTTGATAAACGATTCATTGAAATTGATTCGGCTTGGTGAGGTTTTCGGTACACCAAAGTCTAAGGAAGTGAATATTTCATGAATGAATTTTGATTTTGCCTTAGCCGAAGGGTACCTTTAAGTATCTGTTGACTTGAGTTATATATTTAGAACAGACAAATATGCATGAGAGAGAGAAGTATTAATAGAATTAAAGAGGGAGGGGGATGGCTTAGGGCGAACCGAAAAGAGAAATTAAATAAATTAGATCGTTTAGCGATGTTTAGAAGAGTGACACAGATAATTTAGCAATGTGTAGCGTAACAACAGCGTTGTTGGAGACTTGCCAAAGAATTTTTATCGGTTTGATCCACAATATCAGACATGTTTTGCGATGGGATGGACTAAACTGATTTGTTAGTGAGAGAAAAAGTTCCGGAAGAGATGAGATTTTCATTCGACCGAAACCAGAAAAATGCTTCGAACTCGTAAATTTGTCAAAACAAAGGTAATCATGCTCGACTTAATAGGTCAGGGATGATGGTTCAACTTGTCATAGGCATTAACAATTCAATTAAGAGATGAGCTAAGACAATGCTTGGCAGTCGGGAAGTTACAGCCAGGTTTAGTGGGATTTCTTGTCAAGCAATTCCATCGGAGATATCATTTCCTGAGATCTCAGCTAGGAACCAAAGAATTTTAATCGAGCGACCAAATTCAAAGAGCTCTTGCTGTCACTACAGACATAGAAACTCCTACTCTTCCACCTTTTCCTTACAATACAGCTCTTGGTCATAAGGATAGCATAAGTCGCCGATTGTAGGATAGAGACGTGTTTACCTAATGATCAGTGGAAACCAGCACCAGACCATTTTCTAGTTTTGGAATCATCCGTGAATATCCGACTAAACTCTATTTCTGCCTCAAATCCTAGACGAAACCAGCCCTGAAGGCAAGAAAAGTCGTCATTCAAATTGCGTCAACACGGAAGTTCTAGTGTCATTGCATCAGATGGCATATCCATGGGACCAGAGTTGTAGCATACGTACATAAGTGTCGGAAATAAATAAAGGGAGTAGCCATCAATATATTCACCGATAGCCAAGCAGCGCTCAAAGCACTGAGTTCTCATTACTTCAATTCAAAAGCCGTTTTAGGCTGCTTCAATACTCTCCAAGACCTCTCAAAGCGAAACAAAGTCAAGCTCTGGTGAGTGCCAGGACACAGGTGAATTGAAGGCAATGAAATTGCAGATCAACTTGCCAGTATAGGCTCTTCAGAAAGGTACATAGGTGCCGAACCCTTCTGTGGCATCCCTACTTCCGAGTTCAGAACAAGTCTGGACAGCTGCGAAAAATAAAACCTCATATATTACTGGAACAACACTCAGGGACTCAGACAGGTAAAAGTGTCATTCGACCCCTGAACAAAACCACTAACTAATATTCCCAACCATAAAAGGGACGATATCAGAAGACTTGCCGGCTTCCTCACCAGTCACTGCGGCCTCAGACATCACTTACATAAACTAAACATAGTTTAGGAATCTGAATACGGACTCTGCTTAGAGGAAGACGAATCAGCCGATGCCTCGACTGGAGATATTCTCAACTTCATTAGGAAGATAGAGGATCTCCTTGTCTAACTGGCTCCACAATAGATCTTTTAGGTCGCCGTGCCATATGCGTCTGTCGCAGAGCCTTACTAATAATAATAATAATAAGTGTCGCAAACCAGGTCTCTGATGCTGGTCACTCGGTTTTTATACGTGGTATCACAACGGGCCTTGTTCTGGCCTAAGTGTGTCCTTGCTTAGTAGAGACAGCCATTCAACCTAACCTAACCTAACCTAAGTGCCGCAAAAGGTCATCAAAACACTCGTGTCGATAGTACCAGAACTCATCCCGTTTGGAGCCAGGCCCAATGAGCAATCACAAGTTTACGTTAAAGCCCCTTCCATCAAACAATTGACGCATACGCTAGAAAAGGTCGAATGGTAACCTAGTAAATGGTTGATAAACCTCACATCTTACCATTGGTGGGCAATCGCTCGAGAGATTTAAGAGCTCCTCGTCGCTAGGAAACGTTTCCTCAATAGTCTTAGGACAATTGGAGCCGACGAACCATTGAAATCAACGAAACAAATTGTGTTTACCGTCCTGTTCCTTTGGCAACTTTATTCAAAATGCTCCCCATCCCAGACCTAGCTGAGAAAGCAGACAGTCCCAGTATGGCTCAAAATACCTTTTGATCCATATGTTCGATGGACGTGAGGCTAGAATGAGGTAATGCACACGTGTAAACAAACCTCAACCAACTTATTGTGAAAAGTAAACGCAGATAGCTCTGCGGAAGGACATTTCCACAATCTGGACTGTGCTGTTAATTAATAGCTGGACTATAGGTCTTTCTACATAATGCATTAGCTATCATTCACTAATTGGTATACACGATTCCATTAGCACAAAACTTATTCTCTTTGTTTGGGTATAATCTATTGTTTACTTCTCGCTGTAAGCCCCTCGACTAATTTCACCACAATCTGTTTCCCCATGCAAAATAATTGCGTCCTCATACTCTAAGAATTCCACTCACCCACTTACATTTCAATGGAACCCAACGAAATGAAGGAGCGCGAAAGCATTGAAAAAACAAAAAAAAATCCTTTTCACAGGCTCTGCCATGTGCCTTCCGGGTTCACATGAGCATTATTTGAAGTCAAGCGCAAAAGCCATTAAGCATCACACTCATAAAATCGCATTAGGCGAGTACAGAATGTGTAAGGGCGGGTACCAGCCAAGTGAATTTAATTACTTTTACGCCTCAAATGATGTCCTCTTGTTAAAGCCATTTTTTTTTATTTACAGCTATTTAGCAGTTCTTCTTTGTGACTTATTCAATTTTTTTTTTTGTTTCCTTTTTAGAACCCAGAAAAGACAAGACTGATGCACCAATCGGTGGTAATGGCACACTATCACCCAGCACTGAGCAGCCATCATGTCAAGGCTCAATATTGCCACCGCCAGGAGGCGGTGGCGGTAGCAGTGGTGGCGGTGGAATGAATTCAAACATGGGCGGCAGTGGTTGTGGCGGTCAAATGGATTCGCATCAGAATTCCAAAATGGAACGTCCAAACACATTGGGGACAAATAAATTGGCTCGTCGAGTTAACATTTGCTACCACAATGATCATTGTAAGTATATACAGCGAAATGCCATTTTGTAAAAAAGGATATTATTCTAGAAACTTGCGATTGCTCCCTTTTCTATTGCATCCCTATAAAAAAAAAAAATTCGGAAACTATGATATTTTCAAAAGAAAAAGAATCTTTTTGGTTCCAAAAAGAAAAGAAAAAAAAAATTTTTAAAACTGCTAACAACTTGTGCGTTTTTTTGTTTTTCGTCCTTGTTTGAGTTTTTTTTTTTTTTATTATTTTCCTGCTCTATTGTAGTTTTGCATTTCCATCCATCTGCTATCTTCCATTAAATCGCAAATTTTTACCATTTTTTTTTTTTACCAAGAAACAGAAAAGAAAACCAAAAGAATCCCTAAAATAAATGATTTTACAGATCCTGAAGGCGGTGGCCCACCAGGAAGTACACCACCTCCGTACACAGGTGATGGTCATCATAAACTTCCAGGGCATATTTTATTGTCTGACCTTCCAGAGCCTCCAATACCATTGTCGGAAATTGGACCCATCCCACCGCCACCGATGTTTTCAACGCCAAGTCCAACGTTGATAGCTGGACGACCACATGGACCGGGAGCTGTTAACGATCAGGATTATCAGGATTATGACTATGATGGTAGGGCATAGTCAGCAAAATGAATTGTTCTTCTTCTCTCACCTAGAAAATATATATATCTTTTTCGTTTTACCCTTAGTTTCTTTCAATTTATCTCTTGTTCTATACATTTATCTTGTTGTTCTTTTTTTATAAATGTTTATCTGTTAATTCTGTTTTATGTTGGTTAAGGGTTACTTGTTTTTTTTTTTTTTTTTGTGTTTTCTTTCATTCATCATCATTTGTTGTCTTTTTTTCTAAGGAGTTGTGCAATTTATTTAACGCTTTTGTTTGTAGTTTTTATCTTTAATAATTTAGAAAGCTTTTTTTTTTTGTAATTTATCTTAAGTAAAGGTGATCCCAATAAGAGGGGTTTCAGTTTGAAATTAGTCCTAACGTGGTTCACGTCCTAAAAAAAAAAATCTACTTACAGAAATCACTGAAAGGTCGCAAGTTTCATATTGAAAAATCTGAAAGCTAGTTCACCTGTGACATTTGCATGATAGGTCACAGTTTAGTGTGGTTATTCGTACCGAATTTCGGAAACGTGTGGAATTCAAAGGAACTTCCTACGGTCAGACAGGACATGGATGAAATGTGGTTTCATTTGAGTGAAGGACTACTAACAGAACGACAAATGTAACAATTGCTTTATTGTGGTTCAAATTTTCCGGTCGAATTGTTGAACATGGACAGTATTTTGGTTTCGAAAGGATCCTTTGTTGCAGTCAAAATTCGTGGAACCTTACCCCAAAAATAGACAAATTTCCACAAAAAAATAAAAATTAGCACGCACTACTAAGACTTTTTAGCCGTTTAGCCGAAAATGTCGAATGCCAATCACAACCGACATCTTTTCCACTTAAAGCTTTTCATTAAATTATAAACTGAAACCATCTTTTTGGGGCACCCTGTATTAATATTTGTACTAATTGTAATTACTTTATGCGTTCTTTAGTTACTTTAGTTACTAAATTCTATCAAACGTCTACTAAATGGGGAGCCAAGGCCTAACTTCTTACAACCATTCATGTTGTGCGTGCTATATTCTTCGCACGAATGGAAGGGACCTACAATTTTAATGCCGACTCCGAACGGTGAATTGAGAAGCTTTTCATGACAGATTGTACTCTTGCAGGTTTGTCATGACTGCGAAGGATATATAAAGATGCTCTTGCATAAAGAAATCCTTTTTATCCATGCATCGCATTTCAAGGGGTTTAAAAAGAAAACACTTTACGGAATGATCTCTCGTCACAGTACAGATGAAACTTACATCCTTGTCCAACAGTTTTTTTAAGAAGCTTCACATAGTATCTACTTCGAGCTCTCTACCACAGAATGCATTAGACGTAACCACTGAAGTAAAGAAATCACAATTTTGTCAAACTGAGCCGGACATTGCTAACAACTTTAAACTCTTTACTATTTTGAGTCTCAGTTTATCTGAAGCTATCTGAGTGCCCTTAAGCATCTGACTGCTTGAAATAATCGTCATATCATGCATCCTTTGCCTGACAAATATCTTCTTTTTTATCGGTCTGCTACCTTTCTGTAGCTTACTCACCAGATATACAAAGCTTAGAGCTAAGCCCTTGAGAACACACGGGACTAGTTATCCGAAAGTGAAAACATCTATTAGTGTCTCATGAGAGATCTCAAAAACTGATTGGTCCGTCATAGCTATTCCTCGTCTCAACGCTAGCATTTGTTTGAAAGATATTTAGACAACCATCTGGGTTTGGAAGTCGAACATTTTATTTCTTCTGATAGGCAGTATACATATGGTCGTCCTCTAGACACAGCTTGCAAGTATCATCTTCTAAAAAACTTATCCACTTGAGAGTTTCATGCGTCATGATAAGAACTTCTCCCTTGGTATAGCCACTGTATTCCTTGTAAGTCGATTTTTGCTAACATTTATGGACGCCTTCCCTAGTAACAGTTCCCGACTTTTTCGGACTGTCTTATTTTAAAGAGTTCAACCCAGAACTTGCCTCCTTTTTATGCCTATAACTTTCGCAAAAGTAAGTATTTTGTGTGGTTACAGCCCCCTCAGGTCCAATGAAAGCGGTCTCCGAACTTTTTTTTCGCTGGTTCGCCGGCCACTTGGTTCACTTCTATTCTTAGGTGGCTTGGTACCTGATACGCAAAACAGTGGTCAACGCTGTTTTGACTTGATTTCGTGCCTACATGGCGGCCTGTCTTTCTGATGTCTTACTCACGATATTTCCTATCCAAGTTGAATACTGTACATTTCTCAATCGCATAATTCTCCGAATAAGGGGAAAGTGCCAGTGTTGGTCCCAGTCGTCAATCAGCGCAGTGGTAGTTGCGACAGAATGATTCCAGTCTAGATAACATGAACCCCGAAGATATGTTGCCTACAATTCCTTGGTAACCAGGCGCCCAACTAGTCTTACGATGTGTCCTTTCTTGATTAGAATTCTGTGATGACTCTATCTTGTTGCTTTGGTTAGGCGGCGTAAGATCGGAACTCCTTCGACTTATCAGGCCAGTGACCCTTGGAGGGTCTGAGCCTGAACTAATGCCACTTTTCATCCTTCACAGTCCTGGGCACGCTGCTTCCAGATTATTAGACCAAGCTTTCTGGCATCCGCGATTGCCGAATCGTTAAGCCGGAAGTTCGGTCTTCCTCTTCTTCGTGAACCAGGTGGCTGGGATTTAAAGATCCTCTTAGCTGGAGCAGTCTCGTCCATTCGCTCGATGTGGCCGAGCCATTACAGGCGACGGATTGTTGCCTTCCGGACTACATCCACATCTTTGAACAGCTCGTAGAAGTCGCGGTTATATCTCCTCCGAATCGAAGGATCCCAAGATCTGCTCCGCTGTCTTACTTATCGTCCAGCATTCAGCTCCATAAAGCAAGACTGGCAAGATCAGTAGATTTGTAGAGCATGATTTTGGAACTTCGAGTTACGAGTTTGGACCCTAGTTGTTTGGACAAACCGAAGTAGCAGCGGTTGGCTAAGGTTATCCTTCGTCGAATCTCCACTAAGGTGTCATTTGTGGAGTTTATGTTTGCCCCGAGCTTTCAATTGTTAGGTTTTGACCTACACGGTGTTCGACGGATTGGTTTTTGGTAGACGGCCAGTACTTTATTTTATCCTCGTTAATCGTGAGACCAACTCGTTGGGCTTGTTCTTCTATTGCCGTAAAAGCCTCAATAATGGGACGCTGGGAACGAGCGATGATGTCGGTATCGTCTGCGTATCCCAGAAGCTGGATGGACTTGTGTGTCTTCTGTGTTAACGCCGGCCTTCCGCACTATCTGTTCTAGCACAAGATTAAAGAAATCACACGACAGTGCGCCTCCTTGCCGAAACCCGGTGCATGTTTGGAATAATTCGGAGGTTTTGTTCCCAAACTGCACGGTGCATTGCGAGTTCTCTAGCGTTGCACGACACAACCGGATCAGTTTTCTCGGGATCCCGAATTCGGCCATCGCATTATATAGTTCGGTGCGATGAATGCTGTCTTATGCGGCTTTGAAGTCGATGGAAAGATGGTGAGTATCGACTTGGAACGCGTTGGTCTTTTCCAGGATTTGCCGCAGTGTGAAGATGTGGTCTATTATCTATTTGCCGGGCCGGAAGCCACACTCATAGGTGCCGATGAGTGTGGTGCAAAACGGCTTTAGTCGTTCACACAGTACACTGGATAGGATCTTGTAGGCTTCATTAAGCAAGGTAGTACATACGTCGACTAGACATATTCAATTCTCATCATGGGTTTCAAAGGTCCCTATTCATGTAGAGTGCAGGATGTGCATTGTCATTACAAGTTAGAATTTCAATTTAAATTAATTTTCTGGACAATCATTGTTTCCAGCATGGAGATGCCAAAATCGCTTCCAGAGAAGATTTTGAAGTCTTTCAGAACATTTTGAAAATTTCTTCTTCTTTAAAAGATCAGCGAATAGTGCCATCTGTTTCTGATTTCTTCATTCAAAATGCACTCCATCATTCTCATAATTTAACACTCATTTCTCCTATTACTACTCCTTCTTCTATAACCTCTAAATATGTACTAATGATATTTAACTTAAATTTTAAGTTCCAACTAAATTAACTAATCTCTTAATTTGTTTTGTATATTTGTAGTTTTAACTTATGGGTAACGTAAACGAACCTAAATCTAATAATTTCCCTGCTTTTAATTTTTATTCAGAGTTATTATTTTAATTTAAAATATCCTTAATCCTTGTTCTAACATAAAATTTTCATTAACAGATCAAGACGGTGATCAAGATGAACTAGATTCAGATGAAGAATACATGTTCCAGTTGTCACAACCAAATCAAAATATTGACACATGTCGTATTGAGGAAATTCCAGCCAAAGAGCCAAAACCAAATGCAGTTCCTCTGAAATCCGCATTGAAAAAGAAGACGGGCCAATCAAATTCATCGCCTGGTACACCGACCATAGAGCAAGTCAATAATGCTGGTGGTAGTTCATCATCGGGTTCCGGTGGTTCATCGTCAACATCAGCGAATCAACGGCCATTGGTTGTGAGGCAGGAAGCTAATAATTATTCATTAAAGTAAGTACAAAACAGACTTTGATTGGTCTCAATTGTAGGTGAAGCAACACTCTTTTTGGAAAATCCTTTTCTTTTTTTTTTCAAATGAATTCAAATTTTTTGTTTGTTTCATTTTTTTTCTATTTTCTTGAACGATGTTTAGACCAATTCTTCGGCCTCGGATTAGGATATGGTAATGATGAGCTTTAATTTTTGCCTTTTCCATTTTTTTTTTTTTTTGTTTTTTGATGAAGTTTTCTTATTGCTGCTTGTTGTTTGCTTTTGAATTTTGTTTTCCTTTTTTGTAATTGTCATTTCAATTTTTATCGCATGAGATATTGTATTCCGGAAGTAAAACTTGTTTCCGGAAGAAAGTTTGTATCAACTGAGAGGATTTTCATTTTTATATTCCAGAGATGGACTTGAAACAAAATTTATTCATAAATTCACATTAAAAATCACCTGGCATTTGAGAACCCTTAAAAAGTTATCCTCAGTTCTAAGGAAACATTTATTTTGAATTTTTAAAGGAAAGAGCCCCGTCATCATTTTCTGTTTGAAGATGAAAACTTAAAAAAAAAAAAACTCTTTTCAAGGATAATCCTCCGCAAAGCGTAAGACGATTCTGATTATTTTTTCTATAGAAAAACGTCTATTTTTTCTTCAATCTATTCCTTTGGTTTCCCCCAAAAGACAGATTGTATCCTATTTTAAGGAGTACGAAAGTACGAAATGAAATTTAATGATTTTGCGTTGAAGTAACAACGCCTCTCTTTGTTTTGTTAAGTAAAGTTTTAAGCAAGCAATTTATTCAAATTAAAAAGTTTTACTTCGCTTATTCCTAGAAGGAACAAGTGTTTTGTTACAGTTTACTGAAATTATTAGAATTAAGAATGAATGGACGGGTTTTTGTCTGAAACTTTGAAATATAAATGAGGAATTGAAGAACAAAAACGTTGGTGGTGTTGGGATTATTGGATATAAGAGATAAGCCACTGGGAGATGATGGCATACGTTTGGGAAATAAAGTGATTCAGTTTTAGAATCCACTTGGTTGTTTGAGAATTAAGTGTGAGGTATCAGAAGCTATCAGTTCTTAGAATTGGTTCGATTGAGTCATGTTGGGGGAGACATCATACACTTGATGTTTCCTTTCATGGGAGCTATTGTATTTTATTTTAGTATACTCGTATGTATTGAGAGAGTTGTCAAAATCGATAGACTTATCTACGAGAGTGCCCTTGTGTTACCAATTATTTGGGCTTAATTTAAAGACTTCAAGCCAGACGTACCATTAACCAAAAGATTCATTATTTTTAGATGTTTTCATAAATTACCAATTTCCGCGAATGACGGTAATACATATTTAAGTGCTCCCCGCGCTATACCTTCAATTTAACGACATTTTAAACCAAAATGTTGGCTGGTCTCGTTTCTTCATCATTTTTCGGTAAGATTTAACTTCAACTTTTCTTTGAATGGCACAAGAACAAGCCTTTAACTAACAAGGCTTTCCAGTCGGTGCGTTAATGTCTATACGATCCACTTCTTCTAGCAGTCATAGGTTCATTTTTTCCTAGACCCCTGGATGACTCAAGTAGTTGGTAATTTAAGTTTCTTTTCCTCACTCTTTCGAGAGCTGAACTGATCTGAACATTGCACAAAGGATTGTCTTTCAGTGTTCTTAACATTTATGCTTCTGTGGTACATGCTTAGCAGGGACCTACGTTTCAAATCACGCCATTCTCGTAGCCTTTTTTCTTCTTTCAGAGAAGCCTTTAGATAATCTTTTTGAATATAAGCTATGTATGGCAAGAAATATTGTTCATTGCTTGTCCCTATGGATTTCTTCTCAGAAATAAATTCTAAAAATAATCCTTTAGAAACGAACAAACACTCAAACACCCACCAACCAACTAGCACTTACACCATCGTCCATAATCCTGAATCTATCATTTTTGCTGTAAGGAGTTTATTTATGTTTGACCTCCGACTTTTCTGAAATCTTCTAGATATTCCTTTTTGTTTTCTAAAACATGTGGGCAACAGCATAAAGTACTGGTAAACAACATTCATCATCTTACGCGTATGCAAGTGGTAAACATCATTCCGTCTTCGTCTTCAGTAAAATAATAAAGAAAAAATAATACATATACGAGTATTTACCTTTGCAGTCACTTAATCAATTTAAATCGTCCTGTCTTCAGCGAATCCTTATTTATTTTTTATTTTACTTAGCTCTTTTGGATGTTTTCCACACGGTGTTGTGTACATTACTTGAATCTTAAAAGTTGGATCAAAAATATGAAGACATTCCTCACTATGCTCATAATCGTTCCCCTTAACATCCCCTAAACATCGTTGTCATTAATTTTCCCATCTTTATACCTTTAGACACTTAACACGGAACGAAATTAGCCCAAAAAATGTTATCAATCAATAACAGTGTCTTAATTAACCTTTAATCAAATTAATTATATTCCCTCGCCATGATGGATTATCGTGCTGCCATTTGTGAAAAATCCCTACAAAAGGATTCATAGCTTTTTCGTTCTAACAAAAGTGAAAATAATTTCCAGGAGTCCATGAGGATTTTTTTTTATAGCTTTTGCGGCCGTGTTTGCTTAGTATCCTTTGTATGAATAATAATTATCTCGAATTTTTATTTTTTTTTGCATCAACAGAAGGAAGGAACTCAAACCCTCTGTCTCCCAGTTTTTTGGTTAAAAGTATCTCTCCTAACAATAACCCTTTAAGATTGCGATGAAAATTTATATCTGTTTACTTAGCATCGAACAAAAGAGAGTTTTAAGTTCTCACTGTCTCGTTGGTTGGTTTGTTTGCTTTTTCAAGTTGAAACGACTTTTAGAAATTGTATCCATCTGCATTGTCCTTTCTCAGTCCTTGCCTCGAAGGAAGGAAGACACTGAAAGTCACAAAATTCCCTAATGAAGTAGAGAATATGCGTAGCAGTGCTTCAGAATTAAAAAAAAAAGAAAAGAAAAAGGAAACAGTCTTTTTGAAGGAAATTAAAATTCACATTGAAAAGGAATTTATAAAATGCTTTGTTTGTTGTTGGAAATGGAAGGCACTGTTTGTTGAAAACTGTTTTTTTTTTAAGTATCATATGGAGCGTTCTCAGGCGAAGAGCTATACGAATTTTACACAACGTTAGATCCGCGATTTATTTTCTAGGCTCTCAGAGACTGCTTTGAATATTTACTCAATTTGCAATGTTTGTCTTGAACACCCTTAACTTTTTTTTTGCCTAAAAAAGCATAAGGCACATTCTTACTCAAAATATAGATATCTTTTCGGCACCCTCAAGATTGGCTTTCGCTCGTCATCTGTTGTCTTTGGCTTAAAAGCTACGAAATTGTAAATTACCAGGCCTAGTGTCCATTCGCTCTCCATGCCCGAACCATCTCAAATGTGCAATGCGAATTAACCTATGTCTCTGTACAGCTCATATAGCGCATTCATGTTTCTTCTCCAAAGCTCGTTAACCACGGATATATTCATCCGTCTTCGATCGAATCTATGCATCCGCAGCATAGAGTAGGACTGGGATGATTAGGGTCTTATACAGAGTCTCCCTAGTTTTGCGGGATAGGACTTAACTTCAGTTGCCTTTTCAGCAATTCTTCTGATCCTCAGAAGTCATAGCAGATCCAAGGTAGACAAAATCCCTTACTTTCACGAAAGTATAGCTGTCTCCTGGGACGTTCTATCCGATTCATCGATGATGATGTCCCTGACAGGAAATACTTGGTTTTGCTCTCGTTCGCGTCATTGCATCGGCATGCACAAGTAGTTGCACCAACTTTTGAAAGATTGTTCCTACAGTATTGGCTTGAGAGTTTCACCTATCCGTTCAAGTAAGATGTTAAAGAAGTCACACGACAGCGCCTTTCACCGTGTCTAAATACTTTTTTTGTTACCAAAGGCCTCGTTGAGGTCGGTACCAACAAATACCGCTTACGTAAACCAACATTTGGATCCACTGGACCCATTAACTCCTATCCTGGGAACTAGTAAAGAGAAACCGCTGGGTAAGAACCAAAAAAGATAGATATCTTATAGAGTCCCGCAACATAAGTCTTCCAGCTCGTCGAAGAAGTGCCTGACTCCTCCTTATATTCGTGACGGCAGAATACGGCAAAACGCGTTTCGAGTTATGTATTTTAATTTTTTCTTCGTTTATGTAACACCCGCACAATTCGTTGTCATATACCCTAAACCGTTCCGTGTGAATACTAATGGGGCAGGGCCTAGTAAAATCGCCGGAAACAACTCATGCCTCTCTACGATTGAATCCAATTGGAAAAAGGACAATCGTCTTATCAAGAACTGACCATAGTGTTCCCGCTTCTAATTTAAAAAAGTTCCTCTTGATCTGCTTTTATTTAACAAGTGATCAGTCTTACAAGCTTCTGGGCCCCAACTTGTCATGTCCAATAGACTAACAAAAATCAACAACAACAACCCAACAAATATTATCAATTCAGATCGTCATCCGAAATCGAAGCCATTAATTCATTCAAAATCCATCACGATGTTGCCAATCTGCAATGGATTCCCTAATTGAGCGGTAAATTGATTGCTTTCGGAAAACAGCTAACAGCTATGTAAAATCTGCAGAATTCGGATATATCCCAATCCGTACGTTCCATCAAATTTCCATTACCGAAACGGATGCGACAGCAAGGACATGGCAAAAACGTAATATCCTCCATTTGTCAATCCCAAGTTCACAAGGTGATTTAAAGGAGAAACTACTACATACAAGGACACTGAACAATTTTCAACAGTCAAATTGAAAAATACATATTTCTTAAGGACACATCTGAAATGGAATAAAGACGAACCCCCACCACCGTTCGCATTAAATTGAATCGAAATTTGCCTAGCTACATTGTCACTTCCGGTTAAGCCCAGCGCCGCCGGTAGAGAGAAAATTCAAATATTCAAGTTCACAGAGTCGATTATTAGATTTTAACAATTCCTTCGCTTGCTCCTGTTACATACTCGTACAAGTATTTCATTTTATTTTTATCTTCAATTTGAACGCACAGTTGAGTCTTACTTTGCTCGGTACTTGAAGCCTTCTTCCTTTTTAATCTATCATTGTTCACGAGAATGAATCAAAGGGAAAGTAGATTTATAAGTGTCTAAGAACGGAACTGCACACATGCTGCCACTCACTTTTCTTGTTGTAAAGGAATTTAAGTTATTTATCACGTCTGGATGATGGGAAGGACACTCTTCGAGAAAGGAAGACACAGAGTGTCATAAATTACATAATGTATATAGTGTATCGCAAGCAGACAAGAGGATTTGGTGTTACGCTTGAAGAGGCGAAGAAGCATCCTTGAATCGCACACAGATATGAAAAGCTTTCATTCGTGTAGTAGAAGATTTTCTTTATGAATAATGCAGTGGTATGTAATCCTCCATGGATTCTACTGCATTGAATTGTGATTTCGCTGGAAAAGAGTTGTAAAACCATATGGTGACTTCAATGGGCGAACTGAAGAAGATTTCGATCCTTTAACACGTGCAACCATGCACCTGCACTACTTAGAATGTGATCACACTTAGCATGAATTGATCCTTATTTGCTAATCGTCCGTCCTTTCTTTGATTTGCTTGCATGCAATTTTTTTTTTTTTTAATTTTTAACTTGAATGTCCTTTAGTTACATGACTAATTTTATATTTTAATTTCTCTTTACCCACAGTAGGCAACAAATGTTCAACATCAATCTGCCGTGCACCGTTGAAAATAAAGAGAACACTCGACCATTTGTGATACGCGAGAATAGCGATAGTGACGAGGGTGATGGACGAATCCTTTATCGTGAAGATGATAATGATCGGCAAGCGAAAATCGCACGTAAAGAGAGCCTTTCATTGAAACTTCAATTACGACCAGATAAACAGGATTTAATAAATCGAAATATCCTGCACCAGGTAACAGACAACGAGATCAAAGAATCAAAGGAAGCAATCGGTGCGCGGCTGATACGTCGATTATCGATGCGTCCAACAGCGGAGGAACTGGTGGAAAGGAATATTCTAAAGAGTAAATGTAACTGAACCTATTTGGTTGGATTTGCTTGCTAACCGAAAGGCACACCCTTTCTTTTCTTTTCTTCCCGTTATTATTTTTTTGTTTTATAGCACAATCACCCGCCGAAGAGAAGAAACAAAAAGAAGAGAAAAAAAGCTATTTACTGCGAAAACTTAGTTTTCGACCCACGGTTGAAGAGCTTAAAGAAAAGAAAATCATTCGGTTTAACGATTACATTGAGGTGACACAGGCGCACGATTATGATCGAAGGGCCGATAAGCCATGGACAAGACTGACGCCTAAAGATAAGGCTGCCATACGAAAGGAATTGAATGAGTTTAAATCATCAGAGATGGCAGTGCACGAGGGCAGTCGACATTTAACGAGGTAAGTTTTTTTTTAAAAAAAGTTAAAAGTTGTGAAACTGAGTCGACTGTTGACGATGAAATCAGACTTAACAAACATGACTATGGAGTATTTACTTATGGATTCTAGCAAGGATTTGAATCCAAATAATCTGTCTTAACATCTTACCAGTCGGTGAATACTACCACCCGTAGTGAGCATTTCGGTGGTATCTAAAAGACGTGCCAAACTTTTCGCTAATTTGCTTTAAACTTTTGACAGTTGACGAGTGTTGTTAACTTTTCTCACAACTTCACGCCGCCATCACCACCGGAACTGCCAATCAAGTTGAATCAACTCAGTGTGAAGTTATGACACTTCACTCGACTTTGGGAACAACAATGCTTGTTGTAAATTTTCTTAGAAAACAACTGTCAGTACTTTAAACATTTGAATTCCATTTTCATTCCGTGCAAGTTCAGTTTAATATTTGAGACACAGACTGTGGTTTCTGGTTTTTAAACTGGCTGCCATGCAATAACTGATGACTGCAGTGTAAGATCCATTCGTCCCAATTGCCACTCTTTGTGCGACTTATCCGCGCTCATTTTCTTCATTGAGTGGACGTACTATTCCCTGCTAGAAGTAGATTCACACTTTGGAAAGAATCCTCTTAAACTTTTTTTCACAACCTCCTGAAAGTTTCTTGTGATAAGCGTAGACAACACGTGCTCTATGTTAGAGGGTGCAATTTTCGTTAAGCCTTAAGCGATATTCGAAATGCATTCTTTGAATGACAATAAGTTCAGTTCCTCCGTGTGTTGGTCGGTAAACTACTCAAATTCTCAATCGATTATCCAGTCTCTCTCACTAACTCGCCACATTAGTGGACATTTAATAAAGGGTCTTCCAATAGGGACTTCCGAACTTTGATAGTTGATAGCGGCCATATTGTTGAAGATACATCTGTCAAATTGGCTGTCATTTATTCAGTCTATTTTGCCAAATCACCATGGATGGATATAGCGTTCAACAACACGTGCAAATAATCAAAATGGGTGTTCTGTTCGGGCAACGATCCGTTCGAAAAATCATCTTCAGCGATGAGGCCCATTTCTGGATGACGTCAACAAACAAAATTGTCGCATTTGGGACGATACCAATCCACATGAGATCCAAGAGCGTCCAATGCATCCCGAAAAAGTCACTGTTTGGTGTGGATTTTGGGCTGGGGCGGCGTCATCGGTCCATATTTCTTTGAGAACGACGTTGGCGAGCGCTATAGGTCGATGATTACCAACTTCTTTTGGCCTGAATTGGATGATATGGATACCAACGACATGTGGTTTCAACAGGACGGCGTTACGTGCCACACAGCTCACACCACATTGAAAATTCTGTACGAGCGATTCGAGGGCATGGTCATCTCACGTGGAGGTGATGTGGACTGGCCACCGAGATCATGCGATTTGACCCCGTTAGACTTTTTCGTGTGGGGTTTTCTGAAATCGCAGGTCTATGCGAATAAGCCACAAACCACAGCGGCCCTCAAAGCCAACATAACCCATGCCATCGGTCAAATTCAGCTTGATTTATGCGCCAGAGTCATGGAAAATTGGACATTTCGGGTTCGCGCCACCCAGAGAACTCGCGGCGGACGATGAACGATGTCATAATGGCATCGCTAGGCCTTTCAAACGAATCAAAAATGTCGATGATATGTCACACATACTTTGATTTATTTAAATTTAAAGATAGAAAGCGCTCAATGAAAGACTCTTTAGAAGTCTGTATATGATTCCTTAAAAGGTTCTATAAGCAGAATGTAAAGATCCATCCAATTGTTCCAAAGAAAACTGACAGAGAGAAATTCTTCTTTTGCCAATTTATTCTTAGAATCATTCAAGACACGAGTACAGTTCGCTACGAAATGAAAAGCATCATTAAGCAAAATAGAATCACAACATTCCAAAAATATGTATACACCCCACACTACTCTCGCTCAACATGAACATTGAATAGGCTTCCATCATTGCTTCAACTACTTCCACTAATTTCATTGAAAAACACATTACACGCAAAGGACCTCAGGCAAAATGGAGAAATGAACCATAATTTCATTTCCTACTCGAAGGACAAATCACAAAAAAAAATATCTCCACCACTAAGCCCCGGAGCCTTCGTAACTATTTTCCAATATAAATTCTCCAAACAATGATCATTTTAAAACTATTCAAATGCTTCAAGAGAATAAAAAAAAAAAAGAAAAAACATCCGCTGGCACAAGGAACATAAAAAAATCATCCCGCTCCTATACCATGATGTCCTCAAGTCATTTGCTCTCCAATCTCCTCAAGTAGTGCTACTAGCTGTTGTAGTAGTTTGTTCCTTCCCATTAACCATTGTTTCCATTGTGCCGTCCTGCGGGGTTATTTGCTTTCAAAATTGAATTACCCAGCATGGAGCACCATCAACACCACCGAAATCCTTGTGAGAGGATATCCTCTCGTTATTTTTTTTATGATTTAATCGACTTCGGTCGTATGCTCTAACTCTGAGTAGATGCAATGCATTTGTTTGCTTCCACAGGAATGTGAGACCGACAAAATTCCAATGAAAATCTCTTCACAAACCGGTGTACCGGGTCTATTCGTCCTTTTTATGGACGTAAATTTATTGCCTCCCTCCGTGGAGAGGTTAACCTGACCAAGTTTGTCAACACACAATATGTTGTATCCTTTTTTGTTTTTAATTAGAGGAATTTTATTACTTTGCAATATCCAGTTTTTGCAATTTAAATATTCCGGCGGGGGGGAGGGAGAAGAACACGAGTATTTTGGATTTGAAATTCTAACAATGAAAATAAATACAATCGGGTTTTTAGGAAAATTAGCCCTCTGCACTTAGGGAAATAGCAGGAGAATGTAAAATTGTGTGGACATTTGTGGCCCGCAGGACAAAAAAAAGGAATGGAATGCAACTCCATCCGTACGAGGTTACGAGGGACCATTTGAGCTGCTATCCTTTACTGGAATGTTTTAAGTATAAATTCTCCATTAGTGCAAACAACAAAGGATACTCGTACCAGGACGGGTCAAAAGAAAACCCAAAAACGACAAAAGGACACACATAGCAAGAGAGAGACTGAATTTAAGAAGAAAGCAATTAAAATTGAATCGGTGATGGGGAGTAGTTTCTCGTATCTAGTGTGTTTCAGTTTTTTGGGATCTGACAATGCTCCTGTGGGTCGTTGGATTATTTAAAATGCAAAAATCGCAGTGGTATCGTTTTTGTGTTGTGGTTGTTAAACGAAATCGAATGACCGAAAAGATTCTGAAGCTAAATGAAAACAAATGACTGTGGAAATTGCAATGGGAAAAAACTATGCATGGTCATTCCGGGGGAGATGTTGTGGGTTCAGTAAGACTGGCATTGATGGAAATGAAATAATGGTTGTGTCCACCCACAGACATAGTTCAAGTGGCTTTAAGTGCTTTCGAAATTAAGAAACTTTTTTGTGTCGTTTGTAGATTGTTTCCCTTTTGGTTGACTTTGTTCATTTCCATGACCTTCTGGTAGCTTATTTGTGAGCCTAGCCATACTCCTGACAGCAAAAGGCTATATATGAGCTTAAGACAAAATTCCAATAAATGATTGGCATTACAAAAGTTTGTTGTCAGACGAACATTAAGATTATAAGTAATCTTTGAGTACTCCAAACCAATAAGCCCTAGTTTCTTAACCGACTTTCTCAGGGAACCTTCAAACGCACCAAGAAGAAGATGTTATTACTCTTGATACTCATACAATATCAGAATCAGAATCAATAGGGCATGTTTGGAGGGAAAACAGAAAGCACTTTAAACGAAAGCAAACACTGACTTGATCGATTTTTGGTCGAAAGTAACCACAGTTTGTTGACATCTGCAAAGAAATCACCGAGTGAAGTGTGGACCATCTCCGCAAGAGAACTTTCAGGGGCCGATACTCGTACAGCTAGTTCATCGGCACAGATCCACAAGCCGAGATCTTCACTGCGTCGGCCGACAATAAACACAAAAATTCTTCTGCTGGTTGTAGTAGTGTAGGGCATATAAACTTTTCAAGTCTCCCATACTGTTCTGATAGACAGGTCTTTACAATGCGATCACGAAATGTGGTTTAATATTCCATAGTTACTTACTTACTTACTTAAGGTGGCGCTACAGTCTGGGGTGGACCTGGGCCTCAACCAACAAGCGTCTCCAGCCACCTCGATCTTTAGCTAGCTGCCTCCAGTTTCGCACGCTAAGATGGTTGAGGTCCCCTTCAACTTGCGTGCGCCACCTGAGTCGCGGTCTTCCTCTACTACGCTGTCCCTCGGGGGCGGATTCGAAGATTTTTCGGGATTTTTTCGGCTCTACATGACCTAGCCACTTCAGTCATTGGACCTTCACTCTTCTGGCTGAGTCGATGTCGCTGTACAGCCCGTACAGCTCGTTGTTGTATCTCCTCCTCAACTCACCGTCTATGCAGACGGGACCAAAAATCACCCGAAGAATTTTCCTCTCGAAGCAGCCAAGAGCACCCTGATCCACTTTTGATAAAGTCCATGCCTCTGCGCCGTAGAGCAGGACTGCGATTATTCGAAAGAGGGCTTTGCTAGTCAATTGCCTTCTTAGCCCAAAGAAGCAGCGATTGGCAAGGGTTATTCTTCGTCTGATCTCAGTGCTGGTGTCATTGTCTGAATTGATAACGGAGCCTAGGTAGACAAAGTCCTTAACTACCTCAAAGTTATATCTGTCGAGGGAGACGTTCTGTACATAGTGTCCCGGAATATTTGCCCTCGAATTTTGCTTACGAACCTTATGCAGATTTTTTTTTTTTTTAAACGGAACTCGCGTGAAATTCTACACTTTGCCTTCCTGACCTTTTTCTAAAGAATACCAGGATTAGTCTTCTGACTTCCCATACCTTTTTTGTTTTGTTAATTCTCATTACTAATAATAATTTTTGTTTTTTACTTAATAGGTTCCATAGGCCATGACAGTTGCAATGGGAAGAAGATAGTTACAATTTTGTTAATGTTCAAATTAACAACTCACATATAGTAATTAAAACCTACAAATGCAACAGCACAGAAGTCATCGCCAATAATAACGCCAACGCCGCCGCTCCCAAATTACCAACAACAAGAAATATAACAACTTTAACAAAAACAACAAGAAAAGCAGTAGAACTATTAGCAGTAATTGTAGAATATGCCATCATCGAAAAATTCTCATCTTTAGCACAATCAATTCCATTAAATGGGTTTCAACAACAGAACGGTCATCCTCACCATCAACCAGACGAAGAATATCTTCAAATAAAAATACAAAAAAAATCCCTAAAAGTTGATCAATCTGAAAAAGTTTTAATTAAGTATCATAAAAGTGGAAAGTATAAAACCGTAAATAATATAAAAATTAATAAAATCCCGACAGTAATCCAATTAGAAGAAGTAATTCTGCTTTGGGAAATTATAAGGTTGTTTGTGGAAAATTTTAAAGTTATCTTGACAAAACAAATGCCAGTATTACAAACGATCAAGAGCAGGATTTTGATTTGATCTGATTTGATAGAACAAAATACACTTCTCCTTTATTTTTTGCAACCTATCCCAATGAAGAACGAAATTCTTAACCAACAATCTGAAGGATGTTTCACTAGACACTTCAAATTCATGAAACAAAGATGCTGTGATAGAAAATCAATTTTTAAGTGTTAAAACAGAAGAAAATAGAAATAGTTTGTGGCAGGAAGCAGGTTTACTTGATCTCTGGTTGGTAGGTAAGAAGAACACTCGACAATTGATCTTGAGCTCACAGAAAGTGCATTGACATGGCATCTACCATGAACTTTCAGGATGTTATCTGACATCTGTCCCATGTTTTGGCGGGCATTTATATTTTCTGCGCTTTCACTCGTACATGAGTCCTGTAAATTTCAAGTTTCTTTTATATTCTTCGCAGTGGCCACATGTTTTATTGATTATCAACATGAAATCATGGAAATATTTATGATTTCCTCGACTTGATTCTATTTCCCGCGGCACTAATGCCTTCAAACAAATGCAAAATGTTTCATAAAAATTGATAAAATATCGTCAACATGTACATTTCAATCCACCAGGAGGATGATTAGTGTTATTAAACTAAAAGTCGAATGCTGAGTCGTATTTTCAAAGCCTGTTGATCTATTGTGATTCCCTTTAGAGTTGTGGTACCATTTGTAACATGGTTTCTACTAGTCGGTTTGTCCATATTCGAACTAACCTGCGTCCTTCGGTAGAACTTGGTCAAGTTCTTCTAGTTCTCCAAAGAGCTAAGAACTCTGTCTCAGTATTTTGTATCAATCGAAGTTGTTTCCCACCATTAAGCCATTTGAACAACAACTTTAAGACATTCAAACATTCTTGAGTCAATTTAACACGCTTCATTTAGTATTGAGGACAATTGTGCAGTGCACAGCAATCGTGCACGACTTTCTATGTCAATACTTTAGTTTTCTCTTAACAAAACAAGTCAAGAACTGAGTAAAAGTTATTAAAGCATATTTACCAAGCTTAAACTATTGTAAACACATTCCAAAATTAAGTTTCAGTGGTTGCTGTTTGAAGTGATTATCATCATTAGTGTTAAGGGTATATGTAGTTTTTTTCCACTGCACTCAAGCATTGTGTTGCATTTGACTGTGTCCTAGTCCTAGATAAAATGTCGCTTGTTGTTTAAAAATGTTTAAATGCATGTTCTAGAGCTGCTGCTGCTTTCCTCCTTTCCACCTCAATGGGGATTGCTAACTGATAGATGGATAAAGTTGAATACATTACAAACGAACCAGTTTCTTTTGATAAAATACTTTTTGCTTACAAAAAGCCTGTGAATGCGAATTTTGGTTAAAAAAAAAAATTAGATTTCAAGGAGAATATTCACGGAAGTCCAGCAGTATACAAAAATAAGAGATCAGCACAGCCTTTCTGCGTGGAATTAATATTTTAAAATAATGATTGCAAGCAACTCAACTTCTTTAATTGGCTTTTGTTGAAGCATACGAGTATATCTCATTATTTAATGACTGAAAAAACATCACATTCAGTTTAATGGCGGGGGATGTAGCGGGTGAGAGATTGCTTTAGGCACAAAGAGCTTATAAAGAAAGGGTTGATAGTTCAAAATGCGTTAAATGGTTGATTGAAATCATGTAAATAAGGATAAATGTGTCCGATTGATCCCGTCATGAAATACAAAGTAGTTCTCAACAGCGATCTCGACCTCTTTCGCAGGTGAAAAATGTTGTTCCACTTAGAAAAATTGTAAATTCGAAGGCAAAATCATGGTGGAAAATGTAGATAAAGTAAATCGTAGCTCAATTCTTATACTTTTCTTCGTTGCAGTAACTCCAATGACTAGTTTTCTATTTTTTTGTGTTCAAAATATCGCCTTTTGAATGTCTTATTGTAATTTGTATCTTATGTTGACCAACTACTGGATGCCTAGATGCCTATTGTTTCAAGAGTCGTATGTCTACATTCCCGAGAATTTCATCTGATTTCTTCTTGTATCTGATTACCGTGCCATCTAAACTAGAGCTGTGTCAATCGTTCAAATTTGAAGATCGAATCGTTCAAGTATTGCTTCCAAAAATGATTCGGTCTTTTCGATCAATCATTCAATGATAGAGACAGACATATTGTATTGGTTCACTGAATACAATCAACAGTTCTAGTCATACTGTTTGTATCGATCATTCGCATCGGTTTCGGTCATTTTTTCTCGTTTTCATCCCCTTTTTCATTTATTTGCTCAACAATACTTTTGTTTTGTTCTTTCATAGGCAAATAATCGAGGCAACTGAATCGGTCATATGTGCGAGAGAAGTATTGACTTTGTGAACGATTGATTTGAGGTTGTGTGATTGCAATCATCAATACTTTTACGTGAACGGGTCAAAAAGACCGAATCAATCACGACTGACACAGCTATAATCTAAACTGCTCTTATCAAATCTAAAACTCTTTTGGCTTTTTTTCCCAAGACGATTGTTTGTAAACCTTTTTTGTTTTTTGATCCTTCATAAGCAATATAAGTTGATATTACACAGAAATGTTGGTTATTTCGGTACCATTATACTCAATCTTACTTTTGTCTGGTCCCTAACACTGAAAGAGCAAATTAAATACGAAAAACATTACAAGCAACTTAACGAAACTTAATAAATAAAAAATAAAAAACAAAACATTATACATAAACTTAAAAAAATTGTAAAATTAAAAAGAAAAAGAAAAAAAAAAACGTAATTTTGAAAGAAAATCCATGCTACAATGGGGAAGAAACAAAAAAACAAAAAATAAAATAAAATTATAAATAAAAAAACAATTCCATTAAATTTATAAGAATTCTTATTTTAGTGCTTCTTTGTTAAATATTTTAATTAAAATATTATAAATTAAAAATAATAGAAGAAAAATTCATTTTTAATTCATAAAAAACGGGGAGAAAACTTTTTTATTTTTACTTTTCTCTTTCTTTCTCTGGCTTTATTCATGTAACTCACATTTCTTTTGGTTGTTTTTTTTTATTGTGTAAATATAAAAGAAAAATTTAAAAAACAAACATCTACTTCAATCAAAAAAACATTTCAAATAGTCATTTAGAGAATATTTTTAATATGTTGTCTACAGTTTCTCTGTTCCAGTTTCAACAAGTTTATAAAAAAAAAAGAAAATACAAAATGAGCGTGTAGAACGAATAATGAAACAGATTCCTCGCTAGCGAGAGACAGAATCAGTGTAAATTTTCTTTAAAACTACTTCATTGCTTATTTTAATCGAAAATCTACTTTTGAAAACTTTTTGTTTTTCTCTTTTTATTGTTTTGTAAATTTTATTATTCCCCTTTCCTTAGGAAATAAACGAAATTTGTCGTATATTTTCTTATCCATTAATTTTTGTTTCCATTCAATTCATTAAAGTTAAATATGTTCATATAATTTTTATTATTAAAAAAAAACATGAGGAAATAAAATAATTCTAAACAAATTATTTTCAAACTTGTTTTCTTTGTTTTATTATCACTTGGTTTTTTCTTTAAGCGATTTTCTATTTTTGTTTTACATATTTTACTTTGTTATCAGCGGTTAATGCAGATTGGTAGTCCTTCGCAATGCCGATCTGCTTTGAAACCTTTTAGTACAGTCAAACGCCGTGGTCAGTCTTAGCACGGGTCCACACGTACCAGAGATAGCACATCGCAGGTGACGATACCCAGTGATCATGCTCGACTGGTGCATAGGCCAAGTACTACGCCTGTAAACAGAGATCCTACCATGCTACTGCAATCTAGTCTCTGGGACTAATAAGCAATTTTTCTTTCACTTTTCTTTTAATGTGTCTCTCATGAGCTCACGAAAAAGAAGTAATGCACATACATCACTAGGCGAGTGGAACATAAGTGGAATCTAGACCACTCAAGACGTTGGGGGATAGAATTCACTCTGAGCGCCCCTACGCTCGCTGTTGTCGTTCCATAACGCTTGTATGAATGCGTGTATTTTCTAATTTCTATGTTTTCAGTGCTGCGTTAATTCAAAAGATTTTCGTCTTCGCAATCTTCTAACTAGGTTTGTTTGGTCCAGAAGCTGGAGGGCCTCAGGATTCGTGTGAAGTCGGAGCCGCTCTCTATGTTTCTTACTATATCTTTTGACTTCGTGTTTTGCTGGTTCCATACCCAAGTCTCTGTGAAGGTCTTCATTCCGCACGTACCAGGGTGCATTGACGATATATCTCCGTGGTCAGTGATGTCAAACCGAAAGTGGACAGGATTCAGCGTTCAAGTCATAAAAGTGATTTTCTTCAGACGCCAAATCGTGATGGTATAACTCGTCACTTAACATCGAGCATTATTACGTAGAAAAGATAATTCTGTATGTAGATTAGATTGGACTAGAAATTGAGGTGGTCCTTAGTCCCATATCACTGCGGCCGCAAGTGGGCCTATTGTGATATCCTCTTCTTTAGAGCTCCTCCATGATGCCGGAGTGCGTGATGAAACCGGCGATGTCAGACTCATCGCATCGTATGGTTGTCAGATTTTTTTTAAAATATCTTTGTAATCGGGATGCCGTCTATCGTATCAGAACTCATTTGGGTGCAGTAAATCTATTAATTTCTCTTTCTCATCAGACATTTTTGATGTTGGCCTATGACACTCGCAGCGTCATAAAGTTTCTCATCCTTCTTCTTCATTTTCATAATCCCGCGCTCACCTGTCTCGTTTTGGCTATTTCAGAATATCTCGCAACGATGTTTGTAACAGCTGCTGGGTCAAAGAAGCTATAGAACCGACACCTGTTTTGCGAATGACCTGCCTTCCTGACTAGTAGAAGAATGAAGAACGGCCATGTTTTCCTAGAATTGGATAAATTTTGTAGTCCTTACCTTGGAATCGTGATCGCGGATGAATGTTTGACTATTTCTGGGGAACGAAATCCCCTGCCGAAGAATGTGGATCCATAAGTGTCAATGGAACTCCTTGTCTGTCGAGTTTATTGCCAATTTCGTTGTCCTCAATGTCCTCTTGTATCTAGGAACTCAACAAATGGATGGTCGATGAAGGTATGGTGAATTTTGACTTGAAATTTCTTGGCCTTTTCCAGAATTAACCTTAGTGTGCGAACTCCGTCTAGGTTCGATCTGCCGAACCGTTACCTACACTAGCACTTAGCACAATTAGTTTCTTGCAGAAATGCACATAGAACTTATAGTTCCTGCAAGGCATGGGCATGTCGGTCACTTAGATCTCCACGGATCCATTGTGTTTCTCTAGCGGAAAAAAGACAAAGAAGAGAAGTCTATCTTTATTAGTTTGTCGGTGATCGGTCGGCCTCTCTACCGATCTAGTCAGGTCACTCAGGGTGTTGAAGTAAAATTCGCCAAGGCCTGTGTTTTTGGATCTGCTGTGCTCTTTCTACATCTAAATCGCTGCAGCCTCTGCAGCTTAACACATTCTTTTAAGGTGAACCACCAGTAGGTTGTGGCTGTGACATTCCCTATGAAGAGCGTTAAGTTTAATCTGTTTAATGCAAGAATGTGCATTGCTTTTGTTTTGTTAATGTTTGTCCAGAGTTCTTTGGAGATGCGACATGATAAAAGTGCGCTCCATATCTCGTCAGCTTGTCTTTGAAATAGAGTTGGATTTTATGAGTGCCAGCGGGCAGCAGTACTGAGTGATCGACTAATGATAGGTCCTGTTCTAATCTCTTCTTAGCTAATTCATCATTGCGTTCCGGGACACACCAAAGTGTTACGTTTTTATTCGCGGTGATAGTTTTGAGCTCGTCATGGCAACGTTTTACAAGTTTTGACTTAACTACTGTGAATGAAAAAGTTATGAAAATGTCAATAACTTTCCAAGGGCTTTGCCCAATTTGCGAAGTTACACTTAAGTAACCAAAAGTAGCCTATACTGTGACCCGAGATACAGTCATTCTGTGTGCAAAATTTGAAGTTGATTGGTTCCGTAGTTTTCGTGTTACAAAGGAACAAACAAACAAACGGACAACGTTTCACTTTTATAATATTAGTAGGATTCTCGGGGCACCTCGGTGATAGATGGACTTTTGCTTGAAACACGCGCCCATGGTTTGGAAGTCTTATTGACTAGGCAATGTTGGATTTAAGCAAGTAGATCCTGAAGCCCACTCCTTTTTCAGTTTTTTACCCGTCTGTGAAGATCGAAATTCATTCAGAATGAAAACCTTTCCGCCAGCCCAGTCAGCTCTGAAGTAAGAAGATGATCTGAGATAGTGTGAGTCAATTTCTACAATAATATTTCCCAACTTGCTTGCAAAACAAGCGATCGCCTTTTTCAGGATTCGCCATTTTAAATTTTAAACTTGTTCATTAATTGCTTACAAACGTTTCGACTGTTGAAACCTTCAGTGTCGTTTTGAACTCTTACCTTTTTAAAAATGTTTCTTCCCCAATTAAACACAAGTCTTTGAACAATTGGGTAAACAAGTATTGAAAGTGTTGCTTTTCTTACTAAAGCAGTCAAATACTGATACACTTTGTACAAATACTATCAGTATTACGATGAAAAACCATCAAGAAACAATCTCCTTTGTCCTCAAAGAGAATTATACAAATTTTTAACTTTTAACAATATTAAGGTTCTTAAATGTAGCCCCAATTTAAACAAATAACAAAAAAGTAATAATAATTTAACAGAAAAAACCTAAATTAATGGTTATAAACATTTGTACATATCGATTAATCCTTAAACAAAAACTTTTCAAACAAAACAAATATTATAAATGCATTTTAACCTAAGAAAACAATTTATATTTTCTAATTGCTTAATCTTAACTAAAATTAAAACAAAAGTAGTCCTCACAAAATACATTTTAATAAAAAAAAAATAAATAAATTGAAAATATTCTTGATTTTTATAAAAAAAAAAAAAAAAAAACTTTAGCAGATACCATTCTCAGTATTGGAAGAATGACACTCTTGACAATGGAACCAAAAATTGAAATGGTCTCAAGCTAACCGACTAATGGACCGAAGTAGTTAACACATTACAAAAATAACAGTTTGCAACGAGCAATAATCAGCGTATCTTCCTCAAAACAAAAAAACACAAACATAAAACATCAAAACACTACTACAACACCCAAATAACACAAAACAAACACACAAAACTTCTGTGCTCTATGAATGAGATACTTTTTTCTATGATTGTATATTTGATAAAGAAAATATTTAAGAAAAAAATTAAAAACAATTTATTGAAGCTGTCTACATATACTGCAAATTTAAATGAGAAAATCACACTTAAAATTGAAAAAAAAAACCTTTTTTTGAAATCAATAAATCGCGCTATACAATTAACTAAGAAAAAAAAAAAAAAATAAAAATAATTTATAGAATTGCTTACAAGAAAAAAGAAAAAACCATAAAAAAAAATTAATAAAACACTAAAAGTATTCATTTAGTAGAAGTTGAATTGAAAAAAAATAAAAACACATGTCTTCTATTTACATAAGTATATATACATATAAATATATATATATTTAATATAAATTCATATAAATCTAAAATGCAAGCTCTTGTGTTTTATATTTAAACAAGAAGTCAATATATATATAAACAATTTAAAAAAAAAAAACAAAAACCTAATATTAAACAACAAAAACTGTGAAGTGAAATGAATCGCTAGAATAATAATTGTGTAAAGTTTGCACACAATTTTAAATAAAACAAATTAACTAAATGAATTTAAGATTAAACACTAACTTTGTTTGATTTCTATACAAGAAATCGCTAAATTAAACACAAACACAAACAATTAAATGAATAAACTAACAAAAATAAATTAAATAAAATGAAATGAAATTGTAAAGCATTTGACATTTGATTAAACGATTGATATTTGAAAGTGAAGAAATAAAATAAAAAAACAAAACAAAATATAATAATTATTTGAGGAAAAGAAACGAATGAAAGAAATTAAATATTTAAATATTGGTTGTTTTATTTTAATAATTCTTTCTTTGCTGCTAGACCATTCTCTTCCGTTTGGCTGCCTTCTGGGATGTCTCTTTTCTGATCTACATAATGGATGCTTGTATTAAAAGGGTAGACACTGACTGGTGTCAACCTGGCAATGCTGTGACTATACATCAATTGTGCTGATTTTACCTCCAAATGGTAGCCATCGGATACTGGTTGCTGTCCACCCGGACTCGACTTGCTGAACTTACAAGCCCGAGTCTTAAAAACCCGCAATGTAATCGCGAACCTTGCTAGGAACAACATGGTCATCCTTCACTGGATTCCTGCACACAGTAGATTTGCGGGAAATGAAAAAGCCGACTCTCCTTCTGTGGGGTAAGTCAATCACTCTTCGCAAGACACGCAAAGAGTCTTTGCACGCAAGAATCTACAAATGTCTGTCTCAACACACCAGGGCAAATATGTTCAAAGTGAACATGTGAACCTCAATAGGAACAACCTTAGAGCACTAATTGGATTCCTCAGCGGACACTGCCGTCTGTACAAGCACCTTGAACATGATTCTTGTAGCAGATTCAAGCTATAGGCTCTGCCTTGAGAGTGAAGAGACCTCTCTACACATCCTAACGGAATGCCCAGCTCTCTCTTCCAACTCAGAAAGAGAATCCTTCGGCAACGAAGTCATCCCTAGGGAACAACTCAGTCATCCATCCAGAGAAGTTCCTTAACTTCCTGACATCCTCTGGTGTGAAACAATTCATCTGAGAACATAAGGGAAGGCACAATTGGATGCGCTTGAAACCGCAGTGCCAAGGGCTATGAACAACCCTCCCGATACCATAATAATGATAATAATAGCCCAAGCGTTGACCAAGACGCAAAACATGAACTCCCCAAATGAAATCAACGGCGTCGTGAAAACTTCTTATCCAGAACATAAAAACAGATGTACATAGTTATCTTTACGAACAAAAGAACGATACCAACGTTCGGGCCCTTAATACTCGAAGAGACACCCGTCCCAATCTCAAAAAGATCGAGATACCTAGGGTACATCCTTGTTCGTAAATTGACATGGAAAGAGAACATCTCAGTCGCCTTTTGCGCATGCAACAAAGTTCTTGGTAAGAAATGGGATCCTTAGCCCACCATCATTAACTGGATGTATACAGCCATTGTCAGGCCCACCCTAACCTGCGGATGCCTAATCTGGTGGCCTGCAGCAGAGAAAAGAACTAATCTCAAAGCACTTACCAAAATGCAGCGACAAGCATATTTAGGCACCACCAAAGAAGGACTAGGCTTTAGAATCTACTCACTAGAACCCAACATTAAGTGGCAATAAGACTACCGAACTAGAAGGCAGCCCGTGAACTATCAATGAAGCTAGTCTCTAGAAAAACCATCGACATTTACATAGACAGCCAAGCCGCAATTAAAGACATTTCATTAGAAGAATGTGTTTAAGTACAGAAGAGTAATGCAGAGGCTGCGGTAATACAGACGCGGAAGAAAACACAACCCACTTCCTATGCGAATGTCCCAGCCTATATAGAATAAGGAAGACGGCGCTCGGTGAATACCACTTCAACGACTAGGGCGAGCTGTCCAACAAGCCACCTAAAGCCATTCTAAAATTCATGACGAATTCAGGATTGTTCTTGTCTTTTCACAATGGACATTCCACGTCAGAGGAATGCAATGGCTCCGTTAGAGATCCGAGTGAAGGCTGCATCACGCGACCTACCTACCTTCATCTGACACCCCTCGACATCCTTGGCAGACAAATGGCTGCTAACTCGGCTGTTCGCCTCAAATCAATTTTACAGTGGTCCACCAACGATTTTGGCCACGCCTTCATTTTGAACAAATTCATAATCTTCTCTGGAAACATAGACTACACCACACCGAAGCTAAATTTCAATAAAAACTTCCTTGCTACCATTCCATCCAGGTCACTCTGGAAGAATGAGTCATTTCTTCAGGACAATTCGATCCACTTTTACACCGATGGATCGAAAACCAATGAGGGTGTAGGTGGTGGTGCTTTCTCCGATAGGCTTAATCTCAGTCTCTCTTTCCGTCTTCCAAATCATTGCGGCGTGTTCCAGGCAAAAAAATTGGCGATCAAAGAACAAGAAAAACGGGATACCTTCCACAGATATCACAGATATCAAGCGATCAGGTCCCTGGAATCAGTCTCTTCAAATTCGTTAGTAGCTTTAGATTGTCGATCATCACTTCAAGATATGGCGGAGCAGTTCAATATTCACCTTTGTTGGGTGCCGGGGCGTATTCCAGCGAACTGAAAGGCTGATGAACTCGCCAGATATGGAACAACCGTACCCGTGCTTACAGAATGAGACACCCTAGGTATACCTATCGCTGCATGTAAACTTAAACTCAAGTTGGATGCTGACGAGAAAACAAATTCTTGGTGGACAAATGGTATAACGTGTCTAGCGTCAAAGCAGATGTGGCCAAGCCTGGATATGAAGCGCTCTAGGAATTTAATTTCTCTCAACAGATCGCTTATCGGATTCGTAATAGATTTCATCACGAGACACTGTTTAATAGGCAAGCACGCGACAAGGCTTGGCGTCCATTCAAACGATTTCTGTAGAAACTGCATGAACGAAGAGGAGGCTGCACAACTCTCTCCCGCAAAAGAAGACTCCATTTAGGGGAATTCTACTTTAGCGACTTAGCCGATCTAATAAACACGGATGTCAGAAACCTCCTTCGCTTCATAAAAAGCTCCAATTGGTCTAACGAGTAGGACTTATCACTGGTCTAACTGTGCTGGCAACACCTGGCAGCCACTTCTATCTAACCTAACCAACTCTATATTTCTCACATCTTTTTGTACATTTTTCATCGTTTCGTCCGTCGTCCTTAATTTCAACCAAAATAATGATCGCGTTGCGATTTCCATTAGACCATCAGAAATTTCAGATGAAGCGAGTGTTCTAACTGGACGACATGACAGCCTGAAATTTGACTGATGAGCAAGACAAATTTTTTTGTTGTAGCTCGTATTTTTTGACAGCAAACATCAGCTGTCAGCTAGTACACACACCTATCGTTAAAATGTCAAAAGCTTACAGAAGCTGATAGCAAATATTAGCACCAATCTGCAAAAGCACTACAATGGCAGCAATGGCCTCTTTCGAGTGTTGAAACCACTAAACGTTTTAATCACATTTGACTCGTACTGTACAATTGTTTTCTTAGCACAGAGTTGATTTGAATTTTCTTGACGATGAATATTGAACGAAACTTCCGCCTGCTACTTCGTTTTGTGGGCAATATTTCAGACTTTGCTTCCACATATCCTTATCGCTTTCCCAAAAGACAAAGGTCTAATTGTGCGAATGTAATTCACTGCTTTGGGGCAGTACTCTCAAAATGACACTAAGTCCGCCTCTTAAAGTACTAAAGTGAGTATGCTAAGCACTCTGACGAAATGTGCGTATTTTTCTCATAACAATGTCCTCTAAGGCTGTAAGTTCTTGTCACATCAATAGTTCCCAATTGAGTTTTGGAAAATTTATTTCAAAAAATCGAAGGTCGAACCGTAACCATGGTTGACAGTCATCGGGAATCATTTATCAACAATTTGAGAGAAACCCCCGTCTCCATCGCCAAACATAACCCTTTTTTCTTTTTTTTTTTGTACGTTATTCACCCTAAAAAATACGCACGAGATGTAAGAATTTCAAGAGTGTGCTCTCTTCAGATCCTTTTATCCCGACAACACGTTGGCAAAATGATTTATGACTGAAACTTGAAGAAAAGAGAAAAGCCAAGAAGTTGGTCCTACCTCTGGGGGTATGGTTCTGTTTTTCGGTTTCGAAATCTCATCGCGATAACCTTCTCGTTGTTGGCAAATGAAACACACACTTGTGGAGCACTTTAGCGTGCTTGGTTTGGAAAATTACACCACTTGGCCGCACTTGGCGGGAACGCAATAAATTTTGCAAAAAAGGACTCCAACTCAGTCTAAAGGTTCTATCAACGGTGGTACGGTTTATGGATGTTTATGTGATAGCACAGGTGGTGAACGATAATCTTTTGGTTGGAGGGGTGGTGTCTTGAGTAATTCTAACCGTCGTCGTCGAGATGGCGATGTGTGCTGAGAGTTGATATTGAAATTGAAAAAGCCCCTGGGTATGGGTTATGAATTAGAGAGGCTGACTTACATAAATGATTTGGCTGAAGCTTGTGGACATGTAATCACCTTAAGTAAACGTTGGAAATTGAATTTTATGACCTTAAAATTGGAACTTTGTAGGCAAATGTGTGGAGTCCTTGCCAGCAAAACGTTTGAGCAAGCAAAGTCGACGGTCTGTAGAAGATGACGATGGAGAAGCATCAGAACAAGGTCGGGAACAATGATCCAGCCCTCGGAGTCTTCCAATCCAACTCGGAGGGACAACTTTGACAACTTGGAGTGCGCAACTAGAGGCAGTTAGATTAGGACTGAGCAAATGCAATTTCACCCCCAACTGAAGCATCACCCAAGTAAGTTATGTGAAGCCCTATTCAGACAGCATCATGTCTTCAGAGACACCCCAAGAGAAAATTGACGCATCTGAACATTTGACATAACTGTCGCGATATGTCAGAATCACAATGCCCCACTGATTCCGGATCTAAAACGGCCAACACTAGGAAGAACTTTGCAAATTCTAACGAGAACGAGGCCTTTTTTGCACGAATTTTGTCTCTTACAACTTGTATCGCAAAAGTTACACACATCTGTCAATGACACATCGGCTCTTCTATACGTCCATAACGGTGTTCCTTATGACTGTCAATAGTTTTCGCAATTGTCAGCTTGCATCGTAGGCCCTCACTGAATATTTAGTTATTCCATATTTATGCAGAAACGGTGATGCCATCACTGCACAATTGCATTAGAGATTTTGGTGCGTGACTTCATTTCTATGCGCCTGCATAAGGCGTCACCTCCTACTACAGCTTCAGCGGATTCCGATCCCAAAAAAGGCTTCGTCGACTTTTTTTTATTATAAAAGTTAAATCACTAACCGTGAATGAAACAGTTTATATTTTCATTTTCAATCGCCACTGTCAATCGGTTCGGCTGCTGTCACCATGTTCCATCGTGTAAGTGACGTTTAAGCTGTCAAAGGAAATAGAATTAAACGGTTTATGTTTTTGTTTCGCAGAATTTCTTGATTTTACTCGCAATCATTGCTTGTGCCACAGCCAAGCCATCTGGAATTGTACCCGTACTCGGTCCTGGAATTGTCACCGCTCACAGTAATCAAGTCATAGCGAGGACCTACAATGGAATTGTGACACCTACTGTGTCTTTGCTGCCACCACTTGCTGCACCGGCACCACGTTTCTATCCTTCATATGTGCCGACATACTCAACCGGATACTATCCCTATACACCAGTGTACAGATACGGATACCCGTATCCTTGGGGCGCTTATGGACCAACAATTGTACGATACCCTGCCACCACCTACTGGTGAGAGGTGTCAACTCAAACCCCAGGCATATAGCATAAGTCGTTAGGTTAGGTCGTTTTGCTAACTTTCAAAGATGCAATATTGTGAGAGATTGTGGAAATAAAGTGACGCTTAGCAATCCATTATTGAGGTTCCATTCCGGGTCCTTTCACAGGTGCCCTATTAGACGGTTAAACATTAAAATGCAATTAGCGGAACAATGGCCAAAAGTGCTTAGCCATTATTGTGGTGTCGTATTGCAAGGTTCCGGTTGACGACGGTTTTCAGCATCAGGTACTCTCTCACCCCCAATGTCGACTTTTTGTCAACAATGAGAGCGACGTCATTGTGACTGCTGGCAGAGCACCCGACTCTTTGGTGCCATTCATGTGAGCATCAGAAGGCAGTTCAAAAGCTTTTAAGGAAATGTTCGCAGGATTCATGGGACGTGAAATTTAATCCATTTTGATCCGTCTTTTATCAGCGTGGAAAATAAAAGCCGTGTCGGAGAAATGAAGCAAGACATAGGGAGGTGTACGGCCCGCCATACGTTCACAGGAGTCACCACCGACCATAGAAAACCCGCAAAGGAACGTGGACGTACATATGTATAGCGTCTTGCTATGAGAGGGTTGGTAGGTGGGTAGATTTTTGACGTGGCAACTTGTGGAACTGGCAATTAGGAAGATTAAAGGTGGGAATTGTTAAACGCACATGCCTTAAGGGTGGTCGGTCATTTGTGGTGAGTAAGGGTGGATGATGGAAGAAATGGGGGTGTGATTGATATTGACTAGAAGCGCCTGAGGGTGGAGAGGTGAGGGGTAGAGCAGTAAGTGTTCTACAGGAATGAGTGCTTTACGGTTAAGTAGGGTTGGACTGGATATTGCAAAAGTTATGGCAAAAGTTGTCAGGCGGAATGGCAATTGAATTGGAAGGGGAATCGCAAAGCTGTTGGGTAGAAGTGACTTTTACCTTTGAAAGTATGTGTCGTGGAAGGAATGCCTAGCTACCATGACGATGGTGAACGTTTTGTGGAACTGAGACATCTGTGTGTCAATTGGCAATGAAATAACGATTAAAACGATTTAAAAACTGTCACGTGGATGGAAATAGATGGGAGCCTACAGGAATACTTGATTGCCGAAGATCTTGGAGACAGATCTAAGCAAGAAGAACAAGTCAAAGCCCATATTGCTAGCTAGGGTCCCAATAGGACTTACCCTAGGATATCGTTGCTACTTTGCTCTACAAAACAGTGATCCTGCTGGACGATAAGCAGGAAAGCAGTTTAGATATTGAACGCCTTCGAGAGAAAGGTTCTCTGTCTCATATTTGGTCTCATGAGCGAAGAGGGCGAATGAAGCGACGTAAATGTCGTCCAAAATGTCTAGGTACATCGACAACTTCGAGCGAATGAACGAGAATGCTCCAGCTAAGAGGAACTTCGTATTGCAGCTCACAGAAAAAAGAAGACACGGAAAACCGAACCCCTGTTTTAAAGTTCAAGCTACCACGGATGCCAGAGCGCTTGGTCTGAAGAACTGGAAAAAGAGTGCGCAGAGTCGAAGGAGATGGAAGGCCGCTGTGATGCACCAGTCCGGAGTCTGTGTATTAAGTCAGTTAGTAGGACGACTAACACACTAAGACGACATTATCGCCCGTTCCCAGCGTGCAATTATTGAGGCTTTTACGGCAAAAGAAGAACAACGAGTTGGTCTCATGACCCAAAAAACCGATCCGTCGAACACCGTCTAGGTCAAAACCTAACAATTGACAGCTCGGGCAAATATAAACTCCACAAATGACACTCTAGTGGAGATTCGACGAAGGATAACCTTAGGCAACCGCTGCTACTTCGGTTTGTCCAAACAACTAGGGTCCAAACTCCTAACTCGAAGGTCCAAAATCATGCTCTACAAAACCCTGATCTTGACAGTCTTGCTTTATGAAGCTGAATGCTGGACGATAAGTAAGACAGCGGAGCAGATCAGGGGATCCTTCGAAAGAAAAATTCTACGTCAAATATTTGGTCCAGTCTGCGAGGAGGGCGAATGGAGGAGAAGATATAACCGTGAACTCAACAAGCTGTACAAAGATGTGGATGTAATCCGGAAGTCGAAAATCCGTCGACTGCAATGGCTCGGCCACATCGAGCGAATGGACAAGAATGCTCTCGCCAAGAGAATCTTTGAATCTCAGCCACCTGGTTCACGAAGAAGAGAAAGACCGAACCTCCGGTTTTAAAGATCAGACAATCGCGGACGCCAGAAACCTTGGTCTAGTAAACCGGAAGCAGCGTGCCGGGACCGTGAAGGATGGAAAGCGGAATAAGTTCAGGCTCAGACCTTCCAAAGGTCACTGGCCTGATAAGAAAGAAAGGAAAGACTTCTTTTCTGAACTTTAGGTCGAATAGCATCTAGATCCGAGGATTGGTTAAGGTTAAGATCTCTAAGTATTCCTGTAACTATACGTGTGAGGGAATGCCATTCCATTCATTCCATATGGATTTCGACTCAAGTGCAAGCGGAGGTAAAGAACAATCTAGAAGTGTTGAGCTAGCTACAAAGTGCGCAGCAAGTATATTGGCCCCTGTCTGTGGAGTTGAGAACTGGTATGTCTTTAGTAGAATCCAAGAGAGCACCCAAGTGACACCCCATTCGTCTTGCAACAGCTGACAAGCAACCTCCACTTATTAGCTTCCAAAAACCCCAAATTCAATTAGAATAAACAATTCATCTGATAAAAACCCCTAAATCACATGTATGTACATAAAATTAATTTAGGTAATCCCAGCACCATACACCGATTAACCCTCTCCTCACGTAGCACACATCAAGAATCAAAATTTCCCCAAAAAATAAATCAAATTTCCATTGCCAAACTCAATTCAGCAAAAAAAAAAAAAAAACATCAAAAGCCCAAAATGTCACAACACAGTGTCATCAACCCATCACCGACAGCCGACGAAGCGAATTATATCCCTTAAATCCCGAAACCCCATCATCATCGCCCGCAACTGAAGCTACTTAGGTATTCTACTCACATTCAGCTCGTATTCAGCTCGCGCCGTTGTATAGTGCGTATAGTGGTTGTGGACATTGCGCTCCAATTGGCCTGCTTTGCTGGGTCGCAGTTGTTGGTCTTACTTTACGCCTGAGAAATTTATTACCTATCGGTTACCGTTTGCCGGCTGAATGTCAATTAGTCTCAAAATTGACGCAACATTTCAAAAACGAATTGTGCAATACCGCCCCCTCGTGTGGGCAAAAATTTTAACAACAACGGTCATCAGCAGTGTAAACAAGTGATGTTATGTTTGACGTTGAATTGACATTGAAAATGGCGGTGTTTGGAATGTCAGTTGAGTGAGTAACAGACGAGGTATTCCGGATTCACAGTTAAAAACATTTTATTTTGTCAGTCTTGAGATTTAAACGAGGATTGGAGCTGATGCAGCATAGCTCAGGGGAGAAGTATATGCCAGAGGGGAAGCATATCCCAGAGAAGACACGTACCTAGCAGCCAGAGGAGCAGCAGCATAGTTGTAAGCAGCAGCATACCTCAAAGGAGCAGCATAAGCAGCTGGAGCAACAGCCAAAGGAGCTGCAGCGAATACTGGAGCGGCAGCAATTCCATTGTAATTCCTGGCAATCACTTGGCTACTGGTGGCAGTGACAATTCCAGGAGCAGCAGCAACCAATGGAGTGGAGTATGCAAGTGGTGCAAGGACTCCTGGCTTGGCAGCAGCACAAGCAATAACAGCGAAAAGGACAATTGTCTAATGAAAATAAGGGGAAATCAATTAGTTTTTTGAATTTGCCAGGACTCACGACGACGTGTCCCGTAGGACTACTTACGAATTTGAACATCTTGTATGAGTTTGCGTTGGGGTTTGCTGTTGCTCGAATGATGGAAGAATGGAATATGCTGTAACGCTGGTCAAGTGCGTTTATTTATATCAATTGACATTCATTGGGGCGACTTGAGACTGTTGTTTTCCCCAATTAGCATTCAAAGCATTTCCTTCTGACGACGACGATGACGACGACGCACCACCGTGGAATGGATTGAAGAAATTCCGCTGACCTTCGGTTGAAAGTGGGAGTTGCACGTCGGTTATGGTAATTTCATTCAGAGACTTCCATTTTATGTTGCGAAAGATGATTGCACTCTTTGACATAAGACTGGTGTAAGCCCCAAGGGATTGCATCAAAATTGTATCTTCAGTTCGGAGACATGAATGATTGCACTCTAGTTGATGTAGTTGTGATTGGAATGATGATTTCTTGATAGGGCTCCTGTCTTACTGGTGAAAAGCCGAGAATTTTCATTGGTTATCCACTCTTAAGTGTCTGTAGGGCTCTTAGTGACCTCATGATCCTTGTAGAGGTGCTTGATTGTCCTTAGGAGAACCTACAACAAAAACCTATGCGTTCATTATCAAGAGGAGAGACTTCCTCAGAGCAGCTGGTGCTTAGGACCATCACAGGTAATTTAGAACTACTCGAGACAACGCTCCTGGCGGCCAACTGGAGAAGTACCGAATGGGTAGCTAGTGGATGGACTTTAAGTGCTTCTTGTCCAATCAAGTCAACTATGCCAAATGTCCAAAATCCAATCGAAACAAAAGCCACCGACTAGTGGCAATGAATTCTACAGCCATAACCGTTCGTCGTCCCAACACAGAAACCACTTAAGGACCATTTCGTCAAGGATGAGCAACGACATCTGGTGGTAGTGGCAACTACTCCAATCAACAACAGTCCGTTCCAGTGAAATGGTTTTTACTTTTTTTTTTTGAGAGAAAATTGAATATCCCCATGAATAAAATTCCATGTCCACTCAAGGAACGTTAAGCACTCTCTCCACCTTCTTTTTACCAACACACACACAGACACACACAAGCAAACAAATTTCGTCTATATTCTGTGAAAGTTTGTGTCCTGGTTTTTGTCTCAACCTTTGATCCGTGTCTTGGGGTTGAGTAACGCTATACAATACACAGCCTCCCCTTTGGTTGTTTTGTCCTGTGTCAGCGCTTATTTCTCGTCTTTATGTCCAAAAAAGGACACACAAATGAAATAAAGAATTATTGGTATAAAACATAACTGCTCTCTGGACGAGGACAGAGAAAAATAAAGGGACCATTGGCTAACAAGATACGGTTAATTTGAACCCTTAGCTTTTGTGTTGTAAGATTTTTTCTCTTTGTAGAAACGACGACAGGCTTGATTTAGGGATCACCATCCTTCGTCCTTCCATCAAAAACGATTCGTTTTTGTTCGTGCGCTTGACTTAATTTTAAATTAGTGCGTCAGTTATGCCAGATCACGTATTAACTGTGCGCAGTTTCACTAATTAAATTTTCTTTGCTAATTTATTGGCGTGTATCCTTAGTAGTGTATCTGAACATTTTTTTTTTTGTTGTTGGATGATATCTTATGAAAGATGCCATTAGGAGATACAAAATGGTAATGGTACCTTTTGAGGAAAACTTATATCTTAATAGTCCCTTGGCAGGAGAGTTGAAAATTCCTATGCCACGCCGACTTGTGCGTGCATTAATTAACTGTAGACAGACGAACAGAGAGGCACTGAGTGAGGCATTTGGCATTTTGGGAAATTTAAAGATCCTTGACGGGGGTATTGATAGTTTTGGAGATAACTTCAGTGCCTCCATTAGGAATTATGATGATGAAAGTGTGTGTGTGCTGAGGAAGCATTTTGTGAGAATTTTGATTGCCTTTATGGTTTCGGTTTGCCAAGAGAGCAGCTACATCAAGTGCTTACGGTTTGATTGTATCAGCAAAACTGAACAGTTCAGTTGTTTGACAATGTAAAGTAATTCATTTTGAAACCAACGAATTAAACATTCAGATGAAGTCCTTAAGATACATTTGCGGAAGGTGTTTGGATTTGAATTTATTGACAAATCAAATGGCTTTCGAAGTTAATCGTAACCAAAGTGGGTCGTTAAGTTGATAGCTTAGCACGGTTTGTGAATTACTTGTGAAGGGTTGTTAGATGTATTTTATATACCACATCATCATCATCATCATCAGAACCCGGTGTTTCTGTACATTGAAGAAAAAGTAATAAAAAAGAAAGGGGGTGACTAAAGAAGAGTAATAGAATACAAATTAGCGATTTTTAGAATTCTTTTCTGTCTGTCTGTTTGTTTGTTCGCGCACATCTCCGAAACTACTTAACGGATTTTCATGTGGATTTTCACAGGTGGATAGGGCATAGTTTGGAGCAGCATATAGACTTTATTTTATAAAAATCAGATGTCGGAAAAATAGTTATCGTCATTTAAAGATTTTCAACGCGTGCGAAGCCGCAACATAAAAATCGAACTTGATTCCATGCAAATAAGTTCAGTCTACATACAAATAAACCACTTAGACTACCACATCGAATCTAGTTACTTCCCACCGGGATATAGGCTAGTAGATGACGACCTCGTTCACCTCTTTGACACACTCTGCCCTAATTTTATCATCGGTGGTGACTTTGAACACTTTCTGGGGTTAAAGATGCAACTCCACGAAAGGCAGACGACGGGTAGACTTTTTCTCAACGGGAAAGCCAACTGACAAAAAAAAATCCCTGATCTCATCGATTTCTTTATCGCAAAAGGGCCAAATAAAAATCTCTGACGGAAGTCGAAGAATTCTATGCTCAGACCACACAGCAGTCACTCAGAAAATCGGTGGAAGACTAGCAAAAAAAGAAGGACCTCCTAGGTTAACTAGTAATAAAATTAACTCGGACATCTTCCGGAAAGACTTCAAGGAAAATGTTGCTTTAAGTGTGCCGGTAAAGACACCGCTCGAAATAGATGACGAAATTGATAAACTCGTGGAAGCCATTAAGAGCGCAGAATGGAAAAACACTCTTTTCCGGAAAAGATGGCAACACGAAACAATAAAACCAAATACCAGCCGGAAATCGAAGACCTCATACGAGAAAAAGAGGAGAACACGCAAGAGATGGCAACAATCCCGCGCGTCCCCGGACAAAACTTATCTGCAGGAGCTAAGAAATCGCGAGACTTCTACTAACCTCAAACTACTCATTATGGAAAGCCTTGAAGTCCATAAGGAAACCCGTAATGCACGCGCCACTAATAAGGAAAGCTAACGACGAATGGGCAAAAGAAGCATTTAGAAGAAACCTTCAAGCCGTTCGACGGACAACCATTGACCAAAGATCCCAGGGCTAATACGGCACCAGACAACTTTAAAGTAAAAGCCGTATCCCTGTCCGAACTTCGAATGGCAATAGGAAAGTTGCAAAACGACAAGGCTCCAGGATATGATTTAATCACTGGCAAAATTTTGTCGCTTTTGTTAGCTAACTGCCTCGAGTTGAGCACTCTAAGTTGAAAAGAGATAATTAGGGTCTTGTGTAGGGCCTCTTTAGTTGTTCAGGAAAGAGCCTTACTACGCAGTTGCCTTCTCAGTCCAAAGAAATAGCGAGTGGCAAAGGTTCTTCGTATGATTTTTCACGAGATCTTGTTGCCAGAAGTGGTGGCAGAGCCTTGACTACCCTGAAGTTATAGCTTTCCGATTCATCGATGTTGGGAGTCCCTTCTTGTTGACAGCAAGTACTTAGTTTCGCTTCTGTTTACCGCTCAACCCAATTTGTCCGCTTTTGCTTCAATACTTGTGTAACTGCCGGTGACACCTTGCTAGGTCCTTCCAATGATGTCAATATCTTCAACGTACGCAAGTAGTTTCGCAGACTTTTGCAAGATCATGCCTCAGATGGGGCCTTTAGAGTTTCGCACAATCCGCGTTCGTGTATGGTGTTAAGGAAGTCACATGACAGCACGCCTAAAACCTTTTTTGACATCAAGGGCCTGAAGCAGCGTGCATTCTCCATCGTCATACTGAGCAGACGGATGAGTTACGATAAGGGATTTCAAAATTAGACATGGTTTTACATACATAGCTGCCGTAGGTGGTCCTTAACTCGCTAAAGATGATATAGTGCTTATCGATTTGAACTTCTTTAGTTTTCTCCAGGCTCTGCTGAAGTTTCTTTCTGTCGGAGTGTTGGAATACCACTCAGACACAAAAACAGGTCCATTAAACCTGCCAAAGTTTGATTAACTGTGAACTTTTCTGTTCTAGAACCGCACTGAGGGGGACTACTCAGGTTGTTGATAAAAGGTTTCAGACGTTTACACAATACGACAGATGAGACTTGTAGTTGACGCAGTTGAGGGGCCAATTTTAGAAATGAGTTAGGGATTGCTCTCTACCAAGTCATCTCCAGCTCCTTTGAATAGTTTGACCGATAAGCCGTCAGATCCAGCAGCCCTATTGGATTTTACCTTTGATATTGTTATCCTTAATTTGTTTTGGTCGGGCGGACTGCAATCACCGTGTGGATTCTTAAATGTCTTCACACACAAAAGATCGTTTCTTCTTCTTCTATGAACACTGAACATGATTTTTTCATTCAATCAAGTAAAGATCTCAAGCAGACAGTCAGGAGTTTAACCTCCATTCTAGGGTCTTTCATTGGGTCTTTTCGTGTACTACAATCGTTTACATAGGAAAAGGCCTAATCATAATGGTATGCCACCAGTAGATGATTGATGAATCACGAGGCTGTGTGACGAACTAAATGTGAGAATTCTATTTATGACCATTATCCAGGATCACGCCTAAATATTTTACCGTCTAATAGTACCTTTGAGGGTTATAGGTCCAAGACCCCGTTTGCATCATTCGGACAAAAATTGCAAGAAACCTTGCAAAACGTGTTGCCATGTTTCCTGTGGACAATTATCGTCAGGTTATGAGCACAAGCTCATCTGTGACTGCCCGGCACTTGCCAGAGCCAGACAGCGTACTCTCGGAAAACTCTTTTTCAAGGAACTATCTGAGATTTCTAACATCAAATTCAACACAATTATCAATTTTCTCCATCCTGTGGAGTCGGATCTGAAAACTACACTCTTGGCTATGCCCATAAGCATCCAGGTCACGTAAGTTGTGGTGTCAAAACGGCGCATCCACGCTACTTGTGTCTCTGGCAGGTTCACCAGTTTCAACCACTTCTACCTACCTACCTACCTATGAGCACAATCAATGGCGTCATAGCCTAAGGTGTGCAGTTTGACCAGTCGATAGAGAAAAATCTTCCTCTGTCCTCCGTCATAGATAGCCTGGCGTTAAAGAAATTCTGGTTTCCGTTATGGCTTTGGTAAACAGTGCGAGCTAAGGAAAACATTGGCAGATAGGCTAAAGGAGGTATACACGCACATAGGTTGTGGGTTGTAGTGAGTGACAAAAAATCGAGTGTAGTAAGGCATTCGTCTTTCGACAAATGATGGAGGCCATTGGCTATATATCCTGATGACATGGTACTGTCCACTTGCATTCTGGTAAGGAGACAGACAACCTCTTCTTTGTAAACAAAACTAGGACCCAGAACTCAGAATGTTACACTTATCCAGATTGCTCGTTGGATCAATTCTGATTCATGCAGCAGAAGTCAATTGGACAAGAACTTACGATGCCCGAGTTCTCATTGCCTTGGACATTTTCATAGACCTCACTTCCCATCTGGTATTCACACCCAAGTATGTAGTAGCAACTGATCCACTGACATGTAATGCAAGGCCACTATCCATTGAACAGTCCATTGATACTCTTCAAAGTTTTGCACACTTTCTTACTCCACAACCAAATCTGATTTCCTAAACAGAAAATGCCAAGTTCCTCATCAATTATGCCACTCACGCCCGTACATGTCCAATACCCGAAACCGAAGTATAAAAATGGAGCGCCACAGCCCAAGAAATCACAGTCAATCTACAGCACTTCAACCGACCAACAAACCTTCAACAAACAGAAAAATGGCCAAATTCGTAAGTTACACACACACACACACACACACACACACACGCACACAGATGAACATTTGACTTTGTAAACATTTGAACTATTTACAGATCATTGTCCTGTTCGCTCTTGTGGCCTGCGCTGCTGCCAAGCCCGGTCTATTGGCTCCATTGGCTGCTGCTCCACTGGCATACTCAGCTCCATTGGCTTACTCTGCTCCTTTGGCTTTAGCTGCACCATTGGCCTATAATGCACCACTCCTTGCTTCCGGTGGAAGTAGCCGTATCGATATCCAAAACAACTATGGATATGCTGCTCCATTGAGCTATGCTGCTCCTTTGGCTAGAATTGCTGCACCATTGGGTTATGCATCTCCGCTGGTTGCTGCTCCATTGGCAGCTGCACCTGCAATCTGGTAAATCCAATACCACTCCGCATGACACATGACTTAGAATAAATAAATCACGAAACAGTATTACCAACATTATGCACACGAGTTTTTTTTTTTTCTGTTTTCTTTTTCTACAACCCTTCCCAAATCAGGACATGTTGTGACATTACCTGGGAAAGTGTTGATCCCCAGTAACGCCTAACTGAAGTAGTGTTTGCTGCTTTCGGGAATCAAAGACGTGGAATCATGAGACGACATAAATTTCCACTTTCGTTTGGAAATTAAGGCGCTACTGCCTGTTTGGTAAGGAAACACCTTACATGTCGACGTCACGCCCCCCCTTCACTGAACTTCATTGAACCCAATGTGATGCTTTGATGGATTCATAAGATTAAGTGTGCGAGAGTGTGGAGGTTTTTTGTGGAATGAGGTCACACCACAGCACGTGAGGGTGTCCTGGGAATTGATTAATTTGATGAAATTTCCACGACGAAGTGATTCATGGTTTTGAATTTTTCACTGCCTCCGAGCGGAGTTGTTATTTAAATCAAACGGTGCTGATGCGTAAAGGTGTGACAACTTTCGACACCAATGTGGTGGCTGACGATTCAATGAAAAGGACGAAGGGAATACATTTTGGGGTGGTAATTTGGTGTTAAATTGAAAAGGTGGGCGGGCAAATAAGTTGGGAATACGAATTTAGGAAATGGTTCCCATTGGGATTGTTAACTCATTTATAAGGACCGGCGATGGCTTTTGTAAGGATACGGACTAAGGTGTCGTTTACTAATGAACATTTAACAAGCGATGTGATGTGGGTCCATGGATTAGTGCTCCCCTTTTGATACGAATGACGTTTGAGTAATGAGTTTCGATCTTTCATTAAAGGAGACCGAAGGACATGAGTCCTCCGGTTGGTCAAGCAATGAAATATTGCAACAGGATGTGGATAATATCGTCGATATTGGATGACAAAAGGTGGAGTCGTGTGTTGAAGTTGAGCCTCTTCTGAAGGAACCTGCAGATATGGGGAACAAGACGAGACAATAGATTAGCCACATTGGTTAACAGTTCTTCAATGATGTCGATGGTCTTAGGTTAGGTTAGGTTAGGTAATAGGGTTAACAACGGAAAGGAAGTCCTTTCTCCGTCACACTTAGGTCAATGTAGACCCATTGTGATACCCTAGGGGTTGCAGCCGCCCCCCACTAGGAACCATAAGCCTATGTTCTATCGAGCTAGTCCGAGGCACGGATAAATCTGTGTATGTCGACCACTGACTTGTCGGACAGTTCTTCTTGATCCTGAAAGAAGTGTCTTCCTAAGGTCTTGAATCTAACTTGACAGAGCGCTGGACTTACTTACTTACTTATCAGGCCAGCGACCCCTGGAGGGTCTGAGCCTGAACTAATGCCGCTTTTCATCCTTTACGGTCCCGGGCACGTTGCTTCCAGTTTACTAGACCAAGGTTTCTGGCGTCCGCGATTGCCTGATCTTTAAACCGGAGGTTCAGTCTTCCTCTTCTTTGTGAACCAGGCGGCTGCGATTAGAAGATCCTCTTAGCTGGAGCAGAGCGCTGGACAGTGGCAAAGAAAGGGTGGAGTGTCTTCATGTACTTCTTCGTCACCACATCCTCTGCATTGGTCATCCGTGTTCAATCCTAGTCTTCTAGGGATTTCTTGTCGATTTGCAGGATTCCATCAATTTTCTGTTTATTGTAGAATGGCCATAGTTTCCTTGTTATGACACAGAAAGTGACCGCACTCCATCTATCATTTGCAATCTTTTGAATTTTGCTTTCAACCTCCTGTTTGAGGTTACAGGGTGGAATTTAAGCGGTGGTAACAGCTTGGTCGGGGTCTAATGAGCCCGATCCTTCCCTTGCCGGCTCATCAGCTGTCTCGTTTCTAGATCAGAGACCCAACAGAATCTTTCGATGTTCTTAGCGACACTTATTTCGCAAACACTCCACAGCATATGACAAGAATCATCTCCTATGTGACACCAGTGATAAGGCCAGCCAACCATGTAGTGACAGCAACATTAGGCTAACCTTCAAGGTCTAAGCATGTGAAAAGTTCCATCTTACAACCAATTTAAGCTTTAACCTAGTGGAGGTTCCTAATGGCACTTCGGGAAGATTACTGAGACCAGATTGTTTCGGAAACTTTTATCTTGGACACAAGCAGAGAAGCTGTAAAGTGGATGTTTCTGATCTAACTTACTTACTAAGGTGGCGCTACAGTTCAAGCCTCAACTTACAAGCTTCTCCAATTAGCCCGGTCCTTAGCTAACCGCCTCCAGTAACGCACTCCAAGTTGGTTGAGGTCCCCTTCTACTTGTGCGCGCCACCTTAGGTGAGGTCTTCCTCAATTGCGCTGTCTCTCCGAGTTGGATTCGAACGCTCTTTGGGCCGAAGCGTTGGTGTCCATTCGCTCTACATGTCCTAGCCATCTTAAACGACCAATTCGTAGTTTTTTTTTTTGACTAGTTCGATGTCGCTGCACAGCTCATATAGTTCGTCGTTGAACCTCTTGATATCTTACGAAGAATTTTTCGCTCGAAGCCTTTGATAAAGTCCATGCTTCAGCGCTTTCTGATTTGGCCTCTAGAAAGATATTTGATGAAGGATTTCAGCCCTTTGTGGTGAAGACATCCTGCGCTTATCAAACCTCAAAGATCTAGGGAGTAGACGAACTACTTTTGGCCGAAGCCATCTTGTGATTGATTTTGCTAACAAAGCAAACGACGACGGGTTTCCCAGATTTTCTTTCGTCAGTAAAATCTTGGACAAAAAAATGAAGTCGACGCAACGTAAAGGAACGTTTTGAAACTTACAATCCCAGCTCAACCTGAGAAGGCATTGATTGCACCAATATTTGAAGCCAAAAGTTCCGAAGCTACAGTCTCTGACTGGACTTGACCTGATAGCTATCACAACAAACGGAAGCAAATAAGTTTCCTTTACAGCACTCGCCTCAGTGATTCCCTGCTATGCCCTGCATTTAAGCTTCTTGACCAGCAACCATGTCAGAGAGGATCTGTATAACCTCCTGCGCAGACTTTCACTCGAAGACAAAACAGCCTAAGATCACCTTTCTCCAAAGTTCCTAATACTGCACCAATTTTTGGCATACCTGGTACCTATTTTTAGATGATCGAACCGAAAATCATTAGAACGACAGGGGCTTGAACCTGTCAGCATAGCTGGTAACCAAGGCTACCTATTGACATAAACCCACTTTTGCAATTACTAACCAATTTATTCCATCATCACTCATTCATCGTCATTCCACTCTTTACCAGAGCGCTGCAGCAGCTACGTTGGCAGTTGGAGCATTATAAGCTAATGGAGCAGCAGCCAGTGGAGCAGCATAGCCCAAAGGGGAGGCAACAGCAGCTGGAGCAGCAATTCTAGCCAAAGGTGCAGCATAGCTCAATGGAGCAGCATATCCATAGTTGTTTTGGATATCGATGCGGCTACTTCCACCGGAAGCAAGGAGTGGTGCATTGTAGGACAGTGGTGCAGAATAGGCCAAAGGAGCTGAGTAAGCCAATGGAAGTGAAGCAGCAGCCAATGGAGCAGCAGCAAGTGGAGCAAGTACACTAGGCTTGGCAGCAGCACAGGCGATTACAGCGAACAGGACAATGATCTAGAATAAAAGATGGGGGTTAGGAACTTGAACACAGTAGCCATCAAGTTGTGGACTCACGTATTTGGCCATTTTTAGTTGATTGTGTTGTGATTGTTTACAGTTGGGAACTGAATATGTCACGGCTACTTGCGATGTGTGTCTTTTATACCCACCTGCTGAATGTGGCTTAAACTTCAGTGTGGGCGTGAGCGGAATTAATGCGAATTTATTTCTTTTTAAGAGCAAGAGAAGGTCGGACTTGTTTCTTGACAATAGAAAGTATTTTTAGACTAATTTGCATGGAACTCGGGGTCACTTCGGGTATGGATTTGTTGTGCTAAATTCATAAGACTATCGTGCAGGCATTCCCTCTCAAGGATATATGTACACCTACCTATGGAATTTTTTAAACAAATTTCAATTTACCTAAATGCATAAGCACTCTCCTAGATGCGATGCAAAAGAAACGAAAGAAAAGGCAGTTAAGTCCATAAGTCACATAAAAAATAAAAACCTTTTCCTTGTTCTCTGGTCCGTAATTTGAATGCATACACTGTTCCAGACGATAAGGGAACTATAACGGAGAGCATCGCGTTTTAAAATTATGCACACTCCACGTGAATTTTTATTAAAAAAAAAAAAAAAAAGGACGAAGAAGGAACGAGCTTAAGTGGATAATCGGTGGCAATAAATTTTATTTAATGACTTTATCATATTGTGGAGTGTCCTATCCACGCGTTTGTCCCAGTTATTAACGAGGATGATGATAGTAAATCAAGAATAGCTTGAAGTTTAATCGCAGATAAATGGATGGAAATTGTAGGTGTAATTGAATGTCTTTCTCTTGGTTTGACCTAGTTACTCAGACAACAGACATCAAGGCATATCTGGTGGGAGTTCTCACTTTTTTTGAATATGAATTCATTGATTCATGGACTTGGAGAGCTGGAGAACTAAAAAATGTCAAAGTTTCCAGCGATTTTTTCATCAAATGGGGTCCGAAACCAATCAAATCCTTGTCAGTGCTTTAAAATTCGTTCCATTGGCCTGTTTTAGTGCCTCAAAAGAACTAACAATACGAGCTTGGGTCGTTGTAGATACATTGTCCGATCACGACTTGCTTCGAGCTCACGATACGTTGAGGCTTCCCTTCCCGTAGGCTTCGCTGAAATAATTGCAAAGAAGTCAGAGGATCAAACAAAAATACTTACCTCTGCTTGAAATCCGAACTCATAATCAATCCACCTAAGTAGTGTAAGAACAAGACGGCGCTTATCACAGGGCACGTATTAACTTACGTACATATCTACCCTGAGAATCTTAGTCTTAAGAACCGAAACTGGCAAAGATATCTATATCGTTTCCGTAAGCCATAGTCTGTACGGTGGAGAGGGATACAAAAGAGGGGCACTGACCTAAGTTTACGGGGATTGGTATAGAGTGAGATAATTTCCAGTAGTGCGAGAGAATCGATCGTACCAGTTGGTAAACAAAGAGTATGTCGGCGACCTCACGACGTTGGTAAATTAATCAGCTTAAGCCGATCTTCGTAAGAGGAAAGAATAAAGTTATCTTCCCAGGGAAGACCACGAAGGGCGAAACGGATGAACCTTCGCTGCAAGACCTCTATTCTAAGTGGGTGAGGTAATAAGGGTATCAGACTTGGCTGGCCAACATAGATGGTTGATGGTTGGATGTTGTAGAAATAGGGTAGGCACTGAGAGGTGTCAACTTGGCGATGCCCAGTGTTGTTACTGTTTCTACACATCAATTGTGCTTATTTTACGTCCAAGTGGTAACCGTCGGGTACTGGTCGATGTTCATCCGAACTCGACTTGTCAAACTTATAAGCGCGAGTGCTGACCAGCAGACAGAAACATCAGCACTATAAACGGGACAGCGGATGAATTCCCCAGATGGAATCAACGGTGAAGAGATCCCAAAACAAATAAAATAAAACCTTATCCGGGCTACTCCGACATATTTGAAGCTAAGGCCGGTAAGAATTTCCGAGACTAGGTCAGGGTCTTGGAAAAGAGATGGTGGCGGATGAGCTCTTAATGGACTAACGGCAGCGCTCACATACCCGAATGGGTTACTGGCTTCGGTATAACCGTCCCCTCGTCCTAGGGGTTTCTAAAATGGAACTGGCCCTCCAGGTTGTGGGTTGTGCCACCGGGATAACTGCCCGGCCATGGAAGCAACCACAAGCCTCGGATACGGACGGATTCGCACGCAAGTTGAAGGGGACCTCAACCAACTTAGCGTGTGAAACTGGAGCAGATCGAGCTAGCTGGACACGCTTGTTGGTTTAGGCCCAGGTCCACTCCGGACTGTAGCGCCACCTTAAGTAAGTAAGTAAGACTTGGCTGGCATATTCAAGGAGGGGCCTTACAAAGGTGACGTAAACAGATTTTGTAACATAGGGATTTAAGAATTCTTTAGACCAACGGTTTATAAAGCCGAGAGAAGAATTTGCCCTGCTTATAATCTGATCAAAGTATAAACGGAAATTTAGCTCACTGTCAGGGATCACAGGATCTGGGATCTGTCACCCAGATCACAGGATCATTGTGAAAAAAGTAGGTTTCAGCGAGGAAGTCAGAGACGATTACGAGAAAAAGTTATAGCTTGACATTTACCGGCATTTAGTTCTAAGAAGTTTTTTTTTTTGCACCAGGTATAGAGGGAGTACAAGTCGTTTTGTAATAAGAGTGAATCGGCAGGGGTAGATATAATCTTGAAGATTTTTTTATCGTCCGCGTAGATATGTAGATAGATCGGAGTGTTTTTAAATGCAACTGACATCATTAATGGTTAAGATAAAGATAAGAGGACCGAGATGACTACCTTAGGGAACACCTGAGTTAGCAGCAAAGATATCAGAAACTGAAAATCTGAAGTGGACCCTGTATAGACGCTACTCTATGTATGATTTCATCCACGAAATAAAATAGGGTGGAAGACCAAAGGCTTTGAGTTTAAGATAAATAATTGGGTGACTGATTTTATCAAAAGCTTTACTATAGTCGGTGGTAATGACGTCAACTTCTTTACTTTCTTCTAACGTATTCAGAGATTTAGAAACAAATTCAGTAAGGTTAGGGGTTGTAGATCTAGCCTTCAAGAAGCCATGCAGTTGAGGGGAAAAGACCGATTTGCAGTGAAAATATACAAAGTCATAGACAATGCTTTCGAAGAGCTTGGAGATAGCTGAAAGTTTACCAATTGACCGATAGTTGTGTCATTTTTCCTGCCCTTTTTATGGATGGGAAAGATGAAGGAATCCTTCCAAAGCTTGGGAAATCTGCTTGTGAGAGTGAGAGTTGGAATAGTGCAGTAAGGGGCTGACATAGTGCGTTCACACATTTTTTTTTTAGAATAATGGCGAGCAGGCCGTCGGGACCGGGAGAAAAATCGTCCTTGAGGCTCTTAATCTTGTCAAGAACCATATCCATTGTTATTTAAATTAAGACTTAGGTGGTCTGTGGGATGTTATTCATGTAGCTGAAGTAATCCGTATCGGGCTCTTGAATTTGGTCGGTATACGGCTGGATGAAGAAAGACGCAAGGAGGTTGGCAATTGGTTTAGGGTCATCGGATGATGTGTTGTGTAGATTTTGAGTGGAGGGGAAGCCGTCGGATTTCTTTTTGGAGTTGATAAATTGAAAAAAACGCTTAGGGTCGGTGGTTAGACTGAATTGCTTTATTAAGGTAATCGCGATAAAGAAAATCACCGGGCTGATCAGGGAGTTTAGTTTAACAAAGTCGGTTTTGCACAGGGCTGAAGCAGCATAACCCAATGATGTGGCATTCTCTTAAGTTCTTTTAGTCAATGGTGCAGATTACGGCAGAGGAGCTGCTAATGGAGAGGCTACATATCTGGTAGCCAATGGTGCAACCAATGGACTAGCTCTCACAGGAGGAGCACCAAAGGTCCTCCTGGGGCAACAAGAATTCCATTGTATAACTCTAGGAGCAGCAACAGTTAATGGAATGAGACCGCGAAGAAAATCGTTATCCTTTGAGAACCCCTTAGATCCTGTCTTAACTCATGTATTCGAACATTTTGAATTCAGGTTTTGTGTCTTTCGGTTGTAATTACTGTCTGAGTGTGATATAACCCAACTTCGATGACAAACTCTTATCGCAGTTCATTAACATTCGTCACGCACATTGCAATAAAAATGTCGACGTAAAGCTCGAAGAGGTGTAAAGCACTGAAATTTACCCCACAATCGATGGACTTGCTTAAGACAAACAATTAAGCGTTATTACTTAAATAATTAGTGGCGTTGTACACTAATTATATGCAAACATTTGTCAAGTGGTTTGGTAACGAATGGATGACATCAAGTTTGATAGAATAGGTGTCGAAAAAGTCCTTGAACAATTAAGTATTACAAACTTGAACTATCCTCATTTTGTCCCCCATCGACTCTTTTGTCCCGTTACTACTCGGTTTTCCTTTTAGCATATGACCCACCATTACCTTGGCATTAGCTACGTTCAAAATCCTTTATAAATAAACAAGTAACTTGGTCGATGAAACCTTTTAAAGAGCTTTTAAGTGGTTAGCCTTGGATAGACTACGAGAAACTTTTCTATATTTTCCTACAAAATTTACCATCAAACGTATTTAACATTTATTAACACATATACATCCATACACACCCAAGGATATGTGCTGTGTTTCAAGGAATATTGGATATTTTCCCATTAGCAATCTGATCTGACGCTGCACTTTAGAACTTTTTCATAAAAAAAATATAAAAAAAACCACCAACATGCAATGCACATCCTTTCAAAGTATAGCTCCGTCCTCTTCCGGTGGTTGTGTGTTCTTTATGGTAATTCACCTAGGCAAAGGTGTATTGGTTTGGTTTTGAGAGCATCCTTTTACCTTGGAATGCAATCATAATATTGAACCCAACAGGAGAAGCAATAAATCGATATTAAGGACAAGTGGTGGCTGCTCTTTATTCCTCATCCTTATGCAGTTGTAATAAGCGCCAACCCTATAAAAGAGATTTCATTTGTAAGAAAGAGAGAGAGAGATGATAGTTAGTTGCAGGTGGTAAAAAATGGATGGTATTTTCCAACAGAGAAATAAGTAACTCATAGACAACACAGATCAAGGTAAAGAGAAAGGAGAACTTTCGAAAATCAGGAATTACAGTTTCATCTTCATCAAAATGGAATCAAAGAAGCAATGGTAACGACAATTTTAAGCTGAATAATCTGTGGAATCCTTTCATGGTTTTGTATAAAGTTCAAGGAATATACGAAGGAAAAATGTCTTGGAAAAGAATTATTGATTTATCTGTTTTTCGGTTTGTTTGTTTGTTAGTTCATCCTGGCCGAAGGACTGATTGAAATTTGGTAAATATTTGAAATAATCTTTGAATTGATTCAAATTGGAACATCAGGTCTTTACTTTTGTTTACAGTGGCAGGTAAAGCACGCAGAGAGAGTTTCTATTGCAATGATGGGGTGTTTCCTTTGAAAAACACTGCCTCAACTTCACAACGACAGACAATTGCTTCCACTAACCGAATTAAAAGCAGTTCCTAGAACGAAGAGAGTCCATTTGGCATTCCTTGCTCAGGAAGAGGTACTCCAAACTAATGCCTATTCTTAAGACAAGCTACGTTGGGTCTAAGTGTCGTTTTCGAGAGGAAGTGGTCGACAGAAGTGGTCGAGAAAATGTACACAAAGTAGATCCATTGCCTCATAAAGAGATTCAAAATTGAGGCAGACAAGGTTGTACCATCTCGCCATTGTGGTGGAGCATCACTTATAGCTTAAACATCAAGCTACGATTTTTTCACGCGAATGTTGATTTCGTGCTGTTACATGGGTGCATCACTTGGAAAGTAGCCGCCATTATGACGAAAAAACTGGAAAAGTTTGTAAATCGGTCACATAACGAATCAGGATCCTATATAAGCACCGCCATTTGACGATTGGTCATGTACAATTCTTCGGAAAGACAACAGATCCATGGCACAGTACGCGAAGCATAATGGAATTCATTAATCTAGGATGATACAAGACCTGACCATCCGAGGAATACATGGCACAGAAGAGTTAAGGTGGAATCAAATCAACTGGAGAAGAGTTGGCAAATCGCCATTAACCGTGGGAAATGGAGCGAAGGTGTAGTAGTGGCCCAAGGACCTACAAGGGGATACAGGACATAACATACATATCCTCGCCTAAGAATCTACGCACTTACCTGGTTTTCTCCAAATCGCCATCGCCAACCAAGTCCACCTTAGTGATGCGAGGAACGCATTTAACATTTTGGTTGGCCAACGCCAACTCTAACCATTTGCTTGTTGCAGTCAAATTCTGAGCTCGACTGTCCGACGATAATAAGCTGCGAGTTGCGAAAGAAATATCAACTTTGGATGGCTTAGCACGCCTGGAGTTACCAGAGTCTATAGAGAGAGCACTCTCAACAGTGTATTCATCAGCAACACAATCATTTATCAAGGAGGCTACCGAAATGACTTAAGGCAGAAGAAAGAGACAGAAGATGCCCAAAAACAAGCATTGCAGTGTAAAATAAGGGCAACTAGAGATGAGACTTCAACCAACTTAGCGTGCGAAACTAGAGGCAGCTAGCTAAAGATCGAGCTGCTTGGAGACGCTTGTTGGTTGAAGCCCAGGTCCACCCCGGACTGTAGAGCCACGTCAAAGATGAGTGTCGAGTTAGAAGAAGGACAACAATGCTCCGAGAGGATCTTTGAACCCTAGCCCTCCGTTACAAAGACCAAGGTTTCATCTGAAGAACTGGAAGCCCTCCGCCCGGAATCGAAGAGACTGGAAGGTTGCGGTGCCTTAGGCAGAGATGACTTTTTACGTGTCTTATTTCCAAAAATATCAAGTCATTGTCCTACAAGTAGTGACCGAATCTATGACTTTGACAACAGCTTGACGATCTGTTGGTACGTTGAATCGTATTTCACTGTTTGATAAGCCAAGTCGTGCTTTACTCCCAATCATGTGCCGCCTAACATGGATAACATCGAATCTATTAAACCAATCTCAAAAGGTAGCCGCACGGCGACGAACAGATAGAGTTAAACATTTTAGTCACGCAATTGGATGGAAGTTGTGATAAATTTCGACTTGAAACGCCACTACATCGATTGCCAATGTGATGACCTCTCGAAGGCATTCGTTCAACTCCATTCAATATTTTTGGAAAGGCATTCAAATGGAGAATGTTGAAACGGGCTTAAAGGCCAATTCCACATCCTTCAACTTTCGTAAAATGCAAAACTGAATTCACAGGTACCTCCTAAAAGGCTTTAAAAAATTCATACACCTATCCTTCGCCATAGCAAAAGGATATTGTATGACTAGAACGAGAGAAAGCAAAAGGGGAAAACAAATTCCCACTCCCTATTGTGTTTATCTGTCTTTCTCTGAAACAGATGTGCACCCTAAGCTCCATGGTAATCGAAATAAATGCAAAACCATGTCCTTTACCAACAGTATCTCTCTCCTGCTCGTGGTACTAGGATATTAATATTGCAACAACGGCAATAGCTCTACACTTTGAAGTTTTCCATGTAATAACATCACGTATCCATGGTGGGAACTAAATAAGGACTAAGGATATAGCATTCGAGCAAAAACAATACAAAAACTACCCCAATCCTTGTTTTTTTTTTGTCCTTTTTCTCATTTCCATTTTGAAATTTTTTTTTTCCAAACAAAAGTAAAGTTGGAAGGAATCGAAACCCAGGTAACTATGGCAATGGGGCTATCTGTATGTGGTCAGACCAAAATGCAATCCATTAACAGAAAAACCAAGCTTCAGAGGCCTTAGGGCTCCAACACCGCACCAACCGGTATCAGAAATGCGTCGAACTTTTCTCAGGATAAGGATAGAAAGGAGTTTTCTTTTGCCAGACAATGGATAGCATACTGCATGCTTAATTAAGTTTCAAATTAATAATCCCTTTCTGTCAGGATGTGCCGAGATCCTTCTCTATCCGGTAACTTGCATACACACACACACACAATACCGTGTTACATTCCAATCTTGTATGCAAATAACTAGCGGGAAACTTTTGTCTACACATACATAGTTTCTCTGAATCCGAAAGCACACACAAATGCAAACCCAAAGGAACTCCCCACAAGTCCTTGGAAAAGACGGATTTTTTTGTTGTTTTTCTCAGGAAATGACAAGGGACGATTCAGTTTCTCAGTATTTTTGAGCAAGGAAAGTCAATCTATGGCTCTGGTTGCTACCATGAAACTTTTCGTCGCAGACATTTTACAGTCAGTCAGGTTTTCTCTGATGCGTGTAGAGTCGAATCCTTTTTTGACGTACGGAAGTGTCGAACTATTTTTAGAACGTGTGCTTGATGCCTTTTATAGGAGAGATTGGGCAGCGGCTTGGATTTCCTTCGCATGGAACTTTTCCATTTAGTAAGGAAAAATTTGAGGGCATCGGATGAGGTAATGCAGCATTGGAATGAGGTCGATTGAAAAGGAATTCTATGGAACAGTGTAGTTCCAACAAGGATATGACTTTAAACTAATTGATTGCGAGTGAGCGAAGGAAATTTAGAGAGAAGTTTCAATTCGGTGACTTCGGACGCTGTCACAGAATGTGTGTGCGCCTATAACTTTGCATCAGGACTTGCCAATCTGTGACAAATTTCATCAAGACTTCGACTAGTTGAGACTTAAATGGTAACGGATTTCTCATGGAATTTGGTAATGAAGGTACTAAGCTTGTGACCAAAGAGACTACAAATTCCATTGTCTCCTGAAACAGGATCTAACCTCAAAAAGAGAACACAAAACTTCGGTATATTTATCACATTTTCCTTTATTTAATCAATTTCCTTCTTGATTTACCACAAAGCTGGAGCAGCATAGCTTAATGGAGCGGCATATCCCAAAGGACTTGCAACCAAAGGTGAAGAGTAAGCCAAAGGAGCAGCTAATGGAGCGGCGGCATATCGAGCAGCTAATGGAGCAGCAGCCAAAGGACCTGCAACCAATGGGCCAGCAGCCAAAGGAGCAGCTAATGGAGCGGCGGCATATCTAGCAGCTAGTGGAGCAGCAGCCAAAGGACCTGCAACCAATGGGCCAGCAGCCAAAGGAGCAGCTAATGGAGCGGCGGCATATCTAGCAGCCAATGAAGCAGCAGCCAAAGGACCTGCAACCAGAGGTGAAGAGTAAGCCAAAGGAGCAGCTAATGGAGCGGCAGCATATCTAGCAGCTAATGGAGCTAGAGGAGCAGCAGCAAGAACTGGAGCAGTAGCAATTCCATTGTAATTCCTTGCAATAACTTGATTACTGGTAGCAGTCACAACTCCAGGAGCAGCGACAGCTAATGGTGCAGAGTAGGCAAGTGGTGAAAGAATACCGGGCTTGGCAGCAGCGTAGGCAAAGATAGCGAAAAGAACAATGGTCTGTAAACAAGTAAAATAAATTAGTTATCCTTGAAGTATCCTTTGTGTCCACTTACGTATTTGAACATGTTGATTTTCTTTTTGGATTGTACTTGCAAGAAGAGCTTGACTGGTTGTGGTAAACCAAAGACGGATGAGCAACTTTTATACCACGTTTCGGTGGCAATAACGCGCAGTTCATTGAAATTCCGGACGCACTTTTCAAGAAATTGTACCGCGATATGGTCTTAAAATGTTAGGCAGTCGAATTCCAAAGCTAACGCCTTGCTTAAGATAGACTATTGGGCGACAGTGTTGTTGAAGTAATTTGTCGTGTTGTGTATTAATTGTATTGGGGGGGGGGGAAAAAAGCATGAAATCGAATTCGACGTTAAAAGGTGGAAAATGTCTTTTTGAATCTGAATTTGCAAGATCTTCCTCACACCATTCACCTAACGGGGTGTCACTCCTAAGTTCTTTCCGAAGTTATGTAACAAATCAAGATAAGGGAACAAACACTCTGTTGGGTCCATGGTCACACGGGCATTCCAGGAAACTGTGCGACTGACGAATAAGTCAGTTAAGGCTCTCAATGTGTAGATGGTAGGAGTCTTGCATCTGGTTAACACCGATATGCTCTATCGAAAGCAAATCATAGACGACAGCATCTTGACTATTACAACAATGCTAGGCTTATCTAACCCGACCTTGTTCCTAAAAAATTGAGAGCATTAATCCGACTAAAAGGAGATCAGCTCTCGAAACTAACTAACGTCCTCACAAGACACTACATTCTAGGCAGACACTCTCAGCATCTGGGTATCGTATGCAACAATTTTTGGAGTTGCTGCAGAGACAAGGGAGAGGAAGAAATATTATACACTTCCTCTGCACCTGTACCACCCTTGCTAACAACAGGAAAACCGGCCCATCTAAACAGCTACTTTAGGAAATTTAAATGGTTTCAGTAAACCGGGGTCCAACCCTAGCATTCAGTGGGATCACAATGGATCTTCTTTTGATATAAGTGTATCTACGTCCATCAACATCCAGGTCACGTGAGTTGTGATATTAAAACTTGTGTCTCTGACAGGCTTACCAATTTCAACCACTTCGTCCTATCCTACCTAAGTGCATCTCTTTTTAGAGGACCACTTCTAACTAACCAACTATTGCCATGAGATCAAGTTAAGTCGTAAGTCGAGAGGGAACTACGAAAAGAGAAAGAGAGCAAACGGAAGAGGATATGAGCAAGCTTTCAAATATGTCGTTGTACACTCAGAGAACATCTTAGAAAACTGGAAGTATAGGAGAAACGAAGCTTACACTTTCTTAAGGATTGTGGAGCACTGATCCATAAAGGAAGGGTGGCAGGAAGGAAAGTTGGATCACAACCAGATACTCCGATTGGGAGACAACCAATCGCAAAGACTACTAACAACTTTCTAAGTCTCAATCTCATAATTGGAGGGAGCGAAGACAGTCAAGGCTGCCTTTAACCTTCCTCTTGATCTGATTCATATTCAAACAAAGTTCTTATGTCTTGAGATAAAATGCCTAGGTTCATTGTGTGCGATGAGAGAACCTTTGCAAATAGTTCAATGTACTCACTTACTTACTTACTTACTTATCAGGCCATCAACCCTTGGAGGGTATGAGCCTGAACTAATGCCGCTTTCCATCCTTCACGGTCCCGGGCATGCTGCTTCCAGTTTACTAGATCAAGCTTTCTGGCGTTCGCGATTGTCTGGTCTTTAAAACCGGAGGTTCGGTCTTCCTTTTCTTCGTAAGCCAGGTGGCTGGGATTCAAAGATGCTCTTAGCTGGACTAATCTCGTCCGTTCGCTCGATATGGCCAAGCCAGTACAGTCGACGGATTTTGCCTTCCGGACTACATCCACATCTTTGTACAGCTCGTAGAGTTCGCGGTTGTATCTCCTACTCCATTCGCAGACTGGACCAAATATTCGACGTAGAAAAGATCCCAAGATCTGCTCCGCTGTCTTACTTATCGTCCAGCATTTAGCTCCATAAAGTGAGACTTGCAAGATTAGGGTTTTTTAGTTCATGGTTTTGGACCTTCGAGTTTGAGTTTGGACCCTAGTTGTTTGGACAAACCAAAGTAGCAGCGGTTGCCTAAGGTTATTCTTCGTCGAATCTCCAATTGCGTGTCATTTGTGGAGTTTATATTTGCCCCGAGCTGTCAATTGTTAGGTTTTGACCCAGACGGTGTTCGACGGATTAGTTTTTGGTTGACAGCATGTACTTTGTTTTATCCTCGTTAATCGTGAGACCAACTCGTTTGGCTTGTTCGTTTTTTGCCCTAAAAGCTTCAGTAATGGCACGCTGGGAACGTCTGCGTATTCCAACAGTTCAATGTACTTAGTTAGAGGTTATTCAAGTCAAGCAAAGTCTTCCGATCAATGGCTCTACTATCTTAAAAAAAGATCGCCCTACTAATGGAATTCAACTTTCAGGAGACTCCCAATGCTGCAAGCCTAGGTTAAATCGTCCATATACTGCAGCCAATAGGATAAGTAGCTAAATGCGTTGCTCCGCCTTAAAACTTTATAAAGAAGAGCGTCTACTTCGGCTTCTATCCGTCAAAAGTTTGACATATTTATCTGTCTTCTGAAATTTGTTTAGGCACCCACGATATCGACGTCAGACCAAGTCTCATTCTTACGTTCAACAGGCAATATTTGGTTTGCGAATAAGATTCAAAAAGGATTTATTGACACGACAAAGAAAAGGATCTGACGAAAGTTTTAGTCAAAGACTATTTACTTTTAAGTTGTGTTCCTTTCACTCAAAGAAAAAAACCCACAAAGGACGTCTGTTTGTTTTGCCTTTCAAAAGAGTCTTGTACTTATTAATTAACCAAGGACGAAACTATATTCCTTCAAAAGATCTCCAGTGAAAATAATTCCCAAAAAAAAACCAACATTTTGAGAAGCAGCTTTGGTTTGCTCTTTTGTAATCTGAAAATACGTCTCGTCCTTAATATCCTTACAATGTCTCGGTGGCTCTTATAAATTAAGAAATAATTTTCTCTCGTTTAACCGAAGCTGAATCCTTGACAAAATACGCATAGAACACTCCTTCTGTGCTGCCTTGCACAATTCGTTCGTCTGTGTAGTACACACAAGTCCCTCTATTCTATGAAAAGACGAAAAGAAAGCATGAAAATACCGTTATAAACAAAATAAGAAAAATGCGCCCATATCCTTTGTTTATTTGGTTGTATTTGTGTGCTAGTATTTGCTTAAAAGGAATTTCTAACTTCAAATTAACATTTTCCTTGAGTTTTAAGGCTCGCATTCTCTATTGCTCTCCCAAAATGCTGTGTCAATGACATGGCGCGCGTCTTATTAAGTCCATAATGGCTGCTGAAGAAGTTCCTTAAGTGGTTATACGATGGGTGCCGTGTTTTATTTGTGTGCGCTTCATACCTTTACTCTCTCGCTGAATGTTTATTTTTGTCGTGCAAAGGAATTTTTTGAAAGTTTAATTAAAATGGAACAACTTGCCTTGTTTCGAGGGCGAAACACAGTTCACCAGGGATTAGGAAACGTTTTCATCGAAGCTCCTAATTTGAGAAGACTAATTTGGAAGGAAAACAACTTTACAACTACAATTGTCCTTTAAATAATAAAGTGCCAAAAAATTGTCGTTTACAATGTATCCTCTGACACCCTGCAGAAAATGTTTAAAGAACAAGGATCTTCGGATCGGTACGTAACCTCAAATACATAGAAAGCAGATAAAGTCGTAATCCATAAAGGCAATGGAATGGACTGAACAGAGAGCTGCAGTACATATTAAGCTTCAGAATCGGGTGCCAGGAGCAAAAAGACTGAAACCTAATACCATCTGAGTTTCAAAATCACTACGCCAACACTGGGTGAATAGCAGCATCATAAGGGTATTCATAACCCCTTTAGCCCTAGTGAATTATAAAAAAAAAAAGAAGAAGGACGAAGGTTTCGCTGCCAGAGGCAAACTTAGTCAAAAAGTCTTAAATTTCCGACAATTACATAGGTCAGCGAGCGATGACGATCCGGAACAAGGATAACTTTTATAACATCAGCCTCTAATCGGCTCACACTCCTACAGAACAGAAGGGTGATGCCTATACATATTTGTCCGCAAACGAGTCCTAAAATAAGACATCAAAATGACGCTTGAAGATTGTAACGTTAAAATCAGAATGAAGGACATTTAACGTAAGCACAGCCTCCACCACAACACTTCCGAAAACAGACTTAGTCTGCTCTAATATACAGCAGACTCAACCAAACAGTCCTTTGATTAACAGACTACCATCCAACTGATCGAAGAGACTTCTCCGAGGCGCTCCGAGGGATCGTTCCGATCTAATATAGGCTGGCACCATTAATCTAATGTTCTAGACAACAACTCTGGGAGACCAGTGGCAACAATCCCAAAAAGTCATTGAAAGCAAGACGACTGATGTACTAAGCTTCAGACATCCTCAAGGCGGTGTCTCGATTTCAAATCGTGAAGAAAATAGAAGCCTCAAAACGGGCGTGTAAAAGTGGAAAGAGTGGCTACAAACCTTTACAAACAGCACCTACTCAGGGAAAAGAAAACTAACACGTCCAAGGCAAGACTGAAAAGAATATCATAAGACGATCTATGGACATAGAAAGATCCTGAATCTTATGAAAAACCATAATATGCTTAACTACCACGCAAGAAGACTGGGATTGAACACGGAGGACCTAGAAGAACTGTCCGAAAAGTCTGTGGTCGTCATACACAGATTTATCCGCGCCTAGGACTGGCTTGATAGAACATAGGCTTATGGTTCTTAGTAAGGGGGGTTTAATCCCCTGGGGTATCACAATGGGTCTACATTAACCTAAGTGTGACGGAGATAGGACTTCCTTTCCCGTCAACCCTATTACCTAACCTAACCTACCAATCGGGAGCCGATTGCTACCGAGTGGGTTGAAGACAAGTAGGTATCTTCTCGAAGGACCTTGATCTTGCCTTCCATCTCAGCCTGAAGACAAAAGCCTTAGTTTACCAAATCAGTTTCTGGGCACTGCTACAAATGCTGGACCACTTGCGTGAGAATTAGGTGTGAGGGCATCTAAACATCTGAGAAGATGAGAAAGCAACCGTGCCAAGAGAGAAGTTCTAATAAGAATGAAGCGAGGAACCGTCAAATGTGTGGTAACGTTGTCCGCAAGACACAAGGATAGATATTCTAAAGGATGATATCTGCAGGCTGTGCCTAGAGGACGAGGAGACAGCTGCAATGTCAATGACTAACAGAAGAAATTATATTTTCGACTTCCAATGGACTCAAACTAAGAGGCTTAGTCGAATATCATTCCAAAAGAAGAGAACTGCAGAGGGCACCCCTGACTGAGACGAAAAAAAATCCAATGAGGTGCTCTGTTTCGATATATCCCTCTAAAGTCCTTGAACATTGACGACAGAATCCGATGGTATGCTATATGAGAACACCAACGGCCCTATGTAGACAAGACAATTATCTTGGACTGAGAAATGGACAATTCTCACGCTTATCAATCGCGACGCTAAGCCTTTTACAGACTAACCACTACTCAATCAACTACCATCTCAACAAGCTGGATCCACCAAATACATTGCTTACGACATTATAACCAACAGTCATCGGCATGAGATGTCGGTACCCGAGACATTAGAAGACACTTGACCAACAAAGGTTCTGTCACAGTTCTACAATTTTTTTTCACAACAAACAAAGGATTTAAACAACCCCCCACTCCTTCGTGAGCACTCTTGAATGGATACCACTGTTCAAACGCAGTAAAACACTTTGCCAACCTTACCCCTCCAAGGGGTAAGAATAACTTTAGATACTATCAGCAAACTTTACAAACAAAATGTTGGCCCGACTTCTTGCCCCAATCAGCCCTCATTAACGTTTTGTGTGAGCGTGTACTTCTTTGACTTTGACCGGTACCTAGGTCTGTTTAAAAATTCAAAAAACACAAAAAAAAAAAAAACTTCGTTTCTCGCAATTCGCCCATCATGGGTGGACAACGGGTGATAAGTGCTTCCACTCATGCTGATCACGCACGCTTGGGTCTTAGACGATTTGCTATAAAAACCAGGCTTTGGACATTTGGTTAAACATAATCAATTCAAGCCTGTTACCAAAAACAGTCAAAAGCCCCCCTAAACCAAAATGGCCAAGTTCGTAAGTTACCTACATGAAGTGTTACCGTTACAAGATTAGTTGTGAACGATATTTTTTCTTTTTTTTTAGATCATTGTCCTGTGCGCGTTTGTTGCATGTGTAGCTGGACACCCTGGTGTAGTAGCTCCATTGGGTGCTGCTCCCTTAGCTTATGCTCCATCATTGGCTTATTCATCACGTTTGGCATATGCATCGCCATTGGCATACTCTGCTCAAGTGGCTTATCCAGCGCCTTTGGCTTATAATCTAGCTCCCGGTGGCAGTAGCCGAATTGACATCCAAAATAACTACAATGTTGCTCCTCAGTATGCTGTTCCATTAGCTGCTGCACCATTTGCTAGAATTGCTGCTCCAGTTGCTGTGCCCGCACCATTCGCTAGGGTTGCTGCTCCAGTTGCTGTGCCCGCACCATTGGCTGCTGCTCCATTTGCTAGGATCGCTGCTCCAGTTGCAGTGCCCGCACCATTGGCTGCTGCTCCATTTGCTAGGATTGCTGCTCCAGTTGCTGTGCCCGCACCATTAGCAGCAGCTCCACTCGCCGCTGCACCTTTGGCCAGGATTGCCGCTCCACTTGCTGCCCCACTTGCTGTTTCCGCTCCACTGGCAGCTGCTCCAGTACCTGCCCCAGTTGCCGTATCTGCACCATTGTCCGCCGCTCCATTGGCTGTTCCTGCTCCATTAGCTGCAGCTCCATATCTTCCTGCTCCATTGCAATACAATGCTCCACTTCTTGCCTCCGGTTTAAACAACTACAACGCCGCACTTTATGGAGCTCAATTGTCATATGCTCTTCCTGCTCCACTTGGTGCTGTGCCAGTTGCAGCTCGCTACACTGCCGCTTCATTTGCTCGCTTTGCTGCTCCATTAGCTGCTGCTCCAGTTCCTCTTCCTGCTCCATTAGCTGCTGCTCCAGTTCCACTTGCTGCTGCTGCTCCATTGACCGCTGCTCCGGCTGCTGTTGCTGCACTACAACCTGCTGCTCCAGCTGCCAATGCACCAGATTCCGAGCAAATCTCTGGTAAATTGTCTGAATCTCCAGAACCTGTCGATGATAAAGCGATAGCTACTCCAGCTCCCGTCGATGTTTCAACTGCTGACAGCGATGTATCCGAAGTAAGTCAATCACCTGTTGCTCCAGTGCGCAGCTATTGAAGGACCGGAAAGACTGATTGATTGATTGCCAAATAAAATAAGGAAAACAAGTCTTTTGTACTAAAATACGTTTTGGTTTACTGTTGAGTTTAAGGGATGATCAGTGATTCACGTGAAGATACGAATCCGAGAAGGTCTATCAGCTTAATTCTTCCAGGGAATTCAAGCAGCAAACCTCAAACCGCAAAACAACATTTTTTTTCCACCGTCCCCGTCTTTCCTTTGAATTTCTTTGGCGAATAGAGCTTCAATCTCGATAAAAAGTCGCTCCTGGCCTCGGATATGTAGCCTGGGTGCTCCAGCAGCGTTGAATCTGGCACGCGGCAGACCCTTATTTTTGCCACCGAGCCCGGACCTACTCGGATAGCATGCATTCTTTTCTCGTCGCTCCTTTTTTTTTTGTCACCGTGATCTGTGGACGGATAGTGGGCTTCAAGCTGGGACTATTGCTTCTCAAACTATGATACCAGAAAACAGGTGCCAATAGGCTGCCGGAATAAAAAAAAATGTTGGACCCTTCTAAGAAGCTAGACTCCAAAAGTGAAACACAGATTTCCTACGGTGATGAGCCTTCCTCAATTCAAATGTGAACTGGGGATGGCAACAAATTCTCGAGTAAGAATCGATGGTGATGGTCTAGACTCTCCTTCAGATGTACTTTGCTGTCCAAAATTGACAGTCGAATTCTGAATCAGTAAGACTGAGAAGTTGTTTTAGTCAAAGTTTTCCCCCATAAAAGTCCGCACATCGGAAGTGTTGAATGCGTGCTGATGGTTTCTCTAAAGAAGGGCACCTAGCTTGACCTTGGAAGCTAGAATGGAAACCTTGTGCTTGTTGCCTTATCTTGCAGAAAAAAATCCGAAACGTCGTTTAAATGATTTTATTTGTCATCAATTCAATCCCCAATCCCATGCCTTACAACACAAGTTGAGCTGAAGCAGCATAGCTCAATGGAGATGCATATCCATAAGCAGAAGCATATCCCAATGGAGCAGCAGTCAATGGAGCTGAATATGCCAATGGAGTTGAATATGCCAATGGAGAAGCAACATATCTTGCAGCCAGTGGAGCAGCCAATGGAGAGGCTACATACCTAGCAGCAAAAGGAGCAGTAGCCAGAACTGGAGCGGCAGCAATTCCATTGTAGTTCCTTGCAATGACCTGACTGCTAGTGGCAGTAACAATTCCTGGAGCAATCAACGGAGCAGAGTATGCAAGTGGTGCAACTATTCCAGGCTTGGCAACAGCACAAGCAATGACAGCAAAGATTACAATGGTCTATGAGAGAAAATAAGTTTACACGAATGTCCATGAGTATGTCCCTTCGGAGTGACTTACGTATTTGAACATGTTGGACTGGTTTGGTTGTAGCTGGAGGAGGCCTAAGTGTGTTATGGTTCATTTCAATTCAACTGACGTCTTTTATGCAAAAATTAAGTCAACAAAATGTGAGTAGGAGAGCGCCACCAAACTTTTGACAGTCCAGTCACGTCTTGAAATCAAAATTGAACAGTAGTGAGTAAGCAGGTAAGCTTTGAATGAGCTTCTGTGCATGGTACTGCATTGGTGCAGTCTTGTGTCATCTTGTGCTTTCTTTTGGTCAAAGCAACAACCGGTAGTCTCCAAAACCGTGTCCAGTGCAGTGCCGCCATAGAACGAAGGCATCTAGACACTCCATCAAATTAGAATCCACACTTCAGCTGTATCCTTTTGCTCCTTCAATGAATGCAACACTTGTGTCATAAATAATTTAAGTTAACCAACGTTCAATTAAAATTTCAGACACATTTCCCTTAAGACCGGAAGGGTAGGGCACTTACCACTTCCTCATCATTATCATCTCGACCAGTTGAGCATTTCTTCACATTTTAGTTACGATAAACGTCCGCAAAAGGACGCCACATTGTGGCAAGTATACGCGCATTTGCCAATTGAAAATTTTCACCGAAGGACTCTTTGACTCTGAACTCTGACACTCGGTCATTTACCAAGAATTGCGATGAGGGTACAATGCCATTCACTAACACTACCACCACCATATAATTGCACAAAGTGCTGGTGCACTTTAAAATGGAAATGGAAATGGAAATGGACATAACCATCAAGAGAGACTGTGAACTCATTTTCAGCTTTTCATTTGTGGAATTTTAATGAGATCGCACTTCACGATGCATTTTGATCCGATTGGGCGTGGGGGAGACGAGGGACTCGGAGGTGGGAATTATGAAGGAAGTGGGCATTGTGGCAAAAGGTTGTCTTGCCGTTTTACTTGATAAACACTTTTGAAATAACCGAAGTAGGGCAATGTGCAGAGGTGCCATGGGAATCACTTGTAGCATTCCAATGAGCTATGTCACGTAGGAGTTATGATATATTGTACTTCGGAACAGAACAAGAGTAACCCGCAACAGTTCCGTCTCTTTGAATAGGACATTTCGGAACTAGACTTTCGTGATTCAAACTGTCCGCACACTCAATCTCCATAGGAAATAGATTTTCATTTGTTTTGACAGCCATCGACTATCAAAAGGAGCATCAGGACTTCGACAAGCTTAACAGTCTCTCAAATAAACTTAAGCTTCCACACTTTTCTCTGTTCAATCGACTTCCATCCCAACAAATTGTCCATGTCCTCGATCTTGCTCGGGATCACAACACTCTTCAGTTGTAGGAGAACTTTTCTCGGCACAAATTATATTTCGGATGGCAGTTCTTATCTTGTCTCCATCAAGGTAAGTCGAAGGACCTTTAGAGCCTGATTGTGGTATACCTTCTATCAAACGAACGCTTCGACATAAAAAATAAATAAGAAGCTGCTTGCCTCGCCTTCCAAACTGTGCACCATTTGATCCAAGTTCTTTTTTCTATGTAGCAACAGCCTAACATCGTCAGCATAGCCTAGATGTATATATATGGCAAGACGCGAAAGTCCATTAAATTCCACAACATTCCCCCACTGTGGCTACACGAAATACAACATTGTCGTTCTTCTCTTAGGGCTTCAAAGTCTTTCGACCCTTTTTTCATTTGTCAAGCTTGGATTTAAATTTCGAGTGCAAGACGAGTCTCTGATCCATTTCCAGGATTCTATAGACAGCCATGGTGTTTCCATGTTGCAAAAGAAGGTCTTCAGCCCTCATCCTATCTCTCTAGACAGAGACCTATATAAAATGATGATTTCGTAACATTCCGATGCCAACTTCGTGCTTATTATACACTGTGTCGGCTTGTTCTCAAATGGTAAATCGATTGAGATCCAACTATGGCATATGGCAGACTAAATCCGCGAAGACTCCTGACTCACAGAATATTGTAGACCTAGATTGGAAGTCGGAATTCCACTCTCTTCCATCATGGAATGTGAGAAACCATGGTGCTTAAATGGAGGAGACTGCTTGGACTTAGTCCAGCTCACATTTGAATAACGATCAGTATAAAGAACGGTCCTCAGACGACCAAACATTTAAGACGTTCCTAAGTGCAGTGTGAGCTTAACTCGACTTAGGTTTACTAAGACGTGAGCTCCACCTATCTGATTGATGGACGAAATGCGTGAACTTTTGGCTTCAAAAATCCTAAAACAAGCCTAGCCTTCGAGAAAAGTGGTACTAAAAGTAATCAAACCATCTTTTTTGGCGCAGGATCATAAGTCCACATAAGTTCCCATCTGGGTGGGTTATAAGTTCACAATTGATTTGTGGATTTATAACCCACCCAGGTGAGTCAGAATTGTACACGAAATTTCTGTGCACTATTGACTCATCGATTGTGGTCTAATGGCTCACTGGGGTGGGTCATAAGTTCATAACACCGATTTTGGAAATAAAAGGACCGTAGCAGCGGAGCGGAGCGGTAGCGGAGCCAAGCGGTGCAGTACAAATTCCCAATATTTTAAAGTATTTCAACGAACTCGCGACAGAATTGTGCACTTATGGCCCACTTCCTTTTGAACATTGTGGAATTATGGCCCGAAATGTTGTAGACTTTTGGCCCACTTAGTTGGGTAATAAGCTCACAATTGGTTTGTGGCATTATACCCCACCCAGGTGGGTCGAAAATCCATTTTGGACTTATAACCCTGCGCCTCTATTTTCCATCTAAATAAAGGTTTTGTACAACCAAAATCTTCCAAAGGGACTTTTTAAAATACTACTTAAGCCCGAAGCCCGAAATGTCTTCTTCGAAGTCCTTGCACAACTACTCCTTCGGAAAGTGAAAGGAAATGAAAGCATCGATTCTTGTTGCAAGGAACGGAAACCATAAATTCATGTCACAGTTGTCTGCCAATTTTCTTTGTTGGTACCCAAAGGAACCTCATCTTTTGGAAACTCATTTCCGAAATTCCTTCGATAAATGTTTGGCATGCTGCAAGCATATCCTTTCACCAAAAAAAAACCGATTATTCTCCCAATTTTGGCAACTACTCCTACTTCCGATCGTATGCAAAAAATAAACCACACTTTGCCTCAATAAATGTTCCACTTTCGAAGGATTCTCTCTCCTCTTCCTTTCGCATTTTGAAATATTGTATATTGCACTCTTGCCTAGTTCTCATAATTTCATTTGCAAACACGTACACACACCAACCTCATGAATCTTCTGAAACAATGAAGTGAGTTCATATTCTTTATGGCTTTCGCGCATATCGCCAAAGTATCCTTTGGAAGAGAACTTCCCACTCTAAGTCCTTTGCTGAATACTTGGTAATTTTTCACTGCCATACACTTGGACAGGTTTTTCGCATCGGCAAAGTACGAGTATCCATAGACTAATGTTGGCGTCGTCGTCTTCCAAGATGAATGTGAAGCCAACTCGTAAAAAAAAGGACTTCATCCTCGTTTACGTGAGAATGCCCGTCCTCCGTCCTCAATTACCATGAAAGGTAATTTTTAATAAAACAAAATTGAAAATAATGAATATTCAGTCAGTTTTCAAGGATTCATTTAAGAATTGAGTCCTTCAAAAGGCAAGTCAAGCAGAAGCAGGAATATCTAACAAATATTTCCCGCTCTGTGTCACATCAGCATCAAGGAAACGGATTCTGTACTGAATGTCCTGATTTTTTTTTTTTAGATTTTATTTAATTCAACTGGGGTTCGATGGTATACGGGATAGGATTTTCCTCTATTAAATCAGAATCGAATCAAGTATGATATCCTTTTTGCAAATACGAGTGTGTGTGTGTGGTAAGATGATGTATTGTAGATGAAGTGGAGGAAGGAAAGCAATTTTTTAATGCATTATGTATGAGAGAAATTGTGACATACAGTGGCAAACATTTGAATTCGATCGGGGGGGTTGGGAGTAGGGCAACTATAAGGACGACGAAAGGGGGGCGAAAGAAATAGAATTACGATTGGAAAAAGTCCTTGAGAAATATATGTAGAATAAGACAGAATTCAAATTCAGTTTCTAATGGAAATTAGGTGAATCTTTTTACTTTTTTTTTTGACTATTTCTTAGGAACCGTTCGATACTGACTTACAAGAAGGTACATAAGTCTGATTATGGTATCGTGCTCTTGCTCTCTCTGGGATGCATATAGCATCAGGCATCGAAGTTTCGTTTCTTTCAATAAGATAGTAGTGACATCTTGTTGTAAAAAAATATGTTTCAAGATATGGTTTGTGTATTTGCTTAGACAGTGCTAGGTAGAAAGGTTAAGGGGATGACTCCATCTTCAAGGATCCATTTTGGTCCCTTACGGTGGAATGTTTGAAAGAGAAAGATAAAGATGAAGGGTCTGCTTTAGTTGTTTAGTTCTCGTTCAGCCGCCCTGACACATCCCAAATTGGCTTGGTGGCTTCTTAGACAGATCGCCTAGGTTGTTGAAAAAAGCGTTTCCACAAGACCGTCTTTCTGGTTGTGCATAGGCTTGGGCATAGCATAAGACGTCTGTCCTTAAACGCATTCTTCTTACGTAAGCCCACCATTAGGTTGTGGTCTGCGATAATCTCTAGGAAGAGCGTTGAGTGTATTGTTGATGACCGCGACTCAGGTGGCGCACACAAGTTGAAGGGGACCTCAACCAACTTAGCGTGCGAAACTGGAGGCAGCTAGCTAAAGATCGAGCTGGCTGGAGACACTTGTTGGTTGAGGCCCAGGTCCACCCTGGACTGTAGCGCCACCTAAATATTGTCGATGAGATTGTCGCTCCATCTCCTGTCAGTACTGACTACTAGCGTGGGCACTATTGAGTTTTAGACTTGTAATAACTCCATCATTTCGTTCCCAATGATAGCGTTGTGTCCCGAGACTCACCAGAGTGTTACGTTGTGACTAGGGCGAAAAAGGAGAGATAGCTAGTAAATCGTGAGAAATAGCGCAGAGAACACGAGGTGACACATACTTATAGAAACGCGCAGCCTTACAGAAACGCACAGCCAGACAGATATACAAACCTACATGCGTACACAGCAGCACGCAGACTTATAGAGAGAAGTAGCAGGGAGAAAAACTAGAATGTTCTACATACACATACAAACACGTACACAGATCTTTCGTTCAATGCACAAACATCCCTAAACGTATAGACTCACACAAATCTGTCGACAGGAGGCAGCTACGGCTGGAAACCGTCCCATGATGAAACGCCAGGATGGCGGTACCATGGGGGAGCATAGGTTGGACGCAGAGGTGGTTTTAGTTTTGGTTAAAGTCCTACACTCTGGCTTTCGATCCTTTCCATCTTCCTTACAAAAAGAGAAAAAACATCGCGTCAACGCTTAACAGGCTTTGAGTTTACTGCTGCGGATGAAGCGACTCTTATAGAAGCATGACTGGCCATCTAAATGTCAATGACTTTCTCAGAATGTAGTTTCATAGGTAACTCTTGTGTCACGTTGGCAATTGCTAGGCCTTCAGCTTGGAATACGTCACTGTGGTTCGGAAGTCCTTTTGACCGGGCTGCAGTTGGAGTAATTTTAATGGCTACTGGGCATGAGGGCATACCAGGGAATGAGAATGCTGACGAATTGACTAAAGAGGGCTTGGCACTAAGTCTAGAACAAGCCGACCTCGCGGTCACCATCCCGCCTTGCTCATTGAAGCTCGAAGCAGGGAACAAAGCTCAAAGAGAAGCTTATAACAGATGGTCCTCTTTAGGCACTTGTGCCATCACAAGGAAGTTATGGCCTGTATTTGATAAAGCTAGAACCGCCAAACTTATACAAAAGGAAAAAAAATCCCTCTCCACCCTTGTAGGTGTGATAACGGGTCATAACACTCTGCGGTACCACATGAAGAAACTCCGAATTCCGACAGAAGACCTGTGTAGAGGCTGCGGAGATGAGGAAGTTCATTAGGACATAACCCACTTCCTCTGCCACTGCCCTCGCCTGGACCATCTAAGACACAAATTCCTCAGGCGATATTTACTCCGGGATCTCGAGGAACTACCTGGTAAACCGGTGAACGATCTGAACGGCTTTATCTAATCCACAGGATGGTTTGTACCATTAACGCAGTAACCCCCTATGAGTAACACAAGGGGTTTGAGAGACCTAAGTGTGGCGCTCAGGAACTCCTTTTGGCCAGCCCTCATACCTAAACTAACCTAATGGCGCCATCCAGTGGTACGTGTGCATGCAAGTCATTGGATCTTGTTAAGTTCCATGAGGTTTGTGGTCTTTTCTGCCACTGGTCACCAGTTTTGGCTCTGATAATGGCAGTGAAAGATTGGGAAATGAATGGTGGCTGGCGCGTGAGGACATAGGAGTCGAGACTTTTGCTTGACTTAGGAGAAACCTTCAAAGTATTAAGGGGACCTGCTATCACGAAGAACAACTCTTGCCAAGCATTGCTTCTTCGACTAAGACGACAACTTAGAGAGCCCCTTTCTCGAACACCAAGTGAAGATCTACATAAGACGCTAATGATGCCAGACTTACTCAATGCCACCATCGCATGGACTCCATCGGAGACGGTATGAAGATATCGTTTGTCGTTTGAAACGAGCAATTCTTCGCAAGATAGTCACGTAGAACTACGTGAGCTTACGAGCTGGTGGCCTGTGTCATGTGTTATAAGTTTCCTCACCAATCGTCACTCAGACTCCCTCTGTCTTTCTAAATGGACGAAAAGGACTAATTACTTGTAGGAGAGATTCAATAGGCAAGACTTGACTGAAAGACGAGTGTTTACAGGTCCACAAGAGCTAGCTTGGCTTGCTACCAAGATTTCAGAAAAGAAAAGGTCAGCAGAACTCAGTTGGCACATCAGATGAGAGAATCAATGGGCTCTCTGGTCTGATCTAGTCTCTAGTCTCTGTCTTCCAATTACTTTCTGATGTAACAAATCAAAACAAGTGACAGTGCCACTTTAAATCCTTGGATTCCGTCCAAAAAATACCCAAAACAGTTCCAAGTATTCTTTACCTGGGAACTACTGGACAATTGACCAACAGCCAGTGGGCCTAAGCTGCTGCATTCCACTTGCACTTGCACATATTAATATGGCCACGCTGAATAAATTAACAACTTACGCCATGTACGTGCGTAGACGTGCGTATAAAAGGCAGACTCGCTTCCATGAAAACCGTATTCCAAGCACAACTGCTTCCCGAGTTGGACAAATAACCGAAAAAACAATTAAACTCGTTTCGAAATGGCCAAATTGGTAAGTTTGTTGTGTCACAAGTGTGAGTGTGGTTACTTCATGTTAGCTCTTCCTCTTCCAGATCATTGTTCTGTTCGCCTTTGTTGCCTGCGCTGCTGCTAAACCAGGTGTTTTGACTCCAGTAGCCTACTCTGCACCTCTGACTGCTGCATACTCATCACCACTAGCTTATGCCGCTCCATTGGCAGCATACTCAGCTCCTGTAGCTTACAGTGGTGCAGTTATCGCTCCAGGAGGCAGCAGCCGCATCGATATTCAGAATAACTACAATGCCGCTCTGGTAGCTGCACCATACGCTTTTGCTCCTCAAGCTATTGCCGCTCCAGCAGCCTTTGCCGCCTACTCCACTCCAGTTGCTAGATATGCCGCAGCACCAGCTGCCGCTCCTCTAGCATACACTGCGGCTCCATCTGCGTTCGCTGCCTACTCTGCTCCAGTTGCTAGATATGCCGCAGCTCCAGTTGCCGCTCCTCTAGCATACACCGCACAAGCTGCTAGATTCACCGCGACTCCAGCTGCGTTCGCTGCCTACTCTGCTCCAATTGCTCGATACGCTCCATCACCAATTGCAGCTCCTCTAGCATACACCGCTCCAGCTGCAGTGGCTGCTAGAATCACAGCCGCTCCAGCTGCCGTTGCCGCTCCATATGCATACTCCGCTCCAATTGCTGCCGGTGCCCCCTTAAAGTATACCTCAGCTCCTCAGCTTTTGTTGTAAATTGAACACACAAACCGTTATAATCCCTTAGAAGCTAAAATAAATCCCCTATCCCAAGCATAATGTAAATTCTGTTGAATTTCCCGCATAATTTCTTGAATTCTCATCCTCGAGTGTTGTTAAAGTGCGCGCTGTGATACTGGTAAAGATTATCCTTAAGCTCATATCCTTATATAGCCGCTATGTGTGCGCGGTCACCAGTCATGCAGAAGGAAATGCTTGCCGTCGTTCGTCCCTCGATGTCGGTCTCTATCGCCACACCTCGTCCAGGCTCACATATCAGGATAATTTGTTCAGCGAGCCATTCAATCGGATTAAGGATACACCAGGCGGTATAATGCGGTGCAAACTAAACGCCTAACGCCAAATGTGCACATGTGGCGAGAATCGGTTGGAAACGCAAAGACGGTTCGTCGTCATTGTCCTTGTAGTCATCGTCGTCGTCGTCGTTGGTCTGCAGTTCAGACGATTGTCGGTTTTTTTTTTTCGAATTATCTATCCTTTCGAGCGGGGATAAGGGATTCCGTACTCGAAAACTGAAAATTTCCATTATTCATAAATTATTTCGAATGTCCTTATCATTGTGGACATTTGGGTGGATATGCTGCTTCCCAATCATCCTCCGTTCTCTCTATCTGAAGAGGCGACAGCGTGAGACGGCACTGACATCAGTGATGGGGAAATTAGATTTTGCATGAATTTCTCAGGACACTTGGACCTGTAGGAATGTATTCATCGGAAGGATTTTTAGGATCAGGAAAGCAGGAGCAGGAGTTGAGAAGAAAAAAAATGCAAATTCATGAAAAATTTTGTGGCAGATACATGTGCGTCGGTGACAGGTGATGATGTTTGACAGAATTCATTTATTCTTATAACTTCCCCTCGCTCGCCTTTCCGGGAAGAGTGACGTTAGTCCTTGTGGAAAAGTTTGTGGATTCTAAGATAAAAATAGAAGGATTGGCATTGATTGTTTTAGGGGGGGGGGAGGAAGTTGTACGCGTCATGTTTAGAGGCTGGAAATCTGAAATGAATTTGACACATGAATGAATTTAGGACATGTCAAGGTTAGTGGTGGTGATGGAAGTGATGCAGTCCAAATGGGAAGAGGGAGACAACCTACGGACAAGACTATAACATTTTGAATAGGCCTCTTGCTGGAAGAAGAACACTTGTACGTGGGTTAGGTCAGATTATAAAAGAGCAATTTTGAGGTTACGAAATCGACAGTTGGAATTTCTTTTAAGGGATCTTCACTTTCTAAGGCGGAGTACATGAACTTTTCGATAGGATAACCAAGCAAACCAGAAGCTTGTTTCGGGAGGCGAAAACCATTTAGCGGACCTGTTCTAAAAAAAAATACCTCCTTTCAGCTTCCGCTACATATTCCCTGGTTTTTTGTGGAAACGGTAGATATATGCAGCCTCCACAGGTTTTTCCAACCCAATATCTGCCTACCAACTCCTACTTCCACCTCCACGTGGTGAAACCCGGGCGTCTACCACCCAAACTGGAGATAGGGATCCAGCCCCCTTTGTTGACAGCTAACGAGAGAGTGGAGGAGAGTGTTTCCTCTAAGACACCTTCCCTCTCGTCTAGGCAGCGGAGCAATAACTCTCAAAATTGAATCGACGGTGCCGTCTACCGTTCTAATTAGGCTGATCCACATTAGGCTGAAGCACAAGTCGGTAGCCCCTTTTGTCCAACAAGCAATGACTAGGGCCCGTTCCTTCAGGTTAGAGGTTTCGCAACTACACAGCAACCTGGCTTTCTCCAGATGGTCGAACTGCCAACCTTAAAAAGTCTTGATGCAGGAAAGCTCTTTCATAGGGGCTTACGTCGCCTCGGGTGATTTTAGGTCCCGTCTGCATAACGACGAACTGTACGGGCTGTACAGCGACATCGACTTAGCCAGAAGAGTGAAGTTCCAACGACTGAGGTGGCTGGGTCATCTACAGCGGATGGACACCAATGCTTCGGTCCGAAAAATCTTCGAATCGAGTTGAAGGGGACCTCAACCAACTTAGCGTGCGAACTGGAGGCAGCTACCTAGTTAAAGATCGAGCTGGTTGGAGACGCTTGTTGGTTGAGGCCCAAGTTCACCCCGGACTGTAGCGCCACCTTAAGTAAGTAAGTAACATCGACTCCCATTTTTTTTTGGTTGTTCCAAAGATCGACTTTTAGACGGAAAGAAGCTGCTAGGCTACCACCCACCATCAAAAAAAAAAAACCCGTGGTATGATATGAAAATACGATAGAAAGGGCCTACAGACAAGGGCTACAGCGCATAGAAAAATGAGGTTCTACACGATCTTACAAAGTTGGCATCAACACGTAAGGCACTATCTTGAAGTAATCTGTCCAACTACTGGGATACGCAAACGAAACTGACATAATCGGCCGCTTTTGAGCGTGCCATCACACAGACTTTAACAGCAATCGAGGAACAGGCGAAACAATTGGGCCTTGAAGTGAATGGGGACAGAACCAAGCATCTGTCCATCGTCTAGTCTAGACGTCACTCGTGACAACAATAACTTCGAAGTAGTTAAAGAGTTTACATACCTCGGTTTAGACGTCAACTCCATATGGGATTCAATGGCTTCAAACTCTGATGACACCCATGCTCTTCAAAAAACTGATCCTGTCAGGACCTACTGACCAATGGCGCCGTGTGGATGATCAGCAGAAAAGCAAAGGAGATGCTGTATTCCTCCGAAACAAAAATACTTTCTCCGATATTTGGCTGAACAACAATGCCCTAACCAATGCATCTTCGAATTGCTGCCTTCAGATTCGAGAAGACGAAAAAGACCGAACCGCACCGCAGCGGATACCAAGGCATCTTCGAATTGCTGCCTTCAGATTCGAGACGACGAAGAAGACCAAACAGAACCGAAGTGGATACCTAAGCGATTGGTCTGGGGAACTGGCAACAGCGTGCTTGAGATGGAAGAGAATAAAAGGCTGCGGTATTTCAGGCAGAGATTTTTCACTGGTTGGGAGGCCCTCTTGATGGCAAGTTGAAGACGATGCTATAAGTTAATCCCCCTGTGGCTTTTGAACAATCCTTCCATTGCCTCCCTCCTCATTGTCAAGCTGTTGGCAACTACCTCATGTTTAAATGATTAAGACTTTGTTGAAAAAAACTCCAACGAACTTATTATTTCTTGGTCCTTCGAGTCGAATCGTTTTTCAAATTAGCTCCGAAAAGTTTGTCATCGCAATATTGCGGTCCTTTCTATTCCTCGGCTTTATTTTGCACTTTATGCACTCGTTTTTAACAAACAAACAAAAAAAGGAAGAAACTTACCAACATCAAGGAACATCCCGACCGGAAGTAGGATCCAACTTTCAACGAACCTCTCAAGTGAATATAAATTTACATCCCATCCACCAGCCACAGACGAGATTATATTCCCGTGCAACAGAAAATATTTTCAACAAAAAAAAAATGTTTGTTAACTAATAAATGCAACCACCGGCCTGTGAAAGTACTTCAGGAAATATTCTCCAGGATGCTATATCTCAGGCGATCCTTTCTCCGTTCTCTCCCGCTGTATGCATGCGAAAAAAAACTTTTTTTTTTATTTATTTGTCAGTGTGCGCTTACTTTGAATGTGTTTTCCCCAAATTAGAAGAAATATCCACAAATTGGGAGAAAAAAAAGGACGAAAAGAGAGACAAACAAAAAAAAATGGAAAAAGTTCGGCAACCTATATAGAGGAACCGACAGGAAAAACATTTAATTGGACGACTAATGTCCTTTTAGGACTCCCTCATGCGGACATTTTAAGGAAATCCCACATCGTTAGTTCGCTGCTATAAACTTCAATAAGTTTGCTTTCGTTTTAGTTTTTATCTTTTGGGGGGGTCCTTCAAAGGAGATAGCCAAAAAACTCAGACATAAGGAAGGGCAGGCAGTAAATGAAGGAAGAAAGGAATGACATTTTAAAGTTCAAAGGGCCAAACAAAATTTGTTAAGCTGTCTGCCTAATATGGAATTAGGTTGGATAAAGGCTGACAGCAAAAACAGTTAGGGGACAGGACCTTCATTTCAGATTCCTTTGGGAATATAATTTTCTGACATTTGTTGAGGACAAAATATACGATGGGAGGTGAAGAAAAAGATACCACCGTCCATCTAAGATTTGCCTAAGAAGGGTTAGGGAAATGAGATAAATATTGGCGGTGATGAGTATCCTTTCTATAGATACTAATCTGGACACGTGTCACAGATGAGGATGAGGGTGAGAATTATACGTCAGCATAAAAATAAGAAACTTTTTTCTTACACCAAGGTTAGGTTAGGTTAGGTTGATAGGTGTCCTTCAGGGTCGGTCATTGGTTGACTTAGATCATTAAGTGGTTTCTACTTTGCACAGAATCTTGCAGTGGGTACCTACAAAGCTAACAAAAAACCGTTGATCTAGGACCATCCAGATAGTGACATGAACCAGATTAGACGTTTCAAATCAATCCTTTGCATCAGTTTGAAGAGGCGACTTTCAAGAGTCCTAAACCTTTAGTTGGCTGAGGTGGGGCAAAACTGATTCACCTTGCTTCTGATTGCTACAACTTCTACAATTTTGGACTATCCTAAGTCACATTACATGGATCCAGAGGTCCTTTTCCATCTTTGCACACTGAAATAAGAAAAAAAAAAACGGGTTCACATGACTTTGAGATCTCTCTCTATAGACCTCCCTTCTTAAATTCACGTCCATCAGAGTCGAGTTGATCACGAACGACCTAAGCATGGACCCAGTCCAGACGCAGAGTCCACATTTCAGTTGCGCTCTCCATTGTTGAAAATTGCATCGGCACTGATATTTCAGCAAAAGGCACGACAAACTTACATAATTGTAGTCTTCCGACGTGAATAGCCTTTGGAACGCGTCTCAGCTTTTTTTTTTTTTTTGTCGGGCTGTTGGAACGCCACGCTGGAACACTCAGACGCAAAAACAGGTCCATTGTACATGTGTTTTCTTCGTCTTTCTAAGAAAGTCGAGTAAGAGCTTCAGTGATAAGGAGCTTAGGTTACCAGCACTCATCCCATCAGCCCCAAAAATCTGCCACCTCATACGACCAAAGGTTGGACAATCACATAGGAAATGTTCCGCTCTCTCCACAAGCGTCACAGAAATGTGTATAAAACCAACACCAAGAGTTTCCTTGTGTTATTCCAACCAGCTACTTCTATTACTTTTAAGGGAAGGCACTGGCATTAAGGTATACAGTAGTAATGTCCTCAGCTGAGATGCCCAAATAGATTCCATAGATTCTCAGAACACTAGTTCTTCCTTAAGCACTCTTGGTCTGAGGTCCACTTGATAGGCACTTCTTTTCTGAAGTTTCACATCGACTTCAAGCTTGTGAAGGACTTGTCTTCTGCCGGGAAACATTTATTCAATGCATAGGTGGGAGCCGGCTTTATAAGTAGTCGCCAGCTGTCGTGAAGTTAAAGTCCCCTACGGGGTAGCTTCCTACGGATTTTATTTATTCCCCACGAAATCTGCTTTAGTTTCCCTCCGCGAGTTGCAAGAAGCAACTGAATCCTTGTCAGATGCCCTCCAATTGGTAACTTCAGTGGAACTATTTGTTCTGCTGAATTCGCTGTTGGAATGTGATCATCAACAAAGCCTCCCGTCTACCCTCGACGTTAGTTATTCCCCATCCATCACATCAAACGGCTTCCATAATCCGAATCCTTTCATATCACAACCACTAGTTCGCCCGCAGCTCCTGTGACTTGTAATAAAAAAATTTTAATTTAAATATTAGTCCCTTCCACGAGGGTCCATCTATTGGGTCGGCATCGCCCCTCCCAGTGGTTAATTTTTTATACGCTAAATGCCTAGAGAAATTAATCCATTGTCCCAGGCAATTACTTAAAATTCTCCTGAAGACACACGGGTCTCCTTCGTCCGGTACACTTCGTCCACGAAGTTATGTGTGTTGCTTGCAAGTTTCCCCAGCTGATGGCTTAAAAATTGGAAAAGTTGCGAAATTGTCTTCATAAACTTGACGCACTTCTTGATGGCGCCCAGTGATGGCTGGCAAAAGGAAAACTTTCCATATCGCCTTGCTTGGGATATACTAGGCCCCCGGCGATTTATGAAAGGCTACGCAAATTCCAGTCCACAAAAGTCCAAACTTTTATTGGTGTTGCTTTAGAGAAAAAAAAAACAAAACAAAACAAGAACCCGCCTAATCGACTTTTGGGGTTGAAACTTTTGGGGTGTTTCGTTGTTTTCATCTTCTTCCGGCTACTGGCCCTTAATTGGCACAAGTTTTCGTCTAACGCCAGCGGTTCACGCCGTTTCCGTCTCCTGCGGCGGCGAAAAAACAAAAATTAACTAGAACAACACAAGGAATGATTTGTTGTCATGACTGGCGGCAACTTTTACAGCAGCAATTTGCATTTGCATGGAATTTTTGTAAGGATACAGTGCCATGCTACAAGGACTATTCACTGCAGGAGAATTCTTTCATTTTCTTTCTTTTTTTCTATCCTTTCGAACCGGTCGGGCCTAAGGGAAGAAATAATTTAAGTGAAACGAAACGACATGATGTGCAGCCAATGTGCACTGCAGGCCACAGAAAATGGAATCCTTGCAACACCACATGCCACCAAGGAATTGCCGAAATGAATTTGAATGCACTCCGGAAGGGAATGTGTGAATTCTTTCAAAAAAATAAAATCGTTGTTCCTCCGGCCTTCCTAGGAATTGAATTAGGTGTTCCAAAACTGCAAGTCTTCCCCCCCCCCCCAAAAGGACTCTCAATGCTGCGATTAGGATTCTAGTCACGTTTCGAATGTTGCCATCATCAGCTGCTATCAACTTCATCTACCATCATCATCATCATCGTCGTAGTCGTCCTCATCAGTAGCATCATCATCGTGAGCATAATGGCAATCGTGTGTAGGTGTTGGTCGAGTCGAGTCACTGCATTAGTCTGTGGATGGGGGGGCCCAATAATCAGAGGTAAGACACACCATAAAAAAAAAAGGACTCGTGTAGGGTTAGAAAGATTGAGTGTGACTGAGTGTATGTATTTCTGTTTGTGTTTGTGTTTGTGTGGCTACAGGTGGATTTTCTTAGAGATTTCTCGGTTTTTTTATTCCATATTTGGGATCCTTCCTGGGTGGCGATGGTGACTGCTTGTCAGGGATGGATACTACGTGGTGAAGTTCACATTCAAGTTGATCTCTGAGAATTGGTAGCAATTTTCGGTTTTATGAAGATGCCGAGATTTTATTGGGGTGGCATGTGTTTTTTTTTTTTGTGAGAGATTTGAGGTGGGAATGGGGTGGACTTAACAGGTAAATTATAGGAGAGCCTTCGAAGTTTATCGTCTAAACGAGGCATTCAATCAGGTAACTGCTTGCGGCATTCATCGAATCTGTACGGAAGTCGTTATTGGAAATGTATCATCATCATTCGATAGCAGGTTTTTGGTATTCCAGTCTTTCGGAACCTTTTCCATTGACAGATCTTAAAGCGGTTGCGAAGGTGTGTCTTAAAGAGATCAGTTTGGGGGGGGGGGTTCTGACTTTCTTTAGAAAATATTGTCGTCAATCTACCTTTGTCGTCTGCTTCTGAGGCCAGTATTTGCCTGGTTGTCAAAGAGAAGAAGCTCCAGATGAAGCAGTCTTCTTTAGACAAAGTAGGACAGATACAAAGCGTGTATGCAGTGCCATGTAAGGATACGGGTGACGGTGCTGATCTTCGATAGAGCTTAGACCAGAACTGTCTAGAGACATGATACATTGTTATGGTTGGCTTTGCTGATTAAATCCCACATGAGTAAATGTCGCTTGAGTGGTTGCCGTGACTTAGTGGTTAGTGCGTTGGACTGCTAAGCGATAGGACACAGGTTCGAACCAAACGATTTACGAGACCTAACCTCTTCGCAGGTATGGCAAACCTGCGAGAGTATAATCTATCGTGAAAAAGCTTCTAAACCCGCCGTGTACGGAGTCGTCAATAAGACAGTAGCTCCCTTCCATTCGTGCGAAGTAGGTAACAAGCACAACATGCATGGTTGCAAGAAGCTGGACCCTGGTTCTCTGTGAGCTGTGGCGCCGATTTTTTTGTTTGCGTTCCAACAGAATTTCAGACAAGTTCGTTGGCCTTGCAGCTTCAAGTTAAATTGTCGCGTCATCTCCGTGAGAAACAAGCGGACCTTGATGTAAGTGAGCACGATACTAGAGACTTTATTGCCACGTGGCTGCCCGTTAAAATGTTCATATCCTTTACAGCACACTTTGGTCAGGACAAGACTTCTTAAACCGCCATTTTGTCCAACTGAAATAAGCTACAGTGCTCTGAAAGGCAGGTCCCAAGGTAGGTTTCTTTGCTTCTAAAGGGTCTAAGCATCTGAACAAACACTTCCCAGAATGTCAAAGCCACCGACCTTCCGGTTACTTTCTTTGAAAATGCAAATAGCTACCTCACACAATGCATCTCAACCAAGTCCATTTGCATTCCCTGGTCACCATCTGCATTCATTGACTTCCACTTGGTCCACTCCGCAAGGAGTGGAAGTGTAAAAGTTTGCATTGAACATTTTCCAAAACTTTTTTAAACTTTCGTTCGAGATTTCCTCTACACGCACACCAATTTGACACAAACTTATCCAAATGTGAGCATTAAAATTGAGTTAACACCTTCATTCCCCTCCCCGCCATCCACCATCCCACTTCGGTCGACACGTATTCACTTAGCCAATTTAATTTCCCCACCACCGGACCGGACCGGACCAACTACGACACAATGACTGATGACGACGAACAGATATAAGATATCCTTTTCTCACCGACTCCTTGTCCTATACACCGACAAACAAACACATTGAGGACAACACACACCGGAACGCAATATAAACGAGAAAACTTTCATTTTGATTACTTGACACCTGAGTGGTCGGAGTAATACGAAGACTACTGCAGCGAGGCCGCATTTATCAATTTCTGAAAAAAAAAAAACAAAACAAAATAACAGCAAGAAACTTTCAGTTCCAGCTGCTGATGGTCCCTCTGTCCCGAAGGAGGAGGGATACCAGCAGTTTTCTTGAATGAAAACTTTTCGATTAGTATACACACTCTCCCGACATAATCCGGAAGATAGATGTTCAATTTAATTAACGTTAGTGCTCTGGCGCAATCTCGATGGAAGTTTTCATGAAAACTTGGTTTTATCCTCCAAAGTCCAGAGATGAAGACACAATTTATCCCACAGGTGTGTGTGTGTGAAGACGGAGAGTAGTTGAAAGGTTTACACTGTCATCGGATGTTATGAGCGGTGATATGTGGATTGCCACCGGGACCGAGTTGAAGAAAATCGATAAATTGACAGGACATGGGATAAAGGGGGATGATATGACAGTAATTGAGTACGATTTCTATCTGATTCTGATTGTCATTGTAATTTATTTGATTGTTATAACTGGATTGGAACTGGAGTCTACTTACGGGATGAGATCCTTGGTTAAGATGATGGAGATAGATGCATATTTGTACACGTGGCAATTTCATATGTCAAATTGTAGTAGAAGTCACACTCACAACATTTTTTGACGCGATACTGTTCGTCTAAAACCAAAGAGGGGCTAGGCTTAACTTGTTACAGCTTCTTGTGGGAAACTAGACCTTTACTTCTTCAAGCTTCTAGACATTTAAATCTATCCACAGACGTCAGAGGATATGACAAGACAGAAATTCTTAGTGATGGAACTTCAAAATTTGTCAAGGAAAATACCAAAGAGCTTCGAAATCGGCGCGCGTAGAGGCTAGCTCATTAGATGGTCGAGAATTAGTGGCTTATAGCAGAGCTGATCAAATTTGTGTTAATGGAGGAGAAGATTTAACGAAAAACTTTCCCGATTATACAGCAATGTCGACCTGCTCAAAAAATTGCTAAGACACTTAGATCGCCACCTCCAATAGTTCGCCCCACCTAAGGTAGGGTCTTCCTCTGCTGCATTGTCCCTTTGGGGTAGATTCAACAATTCGTCCAGCGGAAGCATCAATGCTTAAATCTACCCCTAGAGAGATAATGCAACAGAGAAAGACCGTACCTAAGGTGGCGCGAACTATTGGAGAGTGACCTCAACCAAACCGATTGCAAGGAGCTGACTGGAGGGACACGTTGGTCAAGGCCACGGTCCACCCCAGAACGTGTAATCAGAGCTGATGATAGCCTTAAACAGGCCCGTGTTCTTGAAAAGTGCAGGGTGGAGTGCCATTGGTTAAGGTTAGAGTCAGTCCCTCAGATGTTTCATCTCAAAAGCTAATGCTTCTAAGGCCAAATGGTTCCTAAAGTGAATTTTAACAGAAATCAAGTTCTGTTTTTACTCAATCCACCGTTCGGAGTCGGCGATAAAACTTGACGTCCCTTCATTCGTTCGAAAAGTATAACACAACTAACGTGAATGGTTGCGAGAAACTAGGCCCGTTCCAGGTGGAGGTACCAGCGATAAGAGAGGCCAGCAAGATACTTAGCTTGAACCCCACTCCCATAGGAATCTCTTAACCTATATAACAACATAGGAATCCTTAGTGACAACCAGACTACCATCAAAATGCTCCACTCACTAACTTCATCCTCCAAATTAGTAGAACAGTGTAAGGAAACTTTAACGCAGGCAAACACTCGGCTTAACATCACTCTCCTCTGGGTTTCCGGCCATAGTGACAAAGAGGGGAACGAGAGAGCCGACACGTTAGCCAGATGTAGTTCAACCCTTGATGTCTCTCTTGCGGAGTCAGTCTGCTTCCCGATGGTACTGATCAAGGGTACAACTTTCCAACACTTTCTCTGAAACCTGTGCCATATCCAGACAGATATGGCCCGCCTACAATAAACACAGGACGAATGACTTAATCAATAGGAACCGCATCGAGAAAGCAAGACAGCAGACCTACAGGTCACAGGGCTATCCTATTTGACTTCCCCGAGCTTGAAATGATCAGCACAGTATCCGACTCTATGCCCAAGTTACTCTATTTTGTGCAGGAAGTTTGAGATTGAGATCCCGAACCGTAACTCCTGGGATACCGGAGACCCGTTTCTGAACATAAAAGATGGCCCTATGGCCCTAATCACAAAGTCTCAAAGGCACTCGGAATGTGTCTTAGCGTCTTTCAGGCGGAAATACATGCTATTGATACCGACGTCAAGGGGGTAGCCATCAATATATTGACCGACAGTCAAGCACCGACTGAGTTCCCATTACTGTAACTCAATGGCCGTTCTAGGCTGCTTCAATACTCTCCAAGACCTCTCAAAGTGAAACAAAATCAAGCTCTGGTGGGTACTAGGACACAGAGGCATTGAAGGCAATGAAATTGCAGATCAACTTGCCAGGAAAGACTCTTCAGAAAGGTACTTAGGTGCCAAACCCTTCTGCGGCATCCCAGGGAAAAACAAAACCTCTTATCCTACTGGAACAACACTCAGGGACTCAGACAGGCTAGATCTAGGCACCGACTGTCCTACATCCTCAACAACACAAAAGGTAACAAAAGGCATATTCTAGTGCTACTTGGGTTCACGTTGAACCGCTGCCTCTACTTAGAGAGGCTAAAAGGACCATCCGACCCCTGAACAAAACCACAAAAAATATTCTCAATCATAAGAGGGACGACATCAGAAGACTTGCCGCCTTCCTCACCGGTCAATGTAGCCTCAGATATCACGTACATAAACTAAATATAGTTCAGGAATCGGAATGCAGACTCTGCTTAGAGGAAGACGAATCAGCCTAACACGTACTATCTGAGGGCGTGGCTGTCTGGAGAGTCAGGAAACGCTGTCTCCACAAAGAGTTCCTAACAGCGGAGGAATTCGGTACACTCGTAGTGCCTCGACTGGAGATTTCCTCCACTTCATTAGAAAGATAGAGGATCTCCTTGTATAACTGGCTCCAGGCACAATAGAACTTTTAAGTCACAGTGCCATATGCGTTTGTTCCAGCGATATGAACCAAGGATCTGCTCTTCCGAGTTGGAAGTCTCACTTAAAAAACCGACGTACACAGTGATTCAGAGAGACGCCTGAAGCATCGAATCAATGGTATCCCTCTTCATGTTTGTAATGAAGAACATTTCTTATTACCTTTCCCATTGTTCCGTCTATGAAATGAATGCCGTTACAAAGAACATCCCCCCTCCATTTGTAAGCATAACCCCATTTTAACATTTCAATAAAGTGCCACAATAATTATTCAAAATTTTACAATCAAAAGCATTTTAATCACAACGAACACGGTTTTTGTGAATTTTCAAAACATGAAAGACATTTTCTAAGTCTTCAGATACAATCACTATCAACTTCAGGACCTTCTCCTGACAAAAGAAAACGGGAAATGCTTTGAGTATCATCTTTCATTAAAAAAAAAATGGAACAATTCACCTCAAACTCAACAACAAATATCGCATTCTGGTGATGACATTCCTTATTAAAAGTAATCACAATGCTGCCGTGGTACCCATTCAGACCTGAATATCAGCATCCCGACCAAAAAGATTCCTCTTTAGATCTCCGACAACCACCCATATCCCATCATCGTCCTTAAAATGAATTACACGAAGCAAATAAACGGGAGAACAAACGAAATGTCAACCCCGTTTGGCTTTGTCACTTTTTTTTTTTTTTTTCTCTAAAACAACACACACACACCCGCCAATATGGGAAAGGATACTGAAACCACAAGGACGAGAATGAGAATGAGAACGAGAACCGAAATGACATTCTAAAAAGTAATGTCGCACGTAAAGATGTCCTCATCACCGTCATTATCATTGTAAACGAATCCTTATCGCACTACTGAGGTATGAAACCGTTCACCGCAGCTATGAACAATGTTTTCCGGTGAACGGAAAAACGGGTTCGAGAGTCGTAAAGAGTTTCCTTCGGGGAAATTGAAAAGAGGAATAAGAAGTGGCACGCGACCGAAATGCTGCACAAGATGCACCCGTATAGCGTTGCAGAGCAGAGTGTCGTAAACGTTAAGAATTTTTAGATTTTCAAAAGTAAAAAAAGGAGCAGAGTCCCATTACTGTAGCTATTGTCAACAAGGGACCTTAGGGAAGTTATGCTGTCAAGCACCTGTCTTCTGATGGAAATTCATTATTCAGTACAAAAGTTTTACCAGGACCAAGACCAACTGTGGAGCTTTGTTAATATTTATTAAAAATCATTATGTCGGGGTTAATTTCTGTCAAGTGGGGAGGGGGTTGATGGGACTAAGGTCAGAGGTATGTATGTCAACTTATTTTGAAGTGTTAAGTGGTCTTAGAAAACCCATTTATTTGAATGACGTTACGTCTTTTAAGTGATGGTTTGGCTTGGACCTTGAGTCGTGAGATAGATATTTTATGAGCTGGTGACCAGTGACGAAGCTCTACTGTAAAATTTCCCTCGAAACCGAAGTTGGTCCCCCAATTAAGGCCCAATTTCTGACCCTTCCTTTGATGTTACCAAATTTATTCGGTTTCTCCCCGAAACTCAGAAAGTAAAAAATACATGCCAACGTTACAAACCCCGAACCGAAGCCTCTAGTAGTAGAGTCGCAGTCGATGCTGAGGATTTGGAAGGAGTATTTCTGACGATGACGAACCAAATACCGCTGTCAGGCAGAATGAACCTTTCAACCTGGACGATGTTAACCAACAATTCCGTCCACCCAACCTGGATGCAGTGAAGATTGCCATATCTAAGCTGAGGTCCAACAAAGCTGCTGGAGCAGATGGCCTCACTGCTGAGCTCTTTAAAGCGGCAGGCGATGACTTGGTAAAGAGCATACACTAACTCATCGGTAAAATATGGTCGGAAGAAAGTACGCTCGATGAATAGAACCTCAGCACTGTTTGTCCGATCCTCAAGAAAGGATACCCTCTGAACTGCGCCAACTACAGAGGTATTAGTCTTCTTAGCATCGCCTACAAGACCCTATCTGCCGTATTGTGTGAATGTCTGCAGCTGTTCGTCAACAACCTGATTGGTCCATATCAGTGTGGCTTTAGGCCAGGCTTTGGTCCACCATCGACCAAATATTCAGACCCATGAGCTCCAAGTCGATACACACCATCTATTCATCGATTTTAAGGGCGCGTATGACAGCATCTATTAGAGACGAGCTATGCAGAGCTATGACCTTGTTATACTCGCTCAATCTGTTTATTTTTTTGCAAGACAGTTCCATACCAGTTTAGGCTTCATTTTATGAGAGCTCAGGGTCTTGACGATGGTCTGGCTATCTGACAGTATAGTGATGTTTTTTCTGTTCGACGTTAAATTGGGGATATCTTCCACTTGTGTGGACCTCTGCATGGAAGGTATTTGAAGGAGATTCCTACTGATTAAGTCATTCGTCCTGTTTTTATTGTAGGCGGGCTAAATCTGTCTAGATATGACACAAGTTGCAAGACTTTTCCACCTAGAGTTGACAATAGAGAGAAAGTGTTGAAAAATGTTGCCCTTGATCAGTCCCATCGGAGAGCAGACTGACTCCGTAAGAGAGACATCACGGGTTGAACCACATCTGGCAAGTGCGTCGGCTCTCTCATTCCCCTCTATGTTACTATACCCGGGAACCCGAAGGAGAGTGATGTTAAACCGAGCGTTTGTCTGCGTTATAGTTTCCTTACACTTTTCAACTTAATTAGAGAACGAAGTAAGTGAGTGGAGCGCTTTGATGGCAGCCTGGCTGTCAATAACCGGCTACGGTTTAGCGGGTAGAAATCCTGAAGTGTAACCTCGCTATGGCTATAAAGGATGAAGTCTCAGTTCAGCTCCTTGTGTTTGTCGATGCAAAGTGAGTATGCAATGTCACAGGATTGATCATGGTATCGCGACAGCCTGCTCCATAACTGCAGCTAAAAGTCAACTGGTGCTACGGTTCATTCTTAGAATAGAGATGCAGGTAGCATTGATGGGCACAAGACTGGCAAACATCATACTGTGGCGGAGATATTCAGTTTAATGAACGTGAGCGATTAGCAAAGGATTCCTTTTGAAGGCGAATGTAACTGATGTAGCACCTTTAGTCGAGATGATAAATGGTTCAGATGGCCATCCTTTCTACATGCATTTAAACTACGCGAAGCTTGAAGTCCCAATCATTTTTTGGGGGCAGTAAGCCTATTGAAGGGACCTATTGCTTCGCAAAAGTTGCAGAATTACTCAACGAATTGCAAAGATGTCCTGGCGGCCCTAAATAAAAGAGTACCTGCCAATACTAACGCGTAGTTCAAAATTGTTTAGGAGCATGCCGAATCTAAGGGAAGGATATGTTGTAATCATTGTTGGTGATAGGTTACCAAGAGGATCAGAGCTACAGGTTAAACGAGCAGTAGTAAAAGCAGTGCTAGGAGTCTCTGAGAAGCCGTCTGTAAAGTTGGCTAAGTTAGATGTCAGCGCAGCAACAGAAGATGCAGTAGCAACACCGAGGGAGAGAAATGTTGCTGACATACACTAGTCGAATGCATCCCATCGTCGAGAACACCAAAGGAAGGGAATGACAGCTTACAGGCATGAACGTTGTTGTTCGTCGAAAAAATCGTCCAGTTTTACAAGATAACTTTCCAAAGACGTGCTTCCATCATCACCACACCGCCTCACCGGAACCATACATTTTTAACAAACTCCATCCACAATTGCTCAAAATTTGATTAACCAAATGTCTGCCCACCGTGTACTCCCAAGCTGTCCATCCACAACTCGTATAAAGTCCAATAAAAGCCTTAATTCATAAGAGAAAATAAAAATAAAACATTTTTAGTGCTTATGAAAATCTGCGTGCTTTATGGCCGTCATAAAACTTCACAAGTCTCAAAACGCCCATCCATCCATCAGCCCAGTCGAGCCCACTCCAAATGCGTTTCTTTCTCTCAACAGATGTCGCAGCAAAAGCAATAAACGCGCGAAAACCAATAAATACGACATCAACCAACACGTCATCCTTGTCGACATGCCTGCGGAGTCGAGACGAAAAAAAAAAAAAAAACCGAAAGACTCCTTCCGTTGAAAACGCCCAAATCCATAAACAACCTTACAAACGCTAACGGCAAAACATTCCATCTTCGTGTGCGAACAAATTTCAATTGAAAGTCTCGATTCGTATCTGGGACGCGTCCAAGGCAACCGAAGGATGCCGTTTTGTCGTTGTAACCATACCACACCATACGTAGGTGTAAAGGGAAAACTAAGGAACGCACTTATAAGCTGTCACCTCGCCGATAGCGTTCGTAGAACAAATAAATAAATTTAAATGTCCTCCCCCCTGTCCCGCCCACCGCGCAACGATATATATCCTGTTGACATCTCGTAGTCTCCCCATTCACAATTCAATCCACAATCCGCACATCGATGGCGCGCGTTGTATTGAATTTTTTTCCTCAATCCTGAAGCGCCGATGGCTGCGGTCGGGCTTGTGGTGGCAGGATAAATATCTCTCTCTCTCTCTCACGTTTGGCACTAAGAAGGCAGATGCCTCTCGTCTTTTGAGAGATTTCCTTCGACGACGACGGCTTTGTGTGGTTTTTTTCTTCTTGTTTGGTGTCCTTTATTTTTTTTTTTTTTTTTTTTTTGGGGTTTTGAGAGGAAAATATTCAAAAGCAAACGGGGTTTTTCTGTTCGCTTAAGGACGGATAAGTATTCCATTAACCCAGTTACTCGAAGGAGAAGAAGGCAACAAAAAAAAAAGGATTTCACACTAATCCTCCTTCTTGAAGAACTACTCAAGAGAGAGAGCGGTAAAAAGGATGCAAATGTTCTTTTTTTGCCAGTTAAACTGGAACAGATTGTGGCTTACATCTATTTGTGGTATTGACGTTGTCTGTCTTTAAAGGATTAAAGTGGGTTGGAGCTTTAGAACCCTTTAAACACAATTCAAGCAGAAATTGACTGGGTTTTTTTTTCTTCCTTGAACCCTTTACCGAGGACATGATTCAATGGGCAACCGTTTGAAACTAGAATCATTTAGTCAAGTCTTGGTAAAAGTCCTTAGCCTACAGTGAGTCGTTCTTTCCACTAAATTGGTCACTAATCAAATCCGGTCAAGGCTCGACAGAAACAAGGTCAAAGTTGTCGGTTTTGCGGATGATGTGGCGATTCTAGTTGGTCAATGAAGTCATTGTAGAAGCTTTGAATATTTATGAAGACGTGGGCCACAAGCTACGGATTTAGTGTTGATTTTGGTATCACAGTGGGCTATGAGCCTAAGTGGGTCTCATGGGACACCTATCTACCTAACCAAGTGTTAATCGGAGCAAAATTTAACTGAAGCTGTTAACTCTGCCTATCAATTCAAAACACACTGCTTCCCGGCTGAACGATTAACCTGTCACACCCAAAGCTAAGCTTTAAACCAAATTTTCTATACCCTCAGCAAGAAATGAGAAAACCAGCTAAAGATGACCTTGTAAGCCCGATTCTTACCTACAAGTCCCTGAACCAGTCTGTGTAAGGATTACTTGCTTATGAAGTTCGGGGGGACCTGGGCCTCAACCAACAAGTGCCTCCAGCCAACTCGGTCGTCAGAACCTCTTTTTGACATCCTCTATGAAAGTCCGGCTCTAGCCAGAGCTAGGTAAGGTTCGGTAGGAAGGGCAGGCTGCAGGTGCAACCTCACTTAGACCAGATAAGGTCTTTTGTGTTACAACCAGGATCTGTACTTTATCAAAAATACTACTCGCAGAACCAGCCGGAGCTTGCTATGAAGCGCTATGCTTATGTCAGCCAGTTCACTAGAAGCTGGCTCCTAAGTGTGCACTTCTTCGAGCTGAGAGGACCGAATATTTACAGGAAAAGTGGAGATTCGTCTCCTCTTCCTCCTCGTCCATGCAACGTCTACAAAACTCGTTATAAGGGTGTAAGGTCCAGCCTATAGGCATGCTTGCCGATGGTGCAGTGTCCCGTTTTGACTCCTACTTAGGTGCTGAGGAGACAGTGAGAGCGTTTGAGATCCAGCTTTGGCCAGATCTGTTTGGTGATGAGGCAGGTGCTACCTACTGTCCATCTATGATTGGCGATGTTGACCGGGTTTCTATTAAGTAAAAGTTTGCAGGTGGCGAGAGGCATGCTTAAATTCCCCTTTTCCCGGAAGAATTGATAGAGTTGTGCCCTCCCTAGCGAGTTCATCAGCCATGCAGTTGCCAAGAATGTCCCTATGTCCCGGCACTCGTATAAGGTGAATTTTGAATTGCTCAGCCATCTCGTTAAGGTAGGTAGATAGGTAGAAGTGATTGAATCTGGTGAAACCTGAAAGAGACACAAGTAGCGTGGGTGCGCCGCTTTGATACCACAACTCACGTGACTTGGATGTTGATGGGCGTAGCTAAAAGCGTGGTTTTCAAATCCATTATCATCTCGTTAAGAGACAAGCGACAATTAAGAGCTTTTTCTGAGTTGAAGGCGACAGACTCTAGGGATTAAATTGCGGCCTGGCTATCAGTAAAAGTTGTGATATCCCGAGAAGATAGTTCGTTATACCTCAGCCACGATAGAGCTTCCTTGATTGCCATTATCTCGACTCGGCTAGCCAGAGCTAGTTAATATGCTTCTATCAAACCATTCTTAGACAATTTAAAGGAGGTATTTGGGGAGCTCAACCTAACCTGTAAGCCGTGGTTAAGTGACTAACCTAATCAAACCAGCATTTCAAAGATAGCATTGTCAAGCAATGCAAGACGAAGGTAGGCATCAGAAAAGTGGTTTTCTGCCTGAGATACCACAGCCTTCCATCGATATGAAACGTCAGAGGATCAGATTTATCAACTCCCTTACCTGATGGCCATTCCCCATTCCTTATTCCACCTTCACCCATCTATGTGGCTGATGTCCACATCCAGTCACTCCAAGTGGCTTCTCCCACTTTGTATCACAAAGAATGTTCCCTTTAATTTCCACTTGCAAATAACATCCACTTATCCTTGAAACGTCCATCGAGTAAATAAAACTAAAGCCATGGCTCACCCCTAATGCAAATAATGATCGCCTCCTACCAAATGCCTTCCAAGGAACCAAAACTCATAATTTACAACAGACTCATGCCTAAAGATGACAAAAATCAAATCTATTCTTGAAGGAGCTTCCTCCTCAAGTGTTTCGCCTTGCCTCCGGCGCAGTCCTATCGAACCCGCCCCCAAAAAAGGATACACTTTCGTATTCCACTCACAGTCCACACTTAATCCAATATGATTGTCCAATTGTGTTGTACTTCTGCCGACAGACAGAGCTCTCTCTCTTCCTTTTCTCTGTCATCCTAACCAATTTTCGGAAAATTCGGCAATTTTCCGCAGCTTAATTTGATTGTGCTCCCCCCCCACCTCCCCCCTTCTGCTTGTGTGTGTGTGTCCTTCGCTCGTTCTCCTTGCCTCATACAGAGAGCCCAAGAGCACATCCTAATTGAATTTGCCAGCTCCGATTTCTAAGAAGTTTCTATTATTAAAATTGGACAAGTTATGTTATCCTTTGGCCCACACGGGACCACTACCGCCCCACAAAAAAGAAAGGGTTTTCCCATACCCGTACCGGGTCCCCAGTGTGCTTTTGACACGATGAGAAGTATTTAATTTTAATGATGGTGATTATATGCATTAGGTCAGGTCACATGTGAGAGGACTCACTCCGACCTACACCCGACCGGGAACATATGCTCTTTTGAGAGGGTCGTCTCTATAGAATGTGTTACGACCCACATAAAGGAGGCCGATGACGTGGTCGGGGACCGGGACCGGGACCGGGACGAGAAAAAACATGTTGTAATCCTTAAAATTTCCTCAGCTAGCAGCGACATTAAGTATGTAGTCCGGAGCCGGTGGGTGGTGATAGGCGGTTTCCAGTTGGCGGTCCTCGGCGGTGGTAGGAGGACATTCTCAGAATGACTTATCTGGATTATTTATGTCTTGCGGTGGCTCTTGCCAGGAAATGAAAGTCATGAAAAATATGAAATTTATGCTGCGATACTTGGGCAATTTATTATTTTTGGCCTTAGCCTGATTATAAGAGGAACTTCCGTGTGGTAAGGGATGATGATCACATGTGTGCGGTTGGAGTTGGACTTTTATGCGAGAAATATAGACCATATTGCGAGGAAGTGTGCGTCATTGTATTAAATTAGTTTTCGAATGAATGGCATCCGAAAGGAAAGTGAAAAGATGCAACGGATCTTTGGATTCTGACTGGGAAATGGGAGTTCACCTTCTTAACCGTTCTTTCTATAAAGATGCGTCATCAACATACGTAGTTGGTTGGTTAAGCGGATTATATCGCGGCAGGGGTTACCACGCGGGACACTGAGGATGTATAAAGGTGGGTAAATCAAGTCATGAGACGCATCCAATTCTGGAAGCATGACCATGGAACGAGCTTAGCAACAGAAAAGACTGAGATAGCTCTCCTCACTAGGAGGCGTATTCCTACTACCTCCGGGTAAACCTGGAGACAATAACCACCAAAGACGTTGTAAAATACTTGGGAGCGAGGCTGAATACAGAGCTCAACAATTGGCAGCTGAACAAGTACGCGTCCGAAAGGGCTGCAAGGATCACCTCAGCGTTGAGCAGAACTTGGCAGGTCCCACGTCAACCAGGCGTAAACTACTCATGACAGTTATGCACTTTAGCCTTTTGTATGGGTGCAAGTCTGGACTGAAGCAGTCCTGCTCGAAAGAGGACAAATGGCAGTGGAACAAGGAGGGACAGCTCAGGTGGTAAGATCCTATCGAACAGTCTCAGAACCGGGAGTAACACCCATTAATCTCTTAGCAGCGAAAAGGGGAAATTGGTAAGAAAGGGGTAACAGCAGAAGCCAGGAACACCACTTTGGAGCGCTGGCAAGAACTCTGGAGCAGAGATGGAGCGCAAGACTGATTGAAATTGTATAGAGCGGAGTTACGGGGAGATGACATTCTTCGAATGCACCAGTTGGCACGAAGAGAGACGGAGGTAGCTGGAGTCTTGCTTACAGTCCGGGGTGGACCTGGGCCTCAACCAACAAGCGTCTCCAACCAGCTCGCTCTTTAGCTAGCTGTCTCCAGTTTTGCAAGCTAAGTTCGTTGAGGTCCCCTTCAACTTGCGTGCGCCACCTGATTCGCGGTCTTCCTCTACTGCGCTGTCCCTCGGGGGCGGATTGGAAGATTTTTTGGACCGGAACATTGGTCCTCTCTACATGACCCAGCTACCTCAGTCGCTGGACTTTTACACTTCTGGCTGAGTCGATGTCGCTGTACAGCCCTTACATTTCGACGTTGTATTTCCTCCTCCACGGGACCGAAAATCACCCGAAGAATCTTCCTCTCGAAGCAGCCAAGAGTACCCTCATCCATTTTTGATAAAGTCCATGCCTATGCGCCGTAAAGCAGGACTGGAATTATTAGGGTCCTTTTGTTGTTCGAGAGAGGTCTTTGCTAGTCAATTGCCTTCTTAGTCCAAAGATGCAGCGATTGGCAAAGGTTAAGGGGAGCCCATGTAGACAAAGTCCTTAACTACCTCAAAGATTTGGAGATCTCTTGCGATTGTAGCCGTCCGACGTCAAACTTCCTCGCAGTATTAGCTTGTCTTTGCGGTGCTCGGGATATTCGCAACCGTACCTTGGCTACAACAAGCTAATGGGTCCGAGTCGATGTTGGCCCCTTTGGAACGTTCGGACATTCATAATACTCGTACTGGAGGGGTGCCTTGCGTCGATCGCAATGTGGTCAATCTGGCCGGAGTCACACCGGACAATATCGATTCGATGATGCCTTCTTCATCAAGTGCTGACGGTTAAGACTGGAGAACAGCACATAAGTCCCTCAAGACCATTGAAGAGTAGAGCTCATAGATGCTAGGAAAAGTGTCACCACCAGTGAAATAATACAAGAAGCAGTTCCATGGTTGGTTCACCTTAAAATGGAAAGGGGTCGGACTCATACCGATACTCCAGGGCAACTGACGGTGCATGGAGGACCTTTAAGAAAAAAAAGGTCAAGCGCGCTTGTATCCGCGGAATTACTTGCTTTTGAAACCGGAGGGCTCGGTCTTCATTTCAAACCTGCTTCCTGGGACTCGAATATCATCTTGGCTGACGTATTGTTGTTCATTCATTGGATGTGGCCAAGACCATTGTAGTCGTGGTATCTTGGCTAAATCTTGCCTTGAAGCTGGTGAGTCTCGACTTGAAATTCGTTGGTATTTTCCAGGACTTGATTGTAACTCCGTCGTAAATGCCTCTCCTCCACAGCCAAACTGTTCCATTTGGATCCATTGCTCATTCTCCATGATTCACGTTTCAATTATTTGTCCACCTAAACGATGTCCAAGGTCGTTCTTGCCGACTTTGTCGCTTGCATAGCCAGTCACACCGACAGGCCCTCCTACGACACCATGTCTTGTACAATCGAAACCATTATTCAATTGGTTAAGGTCGTCTAAGTGCCGTTGCATGTAATTTTGTGTGTTCTTTAATGGACAATCCATAAGCCCACTCGATGGCATATGTGTTTCGAATATTAATTCTCCTAGCATGGAACGAGGTGCTTCATGTTTGGAGACAACACACGTGCGAATTAGCAATTAATTTCGTATAAAAGAGTCTTCCAGACGATGGACTGTCATCAGTTGGAGTTACTTCATTATCAAATCAACAACGTCCACAACAGTTCCACAATTAACATTCAATATGTTCAAATACGTAAGTTAAACGGAAAAAGGACTTCACAAGTACACAAAGGATTAACTTGACTTTTTCCCCACCCTTCTTTTGACAGACCATCACCGTGTTCGCTTTGATTGCATGTGCTGCTGCCAAACCAGGAGTTCTTGGTCCACTTGCATATTCATCGCCATTGATTGGTGCACCAGTGGTCACTGCTGCTAGTAGTCAAGTGGTTGCAAGGACATTCAATGGAATTGCTGCTGCACCGATAGTTGCTGCTGCTCCAGTTGCTGCCCCATTAGCTGCTGCACCCTTTGCCGCACCACTCGCGGCTAGATACGTCACATCGCCATATGCCGCTGCTCCTTTGGCTGCTGCACCAATTGCTGCCCCACTGGCTGCTGCTCCATTGGCCGCTAGATACTTAGCCTCACCTTATGGTGCTCCATTGGCTGCTGGTCCATTAGCTGCTGCTCCATTTGGCGCTAGATACGTTGCTTCACCTTTCGCTGGTCCATTAGCTGCTGCTCCCTTAGCCGCTGCTCCATTGGCCGCTAGATATGTCGCTTCACCTTATGCTGCTGCTCCTTTGGCAGCACCAATCGCTGCCAGATATGCTGCTGCTTCTCCACTGATCGCCGGTGCATCTCCATTGGCATATGCCTCTCCATTGGCCGCTAGGTACGTTGCATCACCATTGGCAGCACCATTGAACTATGCTGCTGCTCCAGCACCATTGGCCTACTCAGCTGGTCTGCGATATGCCGCTGCTGCCGCTCCTGTTGCATGGTAAACCTTTAAATAGTCAAAGACTGTGATATATAGAATGTATTTGAGACTCTAGACCTGTAACCAATAAAGCAATTTCAATTAACGAATACAAGGACCTTTGTACTGATGAGACTAATCCTTGAATCGACTGCCGATAGGATGCTGCACTGCTTGAATGCAAAAGGGACTCGGGTTTGTCAACAAAGAAGCAATGGACTGCCCATGAACCTGAATATTGTCTGTCCCACAAGGGTTAAGGTAGAGCTTTAGGTTTCGGCAATGACCGATCCCAAGAAGGCCAACAGTGTAAATTCAGATTCCAAGCTCTGAAGACACCAGTTGACGCTGTAAGAACAACTGTATTTCCCTCCAAAACATCGTCCAATTGAGTGAAATGTCCTTTCCACTCAACAAACAGCGTGAAACGAAATTGCACAACACAAACCCTCTGAGCTCTTCCACTGTGCAAAGATGAACTGAATCCTTACCATATATTGTCGATGTTCCTGCAACTGACACTCCCCACCCCATGACATCCTTAACTTCCTCGCAAAACCAAATACAAGCGAAGGATCTTCTTCAAAAAAATGAATTCCACCAACACTTAACTCTTGAATGAAGGTATCACTCACAGATGCCATCACAACTGGAACATCCCTCTTCCTCTTTGCTGATTCCCCGTTACCACTCAAACAACTGATTCCTGCGCACTATCACTGTTGGAAGTCAGAATTCATTCGCACACACCAAAAAAAAACAAAACACACACGCATTCTTCCATTCACTGGAACGTGTCGTAGTACTCAAGCATTGAATCCACCACTTCACGTGGATTCATGAATTTCGTGTCCAAAAATTCCTTCACTGTCCTCCGTCAATGGTGCGACGTATTATGAAATCCTTGTTCGTTGTGCAATCGATAGCATCCCCCTTGGGTTGTACACAAACACCTTCACCTGCTGTTGCATCATGGAGAAGACCAACTGGAGATGAATTGAGTCACAATTCAGGCGCGGGTGCACGACACAACATTCTACTGGGCGACCAAAAATGATCAATGGACTCCCAACTGAAATTCAGACGGATGTGTGTAAAGTGCAGAACACTGACCGCCATCATGATTGGAATCCTTCGTAGTACTACACGACTGTCATGTACGAATAGTACTCGATTGTGGTTGCGGGTTACACTACTACTTTTGGAGTTTGAGACTAGACAGTGTGTGGCTAAGGGTGCGTTATCTACCACCGATGACCAGGACCACACGCATTCACTTCCAACACACACAAACACACATGCAAGCTCGCTGTCCGAATTGGTCTTTTCCGCATTCACACGAACGCGTCTTCACACGTGTTGCGCATCCTGTGAACCAGGGGACACTGGCAATCGATAGTCCCACCACCACCTTCGGGACATGAATTGCTAATGCAAACAATTTTGGATTTGAAATTTGGGGACGCACATCTATTAGCAGGAACGGGCTGATTGCTGCTGCTGGCTGCCAGTGCTCGTAAATTAACAATTATAAAATTACTAACGGGAATTTGATTAATCTCTCAATTGAATAATGAGGGCACTTGATGGCACATTGGTTCGACTATGCTCGCAGGTGTTGCAAGGATGCGATGCGGCATGGTACAAATGTTGATGAAATTAAAAAAAAAAACCCCTAAACCTGGGGGGCTGGCGGTGATTGGAAATCACTGTTAGCACGCGCTATTTTCCGATGAGATTATCCCCGATTGAGTGAGTGGTTTGCTTACATTTCGGATCAGGATTATCAAAAGCCGCACAACGCGCTATTTGAAGGACTACTAGGATATTTTTTTTGTGGTTACTGTCTGTGTTGATGCAAAGGATTATGCTTTTAATGCATTAACGTTACGGTATTTGATTGGACTGAGACTATCAAAGGAACGTATGAGCTTTGATGAAGAAAACTAATCTTCTTATGCATAGGACAAGGCTTGGAATCTTTTTTTTTCCAAAAGAAAAGGGCGACAGCACGAAGAGCATGAAATTACATTAAAAGCGTTCCATATAAATCTAGGATCAGGGAGCATCTTTGAAATAGTCTTACGTAGGTTAACAACGCAACAGTTGCAATCCGAAGAAAATATCAAAGCTCATTCCGAGGACAGTGCAAAAGATCACTGGCAGCATCACCAACAAACCAAATCTGGCTGAGCTAGGTTCTGCCAAGTGATGGTTCGTTGGTTGTGGAAGGTGAGATAGCTCTTTTCTTAGGCCTCTGTTGGGCCCGTTGTGATTCCTGTCAAACGAATGACGAGAACGATTTATGTGGAGTTCCATGAGGACCTCGACCCCCCTCAGTTTCGCGAAAACTTTTGCCACTGAAAGACTGTGACATGAGGTTCGAAATGCGTGACGTGTTTGATTTGTGATTGTAAGCAGTATACTCCCAGCCCTGATTCGTTCACGATATTGGAACCGTCTGCGTATAGTGCTCTTCTTCATTCGTGGTGTTGCTATTGTGCATCCATGACTCCGTGCTTAGAAGCTGTTGAGAATGTTGAAGCTCTTGTCAGCAACGTGACTTGGCTGATCTAACAGCGGTGTGATTTCACGTACCATTCTGAGGAAGTGGCGAGGGGTTAGTGAGCGATGAAGGGATAACAAAGAATCCCATGATTTGATGGACCACATGCGTCCCAACAAATGGCTTACAAGGCGGTGGCGTTACTCGTGTATGCATTTTCCTTTTAAAAAGAAGGAGTTTTGAGGACCATCCTTTGACTCAAATCTTATGGATATGCCATCTGACGCAATGGTTCCGGAATTAAACCTACTCCGCAGATTCACGGTCGACTAAGGAGCGGCCGGATAAGGAATTTATTCGAATTTGTACAAATGGTTCCAAAACCAGTGATGGCTCTGGTGCTGAAGTCTTTATGAAAAGCGACAACATTAGACTGCATCTTCTCCTATGCGTCTGTCTTCCAAGCGGAGACCTATGCCTAATGAGAAACAAGAGAAGGGGACAGAGTAGGTAACTGCCTCTGTAGTGACAGTCAGGAAAAATCTGACAGCCTTGTCAAATTCAGGAATTCAAAGGAAACGTAACAAAAAGGTTGTGGAGTCGTTGGGTAAGAAGATCTTTTTGGCGACATGAGTTCACCTACTTTTTTTTCTAGACGACTAGGTTAGGTTACGTCGACGAATCATACAGAGGCTGCGGTAAGAGAACACAACCCACTTCCTATGCGAATGTCCCAGCCTATATAGAACAAGGAAGACGGCCCTCGGTGAATACTACACTTCAACGACCTGGGCGAGCTGTCCAACAAGCCACCAAAAGCCATTCTAAAATTCACGACGAATTCAGGATGGTTCAGGGTGGCCGAACGTTCGTAACTACAAACATCCAGACCCTTTCACTCTTTCTTGTCTTTTCAGAATGGGCATTCCACGTCAGAGGAACGCAATGGATCCGTTAGAGATCCGAGTGAAGGCTGCTTTGATGGGCTGGCTGTCAATAAAGATTTCTTTGTTGTTTGAGGTAGTAGGGCTGAGGCTAATTATCTTGCAGGCTTCTCTAATCGCTAGTACCTCCGCCTGGAAGACGCTCGAAGAGTCTGGGAAGCGGTACGATTTCGATACGTTCAGTTCCGCTGAGAAGACACCTGCTCCAACGCCACACTCCATCTTGGAACTGTCGGAGAAGATCGATACTTGGCAGTTTGATAGGGGTAGGTTATTGTTCCATTCCGAGTCGTGTAGTCAGTCAGGTCAAGAGCCTTACTATGGCCATAGGGTTTTGGGGACCAAAGCCCAGATTCTCTGAGTCTGATAACACTACACGAAACGATGTATTTGATGTGCAAATCTAGGGGCATGATATGGAGGAACACGTTAAAAGCTTCCGACGGGCTCAAACGGATCGCTCCTGTGGTCCCAATACCAGCTGTTCGTTGGAATCTACTAAGTTTTGTGATGTTGTAAGCTTTGCTTAAGGCGGGCCACCACACGAGCGAACCATAAGTAAGGATTGGACGAACTACGGCAGTCAGTGTACATCCAGAGAGCCATCTTATGTTTGAGTCCCCACTTTTTGCCAAGGGTCTTACTATTCGGTTTATTCGGATTCTTAAGCCGACTAAGCTTGGAAAGTGTTTCAATGAAAGATGCAACGATTGGAGACAAGTGGTTTCCCAACGTTATTTTGAATCAAACAGCCTCTGTTACACCGGTCCGATTAGGTTGAAACTACCCAAGCAAGCCTAGTTTCACATCTTTTCAAACTCAGACTCAACCTACACAGGTTAGGCCAGGTTAGGTGAAAGGGTTGACGGGAAATGAGGTCCTTTCTCCGTCACACTTAGGTCAATGTAGACCCATTGTGGTACCCTAGGGGTTTCAGCCACCTTTACTAGGAACCATTCTCTAGAGCCATTCCGAGGCGTGAATAGATCTGTGTATGTCGACCACAGACTTGTCGGACAGTTAGTTCTTCTAGATCCTGAAAGACGTGTCTTCCCAGGGTTTTGAATCTTTGGACAGTGGCAAAGAAAGTGTCCTCATCTACTTCTTCGTCGTCATTTCCCCTGCATAGGTCGGATCGTCCTACATAAGTTTGAAACTGAAATTTTAAAATGACATCAATTACCCAAGGACACATAGTTCTCGCTATTACAAATTATAAACATCCTTCGAACTTTCGAAGGCAATATCTACAACTAGGTATCTCTTGTTGATTAATTGTTTGTGTTTTAAGAACTGACCTACATTTGTAATTAGCATATGCACATCGAACACAAACAAAGGTGCACACGTCTACAATGAAAAAAACTTCCCGAACTCTATGGCAACTGGATCGAAGCCCCACACAGGAGATATATTTTCGAAGAGTTTTCCTTTCGTTCTTTCAGTTCGTGCGCTTTAATAGTTCCAACGGAAACTAGGTTGCAGAAGTTCCTTTTACTTTCGCCATGTTTTACTTTTTTTTTTTTTTTGTTCGTCTTCCTTTGGGTTAAAGGAAGCGACCTTCGTGTAAACGAACGGAGAGAGGGTATATTTATAGCAAAAAGGAGCTAAGCGAGCTTTATTAGAGCCATAGCCATATCGCGAGTGATGAATTCCGGGACAGAATAGAGTGAAAATCGAATTAGTTCTTACGTGACATCTGTTCCGCGCGGAGGTTAAGGAAAGGCAAGGTGCTCTGCATAGAAGGGAAAAATGCTTCAAAAAGCCACTTGCAATGAGAATACGGATAAGAGCAATGGTGACCATAAGGAGGTTCCGTTTTGCAGTAGGAAAGCCTGGATATCAGTGGAGCGAATGAACAGCCTACGCAAGTTGGCCCAGGAAGCTGTGCACAATAATAGAACCTTCACCATTCGGGGTTATTTCAATTCGGTTCGCAATGCATTGACTTCACGAGGATGGGTGGAGAAATTGGATGTCCATCGGAAGCACGTACCATCGGGGACGTGTCAGGTGACATACGAGGATCTCGCACAGAGTTTGCCCAAACGTAAGGTTAGTGAGACGAGGCGTCAGTACATTCTCAAGTGTGAACGAAGCATCTTGTCGAGATTTCTCGAGCATGTTCCGATAGACTTCCTGTGGACAGCGAGAAAGGAGAAGTGTGACTACATAGACCTGGCCAAGAACCCGCTGATGACTATCAACAAAATCCAAGGGATTCCATTCACCTCCAAGGAGGGCCTCTGCACTCATCTGAAGGACTTTCATTGGTTCTACGAAGAAGGAATATCGGAGTTGTTTTTCCCGAGATGCTACAATGCTTGGAGTCCCGAGGAACTGTCAGAGTTCATGGACAATTTCAAAATCACTGCATGCATCTCCTTCATCAAATGGTTGGTGGATAAGTTCACCGAAGATGGATTCGATGCAGTTTTCTCACCCACGGGCAAGATTCCCTTCACCGCAATTGAGTTCGCCTTCAAGAGATGCAATGAGTTTGTGGATACATGCAACCACAACGACATCGACTGTGAAGAACCGCATATTTGGGAGCACGATTGGGATGCTTTTCTCGCACAACAGCACATGTTGGCGAATCAAAACGGACGCATTCTATCCGATCCTCAGAGATTGATGGAGAATCTCATCAAGACTGGCAGTTCGATATTGGACAACGTGAAGAAGAACTGGCCACAGTACTGTTTGGATGGATACCACAACATTTGGATAATAAAACCCGCTAACAAGTGTCGTGGACGAGGCATCCAACTGATGGATAATTTGAAGAAAATCCTTGCCGTCATCAATCCTTCGGTGGCTTCCAAGAGCAGATTTGTTATTCAAAAGTATATAGGTGAGTGGGGTGACACATGTAGTGCGTGTAAGGTTATGTATTTTAAGGACACTAATTGCTTTTTATGACGGTTGTGTGTGTGTAAACTAAGAAAAAAGGATTAACAAGTGATTTACGCTTTACATATGGTGTGGGAGGGGGGGAGGCCAAACCACAGCTATAAATTAAGAGCACAGTGTCTGTATGAATCCTGTGGTTGGCAGTGATGTCATCAGTATTGCGTGTGTCCTTGACATGTGGCCAATAATAGTTTTGCTATAATGTTGAGGAAGGTTTTTGTGGAATCAAGAGTGAAAAATTTATAATGGTTCTTGTCAAGGATACAACGCTGTTGATAGTTCCATCGAACGTGCTATATGTACCTCTGTCTGGCTTTGGACTCAACGTCGAAGGTGTTGAAATTTAGGGTAAATGATGACTTCACATCAAGTACGAGACGAGTTCTCAAACAACCTTAGCCTAGACTTTGTTGTGGAAGTTTGTAGCAGGAGCATTGGATCTCGAAATCCAGTTCAGGAGCTTTCTTTCAAGGCTCTAGATCCAAACACTGAAAGTTGTCATAAATAATGAGCAGTTGGTAGAATCTGTCTTCATGTGGACCAAATTCAGACGCTAGTTACACAACAACAAGGCTGTTGTTCCCATTTCCCTTTTTGATTGTTTTCAATCGCTAGTATCACCAACTGGTATCCTTCTCCCGCTCTCCCAGTTCCACGATATGTATGACTTCTACCAAAAGCCCTTTTAAAGTCCTTTTTTCCCTTCTTCTTTCAGAAAGACCACTCATCATTCACAACACCAAATTCGACATACGCCAATGGTTCCTTATCACCAATGTCCAACCTCTTGTACTGTGGATGTACAAGGAAAGCTACGTGCGGTTCAGTTCGCAGGAGTACAGCCTAAGCAATCATCATGAATCGGTGCATCTAACGAATCATGCAATTCAAAAAAAGTACACAAATGGAAAGCGGGACAAGCGTCTGCCAAGTGAAAACATGTGGGATTGCTACTCCTTCCAGGCTTATCTCCGCCAAATCGGCAAGCATGAGATGTGGGCCGATAGAATATATCCTGGTATGCGAAAGGCTATTATTGGTACGGCATTGGCCTCCCAAGATACCATCGAACGGCGCCAGAACACCTTCGAAGTCTTCGGAGCTGACTTCATGATTTGTGAAAATTTCTATCCGTGGCTTATTGAAGTCAATGCAAGTCCGGACTTTGGAGCCACTACCAGTGTCACGGCAAGGATGTGCCCTCAGTGCTTGGAAGATGTGGTCAGAGGTATGAAATGATTGATGAATGTGCCCCAAGATTTTGTCATAAAACCTTTATCTACTTACAGTTGTTGTCGATCGAAAGCACACGCCTAAAGCTGACACGGGTAACTTTGAACTCATCTACCGACAATCAATTCCTCCATCACCGGCCTATATGGGACTGAATCTGTTCATAAAGGGCAAGCAGCTGTTACCAAAGACTGCCTATCAACAGCAACGAATTCGTAGAGATCGAGCTGTAAGTACAGCACAATATCGACGGATCCTTCAATCCACTGCCACGGTAAATGCGTTGAGTGTACCGTCGACAAACCTCAAAGAAATGCCAACATTCAATGCAACCGAGAACCTTGAGAAGGTAATACAGACTCGAGCTACAAGGAAAATCGATGGAATCCTTGGCATTAGTCCTAGAGAAAAACATTTACTTAATCCAAAGAGTCCCCAAAGGCAACAAGGACAAATGACCATTGAAACGTATAGGAAATCTCTTAAATCCGGACCGGTGAAGTCACCTCTAACGCCTCAAAAGCGAGCGGTTCTTTTCAAACTAGCTAAGCACCGACAAGGTTGTGATCCCCGTGCATCGGAAACAGAAGTCTTTAACCCCGCAAGCTGTTTCACCTTCATAACTTCACCCAAAATAAGAGTCACCACAAAGCGAGACGACATCGCCGGCTTATTTTGTAAATCCGGACCCCAAAGCAAGTCTCATAAAAACTCTGCAAAGTCTTCCAAAAAGTATAGGTATCTCAGCACGCAGAGTTTGACGGCGAAGCGACAACAAATGGAATACATTGCCGCAGTGAAAGCCGCCGACCGGAATGCTAAAAAAAGGAAAACATCTCTAGAAGTCCCTTCGTCAGAGGTTAAGTCCTTTCATGCCATCGGAAAGGGTTTCCTAGCATGGAAGGCAAAGCACCCAATAAATCATAGTGCACCGCAGCTGGTCGGCTTGAAAACCGAAAAGATTTCTAAACGATTTTCAGCTCACATCTGTCCAAACTCATGATGGACATGATAAGGTCCTTCAAACTGTTAGCTTCTCCTGCCATATTTAAGTTAACCACTGTGTAAGGCTTTGTTAAGTTTGTGTATAATTTTGTTGTTAACGAAATAATAAATTTATTTATTTTCTCGTTAAAAAGTTCAGCGAAGGTTTTTTCAAAAAAATTGAAATCCTCATACGGCTTAGAACTAGAAGCTTTAACGGAGGACTTGCAGTAATTCTATGAATCTAAGTCTTTGTATGAGGGAGACCTAATTGAAGTCTAAGGGGAGTCTAATCAATGAGCCAGGAATCAGTCTTTATTACTCTCGTAGACTTAGAGTATGATCTTCG